>CM038041.1:7162500-7762500 GCA_021397845.1 Areca catechu | reverse complement strand
CGGCCGAAGTCGAGCACCTCTCTACCACTCCGCCAGGTGTCCGCCCAGGAGGGGCCCACCTCGGTCGAAGCCGGCGGCCCCTTGCTCCCTCGCCAGGTGGCGCCCTGAGACGGTCCCACCTCGGCCGAGGTCGAGCCGGACCCTCTCGCTCCTTCGCCAGGTGGCGTCCGGAGACGGGTCCACCTCGGCCGAAGTCGAGCACCTCTCTGCCGCTCCGCCAGGTGTCCGTCCAAGAGGGGCCCACCTCGGTCGAAGCCGGCGGCCCCCTTTGCTCCCTCGCCAGGTGGTGCCCTGAGATGGTCCCACCTCAGCTGAGGTCGAGCCGGGCCCTCTCGCTCCTTCGCCAGGTGGCGCCCGGAGACGGGTCCACCTCGGCCGATGTCGAGAGCCTCTCTGCCACTCCGCCAGGTGTCCGCCCAGGAGGGGCCCACCTCGGCCGAAGTCGGCGGCCCCTTGCTCCCTCGCCAGGTGGCGTCCTGAGACGGTCCCACCTCGGTCGAAGTCGAGCCGGGCCCTCTCGCTCCTTCGCCAGGTGGCGCCCGGAGACGGGTCCACCTCGACCGAAGTCGAGCACCTCTCTACCGCTCCGCCAGGTGTCCACCCAAGAGGGGCCCACCTCGGCCGAAGCCGGCGGCCCCTTGCTCCCTCGCCAGGTGGCAACCAGGTGGCAATGGTCCCATGGTCCCACCTTGGCCGAGGTCGAGCCAGGCCCTCTCGCTCCTTCGCCAGGAGGCACCCGGAGACGGGTCCACCTCGGCCGAAGTTGAGCGCCTCTCTGCCGCTCCGCCAGGTGTCCGCCCAGGAGGGGCCCACCTCGACCGAAGTCGGCGGTCCCTTGCTCCCTCGCCGGTGGCGCCCTGAGATGGTCCCACCTCGGCCGAGGTCGAGCCGGGCCCTCTCGCTCCTTCGCCAGGTGGCGCCCGGAGACGGGTCCACCTCGGTCGAAGTCGAGCGCCTCTCTGCCGCTCTGCCAGGTGTTCGCCCAGGAGGGGTTCACCTCGGCCAAAGCCGGCGGCCCCTCATTCCCTCGCCAGGTGGCGCCCTGAGACGGTCCCACCTCGGTCGAGGTCGAGCCGGGCCCTCTCGCTCCTTCGCCAGGTGGCGCCCGGAGACGGGTCCACCTCGGCCGAAGTTGAGCGCCTCTCTGCCGCTCCGCTAGGTGTCCACCCGGGAGGGGCCCACCTCGGCCGGGGCTGGCCAACCTGTGCGGAGAGGCCTCCGAGGAGCAGGGGCATGAGTTCCGAGACTGCCCCTCGAGTGGTGCGTGCCGCACTCCGAGAGAAGCACCTGTACGGTCGGCGGCGGCATGCGAAACCTCACTTACATCGTCCCGATAGGTTCCGCAATCGAGAGGCGAAGTCCTAACAAAACAGGACCCAGTAGCGCGCGTTGTCGGCGCCTAGGAAGGAGAGCGCTCACGCTCGGCCCAAGGTCTGGCCGGCGGTCTGGCCGGCGTCCTCCCTCTACTCTTTCCTTGCTAGGCCCGGCAAGCAAGGCGAGGAGGTCGCCGGGTTCTTTGACCCAAAAGGGAAAGGAGAAAGAGAGGGAGGGAAGGAGGTGAAAGCAAAGAGGGGGCCTCCCGAAGGCGGGAACCGAAAGGCAGCGTGATGGGATAAAAGGATGGGAAGAGCGGACGACTAGGTAGGCGGAAAACAGAGGCTGGGAAAAGGAAAAGCACCAAGAGCAGGACCAAGATCCCGAAAGGGGACCCTTGGCGCAAGCTTGGTGAAGGAACTCGACCAGATTTCTACTTTTCCTGAGACTTTTCTTACTAAGCACGATCTTTAAGTCTGGGATCCCTTCGGGGGCCCGTCTTGGAGATTCTGTTCCCTCTCGCCGTTTTCTAACTTGACCGTCGGAGCTCCCTCGCCGGGATCCCTGGCCAGGATTTTTGACCTTGTCTTGCAGGACTGGGAGCCCGGAGACCTCGGGACGAGGCGGTCTGGCTGAATCAACTGCTCTGAAGCCACAGGTGCGGCGGCGAGATCGGCAACAGATTGGCACGCCAGGTAGGGGGCAGGACAACACCCCCAGTGGGAGCTAGCTTTCTGTGGACGAAGCGCGCTCCGGCCATGGTGGTCACGCGTGGACGCGAAGCGTCCACCAGCCGGGTGGGGGAGATCCCCTCCCCTCAGGGGCCACGCAGCCCGGAGAGGGAGCTTACTGCTCCTCCTCTTCCACCACAGCCGATCTCGGTGGACGGACCTTTTGCGGCTGTCATCCAACAGCTGCAAACCTTGACTACGGCAGTTCGGCAGCTACAACATCAGCAGCGCTCCTTGGTCACGTAGCCCCAGCCAGGGACCCCTGCGGCCCGGGCCGCGGGGCCGCGCGGGAGCCTGCGCTCCATCCATGGCAGGCCGTCCCAACCACGGGCAGCCTCCAACCCCCGCGGGAGCCACCAAATCCCCGCAAAAAGAAATTACTCCAGTTCGGCGGATCATGAGAGTCGATCCCCGGCCGATGAGGCTGAGATGGCGCGTCGCAGTAAGTGACGTCGAGGCAAAACCCTGCGCCGAGACCGATCGGCGCCCCCTTCACCAGCGGCCTTGGTGGAAGATTCCACTGACGAGCCCATCAGGCGCCAAGCCGAGAGGCGCCTGGAGGAGCACGAGCGCAAACTGGCGGAGTTCGCCCGCCGATTTGCTGACCTGCAGAACTCCTCGGCGGACCCGGTGGGCTACGACTCCCATCCCCCCTTCTTCCAGGAAATCCAAGCGGAGCCGGTTCCGAGCCGGTTCCGCATGCCGCAGGTGGATCCCTATGATGGGACCACTGACCCCTTGGACCATCTAGAGAGCTACAAAGCTCTCATGAGGGTCCAGGGGGCCACAGATGCTCTTTTATGCATTGCCTTCCCCGCTACCCTCCGGAAGGCTGCTCGAGTCTGGTTCACCTGCCTCGAGCCCGGATCCATCTGCTCCTTCCATCAGTTGGAAGGAAAGTTTGTGGTGCACTTCGACGCTTGTCGGAAGGTGTCGAGAGAGGTGGACAGCCTCTTCTCCATCCGCCAACAGGACCAGGAGCTGCTTCGGGACTACATCACCCGCTTCAAGACCGCTGCCCTGGAGATCTACAGCCTGGACGAGCCCGTTGCCATGATGGCTTTAAAGCGCGGGCTCAAGACGTCCCGCCTGACTTATTCCCTGGACAAGAAGCCCCCCAGGATGTACTCCGAGCTCCTCCTCCGTGTCCACAAGTACATCCGAGCGGAGGAGGCCGATCGCACCCGGCGAGAACTGGACGGGCGGACCCTGAAGAAGCCGGCCCCGAGAGATGTTCCAGGGACCCGAAGGCCAGGGCCACCTGCTGACCCTCGTCCAAATCCGAAGCTGAAGGGCGAGGCCACCCCGGAGCGAAGTTTCACCCCTCTCCTTACTCCCAGAACGAAGATCCTCATAGAAATTGAGGGCGAGCACTACCTCCACCGACCTCTCCCTCAGAATCCAAGGAGCACCCGCGACAAGTCAAAGTACTGCCAGTTCCACCGTGAGCATGGCCACGACATGGAGGAGTGTCGCAATCTGAAGTAGGAAATTGAGGAGCTAATCAAAAGAGGCTACCTCAGGAAGTTCGTGTGGAACAAAGCTCCGGCGGAGGGACAGCCACTCGCGGCCCTTCCCCCGGTCCCCGCGATCGATAATCGCCCGACGGAAAAGCCGGTGGGCATGATCTCTTGCGAAATCGGGTGGGCTGCAAAGATAGCCCGGGAGGTACAGGACCCGGAGAGTGTACCCCCTTTTGAAAAGGGGAATGAAAACAAGAATGTAAATAATGATGCTGTGGTGGTCGAGATGACCATCGCAAAGCACCCTGTACATCGCATTATGGTGGATAGTGGAAGCTCCCCTGACGTGCTTTTCTATGATGTTTTCTCCCGAATGAACCTGTCCCATGATTAGCTAAGGCCGGTGCACGCCCCTCTCATGGGCTTTATCGGGGACTCGGTGGGGGTCAAAGGGGAGATCACTCTCCCGGTCACCACTGGATCCCCACCTCGACAGACCACAGTCATGATGACATTTACCGTCGTCAAGCTCCCTTCGCCTTACAACGCGATCCTCGGGCGTCTAGGGCTCAACCAGCTGGACGCCATGATTTCCACGAAGCGGTTGCTAGTGCAATTTTCCATGGCCTCCGGGCTTGGGGTAATGAGGGGGACGACCCAGCCAGTCCAGCATTGCCTTCAGACGGTCCCAGGTGCCCGGGGCGCCGGGCTCGGCCCCGACGTCGACGACCTCGACTTAAGGGAGAAGGAACCCAGGGGAGGACCCGTGGAGCGTCTTTTGACATATCACCTCGGTTCGGACCCTCAGAAGACTGTGCAGGTGGGGGCCCAGCTCCCGGAGGAGGAACGGGCCCGCTTGCTGGATTTCCTCCGCATGAACGCGGATGTGTTTGCATGGTCCACGGCCGACATGCCAGGCATCCCCCCTGAGGTCATCACCCATAGGCTGAACGTGGACCCGAGGTACCGCCCGGTCCGCTAGAAGAAGAGGAGTTTCACCACGGAAAGGCAGAGGGCCATCAACGAGGAGGTGAAAAGCTCTTCGCTGCCGGTTTCGTGCAGGAAGTCCAGTATCCCAGCTGGCTGGCGAATGTGGTCATGGTGAAGAAGAGCAGTGGCAAGTAGAGGATCTGTGTGGACTACACCGACCTCAACCGAGCCTGCCCGAAGGATAGCTTCCCTCTTCCGAAGATTAACCAGCTGGTGGACACCACTTGGGGCATCGCCTCCTCTCTTTCATGGATGCCTTCTCCGGGTACAACCAGATTCGAATGAACCCGGAGGACGAAGAGCACACCGCCTTCGTCACTGACCGCGGAACTTACTGTTACAAGATGATGTCGTTTGGCCTTAAGAACGCCGGGGCTACGTATCAGCGGTTGGTCAACAAAGTCTTCAAGGACCAGATCGGCCGCAACATGCAGGTGTACGTGGATGATATGCTGGTTATGAGCAAACCCCTCTCGGATCATGTTGGCGACCTGGCGGAGACCTTCGGCAACCTCCGGCTTCACCAGATGAAGCTGAACCCGACGAAGTGCGCCTTCGGCGTCTCCGCCGGGAAATTCCTGGGGTTCATGGTGACCCAAAAAGGGATAGAGGCCAACCCGAAAAAGGTCAAGGCCATCTTGGACATGGAGCAACCTACCTCCAAGAAGCAAGTGCAGTGGCTCACCGGCCGGATAGCTGCTCTGAGTCGGTTTATCTCGAGGTCGGTCGACCGCTGCCAGCCCTTCTTCAAAGTGCTGAGGAAGATGAGCGACTTCACCTGGACTGAGGAGTGCCAGGAGGCGTTTGACGAGCTGAAGGAGACGCTTGCATCGCCCCCACTACTTTTCAGGCTCGAAGAAGGAGAGGAGCTCGTCCTCTACCTGGCGGTCACCCCGGAGGCCGTCAGCTCAGTCCTGGTTCGGACCGATGACCAGGGAGTCCAAAGGCCGGTGTACTACACAAGCAAACTCCTCCGCGATGCGGAGCTCAGGTATTCCCGGCCCGAAAAGCTCATTTTTGCGTTAATAGTGTCTGTTCAACGTTTCAAGCCCTATTTCCAAGCACATCCCATTGCCATCCTGACTGATCAGCCGCTGAAAGCGATACTCAGCCGACCCGACACATCAGGACGATTGGCAAAATGGGCACTCAAGCTCAGTGAATTTGATATCGCTTATAGGCCAAGGTCGGCCATGAAAGCGCAAGTGCTAGCCGACTTCTTGGTCGAGTGTGCAGGCCTAGGCAAGGAGCCAGAGCGGGACTCTCTGCACCAGCAATTGAAATTAGGACCCGAGGAGGATGCGTGGATCCTTCATGTGGATGGAGCCTCGAACTCCGACGGGAGCGGAGCCGGTCTCATTCTCTCCAACAGTGATGGGGTCGTCGCCGAATGTGCACTCCGTTTCCAGTTCGCCGCAACTAACAACCAAGCGGAATACGAGGTGCTCCTCGCCGGGCTGAGAGTTTCCCGCGAGTTGGGCGTGGCCAACCTCAAGGCCTTCACTGATTCCCAGCTGGTGGCCGGACAGATTTCCGGAGAATACGGTGCGCACGTCCCTTAAATGATGAAATATCTAGAGCTTGTCAAAACGAGCGCTGCTGGATTTCGGTGCTTCAGCATCTCCCATATACCCCGCGGAGAAAATGCCCGTGCAGACGCTCTCTCCCGGCTGGCGACCCTGCCGGACTCGTTGCTGGGTCACGCTCATGTAGAGCGCCTCAAGGCCCCGAGCTACGAGACCCCTGTGGAGGTCCAATAGGTCAGCCAGGAGCCCAGCTGGATGGACAAGTACACCGAGTACATAACCGGCGGCACCTTGCCGGAAGATCGCGTAGCGGCCCGTCTTATCAAAAAGAAGGCTGCGCGGTTCGTCCTAATGGATAGGCAGCTGTATCGGAGGTCCTACTCCTATCCCCTCCTCAAGTGCCTGAGACCCGCGGAGGCCGTACTCGTACTCCAAGATATCCACGAGGGCATCTGCGGGAACCACGTGGGGGGCAGAACGTTAGCATACAAGGCCCTCCGCCAAGGTTATTTCTGGGAGACGATGAAAAAGGATGCCGCCGACTTCGTGAAAAAGTGTGATCGGTGCCAACGGCGCGCCGTGGTGCAGCGGCACCCCTCCACTCCGCTTTCCCAGCTCTTGGCTCCGTGGCCGTTCGCCCAATGAGGGATGGATCTCTTAGGACCATTTCCCCGGGCGTCCGGACAACGGAAGTTCCTGATCGTGGCCATTGACTACTTCACGAAGTGGGTCGAGGCCGAACCCCTGGCACGGATCACGGAGGCAAACGTCGCCAAGTTTTTCTGGAAGTCAATCATTTGCCGTTTCGGCCTCCCCCATACCGTAATCACTGATAATGGGCTTCAGTTCGACTGCCGGGAGTTTGAAGAATTCTGCATCGACCTCGGCATCCACCATCACTTCACCTTGGTGGCGCACCCGCAGACAAATGGAGAAGCCGAGGTGACGAATATGACTATCTTGCAAGGCCTCCGAACGAGACTGGATAAGGCCAAGGGCAGGTGGGCAGAAGAGCTCCCGAGCATCCTGTGGGCGTACCACACCACCCCGAGGACGGCCACTGACGAGACCCCGTTCAATCTCGTCTTCGGAGCCGAGGTGGTTATCCCGATTGAGCTCAGTCTACCCACCCTGCGCGTGGAGCAGTACGACGAAGCGGAGAACCCCGCCAGGATGATGCTAAACCTGGACCTCCTTGAGGAGACGAGGGACAAGGCCCGAGTCCGGATGGCGGCATACAGGCAGCGAGTGGCCAGGTACTACAACGTCCAGGTGCGACCAAAGTTCTTTCGCCCCGGAGATCTGGTGCTCCGGCGTATTGAAGCTTCCCAACCATGAGAGTGCGGGAAGCTCTCCCCAAACTGGGAGGGCCCGTACAGGGTGACGGAAGTCCTCCCTCACGGGGCCTATTACCTGGAGGAGTTAGGAGGGTCCAGATTTCCTCAGACCTGGAATGCCTAGAACCTGAGGATGTATTATCAATAATGTAAGATTCCTCGAACTCCTGCAATAAAATTCCTTTACTTCAAATGCTTTTTCTCGCCTCGTAGGAAAAGAGGCGCTTAGCTCTGAGTTCGGCAAACACAGCTGTGGTCGAAGACCCGAGAAAGCGAGAAGTCCCGGACTTCGGTCCGGAAGGCGGGGCAGAGCCCAGCTCGCCCACGCGATCATGGAGAACAGCTCGGTAAGCCACGCAAGGCTCGGATAAAGCCTACGACCTCGGGGTTCAGTCTGGAAGTCCCGGACTTCGGTTCGTAAGGCAGGGCAGAGCCCAGCTCTCCCACGCGATCACGGAGAACAGCTCGGCAAGCCGCGCAAGGCTCGGATAAAGCCTGCGGCCCCGAGGTTCAGTTCGGAAGTCCTGGACTTCGGTTCGGAAGGTGGGGCAGAGCCCAGCTCGCCCACGCGATCATGGAGAACAGCTCGGCAAGCCGCGCAAGGCTCGGATAAAGCCTGCGGCCCCGGGGTTCAGTCCGGAAGTCCCGGACTTTGGTCCGGAAGGCGGGGCATAGCCCAGCTTGCCCACGCGATCACGGAGAACAGCTCGGTAAGCCGCGCAAGGCTCGGATAAAGCCTGCGGCCCCGGGGTTCAGTCCGGAAGGCGGGGCAAAGCCAAGCTCGTCCATGCAATCATGGAGAACAGCCCGGCAAGCTCGAAGGACTCGCGCAAGGCCTGCTCTACCGTCGCCCGACCCGGAAGCTCTGAACTTCGATCTGAATGCTGGATGGGACTCAGTCTACCCGCGAACTCAGCCCGGAGCAAACCACAGGACCTAGTATCGGCACTCGAAGCAAACATCTCAACAAGACAAAAAAAAAGAAGAGAGAGAGAGAACAAATATAATATGATATAATAAATATATTATTATATAATATATTAATATTATATTAATATAATATAAAATATTATTATATTATATTAATATAACATATATTTAGATTATATTATATATTTTTAAATTTAATTTATCTAATATATTATTATTTTATATTTTATAATATAAAATATATTATATTATATTAGATTATATAAATTTAATATGTTATTTAATATATTTAAGTAATATATTAAATATATCATATATTTAATATATAATTTTATAAATTAAATTTATTTAATATAATAATATTTTTTTTATTTTTAAAATAAGATTAGAGCTTCTTACTAGTCTTGTTAAAAGGTATAACCATGAGTCTAAAATTGAATTGTTTGATGGAAAGTCATTGGAATAGTTTTACAAAAATGCAGACAAAAGATATTCTGATGGATCCGCAAAGATCGTTAGAACAAACGCAAGGCAATGAGGAGGAATACCAAAAGAAAGTTGGGGAACCTGGCTGTCTCTTGTGTGAGAGAGAGCAACAAGACTGTTGCTCAAGATTAGCAATGGTTTATTGATGAAATAGACCATGATCACTTTGAAGATGAAATCTATGGTCATGATCGGGCATACAATTCTAGAGCTATAACAACATTCCCATCATAAATTCCAAGACACAAAATAAGTCTTCTCCTACCTTGGGCACCCAAGGTCTCGATTGAAATATATCACGACATCCGAGCAATAAATTTGCATGAAAGAATACATCCGGGAATATGTTTGATTTAGATCTGGAATTGGAATCTACTGGAATTGGAAATTGGAATGGCAATATTCCTTAATATGCTAGGTTTGAATTTGAAATTCAAATGAAGGCAGAATTGGAATACATGTTTTAAATCAACAGAAAAGAGTTGGGATTGGATTTTAGAGTTAGCAATTCCCAATCCACAATTGTAATTGGAATAGAATACTCTCCCCGGCTTTTTATTTTATTTTAAAGATATAATGTACATGGGAATGACACTAACTTCGTTAAACCTAATTAAATCAGGATCTCCTCCATTATAAGTTATATTAAACACCTATTAAATGTAATATTATATTTGCAAGATATAACATAATATACATCTATAAAACCGAGTAAAATATAAACGAGTAATCTTTTAAAGTTATAGCATTTCAAAGATAATTTGAATGGAAAACAATTTAACAAAATATTTGTAGAATTCATCTATTTTTTATATCCACTTTTCATTGAACTTTACCATTTCTTTCTCATAAAAGATTAGTTCTGTTAAAAGGTATAACCATGAGTCTAGATTGAATTGTTTTATGGAAATAATCATATGAATAATTTCCAAAAACATTATATATAGAACCATATTCTATGGGTAAATAGAGCAGTACATGAAGATAGTTAGAACGAACATACCCGAGGCTACGAGGAGGAAGATCAAAACAAAGTAGGAGAACCTGGCCATCTTCTTGTGTGAGAGATTAGTTTTGCTTTTTTTTTTGATGAAAATGGCTAGAAAATTATGTATTTATAATCACTTTGATGTATGAACCGTTACCATGTCATTGTATCATGTGATGCATGCGTGTATTTTATATTTTTGATGAAAGATGCAAGTACTTATTATCCAAATTTGTTTATCACTTGATGCCTGTTTTTTTTTTGGTATACACTTTATGATTTATTTATTATTATTTAAGAACCATGATTCCGTGGGTGTCAGGATTTTCCAGGATGTTAGTTTTTGAATGGGAAAGTGGGTGAAAGAGAATTCATAATTAATCATCTAATCAATTACTTATCAAAAAAAATCATCTAACTAATTTCAATTTAGCATAATTTTAGAATGCCTTTATTAAAATTTTTCTACTTGCTTGCAACGAAAATGAAAACTTTAACTAAATTCCTGATTAGTAATAATTTTACTAAATTTCTTTTGTTGAAAATAAATTAATACCTTTATTGACATACAAAGAATCTAATCATGGATAAAATAGATCTGGAATAATTTCAAAATTTTTATATTTAGGGATTTATGTTGTAATAATTTGATTTTGCTTAACTGCCATATATAACCGAGATATCTCATTAAGAATAAGATAAATTTGAAATAGTTTCAAATGCCTTTTTATTTTTGGAAAATCCTATGTTTGTAATAATGAATACGAAGATTTTGGCTAAAACTCTTTATATAATTTCTTGTTTTATTTATGAATATTAAAGACTCTAGATGAGATTGTTTATCATCCAAAGTATCTAATTTTATTTAATATGGATTTGGAATAATTTCATTTTTTTTATTTGGACATATTCTAGAACCAATGATAAATTCATAAGTTTTGATTGCCTTTTGGGATAAATGTCATTAATATCTGATATGATTTACTTCTATATCTAACATTGCCTTTGGGATAAATATCATTTTTATCTAATATGATTAACCTAGTTATGATATGAAGAATGTATTTTTTAAACAAATTCGAAATTAAATCCTGACTCATGGGTTTCTGGTCCAAACAGATCTCTGGTTGCTTTACTGGCTAGTCTATAGTGTGATCAACATGAAGATACCAATTTTCCTGTAAAAAATACTAGAAAAAGATAGAGGAAAGCAAGCAAGTGAAAAAGATTTCTAATATTTCTGTATGATATGTGCAACCTTATATAAAGATGAAGAAAAGAAAATTAGATAGGTAATGAGGAAATTATGATAAGATTATACAAATCCTAAGAATCATGTAGAATATTCTAATAATCGCAAAGATCATGCAAAATATACTAGCAATCACAAAGATCATGTAAATATTCTAGCAATCACAAAAATTATATAGAATATTCTAGACAAAATACTTTTTAATATTCTATACATTCCTAATAGTCCCCTTTAAGTTGGAGCATAGAGATCTCGAATGCCCAACTTGTACATAATCTTTTTAAAATGATCACAGGCAAGAGTTTTGGTAAAGATATCTGCGAGCTGACAATGTGTAGGAATATATCGTATAGTAATGTCTTGAGACTGCAGTCGCTTTCTAATAAAATGACAATTAATCTCTATATATTTGGTCTGCTAAAAAAACATGGGATTTGTGACAATATGTAGAGCCACTTGATTATCAAAATAAAAAAATATGAGACCATTATGTGAAACACCGTGATTGAATAAGAGAGCTCGAAGCTATAGTAATTCACTGGTGGTGTGCGCTGTTGTCCGAAATTCAGCCTTTGTAGAGGAACAAGATATTGTTGTTTGCTTTTTGGCATGCCAAGAAATTGGAGTATCTTCTAAGAAAATATAGAAACTTATTGTACAGCACCTTGTCATGAGACAACCTGCCTAGTCTGCATCATAATAAGCATGCAATTTAAAAGTGTTGACACTTGAAAAAATATACCTTGTGTTGCCCAGGTGGCTTTCCCAAGAAGGAGTGAATTGGGAATGAAAACTTTTTCTCAAGTATGTGCCCTTTTGAAATCTTAGTGTGGTGAGTGAAGTATTTAAAGAATTAAATGCGGAAGCAAATAAATGAGCTCAAACAAAACAATCATAAACATCATAATTTATAGTGATTCGGAGCAACCCAGCTTCTACGTCCACTATCCAAGATACCACTTGGGATTTCCACAATATTCTTCCTAGAATACAGTCAGATTGTTTTACCGGGATCACAATCCAAACCCAACTCTCTTTGGTTTTTACACCGGGCTCACCAAAGAAACCCACTTTTGATTTTATACCGGGATCACCAAGAACCCAAACCTGGTTTTACACGGGCTCACCAAAAACCCACTCTTAGTTTTACACCGGGCTTACCAAGAATCCAACCTGGTTTTGCAACGGGCTAACCAAAAACCCAAACAAAAGTAAAACAAGCAAATAATGCAACATAAAATACAAACTTCCAAAGAGTAGATGGTTGCTACTTTAGCTCGTATTGGTGTAGCTTTAAGGCTTCAAGATGTGCTCTTCAAAACTCTTCCTCTTCTTCAAAAGATGCCTCAAGAGTTGTAGTAGATTGATCTTGAATCCCTCTTGAGTGTGAAAAATAAAGCTCACTTGATTTCCTAAAAGATATTCCTTTGATGCTCTCCTTTTTTTTTTTCTTTAACTCCAAATCTAATCTATTCCTAAAAAAACCTTGTTCCTCTTGAGTTTGGATCTTCATTTTATACTCTTTAAGGTGTTTCCTGGTGAATTTGGCCATTGGAATGCCTTGGGAAGTGAAATCTATCCATTTATGACCGTTGGAGAAGAAAATGCTTGTTACAAAAAACTAGCCGTTACTGTTTGAAAGTGCAGAGCTCAAGTCGGCTCAAGCCATTCAAGTCGGCTCGAAGTCAAAATGAATTCTAGCAGAAACGGCTGGCAGATCTTGAGTCAGCTCGATGTCATAGTATAGAAAAAATAGGTTTTGGTCCGAGTCGGCTCTTCTGGATCGAGTCGGCTCAAAGTTTCAGAATAATTACAATTCTGCCATTATGGAGTTAGCTCTTGGTCCATGAGTCGGCTCAAGCTGAACTTCTTCAAATGCTTTCAAACTTTTCCAAACTTCTCCAACTTCTTCCAAACCACTTCAAACATCTTTTAAACCTATGATACTCTACAAAAATAATCTTTACAAGGATAATTAGTAATATAATCATGCATCAATATTTTGTAATCATCAAAATCAATCCTAGGGTCAACACCTTGACCTAGAGATCCTTTCAAATACTATAAAATATGAAAAATTTTATCCAAGTATGGTTGTCAAAGAGATTGCATAAACTATATCAGAACATGTATTGAGTATGCAATGTCCTGCCTGATAATAATCAGATAAATGAGTCTTCTTAGTAATCGTCGTGTGGATCCGGATCATCAAGTAGTTTTTCATTGTCCTTCATGAGGTTGAGTTGTTGTTGCATGAAAAACTTTGAGGGCTTGATTCTTAACATCCCAATCTCTTAGAGAATGTCAAGTATATATTTTCATTGGGATACAAATATGCCTGAAGGTGATTGAGCCATTTCTAATCCGAGAAAATGCTTTAAGGTGCCCAGGTCCTTAATATGAAACTTGTCTTACAAAAATTGTTTCAATGGCTGACATTTCAAAGGGCTATTCCCTGTAATAATCATATCATCCACATAAGCAAGAATGGCAATGAAAGAGTTATTATCATGTTTGGTGAATAGAGAGTGATCGGCTTTGGATTGAGTGCAGCTATATTGGAGCAAGGCATGGAAAAATTTTTCAAACCACTGTCTCGATGCCTGCTTGAGCCCACAAAGAGACTTATGTAACCGAAAAACATGTACATCTCTTCATGAAGGTCACCATAGAGGAAAGCATTGTTGACATCTAATTGATATAATTGCCAATGTTTGGTAGAAACAATAGCTAAGAGATACCATACTATAGTCAATTTAGCCATCGGGATAAAAGTCTCAATGTAGTCAAGCCCTTCTATTTATGTGCATCCTTTCACCACTAAACAAGCCTTAAATCGCTCAATAGAACTATCAGCCTTGTATTTAATTTTTTGTACCCATCTCGATCCATTGGGTTTCTTTCCAAGTGGTAGATGCTCCAAGGTCCAAGTACCGTTTTGCTGGAAAACTATAAGCTCGGCCTCTATTGCTTCTCACCACTTAGGATCCTTTATAGCTTGGAAAAATATTTTAGGTTCTTCATAAGAAGTGATATATAGCTGAAAGGAAAGCTTGATGGAAAGTATCAAGCTTAGAAAAAGTGAAGTAGCAAGAAATAGGATAAGGCTTATCTAAGGTCACCAAATCGGCAGATATGTCCGGGGATCTCCTTACTTTTAAAGCATCAATAATATATACCTGTAATCATACGGGTTGCTTACTGTCTCTGACGAGCCATGAGTTAGGTCCAATAGTCTTAGAAGATGAAAGCTCTTTAGGAGAGATGTATCAATTGCATCAAGAATCCGGTTTGGACTTGACATTTGGTTTGAATCAATATAATTGGTTTATGTTTGATATGACTCATGGAGAAGAATAAGATTTAAGATCTGTCCTTGAGTCTGGCTCAAATAAATTAAATTATTAGTTTTTAAAGGGAATGGCATGTCATAGTCAGTCTGTTTCAATTGTGAAAAATTAGGTACTGCTGAAGAAGAAGATAATATTTGAGAATAAGGAAATATATTTTCATGAAAGATAACATTATGAGAAGTAAATATTTTGTGAGTTTCTATATTATAGATATGATAACCCTTTTGACCAAGAGAGTATCTAATAAACATACAAGCATAAGAACGAGGTTAAAATTTATCACTGGATATCTTATGTATGTAATATAGGCTACCAAAAACTCTCAAATTATCATAGATAGATAGTTTATGAAATTAAAGTTCATAGGGACTCTTGTCATTCAATTTTGATATAGATGTCAAGTTAATTAAATAGGTGGCAATCAAAACACATTCTCTCCAAAATGACATAGGCAAGTTGACTTGAAATCTTAGAGCATGAGCAACATTTAATACATGTCAATGTTTACACTCAATCATCCCAGTTTGTTCTATTATCCCTGTCACGTCCCGAATCCAGCACCGAAATCAACTACGCGACTGGCCGCACAAATCCTAGAATATATTCTAGAGATCATGTAAGGTCTAGGTACACAATAATCACTTTACTCAAAAATCACTTTGTTGGCTCCACCCAGTGATTTTGATGAATAACAAAACATTGAGTGCATATTGTATTCTAATGAAGATTTCAAGTTGTGAGTTTTCAGGAAGAAAGCACCTCAAAATCTCAAAAACTTATGGTTTATGGCACGTAATGGCACGGAGCAATTCTCACAAATCCGGGCTTCATCTTCATTGAAAAAGGGCATCTAAATGTTTAAATATTATGTGTTTATGTTTTCTAGAATTATATTTATGTTTTTGAGGCATTTACACTTGAATCTGAGATTTTTCAGTCTCAAGTGTCGACACCTGGACAGTCAAGTGTCGACACTTCAGCATTTAGCACAGACAAAAATCCTTGGCACGCCAAGTGTCGACACCTATATCCAAGTGTCGACACTTAGGTTCCAAGTGTCGACTCAAGGCCTGAGAATTTTGAAAATACAGAACTTTATAATTTGAGGGTTTTTGTGTCAAGTATCGATATTTGCAGCCTGACAGCTCTAACGGATCTATTTTTTTGGCTTGCAGAACTTGCTTTTCAAGCTCCAAACGGCTATTTCCGAGGTACCAACGGTCACAAACCATTTTTTGGAAGGTTCTTGATGTATTTAACCTCCACCAACCTCATTTTAAAGAAATGCAAGTGTATTGAAGTGCATTCAAGTCTACTCAAAAGCCAAAAAGCCAATATTCTCTCAAATACTTCACATCAAAAGTCTCTTATAGTTTGATTCCTTGAAAAGCCTACAAGCTCATCCTTATTTCATTCCAAAAGAGGCACTTTGAAGGAGATTCCAAGGAAGATTGAAGACAAAGCATCTACTTGAGCTTCAAAGATTCTAATCTACTCTTGAAGAGAGTTTGTTTTAGTTTTAAATTGTATATCTATTTTATTGTGATTTGACCTTGCTTTCAAGGGTGTCTTGAGAGAAGGTTATTGTGGTTTGTTGGTGAGCCAAAGGGGTAAAACCAACTAGGGTTAACTTGTGAGCTCGAAGACAAAACAAGTGTTAAGGTTTGTTGGTAAGCCTAAGTGATAAAACCAACTTAGGTTTTGACTTGTGAGCCTTGTGAAAAACAAGTCAACTGTAATCTAGTTTGGATTATAGTGAAATTTCCAAGGGTGGCTTGGGGAGTGGATGTAGGTGCTAGGTTTGCACCGAACCACTATAAACCTTGTGTTTGTGTGTGATTACTCTCTTCCTCTCTTTCTCTTTAATTATTGCTAACATCTTGCATTGAATTCATCATTGTTCACAATCACCACTAGTCCCTCTCATTATTGTCTTAATTTTTTTTAAAAGACCCAATTCACCCCCCTTCTTGGGCTCCATTTCTGGGCAACACACTTCAAATAAACCATTATTATTTAAATAATTATGTAATAACTAAACAATCTATTTTTTTTCAAGTCAAAACTACTAAAATGATTCACTGAGTTATTACATAAGTATCAGCAACAGATCTAGCTAAACAAAACTAACTACACAATCTAAATATTGATATTCAGTCTCATACTGAGCCAGATCCTTGCTATGTATCATTTCACCACGAATCCATTCCACTACCAAGCTTAAATATCCTGCACAACTCTGAGAAGGGAAAACAAGTAGGGGATTGTGAGCTTTACAGTCCAGTAAGGTCTCCAAATAGTCAAACCATAATAGTATAACTTGAAAATAACTGAAAACCAATAGTTTATCAGATCATGTAACCAAAACAACTTAAATATCAAGTATAACAAAACCAATGATAATATCATGTTTTCTTTTACTGTTTCCATTAGTTATCCTTTCTCTTTAGGATTCTGGACTAACCACGATCATGCTTCAGCCCATGACTGACAATCTTAGTGTCATACTTCAGCCTGTGATGAGCAATTTCATTGACACACTTCAGCCTATGACTGGCAATCTCAGTAACCACGATCCCGTGGTATGGCTAGTCCAATTACCTCATTCCCTTGGTTATCACTTTATCAATTCTTATCATGATGACAAACCATGAAATCTAAATTTTTTCAATGACCGGCATCACGATCCAAACCATCAAAAAGTACTTTTACTTGATAAAAATATGGTATACTAGAATATAATTAATAACCACAACAATCATACTGTCCATCATGCAAAATCAACTATATCATGCAAAAATAAATCATGCATGTCAATACTCATGTACACGGATCAAATCATGTCATGTAAGATATATATATATATAACTAGTGATCAAGTCAAGAAATCCTTATTTTCAAGAGCTAATCCCAAAATACTTGGTATCAATCTATATCCGGAACCCGTACAAAACCCTTCTGCTCATAAGGCTGTCCCCTACAATAACAATTTTTTAACCATAAATAATTCTAGAAAAATTTGTAAACCAAAATCTTTTATCTATAAAACCCTAACTTCATGAATTTCTAGAAAAAGCTTTTCGATCTCCCCCCTTCAATATTTATATTTTTCTTTCTCCTTTCTCTCTCCTCTTTCATTCTTTTCTTTCTCTCTCCTCTTATCTCTCTCTCCTCTCTCTCCTCATCTTCTCTCTCCTCTTTCTCTCTCTTATTTCTCCCCCATGATGATAGGAAGAGCCTCGGGTGAGCCACTGGTGGCAGCTCCAGCAATCGAAAAACCATACCGACAACTCAACTCTTAGGTTGGTATCTTTTTTTCTTTTCTTTTTCCCTTTCCTTTTCTTTTTCCCTTTCTATTTCCTTTTTTTTCTTTCCTTCCTCTTTTCTTTCTTCTCTTCTCCCGAACTCTCCTCCCTATTCTTCCTCGACTCGACCAAACCACCTCTCCTTGGTTGTCGGTGATGGCCATAGGAGACGGTCATCAAGAAGATGGTTCGATGGACCGGAGGTGGATGGCGGCATGGCCACCGGCGAGGTACGGTCTAAAATTGAACCAAACCAAACCAAAAATTAATAAAACCCCATTAATTCTCCCTAAAATTGAAATAAAGAAAATAAAGGACTTATTGGCATTGAAGAGCTCTCTATCACTCGCCAGAGAGGAGAACGATGGCATGGAAGGAAGCTTGAAGGGCTCGATGAGTGGCGACGAGAGGAGATTTAAAGGAAACCCTCGTCGAGCTCTTCCTGCCGTTTGGACAAGAAAGACTCCGTCAATCGGAGTCCTTACCTACCCCAACCCCGTCATCGACAGTGCCCTTCTCCTCCATGGCTTCTCCTTCATATTCTCCAACAAAAAACTCGATCGGATAGGGGAGAACGAGTGTCCCCTGTTCCGGTCTCAGCACCTCTTTTTTTTTTATCTGTGATTGGGTTGAAGTCGGCTGGGCCTGCCGACTTTGGCCCAAAAGCCCAAAAACTCGAGTTTCACATTCTTCCCCTATTAAAATAATTTTGTTCTCGAAATTAGCTTGATCAAGATTTTAAATTTTAAAAATAACCAACTCTCATATCACTCTCAAATTCCCAATTATCCTGCCTCTTAGGATATTTGAATCTTAGGTCTTAACGTAATAAAATAATATAATATTCAAAACTCGATTTTTTCTACTTATAATACATATCAAATTTTCTTGAGCTCTTCAAGAAGAATACTAATCTTTCAATATCAATATAATTAATTATTCTTGATTAACTTTACAAGTACATCATAATAGTCCAATTTTAGAAATACCCAACCTTAACATTATCCTCGAGCTTTCAGATAATCCCCTTTTTAGAATGCTTTTCTCATATGACCTTTACATAACAACAAGACAACATTTTATTTTGATCATCACCATCTATCTACATTGTGAATTCCTTCAACTTCTTTCAAATAAATATTAGCACCTCAACCTCGAATTAAATATACTATTCTTTGCCCATAAGATTTATTCCTATTGATTAACTTTACATGAAAAATCATAATCGATCCCATCTATTCTTAACCAAAAATTTGAAGAAGGCTGGAGAAATAAACACTTGCCATAGTCTTTAGCATTCTCTATTCTCTTGACATTCTCTATGATTATACAATTTGATGTGACCGGTTCGCTAACATGGGGCAAGGAGACTGACGTGGAGCCCTCATTGGATGCCACGCGAGATTACCACCACAGGCCCCCTTGCCGGGCTGAGCTCCCGATACCAACGGGGCCGCCCGTCGAAGCCGGGCTTCGTCCTCCGCCAGGTCGGTACCTGCCAGGTCGAGACGCCTAGGTCAGAGCCGAGCTCAAACCCCACCAGAGGCAAGCCCTTCGAGCCCGAGGTCGGGTCTCGTGGTCCGGAGTCAAGCCCAAGCCTCCTCCGCCACGAGGAGCCCCTTCGAGGCTGGGTCCCTTGGCCTGGGTGCACCTCATCCACCTCTGCCAGCCCGAGCTCGATTAAGGCTGGCCCCCCTGGTCTGGTGTCGAGCTCGGCCATCCTCCGCACAGCCGAGCCACCGCGAGATCGGTCCCCTGTGAGTGGGCCCTATCTTTCTAGCTCGGCGTTCAACTCAGATCGGGGCAACAACCACCACGAGAGTGGCACCTTCCCTCCGAGTATAGTGGCGCGCCCCCCAAGGACCGTACAGCGGAACCCGCCACGTCGTCATTAATACCTACGGCTGCCATTCACTCCAGAAAGAAAGGAAGCTCACATTAAGGCACCATGCCCTCCACTGACCTGCTGTACGACCGGAGACAAGACCCCACTAGGGAGCACCGTCCCTGAGAGTGGCGGCATGACAGTCGAGGTCCCGCCAGGCTTCCAGGAAGGGCAAATAAAAGGAATGTCAGAGGCATGTAAAGGCTCCCCCAGCTATCCAATAAAGAAGGCATCCCGTCCATGGCACGGTACCTTGTTGTACCTGTCTGATAGCATGGGAGAACCCCGAGGCAAGCCAAGGGAAAAGACCCAGCCAGAATGAACAAAAGGGAGGTAACAATGCTCGTTCTTCCATTTGAAGCAAGAGCAACATTCTCTCAACAAGGGAGACACCTATTTTTCTAACGACACAACCACCACAAAGAAAAGGGGAAGAGGCCAGAGAGAAGGGCAAGACCACCTCGACCACCACACCTCCCAGCTTACACTCACACTCTCATACACTCCACTCACTCCTCCTAGCATGGAGCTTATCCAGAGGAGCTCGATTAGGAGGATCTGTTCTCCTGGATCGTCACTGATTTGACCGTCGAAGTGCCTCCGTCGGAATCCCCGGCCCAGGTCACTGACATTGGCTTTCTTTCAAGTCCCGAGACACTGGAGGCATCTCCCGCGAGCGGACACGGAATAC
This sequence comes from Areca catechu, assembly GCA_021397845.1. Lineage (NCBI taxonomy): Eukaryota > Viridiplantae > Streptophyta > Magnoliopsida > Arecales > Arecaceae > Areca > Areca catechu. The sequence continues at coordinate 7,742,249 of CM038041.1, read as the reverse complement.
TCGACGCCATCAGCAGCTACGTGCCACGGCGATCTGGGCGACAACATAATTAATCTTTTATCTTATGAAAACCTTGAGCAGTCCTTAAATAGAGAAATTATAATGTCATAACTAAAAGAGTTTGGTGTCATAAATATTTTCGATCCTAGCCGGTAAAGGATCATCCTTCATTATTCTAGGTTTAGAGATGTCCAAAATTTTTACTAGTATTCTCTATGCTAAGAGAACCTATTGATAAAAATTGCATGGCAACACCGATAGACTAGCCCAAGGATTAATAGTATTTGTTTTCCATTTATTACTAAAATATTGTTACTGAAATTTAAATCAGTACTCTCATCATATCACTTCTAAAGTTAGAATTAATATTCTTAATTTATTTCAGGATAACTCAGACCACTACGCTTCTACTATGCACTCTGATAAAATTTACTAAACCATCTAGGTTCACTATATGAATCCCTCCAAAAATTTATCTTATTTTGGTATTAAGGAGATCTCAAGTTATTAAAGTAGAGCTGTCGAGTCTCTTTATCCCATTCATATCTCAAGCATATCATATCAAGATTTATTCTGATCCAGTTTTCATATTGAAAGTCCTTGCCTAGATTTCATCATCCTTTTAAGATATCAAAAACTCTAGTTCAAGTCTTGATTAATCATACCTTCCTTGACAATTCAATTAGACAATCTAGATCAACTCTTCTCTTGGAAAGTTATCATTAACTCTAATAAGGTAAAAAACTTGAATCAATGCTCTTATGAATAGAATCAATCATATTATTGCTCATAGAACTATCTAACCATAACTTTTAACAACAATTAACAAACTACCTAAAATATTGTCCCCCATAGGTTGAACCCATATAAGTCTTCCAATACCAATTTCTCTGTTTACTATAATCCAGTAACATGATAACCTAGATGTACTTATAGATCTTAATTTGACTTGGGATTTAACATATCCAATAATCTCCAACAATTATAGGATAGGTCTAGTAATTTAATCCACAATTGCTAACATAGACTATCAAGATTCTTATCAAAATATAAATGCAATGTCAACATAATATAATCTATTTCACTAACAGAGAGCTACAAAGCTATACATCATCCCAAGTACATTTTTTCTTATATATTTTCAATGATAATATACATACAGATTCATTAAAAATATATCCTTTCTAATATCATTAAACTCTTTCATAACCTACACCCTAAATATATTCTTATAATAATTTCAAAATTTATAATCCAATAATTAACAACAGAACTAGCTTGTTATCATAATCCGTATCTACATCAGTTTAGAATTCCAAAATCATACAATTGATAACTGAACCTACTTATTCAGCATAACCTATTAACAAACACACTATAATTCCAGGCCAGTACTCTTGACGCTTGGGTCAACCCCACTTATCAAAGATAAAGATACATCCCATCCAGCTTTTCTATATCTATCATATGCTTACTTATCATGATCAAAGAGTACAAATCATCCAGCCCTTTACATTCATCCTAGATCAATCCCATTACTTATATTACGGACCAAAAATTATGTTCTTTTTTTTTGTACTAATCATATGTCAGATCTTATGCATAATATCTAAATATTAAAGATCCAAACTTCAAATTCATTCTTGTAACTTTTATCGTGTCCCGACTGATCATGATACTAAGTCATAATCCACAATGATCATTACCTAAATTTTGATATTCAAATTATATCCTAATCATTTATGTCACAGTCCCAAGTGATCATACTTTTAACTTCGATACAATTTGTATCATGTCCAAACCACATATATCACAGTCCCAAGTAATTATAAGTTAAGCTTTAATATCACTCATGTCATGTCTTAATCACTTACATCATAGTCCTAAGTATCATAACCTAAGTTATGATATCATTTTGTCATGTCCTAACAACTACCATGTGATTTCCAACTCACTTATGTCTAGTCTCGAACAATCATGACCTGAATTCTGATGTCACTCATATCTATCCTAATCACTTATACCACAGTCCCAAGTCATCATAACTTAAGCTCTGACACTATTTTTGTCATATCTTAATAACCATCATGTTATTATTATTTTAACCATTTGTATAACCGTCCTAAATAATCATAACTTAAGCTCTGATACCACTCTATCACGTCCCGAATCCAGCACCAGAATCGGCTACGCGACTGGCCGCACAAATCTTATAATACATTCTAGAGATCATGCAAGGCCTAGGTACATAATATTTACTTTACTCAAAAATCACTTCAAATAAACTATCATTATTTAAATAATTATGAATAACTAAACAATCTATTTTTTTTCAAGTCAAAACTACTAAAATGATCTACTGAGTTATTATATAAGTATCAGCAATAGATATAGCTAAACAAAACTAACTACGCAATCTAAATATTGATATTCAGTCTCACACCTAGCCAGATCCCTGCTATGCACATTTCACTACAAATCCATCGACTACCAAGCTCGAATATCCTGCACAACTTTGAGAAGGAAAAATAAATAGGAGATTGTGAGCTTTAAGCCCAGTAAGATCTCCAAACAGTCACACTAATAATAGTATAATTTGAAAATAATTAAAAATCAAAGTTTATCATATCATGTAACCAAAACAACTCAAATATCAAGTATAACAAAACCAATGATAATATCATGTTTTCTTTTAGTGTTTTCATTAGTTATCCTTCCTCTTTAGGGTTCTAGACTAACCACGATCATGCTTCAACCCATGATTGGCAATCTTAGTATCACACTTCAGCCTGTGACTAGCAAGCTCATTGTCATACTTCAGCCTGTGACGGGTAATTTTATTGTCACACTTCAGCCTATGACTGATAATCTCGTTGTCATACTTTAGCCTGTGACCGGCAATCTAAATAATCATGATCCTATGGTATGGCTAGTCCAATTACCTCATTCTCTTGGTTATCACTTTATTAATTCATATCATGATGACAAACTATGAAATCTCAAATTTTTCAATGACCAGCATCACGGTCCAAACTATCAAAAGTACTTTTACTTGATAAGAACATGATATACCGGAACATAACTAATAACCATAACAATCATACTGTCCATCATGCAAAATCAACTATACCATGTAAAAATAAATCATGCATGTTAATGTTAATATGCATGGATTAAATCATGTCATGTAAGATATATATATAACCGGTGATCAAGTCTATAAATCCTTACCTTCAAGAGCTAACCCTAAAATACCCGATATCAATCTATACCCAGAGTCCGCACAATACCCTTCTGCTTAGAAGGCTGCCCCTTATAATAATAATTTTTTAATTATAAATAATCCTAGGAAAATTTGTGAACCAAAATCTTTTACTTATAAAATTCAAACTTCACAAATTTTCAGAAAAAGCCTTTCGATCTCCCCCTTTAATATTTATATTTTTCTTTTTCCTTTCTCTCTCCTCTCTCTTCTCATCTTCTCTCTTCTCTTTCTTTTCATCTTCTCTCATCTTTCTCTCTTCTTTCTCTCCCATGATGATGGGAAGAGCCTTGGGTGAGCCACTGGCTGCAGCTCCAGCAATCGAGAAATCATACCGGTGACTCAACTCTTTGGTAGGTATCTCTTTTTTTTCTTCTTTTTCTTCTTTTCTTTCTTTTCCCTTTATTTTCTTTTTTTTTCCTTCCTCTTCTTTTTTTCTTTCCTTCTTCTTTTCTTTCTTCTCTTCTCCCAAACTCTCCTCCCTATTCTTCCTTGGCTCGACCAAACCACCTCCCCCTGGTTGCTGGAGGTGGCCACGAGAGATGGTCATCGAAAAGATAGTTCGGCAGACTGGAGGCAGATGGTAGCATGACCACCGGTGAGGTACGGTCCAAACCAAACCAAACCAGATAGAAAATCAACAAAACCCCATTAATCCTTCCTAAAATCAAAATAAAGAAAATAAAGGACTTACCAGTGTTGAAGGGCTCTCCGTCGCTCGCTGGAGAGGAGAACGATGGCGTGGAAGGAAGCTTGAAGGTCTCGATGGATGGCGATGAGGGAAGATTTAAAGGAAAACCTCATCGAGCTCTTCCTGCAATTTGGAGAAGAAAGACTCCGTCAATCAGAGTCCTTACCTACCCTAACCCTGTCACCACAGTGCCCCTCTCCTCCACAGCTTCTCCTCCATCTTCTCGACAAAAAATTCAACCAGATAGGGGAGAACGAGGATCCCCTGTTCCGGTCTCAGCTCCTCTTTTTTTTATCTACGATTGGGCTGAAGTTGGTTGGGCCTGCCGACTTTGACCCAAAAGCCCAAAAACTCGGGTTTCACAATCCCAATACAAGAAGTTTGTGATATAATCTCATGTTTTAGGTGATATAATTTCAATGGTCCAACTACAAACTCTTCAGCAATATCACTATGTGTGTATTTAATATTGGCATTAAAATAGTTTTTGACCATAACATGAAAATTAACAAAGCATTGATATGCCTTAGATTTTCTTTATAATAGGTTAATCCAAGTAGCCTTTATGCAATAATCAATAATAATGAAAAAAATGAGCTCTTGTATATGATGAAGTGCAATATGGGCCCAGTATATTATGATGCACTAAATCAAATGGTGAAGCTGATTTATTAATGCTTGAAAAAAATGACATTTTTGTCTGTTTGGTATGATAACAAATATTACAATAATTATTCATGGAATTAAAATGAACATTTGAAAATAAAGGGACAAGTTTCAAATGCTTATAAAAGCAATGTCTTAACAGAGCATGCAAGAGATCAATCAAAACATTAACTTTATTTGCCCATGCAGAATTTATTGTCAAGCCTTTGAAGTAATAAAGACCATCCTTAAATTCATCTAATCTAATCTGCTTCCTTGTGGCAAGGTCCTGTAGAGTATAAAATATAAAAAAGAAGAGAACACTCAATTAAAGTCTTGAGCAAGTTTGCTTACTGAAACAAGATTGTATATAAAATTAGAAGCATACAAGGTACTACAAAAAAGTAATATCATTGGTCTAAGCAATATTGTCATATGAATATACAAGCATATTGACTCTATTAAAAAGAATAACAGGGAATAGATTGTCAAGAGGTTTCATATCATGAAAAAGACTTACAAAATATTAAGTGTTTGGAAGCACCACTATCAAGGATCCAAGATTGATGACAAGAATCAAGGGAGGCCTTACCAATAAAATTTATGATACTGAGTCTTATTTTGTCCAAGAAGGGAAATAAGTTGCTAATATTGTGTGGGAGAAAGATTAGGTATTGAAAAAATTATGCTTGTAATCGTGGTGTGGTAGCATTCATGACAACCCCTCCTTGGTACTCATTATCGGTCCCTGCCCCATTATCTCTATTTTTAAGTCAATCCTTGGATTGCCATGCAAGTGGATACTCAACTAGCTCGAAGCATCTATCATGGGTATGTCCTGCCTTCTTGCAGTGGTCGCATCAAGAGCATTTCTTATTTTTCTCCCTAAAGCCGATCTCCTTGTTCGCCCTTTGTATTATGGCCTTAGCAGCAAGAGCTGCAACTTCTGGTTGAGGAGTTCAAGCTCCTACGATTTTCCTTTGCTTTTCACTTCGAATCAATAAGGCATAGGCCTTATTGACTATTGGAAATGGTTCCATAGACAACAACTGATCTCATAATATGTTGTAGGAGTTAGTAAGGCCAAAAAGAAAGTGATATAATCTTTTTTCTTCTTTTTCAATTTAAATCTCTCTTGTGACTCCACAAGAGTAAGTCGGCATCTTAGAATAAGCCTCAAGTTCCTCCCACAAACCTTGAAGGTGGGTATAATAAGTGGCAATAGTCATGTTGTTGCCTTGCTTGAGACTCCAGATTTGAGTCTTTAACTCATGAGTATGAGGAGCGTTACCTTAAGAGTATCTTTTCTCAAGATCAACCCAAATATCACAAGTACTTTCAAAGAAAGATTATGTGATAGATTTCTCCTGCAACAAAGTTGTAGATCCATAATATCATCATTAAATTGCACATATCTCATGTGAGTGTCCCATCAATGAACTGAGCTTTTCATTTTGCTCGAAGAGCAATGATTATGGCTTTCTCCATGCTGGGTAATTTGATCCGTTGAGCAGAGATGTCACAAGGGCATTTTCAGGATTCTCCGAAGGTGAGATGAAATAAAAAGATGCTAGGTCATGCGCAACACTTTAAATCGATTGTGGTACTTTGACTGATTTGGTTGGACATGTTGATGAAGATGAGATGTAGTAACTATTTATCTTTAGCTATGTGCAAAGAGGACTCTTCAGTAATAAATTGCTATAAACGCTAATCGAAGGAACAAACTCGAATCGATGACGACCCGCTCTAATACCATGTGAAAAATACTATGTAAACAATACTAGAAAGAGATAGAGGAAAGCAAGCAAGTAGAGAAGATTTCTTTCTTGTATTTATGTATGATATATACATCCTTATATAAAGATGAAGAAAAAGAAATCAGGCCAATAATGAGGAGATTATAATATGATCTTACCAATCTCAAGAATCATGAAGAATATTTTAGCAATTTCAAAGATCATGTAAAATATATTAGCAATCCTAAAGATCATGTAAATATTCTAGTAATCCCAAAGATTTTGTATAATACTCTAGTAATCCCAATGATAAATATAAAATATTCCAAACAATATACTTCTTAATATTTTCATAGTCTAAGAGCTATTGGGAATTAATGGAGTATATGGAGAGAGAATCTCTTAAATTCTAAGAAGGAAGAGAGTTATATGTTCTCTCTTTTTCTTCAAAACATTTTCTTTTTCCGAATGGGTTTGGGTGGTTACTAAAAAGTAACTATCCTAAAATTGCCATTGCATCATGGACAAATTAGTCCCATATACCAACATCTTCCTCTTGCCCATGATGGGCTTGATTCATCTCTATCCATATTTCTTATCTATTCATCTTCGGCAAATAGATCATGCGACGAGAAAGTAATCAAGAGCTTATTTGTCATGCACCTATTAGGGATATATAATAGCTCATTCCTAAGAGATCAATGTTCTTGCTATATACTAGACTATTTTTGTGAAATCAGTCCTAACATCTCCAATCTCTCTATTAATAATAGTATAAGGAGCATGTTTGACCTCTTTCACTACCATGTATTCATAATTATAATTAAAACATGTATTAAAAAATATATTTTTAATTTTTTTAAAAATTTAAATATCTTATTATCGACGATGATAGAGATGGCAATCTATCATTGGTAATAGTTATTATTAGTGACTGCATTAATTAGCGATGGGATTTTTACTTGATAATATTTTTTATTTTTAATTTAAAAAAACTAAAACTATTATTAGTGATGTTATTGCCATCGCTAATATTCTTTATTAGTGATTGATTTTTTGCCATCGCTAATAATGCCTATTAGTAACAATGATTTTTCCAACGAACTTTTAGTAACAGGATTTTGTTGCTAATACTATTAGCGATAGGGATTGGATTATTAGAAACGATAGTTAGCCATTGCTAAAAACATGTTTTCTTGTAGTGTAAATCAATTTTTAAAATTCTATCAGATTCTGTAAATCCATATATGACAAAGTTATCAAAGTTAACCAAGTAAATATGAAAAGTACACTAGTAAACGTGGAAAGTACTTTGGTAAATGTTGAATATGAGGTTTTTACCATTGGGAGAATCTTGTTAGGAGGTACTTTGAGATTCATGCTCTAGGGCTTTGCTATTTAATCGTCGACGATCATCAAAGTTGCTGAGGTTGGGGCTGCTTATGGAGATGGCGACCAATAGTGCAAACCTGGGGGGAACTCGGATAAGGTGGATCGAGCAAGCTTTGGCTCGAAGACAGGAACCATTAGTCTGATGAAGTGGGTTTGGTCGGAGCCCTCGCCAGAGGAGGTCAACAACTTGGCCTAGCGCTACTCGGAGGTGGTGGAGCTTTCGAAGGATGAAGTTAATGGGGAAATGGAACAGTGGCTGGTGAAAGGGCTAGTGGCTAGGTCTCTCGATTGGAGAGTCTTGGTGGATGCAGCGGTGCTGGAGTTCTAACTACATGCCGAACTTAAGGGAAAAATCGCCGCCTTCAACCTGGAGCAAGGATTCCTTCTATTCTGCTTCCAGGAGATGGGAGAGCGAGATGTGGCCTTGGGTGGTCTCTGATCAGGCACTGGCAATGAAATCATGGGAGCATGATTCCACCCATCTCCGGCTTCTATCAGCTTGACTCTAGTGTGGGTTAGGTTACCAAAGCTCTTTATGGAGCTTTGGGAGCCGACGATGCTTCGAAGCTTAGTCTGCATGGCCGGGGACTTGGTGGCGGTGGATGAATGCACAACTAAGTGGAGAAGGGTTGGATTCACCCGGGTCTACATCCGGGTCAACCTCTCTTGATTGCTATGGCCCGGGGTGCTGATTGGCGATCCAGGGGGTAACCAGTGGTAGGGCTTCATCTACGAAAACCTCGATGGTGTCTGTCTTCAGTGTGGCTTCATTCATGGTATAGGGGAATGCTATCAAGGGAGTGGGGAAGGCTAAGCGATGGGGCTTCGGTCTTCTAATATGCTTGGAGTGGAAGTAAGGGGAGGGGAGAATGGTGCGGGTGGCCGTGGCTTAGGTCCCTGGCTTGTGGCAGATTGGTAATAGCTGCCACAATTGAAGATGAAGGGCTACATTGGGAGAAAATTGGTTGACAATGGAGCTAAGCAACCAAATTCGAGACGATCGGAGAAGGAACTGCCATACTTGGACGGGGGCTAGATTGGCTCCTTGCTGAACACTAATGGGTGGTCCAAGTTGGTGAAACTAGCATGTGGCAATCACCCCTCTAACCGTCAGGTGGCTATGATGGGGGTTAGGGTGCTAAGATGGGAACTGGAAGCAAGTTTGGGTCTTTGGATTTGGGCTCCTTTATTGTGGGATTGGGCAAGGAGGGTGATGAACTAGGAGAGAAAAGGCAATGAGCTTGGGCCACTCAAAGTGAGCTAGGTCCTTTACCTCTCAAATGGGTCGAGCAGGGACATGGCCTAGTTCATCTCGATCTGATACTACTAGGCCCAGCAGGAGGTCGGGCAAGAGGAACAAAGCCTTGGCCAAGGAGGTGCACCACACTATGAACAATGACTTGGAGCTAATCGGTAGCGACTATTAGGGGACTTCGTTTTCATAGCGGGAGCTTAGGGGAGGAGGTTACTACACCACGTCAGGAGGCATTGCGGGAACCGACGTCTAGGGAGAGGTGGCTCAGCTCACACAGGAGCCAAAGATGATGGTGGAACCTCTGAACTTGAGCCACGAGGATGTAGTTGGTCGACTTAGATAGGCCATACAGGGGGTAAGGGATAAGCCCCCAGCTATGGATGTACTATTGGATGGGATTGTTGTGGATTAGATTGAGGAGAGTACTGGAGTGGACCCCCCTCCATACCAGGTATCATCATGAGAATTTTAGTTTGGAATTCCCGGGGGTAGGGAAACTTGCGTTCCAGACTTCCTTTGATAGATTGATCCAGCATTACTGTCCCGACATCTGCATACTGCTAGAGACTCATCTTTTTGGGAGGAGCTTGATCTGCATACTGCTAGAGACTCATCTTAATCTGCAGGTAGAACTTTAATCTTTACATAAAAATCCTTGCTTACTTTTAGCCTTTTTCGGGAACCAAACCATATAAAAATCTGATAACATTGCTCTATTAATTTGAAATATCTTTATGCTAATCTTTATCATGTCTCATCCCGTATCAAAGTTCTTGTGGAGTTTTAGACATGACCATCAAGGGCTTCACCTGGTTTCTTGGGATATTGTTTGCTAGCCTATTAGAGAGGATGGTTTGAGGATACAGTCGCTTCTGGTCAGGAGAGAGATACTCATTGCTAGGCATGCAATGAGATACCTTCTTTAGCCCGATTATTTATGGAGTAGAATGATGAGAGTCCGCTATGGTATTTGGAGCCAGGATCCCACACTCTGATCACACATGACTGCTCACCTATTTGAGGGAGATCTGCTCCTGTGGCCATGCTTTGTTGGCCCAGGTTAGATGCTTGATCGGTGATAGGTCCACGATTGATGTGAGCCAGGATGCATGGATTTCTAGCATGCCTTTGTCTAGGTGGCTAACCTTTGTCAGTATGGAGCTGGTCGATACTTGTGGGCCTCTGAGTTGCTAATAGATGATGGTAGGACATGGAGAGCTCAAGAGATTATCAGACTATTTGGGACCTAGCTACTAATCAGATTTTCGCCATCCCAGTTTTGAATCACTATTGCCAGGATTTGAGGGACTAGGGCTAGTCTTATGGCCCTAGGGTTCCTTCTAGCATCCTTTATGATATCTATAGGATACCTTCTGAGATAAGGATGGAGGCTGCCTGGATCTGGAGATTAACTGTTCATCCAAGAGTATAGCTCTTTTTTTGAAAGTGGCCTTGGATCACCTTCCCACTAGGGTGTTGCTCAGGCACAGAGGTATAGATCTATCTATGACTTGTCCTATTTGTAGTTTTGATGATGAGTCCACTGAGCATGCCATCCTGTGCTGTTCTATGGCGAGCTTGATTTGGAGGTTGGCTTGGAAATGGCCTTGGGAGGAGGCTGATGGACCATGGTTGTGCTCCTTTCTCAATTTGCTCTAGCACTGCTCGGTCAAGGTTGGTGGTCAGATCGCCTACATCGCTTATCATATTTGGCTTTTCAGGAACAGCCTTGTTTTCAATGCTATCAGTGACCAGCCCATCAGGTCCTTCAGAGAGCCAAGCTCATGGCCATGGAGTACCACCACTTTGACACTGCTATATCCTTGCAGTCCAGGATCCTTAGAACTCCTGTGCTGCTTCGGCAGCGGCACGGAGGGCTATGTACATCTCCTATGAGCCCCCTCCTCTAGGCTTTGTCAAGCTGAACTTTGATGGCAGTGTTCGAGGTGCTTTGGATGGTGCTTGGTTTGTTATCCACGATTCTGAGGGCATGCTGCTTGCAGCGGAAGGCTCCTTTCTCTATGAGCCTTTAATTCTAAAAGCTAAACTCAAAGCTGCATGGGCAGGGATCACTCGGGCTAGATAGGATTTGCATGCTGATAGGATCCTCATTGAGGATGACTCTGTCATTGTTATTCATTAGATCCAAGATAGATCGGAGTGGCATCATGTCCACCCTCTGCTTTGCGATATTTGGCACTCTTTTGGACCGTTGATTATGGCATGTGCTCAACATGTCTATAGGGAGGCGAACTCTGCCATGGATTGAGTTGCTTCCTTCGTTACTGAGCACTCTAAAGATTGGTCCTGGCATTAGAGTGACCATATTCCTTCTTCTCTTCAGGGTTTTCTTTCTTTTGACCTTCTGGGTGGCTCTCGTACCCATTTTATCTGGGCACCCATCTGTATTAAAACAAAAATTCAGGATTCTTGTTAGATGTCATAAATTAATTCATGACAAAACTATCCAAATTGACTAAGTAATCATGATAAGTATGCGGGTAAATGTAGAAGGTTTAAGGAATCTTTAGGATTCTATTAGTGAAAGGTTTGAATAATCTTTGGGATTCTATCAAGCAATGTGCATTGCAACGAAATTTTTTTTTTTTTTGTTTATAAATGACCAGCCTCTTTGGATAACTAATCATCAAGGTTATTTTGGTTTTATGGCTACCGAGGATTCCATAATCAAAAGAAAGAGCTTGTGATGCCAAACTCCAACAATCTGGAATAGTTTCATTGCTTATATGTAAAGATTATGGAACTTGGAGCTCATGGTTTTTTTTCTTTTTGATGAAACGGTGTATTAATTGCATAGAACGAGAGTGAATACAATCTAAAAAGTCAGACAAAATGATATTCCTAAGCTGTACAGGGGAGGTCCGCCACTCCGATCACAATACCGGAACCGAATGACAAGCAACATAGGAGACAACCCAGTCTGCAGCTGAGTTAGCTTCCCGAAATACATGATAGATCTGAACAGACACATAACCCTGTAGAAGAAGAGCAATGTCTTGAATAACAGGATGGGCAGAAAGAAGCTCATGGTTGATTGGCCTCTTCATGTTAGCACATCAAAATGCATTCCAACTTTTTTAACTATGAGATTTTTTTTCCATATATACTCCAAAATATACCATATGGCCATGATGATCTTAGCACAATGAAAACATGTAAATATATATATATATATATATATATATATGAAGAAGAGGTATACCTAAGCAAATATGCTTTTATTATCAAAATTATTAAATCAACAAGAAGGATGTTATTGCTTTATTGATCAAAGCTAAAACAGAATTGCTCATTCACATGGATAAATACAACCACATGCCCATTGATTGTTGTTTGTGTTTAGAAAACACTGTTGAGTTCCCCCGCCAAACCCGCTTAAGTAGCAATCCACTCTGCAAGTATTAGGCGTGCAGCCCCTGACCATAGTAATGGAGAGGCAATTGTCCGCAGTCACCTTGGGCACCACCATCTCAACTAAAATACATCACAACTTGCAAGAGTTACATTTGACTGAACATGAAAGAGGGAAGAATACATGCATGCATAAACATGCAAACACATGGGTACATACATGGACACATCTATATATACATAAATACATACAGCACATACAAGAATGCCACTATAGATATCTAGTTTTATGTTCGAGTTTTAATAAAAATTTATCATATTTTTTAAAAATTTATATGACATTAAAAAAAAGAACATCGACGACTTTCTGCACAACTAATTTTGAGCCAATTTCCTTTCCTGCATAGCAATCCTACATCCTTTTCATTTCTATTTTAGCTAAATTCTCTCGAACTTTTATATCTCCATCTCTATATATCACGCCTCCAATCCGATATCGTGAGCCAAGAGACATGGCAATCATTGCATGTTCATAGAGAACATTCCCTACAAACATGCAAGACATCTTATCACGCTATCATAAAGCAATAACAAAATAATTAGTCAATAAATTAAGTCCAAATTCAACTAACTAAAATTCAACTTTAGTATCTAAATAAATTCAGTGATATTCAAAAATCTTACATCGAATTTAATAAAATTTTCAATCTAAAATAAATTTATCCATTTTCTTCTAATCATTCCCTTATACATATTCCCTTATTATCTTAGTTTTTAAGATATATAAAAATAATAAAATATAAGTTGACGAGTGAGACAGCCTAATAAATCATGAATTCTTTAACTAGATAAATCTAGCAATGAAAGTATATTGAAAATATTTGTCTAGGAGTTTCTAAATAAATTATTTATCCTTCAAAGAACGGGCCATATGAATTTTAAAGCATGCTGTATCTCCATGATACCCCAAATCCTAATTGAAATATTTCACAATATCTGAGCAATAAATTTGTATGAATACATCAGCAAATGAAGAGATTAATATATTTGGGACATGTTTGGTTTATGACCGGCATTGGATTCAAAATCAAAATTGGAACCAATTAAAATCGGAATTGGAATGGCAATATTCCTTGATATATTTGGTTCGTATTTCAAATCAGACCTGGAGTCGGAATCAAAATGGATGATTTATATCCTTGGAAGAGAGTTGAGATTAGGTATTGGAGGAATTATGCCGTTACCAATCTATTGTTGTAATTGATATAGAACTCTTCCCAATTAAATGAGGGGAATGGAAGTTATCCATTTCCATCCCCATTCCAAGCCCCAACTCTAACTAATATATAATTATTTTTTTCCATTTCTTTTAAAGATATAGCATGGGAGTGGCACTAACTTTGTTAAACCTAATTAAACCGGATCATCTCCATTTTAAGTTATATTAAACACCTCCAAGCTTCAATTAAATATAATATTATATCTGCAAGATATAATATAACATATAACATAAAATACATCTATGAAATGGAGTAAGATATAAAAGAATAAAATCTCTCTTCTTTTTTTTTTTTCACCCAAAAAAAAAAAAAAAAAAAAAAGAAAAGAAAGAAAGAAAGACAACGGAGTCGTGGTTATCAAGAACTCATTATCTTAAAGGTATAGGATTTCCAAGATAAGATTGATGGGAAACAATTTAACAAAACTTTTGTAGACCTCATCTACTTTTTATATCCACTTTCCACGGACTTCATCATTTTTTTTCTCAGAAAATATTAGAACCACAGTAGTTTTGTTAAAATGTATATATAACCATGAGGCTAAATTGAATTGTTTAATGGAAATAGTCATTTGAATATTTTTCAAAAACATCATAGAACTATATATATATATTGTATGGGTTAAGGAGAAGTACATGTTATTGAAAAAAAATAAAAATAAAAAGAACAGTACGTGATGAAGATCGTTAGAACGGACGTACCTGAGGACGAGGAGGAAGACCAAAACAAATCAGGAGTTCCATTTGCAATGATGTTTTTTTGAAGTTCTTGTTTAAAAAAATACAACCAAACCAAAGATGGTAAAACATATGATCATAAGCATAAAATTGCATTAATTTTTACAACAACTTCATCTCGATGGTTCTACAAAGAGCTATTTTAGTGGTCTAAAGAGAAGTATGCGAGGAGATCTTGGCAATTACCCAAGGCAATGACGAGGAGGACCAAAAGAAAATAGGCGAGTCTGGCCATCTTTGCTTGCTTCTTCTTTTTTTTTTTTTTTTTTTTTTATTTTTTAGAAAAAAAAGGTGGGAGAGGAGTTAGATTCCGGGCGTGGCCACCCCCAAACGATCCCCCATCTCAGCCAGGGAATGTTCGATACACGGTGCATATTAATTTTTCTGCAGTCGTTCCCCACCCGAAGGTGAGTACGTCAACATGACTACCACTGGTGTCAGTCGAAATATGTCTAAACCAAGATTCGAACCACTGCCAGTTGGTTGTGAGAGGTAGGCCATCTTTGCTTTGCTGGTGAAATTGAGTAGAGGCATATGTATTTAGAGTGACTTCAAGAACAAACTTGTAATTGTGCCAAGGATTTATGATTAGGCATATGTATTTAGAGTGACTTCAAGAACAAACTTGTAATTGTGCCAAGAATTTATGATTTTTTTGATCTTTATGGATGATGCTGGATAAATTTGGTTGAAGTTTCCTTCCGTAACTATCCACATATCTGGATGACCATTGCAATTATGGTGGTGATCTTTATGGATGATGCTGGACAAATTTGGTTGAAGTTTCCTTCCGTGACTATCCACATATCTGGATGACCATTGCAATTAAGGTGGTGATCTTTATGGATGATGCTGGACAAATTTGGTTGAAGTTTCCTTCCGTGACTATCCACATATCTGGATAATCATTGCAATTATGGTGGTGATCTTTATGGATGATGCTGGACAAATTTGGTTGAAGTTTCCTTCCGTGACTATCCACATATCTGGATGACCATTGCAATTAAGGTGGTGATCTTTATGGATGATGCTGGACAAATTTGGTTGAAGTTTCCTTCCGTGACTATCCACATATCTGGATGACCATTGCAATTAAGGTGGTGATCTTTATGGATGATGCTGGACAAATTTGGTTGAAGTTTCTTTCCGTGACTATCCACATATCTGGATGACCATTGCAATTAAGGTGGTGATCTTTATGGATGATACTGGACAAATTTGGTTGAAGTTTCCTTCCGTGACTATCCACATATCTGGATGACCATTGCAATTAAGGTGGTGATCTTTATGGATGATGCTGGACAAATTTGGTTGAAGTTTCCTTCCGTGACTATCCACATATCTCGATGACCATTGCAATTAAGGTGGTGATCTTTATGGATGATGCTGGACAAATTTGGTTGAAGTTTCCTTCCGTGACTATCCACATATCTGGATGACCATTGCAATTTAGGTGGTGATCTTTATGGATGATGCTGGACAAATTTGGTTGAAGTTTCCTTCCGTGACTATCCACATATCTCGATGACCATTGCAATTAAGGTGGTGATCTTTATGGATGATGCTGGACAAATTTGGTTGAAGTTTCCTTCCATGACTATCCACATATCTGGATGACCATTGCAATTAAGGAGGAGGAAGGAAAAGTAAAAGATTTTTCTTATGGAAAGCAAATCATGGAGAATATCTCAATTTGTCAGTTTTATTAATTGCATAATCAAAGGGGCCATGGCCCTTGGATTTCTATATAATCCAACCTAAATGGGGAGTCACCCTTAGGTTGTATTCTACCACGTTACTTTGTTTGATATATTTTTTTGGATGGCAATCTATCATATCTAGTAATCTATATTGCTTCACAAGAAGTAATTTGGATTATTTTTGGAAGGGATGGTAATCCATATTATTATCTTTCCGGTAATCTTGATTACCAAATTATCCTCCCTTTCTCCTTCCCTCTTTTCTTCCATATAATATAATATAATATGATATAATAAATATATTATTATAATAAATATATTATATTATTATAATATATTAATATAATATAAAATATTATTATATTATATTATATTAATATATCATATATTTAGATTATATTATATATTTTTAAATTTAATTTATCTAATATATTATTATTTATATTTTATAATATAAAATATATTATATTATATTATATTATATAAATTTAATATGTTATTTAATATATTTAAGTAATATATTAAATATATCATATATTTAATATATAATTTTATAAATTAAATTTATTTAATATAATAATATATTTTTTCTATTTTTAAAATAAGATTAGAGCTTCTTACTAGTCTTGTTAAAAGGTATAACCATGAGTCTAAAATTGAATTGTTTGATGGAAAGTCATTGGAATAGTTTTACAAAAATGCAGACAAAAGATATTCTGATGGATCCGCAAAGATCGTTAGAACAAACGCAAGGCAATGAGGAGGAATACCAAAAGAAAGTTGGGGAACCTGGCTGTCTCTTGTGTGAGAGAGAGCAACAAGACTGTTGCTCAAGATTAGCAATGGTTTATTGATGAAATAGACCATGATCACTTTGAAGATGAAATCTATGGTCATGATCGGGCATACAATTCTAGAGCTATAACAACATTCCCATCATAAATTCCAAGACACAAAATAAGTCTTCTCCTACCTTGGGCACCCAAGGTCTCGATTGAAATATATCACGACATCCGAGCAATAAATTTGCATGAAAGAATACATCCGGGAATATGTTTGATTTAGATCTGGAATTGGAATCTACTGGAATTGGAAATTGGAATGGCAATATTCCTTGATATGCTAGGTTTGAATTTGAAATTCAAATGAAGGCAGAATTGGAATACATGTTTTAAATCACCAGAAAAGAGTTGGGATTGGATTTTAGAGTTAGCAATTCCCAATCCACTATTGTAATTGGAATAGAATACTCTCCCCGGCTTTTTATTTTATTTTAAAGATATAATGTACATGGGAATGACACTAACTTCGTTAAACCTAATTAAATCAGGATCCTCTCCATTATAAGTTATATTAAACACCTATTAAATGTAATATTATATTTGCAAGATATAACATAATATACATCTATAAAACCGAGTAAAATATAAACGAGTAATCTTTTAAAGTTATAGCATTTCAAAGATAATTTTGATGGAAAACAATTTAACAAAATATTTGTAGAATTCATCTATTTTTTATATCCACTTTTCATTGAACTTTACCATTTCTTTCTCAGAAAAGATTAGTTCTGTTAAAAGGTATAACCATGAGTCTAGATTGAATTGTTTTATGGAAATAATCATATGAATAATTTCCAAAAACATTATATATAGAACCATATTCTATGGGTAAATAGAGCAGTACATGAAGATAGTTAGAACGAACATACCCGAGGCTACGAGGAGGAAGATCAAAACAAAGTAGGAGAACCTGGCCATCTTCTTGTGTGAGAGATTAGTTTTGCTTTTTTTTGATGAAAATGGCTAGAAAATCATGTATTTATAATAACTTTGATGTACGAACCGTTACCATGTCATTGTATCATGTGATGCATGCGTGTATTTTATATTTTTGATGAAAGATGCAAGTACTTATTATCCAAATTTGTTTATCACTTGATGCCTGTTTTTTTTTTTTGGTATACACTTTATGATTTATTTATTATTATTTAAGAACCATGATTCCGTGGGTGTCAGGATTTTCCAGGATGTTAGTTTTCTTATGGGAAAGTGGGTGAAAGAGAATTCATAATTAATCATCTAATCAATTACTTATCAAAAAAAAATCATCTAACTAATTTCAATTTAGCATAATTTTAGAATGCCTTTATTAAAATTTTTCTACTTGCTCGCAACGAAAATGAAAACTTTAACTAAATTCTTGATCAGTAATATTTTTACTAAATTTTTTTTGTTGAAAATAAATTAGTACCTTTATTGACATACAAAGAATCTAATCATGGATAAAATAGATCCGGAATAATTTCAAAATTTTTATATTTAGGGATTTATGTTGTAATAATTTGATTTTGCTTAACTGCCATATATAACCGAGATATCTCATTAAGAATAAGATAAATTTGAAATAGTTTCGAATGCCTTTTTGTTTTTGGAAAATCCTATGTTTGTAATAATGAATACGAAGATTTTGGCTAAAACTCTTTATATAATTTCTTGTTTTATTTATGAATATTAAAGACTCTAGATGAGATTGTTTATCATCCAAAGTATCTAATTTTATTTAATATGGATTTGGAATAATTTCATTTTTTTTATTTGGACATATTCTAGAACCAATGATAAATTCATAAGTTTTGATTGCCTTTTGGGATAAATGTCATTAATATCTGATATGATTTACTTCTATATCTAACATTGCCTTTGGGATAAATATCATTTTTATCTAATATGATTAACCTAGTTATGATTTGAAGAATGTATTTTTTAAACAAATTCGAAATTAAATCTTGACTCATGGGTTTCTGGTCCAAACAGATCTCTGGTTGCTTTACTGGCTAGTCTATAGTGTGATCAACATGAAGATACCAATTTTCCTGTAAAAAATACCAGAAAAAGATAGAGGAAAGCAAGCAAGTGAAAAAGATTTTTAATATTTCTGTATGATATGTACAACCTTATATAAAGATGAAGAAAAAAAAATTAGATAGGTAATGAGGAGATTATGGTAAGATTATACAAATCCTAAGAATCATGTAGAATATTCTAATAATCGCAAAGATCATGCAAAATATACTAGCAATCACAAAGATCATGTGAATATTCTAGCAATCCCAAAAATTATATAGAATATTCTAGACAAAATACTTTTTAATATTCTATACATTCCTAATAGTTCCCTTTTAAGTTGGAGCATAGAGATCTCGAATGCCCAACTTGTACATAATCTTTTTAAAATGATCACAGGCAAGAGTTTTCGTAAAGATATCTGCGAGCTGACAATGTGTAGGAACATATCGTATAGTAATGTCTTGAGACTGCAGTCGCATTCTAATAAAATGACAATCGATCTCTATATATTTGGTCTGCTCATAAAACATGGGATTTGCGACAATATGTAGAGCCACTTGATTATCAAAATAAAAAAATATGAGACCATTATGTGAAACACCGTGATTGAATAAGAGAGCTCGAAGCTATAGTAATTCACTGGTGGTGTGCGCTGTAGTCCGAAAGTCATTCTTTGTAGAGGAACAAGATACCGTTGTTTGCTTTTTGGCACGCCAAGAAATTGGAGTATCTTCTAAGAAAATATAGAAACTTATTGTACAGCACCTTGTCATGAGACAACCTGCCCAGTCTGCATCATAATAAGCATGCAATTTAAAAGTGTTGACACTTGAAAAAATATACCTTGTGTTGCCCAGGTGGCTTTCCCAAGAAGGAGTGAATTGGGAATGAAAACTTTTTCTCAAGTATGTGCCCTTTTGAAATCTTAGTGTGGTGAGTGAAGTATTTAAAGAATTAAATGTGGAAGCAAATAAATGAGCTCAAACAAAACAATCACAAACATCATAATTTATAGTGATTCGGAGCAACCCAGCTTCTACGTCCACTATCCAAGATACCACTTGGGATTTCCACAATATTCTTCCTAGAATACAGTCGGATTGTTTTACCGGGATCACAATCCAAACCCAACTCTCTTTGGTTTTTACACCGGGCTCACCAAAGAAACCCACTTTTGGCTTTATACCGGGATTACCAAGAACCCAAACATGGTTTTACACGGGCTCACCAAAAACCCACTCTTAGTTTTACACCGGGCTTACCAAGAATCCAACCTGATTTTGCAACGGGCTAACCAAAAACCCAAACAAAAGTAAAACAAGCAAATAATGCAACATAAAATACAAACTTCCAAAGAGTAGATGGTTGCCACTTTAGCTCGTATTGGTGTAGCTTTAAGGCTTCAAGATGTGCTCTTTAAAGTTCTTCCTCTTCTTCAAAAGATGCCTCAAGAGTTGTAGTAGATTGATCTTGAATCCCTCTTGAGTATGAAAAATAAAGCTCACTTGATTCCCTAAAAGATATTCCTTTGACGCTCTCCTTTTTTTTTCTTTAACTCCAAATCTAATCCATTCCTTAAAAAAACCTTGTTCCTCTTGAGTCTGGATCTTTATTTTATACTCTTTAAGGTATTTCCTGGTGAATTTGGCCATTGGAATGCCTTGGAAAGTGAAATCTAGCCGTTTATGGCCGTTGGAGAAGAAAATGCTTGTTACAGAAAACTAGCCGTTACTGTTTGAAAGTGCAGAGCTCGAGTTGACTCGAGCCATTCAAGTCGGCTCGAAGTCAAAATGAATTCTGGCAGAAACGGCTGGCAGATCTTGAGTCAGCTCGGTGTCACAGTATAGAAAAAATAGGTTTTTGTCCGAGTCGGCTTATTTCACTCGAGTCGGCTCTTCTGGGTCGAGTCGGCTCGAAGTTTCAGAATAATTACAGTTCTGCCATTATGGAGTCAGCTCTTGGTCCATGAGTCGGCTCGAGCTGAACTTCTTCAAATGCTTTCAAACTTTTCCAAACTTCTCCAAACTTCTTCCAAACCACTTCAAACATCTTCTAAACCTATGATACTCTACAAAAATAATCTTTATAAGGACAATTAGTAATATAATCATGCATCAATATTTTGTAATCATCAAAATCAATCCTAGGGTCAACACCTTGACTTAGAGATCCTTTCAAATACTATAAAATATGAAAAACTGTATCCAAGATGGTTGTCAAAGAGATTGCATAAACTATATCAGAACATGTATTGAGTATGCAATGTCCTGCCTGATAATAATCAGATAAATGAGTCTTCTTAGCAATCGTCGGTGTGGATCCGGATCATCAAGTAGTTTTTCATCGTCCTTCATGAGCTTGAGTTGTTGTTGCATGAAAAACTTTGTGGGCTTGATCCCTGACATCCCAATCTCTTGGAGAATGTCAAGTATATATTTTCATTGGGATACAAATATGCCTGAAGGTGATTGAGCCATTTCTAATATGAGAAAATACTTTAAGGTGCCCAGGTCCTTAATATGGAACTTGTCTTACAAAAATTGTTTCAATGGCTGACATTTCAAAGGGCTATTCCCTGTAATAATCATATCATCCACATAAACAAGAATGGCAATGAAAGAGTTATTATCATGTTTGGTGAATAGAGAGTGATCGGCTTTGGATTGAGTGCAGCTATATTGGAGCAAGGCATGGAAAAATTTTTCAAACCACTGTCTCGATGCTTGCTTGAGCCCACAAAGAGACTTATGTAACCGAAAAACACGTACATCTCTTCATGAAGGTCACCATAGAGGAAAGCATTGTTGATATCTAATTGATATAATTGCCAATATTTGGTAGAAACAATAGCTAAGAGATACCATACTATAGTCAATTTAGCCACCGGGATAAAAGTCTCAATATAGTCAAGCCCTTCTATTTATGTGCATCCTTTCACTACTAAACAAGCCTTAAATCGCTCAATAGAGCTATCAGCCTTGTATTTAATTTTGTGTACCTATCTCGATCCAATGGGTTTCTTTCCAAGTGGTAGATGCTCCAAGGTCCAAGTACCGTTTTGCTGGAAAACTATAAGCTCGGCCTCTATTTCTTCGCACCACTTAGGATCCTTTATAGCTTGGAAAAATATTTTAGGTTCTTCATAAAAAGTGATATATAGCTGAAAGGAAAGCTTGATGGAAAGTATCAAGCTTAGAAGAAGTGTAGTAGCAAGAAATAGGATAAGGCTTATCTGACTCATGGAGAAGAATAAGATTTAAGATCTGTCCTTGAGTCTGGCTCAAATAAATTAAATTATTAATTTTTAAAGGGAATGACATGTAATAGTCAGTCTGATTCAATTGTGAAAAATTAGGTACTGCTGAAGAAGAAGATAATATTTGAGAATAAGGAAATGTATTCTCATGAAAGATAACATTATGTGAAGTAAATATTTTGTGAGTTTCTATATCATAGATATGATAATCCTTTTAACCAAGAGAGTATCTAATAAACATACAAGCATAAGAACGAGGTTAAAATTTATCACTGGATATCTTATGTATGTAATATAGGCTACCAAAAACTCTCAAATTATCATAGATAGATAGTTTGTGAAATAAAAGTTCATAGGGACTCTTGTCATTCAATTTAGGTATAGATGTCCAGTTAATTAAATAGGTGGCAATCAAAACACATTCTCTCCAAAATGACATAGGAAAGTTGACTTGAAATCTTAGAGCATGAGCAATATTTAATACATGTCAATGTTTACACTCAATCATCCTATTTTGTTCTGTTATCCCTATCATGCCTCGAATCCAGAACTAGAATCGACTACGCGACTGGCCACACAATTCCTAGAATACATTCTAGAGATCATGTAAGGCCTAGGTACATAATAATCACTTTACTCAAAAATCACTTCAAATAAACCATTATTATTTAAATAATTATGTAATAATTAAATAATCTATTTTTTTTCAAGTCAAAACTAATAAAATGATCCACTGAGTTATTACATAAGTATCAGCAACAGATCAGGCTAAACAAAATTAACTACACAATCTAAATATTGATATTCAGTCTCACATCGAGCCAGATCCTTGCTATGTATCATTTCACCATGAATCCATTCCACTACCAAGCTCAAATATCCTGCACAACTCTGAGAAAGAAAAACAAGTAGGGGATTGTGAGCTTTATAGCCTAGTAAGGTCTCCAAACAGTCAAACCATAATAGTATAACTTGAAAATAACTGAAAACCAATAGTTTATTAGATCATGTAACCAAAACAACTTAAATATCGAGTATAACAAAACCAATGATAATATCATGTTTTCTTTTAGTGTTTCCATTAGTTATCCTTTCTCTTTAGGATTCTAGACTAACCACGGTCATGCTTCAGCCCATGACTGATAATCTTAGTATCACACTTCAGCCTGTGATGAGAAATTTCGTTGTCACACTTCAGCCTATGACTGGCAATCTCAGTAACTACGATCCCGTGGTATGGCTAGTCCAATTACCTCATTCCCTTGGTTATCACTTTATCAATTCATATCATGATGACAAATCATGAAATCTAATTTTTTTCAATGACCGGCATCACGGTCCAAACCATCAAAAATATTTTTACTTGATAAAAATATGGTATATCGGAATATAACTAATAACCACAACAATCATACTGTCCATCATGCAAAATCAACTATATCATGTAAAAATAAATTATGCATGTCAATGCTCATGTGCACGGATCAAATCATGTCATGTAAGATATATATATATAACTAGTGATTAAGTCCAGAAATCCTTACCTTCAAGAGCTAATCCTAAAATATCCGATATCAATTTATATCCAGAACCTGCACAAAACCCTTCTGCTCATAAGGCTGCCCCCTACAATAACAATTTTTTAACCATAAATAATCCTAGAAAAATTTATAAACCAAAATCTTTTACCTATAAAATCCTAACTTCACGAATTTTCAGAAAAAGCTTTTCGATCTCTTCCCTTCAATATTTATATTTTTTTTCTCATTACTCTCTCCTCTTTCTCTCTCTTCTTTCTCTGTCATCTTATTTCTCTCTCCTCATCTTCGCTCTCCTCTTTCTCCTTATCTTCTCTCTCTTCTTTCTCTCTCCTCTTTCACTCTCCTCTTTCTCACTCTTATTTCTCCCCCATGATGATAAGAAGAGCCTCAGGTGAGCCACTAGTGGCAGCTCTTGCAATCGGAAAACCATACCGGCGACTCAACTCTTAGGTAGGTATCTATTTTTTTTCCTTCTTTTTCTTTTTTTCTTTTCTTTTTCCCTTTCTTTTTCTTTTTCCCTTTCTATTTCCTTTTTTTCCTTCCTCTTCTTTTTTTTCTTTCCTTCTTCTTTTCTTTCTTCTCTTCTCCCAAACTCTCCTCCCTGTTCTTCTTGGACTCGACCGAACCACCTCTCCCTGGTTGCCGATGGTGGCCACAGGAGATGGTCATCGAGAAGATGGTTCGGTGGACCGGAGGTGGATGGCGGCGTGGCCACCAGCAAGGTACGGTCCAAAATTGAACCAAACCAGATCGAAAATCAATAAAACCTCATTAATTCTCCCTAAAATTGAAATAAAGAAAATAAATGACTTACTGGCATTGAAGAGCCCTCCATCGCTCTCCAGAGAGGAGAATGACGGCGTGGAAGGAAGCTTGAAGGGCTCGATGGGCGGCGATGAGAGGAGATTTAAAGGAAACCCTCATCGAGCTCTTCCTGCCGTTTGGACAAGAAAGACTCCGTCAGTCGGAATCCTTACCTACCCCAACCCCGTCGCCGACAGTGCCCTTCTCCTCCACGGCTTCTCCTTCATCTTCTCTAACAAAAAATTCGATCGGATAGGGGAGAACAAGTGTCCCCTGTTCCGGTTTCAGCTCCTCTTTTTTTTTTATCTGCGATTGGGTTGAAGTCGGCTGGGCCTGCCGACTTTGGCCCAAAAGTCCAAAAACTAGGGTTTCACATTCTCCCCCCATTAAAATAATTTTGTTCTCGAAATTAGCTTGATTGAGATTTTAAATCTTAAAAATAACCAACTCTCATGTCACTCTCAAATTCTCAATCATCATGCCTCTTAGGATATTTGAATCTTAGGTCTTAACGTAACGAAATTATATAATATTCAAAACTCGATTTTTTCCATTTACAATACATACCAAATTTTCTTAAGCTTTTCAAGAAGAATACTAATCTTTCAATGTCAATATAATTAATTATCCTTGATTAACTTTACAAGTACATCATGATAGTCCAATTTTAGAAATACCCAACCTTAACATTATCCTCAAGCTTTCAGATAATCCCCTTTTTAGAATGCTTTTCTCATACGACCTTTACATAACAATAAGATATAACATTTTATTTTGATCATCACTATCTATCTACATTGTGAATTCCTTCAACTTCTTTTAAATAAATATTAGTGCTTCGACCTCGAATTAAATATACTATTCTTTGCCCATAAGATTTATTCCTATTGATTAACTTTACATGAAAAATCATAATTGATCCCATCTATTCTTAACCAAAAATTTGAAGAAGACTCGAGCAATAAACACTTGCCATGGTATTTAGCATTCTCTCTTCTCTTGACATTCTCTATGATTATACAATTAATCTTTTATCTTATGAAAATCTCGAGCAGTCCTTAAATAGAGAAATCATAATGTCATAACTAAAGGAGTTTGGTGTCATAAATATTTCTGACCCTAGCTGGTAAAGGATCATCACTTCATTATTCTAGGTTTAGAGATGTCCAAAATTTTTTCTAGTATCCTCTATGCTAAGAGAAACTATTGATAAAAATTGCATGGCAACACCGATAGACTAGTCCAAGGATCAATAGTATTTGTTTTCCATTTATTACTAAAATCTTGTTACAGAAATTTAAATCAGTACTCTCATCATATTACTTCTAAAGTTAGAATTAACATTCTTAATTTATTTCATGATAACTCAAACCACTATGCTTCCACTACGCACTCTGATAAAATTACTAAACCATCTAGGTTCACTAAATGAATCCCTCCAAAAATTTATCTTATTTTGGTACCGGGGAGATCTCAAGTTATTAAAGTAGAGCTGTTGAGTCTCTTTATCTCATTCATATCTCAAGCATATCATATCAAGATTTATTCTGACCTAGTTTCCATATTGAAAGTCCTTGCATATATTTCATCATCCTGTTAAGACATCGAAAATTCTAGTTCAAGTCTTGATTAATCATACCTTTCTTGATAATTCAATTAGACAATCTAGATCAACTCTTCTCTTGGAAAGTTATCATTAACTCTAATAAGGTAAAAGACTTGAATCAATGCTCTTATGAATAAAATCAATCATATTATTGCTCATAGAACTATCTAACCATAACTCTTAACAACAATTAACAAACTACCTAAAATATTGTCCCTCATAAGCTGAACCCATATAAGTCTTCCAATACCAATTTCTCTATTTACTATAATCCAGTAACATGATAACCTAGATCTTCTTATAGATCTTAATTTGACTTGAGATTTAACATATCCAATAATCTCCAACAATTATAGGATAGCTCTAGTAATCTAATATACAATTGCTAACATAGACTATCAAGATTCTTATCAAAATATGAATGCAATGTCAACATAATATAATCTAATCCACTAATAGAGAGCTACAAAGCTATACATCATCCTAAGCACATTTTTTCTTATATATTTTCAATGATAATCCACATACAGATTCATTAAAAACATATCCTTTCTAATATCATTAAACTCTTTCATAACCAATACCTTAAATATCTTCTTATAATAATTCTAAAATTTATAATCCAATAATTAACAACAGAACTAGCTTGTTATCATAATCCGCTCTACATCATTTTAGAATTCCAAAATCATACAATTGATAACTGAACCTTCTTATTCAGCATAACCTATTAACAAACACACTATAATTCCAGGCCAGTACTCTTGACGCTTGGGTCAACCCCACTTATCAAAGATAAAGATACACCCCATCCAGCTCTTCTATATCCATCATATGCTTACTTATTATAATCAAAGAGTACAAATCATCCAGCCCTTTACATTCATCCTAGATCAATCACATTACTTATATTACAAACAAAAAATTATGTTCTTTTTCTTTGTACTAATCATATATCAGATCTTATGCATAATATCTAAATATTAGAAATCCAAACTTCAAATTCATTCTTGTAACTTTTATCGTGTCTCGACTGATCATGATACTAAGTCATAATCCATAATGATCATTACCTAAATTTTGATATTCAAATTATATCCTAATCATTTATGTCACAGTCCCAAGTGATCATACTCTTAACTTCGATACAATTCGTATCATGTCTAAACCACATATATCACGGTCCCAAGTAATTATAAGTTAAGCTTCAATATCACTCATGTCATGTCTTAATCACTTACATCATAGTCCTAAGTAATCATAACCTAAGTTATGATATCATCTGTCATGTCCTAACAACCACCATGTGATTTCCAACTCACCTATATCCAGTCTCGAACAATCATGACCTGAATTCTAATGTCACTCATATCTATCCTAATCACTTATACCACAGTCCCAAGTCATCATAACCTAAGCTCTGATACTATTCTTGTCATATCCTAATAACCATCATGTTATTATTATTTTAACCATTTGTATCACTATCCTAAATGATCATAACCTGAGCTCTGATACCACTCTGTCACGTCCCGAATCCAGCACCAGAATCGGCTACGCGACCGGCCGCACAAACCTTGGAATACATTCTAAAGATCATACAAGGCCTAGGTACATAATATTCACTTTACTCAAAAATCACTTCAAATAAACTATTATTATTTTAAATAATTATGTAATAACTAAACAATCTATTTTTTTCAAGTCAAAACTACTAAAATGATCCACGGAGTTATTATATAAGTATCAGCAATAGATCTAGCTAAACAAAACTAACTACACAATCTAAATATTGATATTCAGTCTCACACCCAGCCAGATCCCTGCTATGCATCATTTCACCACAAATCCATTCGATTACCAAGCTCGAATATCCTGCACAACTCTGAGAAGGAAAAATAAATAGGAGATTGTGAGCTTTATAGCCCAGTAAGGTCTCCAAACAGTCACACTAATAATAGTATAATTTGAAAATAAATGAAAACCAAAGTTTATCAGATCATGCAACCAAAACAACTCAA
The DNA here is from genome assembly GCA_021397845.1 of Areca catechu. NCBI lineage: Eukaryota > Viridiplantae > Streptophyta > Magnoliopsida > Arecales > Arecaceae > Areca > Areca catechu. The sequence goes on along the minus strand of CM038041.1, from coordinate 7,714,099 downwards.
ATGTCAAGCATAACAAAACCAATGGTAATATCATGTTTTCTTTTAGTATTTCCATTAGTTATCCTTCCTCTTTAGGGTTCTAGACTAACCACGATCATGCTTCAGCCCATGATTAGCAATCTTAGTATCACACTTCAGTCTGTGATTGGCAAGCTCATTGTCACACTTTAGCCTGTGATGGGATCTTGTTGTCACACTTCAACCTATGACTGGCAATCTCATTGTCATACTTCAACCTGTGACGGCAATCTAAATAACCATGATCTCGTGGTATGGCTAGTCTAATTATCTCATTCTCTTGGTTATCACTTTATCAATTCATATCATGATGACAAACCATGAAATCTCAAATTTTTCAATGACCGGCATCACAGTCCAAACTATCAAAAGTACTTTTACTTGATAAGAACATGGTATACCGGAATATAACTAATAACCACAATAATCATACTGTCCATCATGCAAAATTAACTATACCATATAAAAATAAATCATGCATGTTAATGCTCATGTGCACGGATTAAATTATATCATGTAAGATATATATATAATTGGTGATCAAGTCTAGAAATCCTTACCTTCAAGAGCTAACCCTTAAATACCCGATATCAATCTATACCTGGAGCCCGCACAATACCTTTCTGCTTAGAAGGCTACCCCCTATAATAATAATTTTTTAATCATAAATAATCCTAGGAAAATTTGTGAACCAAAATCTTTTACCTATAAAATTCTAACTTCACAAATTTTCAGAAAAAGCTTTTCGATCTCCTTCTTTAATATTTATATTTTTCTTTCTCCTCTCTCTCCTTTCTCTCTCCTCTCTCTTCTCATCTTCTCTCCTCTTTCTTTTCATCTTCTCTCTCCTCATCTTCTCTCATCTTTCTCTCTTCTTTCTCTCCCATGATGATGGGAAGAGCCTCGGGTGAGCCACTGGCTGCAGCTCCAGCAATCGAGAAACCATATCGGTGACTCAACTCTTAGGTAGGTATCTTTTTTTTTTCTTCTTTTTCTTCTTTTCTTCTTTTTTTCCCTTTCTTTTTCTTTTTTTCCTTCCTCTTCTTTTTTTTCTTTCCTTCTTCTTTTCTTTCTTCTCTTCTCCCAAACTCTCCTCCCTATTCTTCCTCGGCTCGACCGAACCACCTCCCCCTGGTTGCCAGCGGTGGCCACGGGAGATGGTCATCGAGAAGATAGTTCAGCGGACTGGAGGCAGATGGCAGCATGACCACCGGTGAGGTACGGTCCAAAACCAAACCAAACTAGACAAAAAATCAACAAAACCCCATTAACCCTTCCTAAAATCAAAATAAAAAAAATAAAGGACTTACCGGTGTTGAAGGGCTCTCCGTCGCTCGCCGGAGAGGAGAATGATGGTATGGAAGGAAGCTTGAAGGTCTCGATGGATGGCGATGAGGGGAGATTTAAAGGAAAACCTCATCGAGCTCTTCCTGCAATTTGGAGAAGAAAGACTCCGTTAATTAGAGTCCTTACCTACCCTAACCCCATCACCACAGTGTCCCTCTCCTCCACAGCTTCTCCTCCATTTTCTCTGGCAAAAAAGTCTACCAGATAGGGGAGAACGAGGATCCCCTATTCCGGTCTTAGCTCCTCTTTTTTTTATCTACGATTGGGCTGAAGTCGGCTGGGCCTGTCGACTTTGGCCCAAAAGCCCAAAAACTCGGATTTCACAATCCCAATACAAGAAGTTTGTGATATAATCTCATGTTTTAGGTGATATAATTTCAATGGTCCAACTGCAAACTCTTCAGCAATATCACTATGTGTGTATTTAATATTGGCATTAAAATAGTTTTTGACCATAACATGAAAATTAACAAAGCATTGATATGCCTTAGATTTTCTATATAATAGGTTAATCCAAGTAGCCTTTATGCAATCATCAATAATAATGAAAAAATGAGCTCCTGTATATGATGAAGTGCAATATGGGCCCTGTATATTATGATGCACTAAATCAAATGGTGAAGCTGATTTATTAATGCTTATAAAAATAGCTTTTTTGTCTATTTGGTATGATAACAAATATTACAATAATTATTCATGGAATTAAAATGAGTATTTGAAAATAAAGGGACAAGTTTCAAATGCTTATAAAAGCAATGTCTTAACCGAGCATGCAAGAGATCAATCAAAACATTAACTTTATTTGCCCACGCAGAATTTATTGTCAAGCCTTTGAAGCAGTAATGACCATCCTCAAATTCATCTAATCTAATATGCTTCGTTGTGGCGAGGTCCTGTAGAGTATAAAATATAAAAAAGAAGAGAACACGTAATTAAAGTCTTGAGCAAGTTTGCTTACTGAAACAAGATTGTATATAAAATTAGGAGCATACAAGGTACTACAAAAAAGTAATATCATTGGTCTGGGCAATATTATCATATGAATGTACAAGCATATTGACTCTATTAAAAAGAATAACAAGGAATGGATTGTCAAGAGATTTCATATCATGAAAAAAGACTTACAAAATATTAAGTGTTTGGAAGCACCACTATCAAGGATCCAAGATTGATGACAAGAATCAAGGGAGGCATTACCAATAAAATTGATGGTACTTTGAGTCTTATCTTATCCAAGGAGAGAAATAAGTTGTTAATATTGTGTAGGAGAAAGATTAGGTATTGAAAAAATTCTGCTTGTAATCGTGGTGTGGTAGCATTCATGACAACCCCTCCTTGGTACTCATTATTGGCCCCTGCCCCATTATCTCTACTTTTAAGTCGATCCTTGGATTGCCATGCAAGTGGATACTCAACTAGCTCGAAGCATCTATCATGGGTATGTCCTGCCTTCTTGTAGTGGTCGCATCAAGAGTTTTTCTTATTTTTCTTCCTAAAGCCGATCTCCTTGTTCGCCCTTTGTGTTATAGCCTTAGCAGCAAGAGCTGCAACTTCTGGTTAAGGAGTTCAAGCTCCTACGACCGTCCTTTGCTTTTCACTTCGCATCAATAAGGCATAGGCCTTATTGACTATTGGCAATGGTTCCATGGACAACAGCTGATCTCGCAATATGTTGTAGGAGTTAGTAAGGCCAAAAAGAAAGTGATATAATCTTTTTTCTTCTTTTTCAATTTAGATCTCTCTTGTGGCTCCACAAGAGTAAGTCGGCATCTTAGAATAAGCCTCAAGTTCCTCCCACAAACCTTGAAGGTGGGTATAATAAGTGGCAATAGTCATGTTTTTGCCTTGCTTGAGACTCCAGATTTGAGTCTTTAACTCATGAGTATGAGGAGCGTTACCTTAAGAGTATCTTTTCTCAAGATCAACCCAAATATCACAAGCACTTTCAAAGAAAGATTATGTCATAGATTTCTACTGCAACAGAGTTGTAGATCTATAATATCATCATTAAGTTGCACATATCTCATGTGAGTGTCCCATCAATGAACTGAGCTTTCCATTTAGCTCGAATAGCAATGATTATGGCTCTTCTCCATGCTGGGTAATTTGATCCATTGAGCAGATATATCACAAGGGCATTTCCAGGATTCTCCGAAGGTGAGATGAAATAAAAAGATGCTAGGTCATGCGCAGCACTTAAAATCGATTGTGGTACTTTGACTGATTTGGTTGGACATGTTGATGAAGATGAGATGTAGTAACTATTTATCTTTAGCTATGTGCAAAGAGGACACTTCGTAATAAATTGCCATAAACGCTAATCAAAGGAACAAACTCGGATCGATGACGACCCGCTCTAATACCATGTGAAAAATACTATGTAAAAAATAGTAGAAAGAGATAGAGGAAAGCAAGCAAGTAGAGAAGATTTCTTTCTTGTATTTATGTATGATATGTACATCCTTATATAAAGATGAAGAAAAAAAATCAGGCTAATAATGAGGAGATTATGATATGATCCTACCAATCTCAAGAATCATGAAGAATATTCTAGCAATTTCAAAGATCATGTAAAATATATTAGCAATCCTAAAGATCATGTAAATATTCTAGTAATCCCAAAGATTGTATATAATACTCTAGTAATCCCAATGATAAATATAAAATATTCTAAATAATATACTTAATATTTTCATAGTCTAAGAGCTATTGGGAATTAATGGAGTATATGGAGAGAGAATCTCCTAAATTCTAAGAAGGAAGAGAGTTATATGTTCTCTCTTTTTCTTCATAACATTTTCTTTTTCCGAATGGATTTGGGTGGTTACTAAAAAGTAACTATCCTAAAATTGCCATTGCATCATGGACAAATTAGTCCCATATACCAACATCTTCCTCTTGCCCATGATGGGCTTGATTCATCTCTATCCATATTTCTCATCCATTCATCTTGGGCAAATAGATCATGCGACGAGAAAGTAATCAAGAGCTTATTTGTCATGCACCTATTAGGGATATATAATAGCTCATTCCTAAGAGATCAATGTCCTTGCTATATACTAGACTATTTTTGTGAAATCAGTCCTAACATCTCCAATCTCTCTATTAATAATAGTATAAGGAGCATGTTTGACCTCTTTCACTACCATGTATTCATAATTATAATTAAAACATGTATTAAAAAATATATTTTTAGTTTTTTTTAAAAAAATTAAATATCTTATTATCGACGATGATAGAGATGGCAATCTATCATCGGTAATAGTTATTATTAGTGACTGCATTAATTAGCAATGGGGTTTTTACTTGATAATATTTTTTATTTTTAATTTAAAAAAACTAAAAATATTATTAGTGATGTTATTGCCATCACTAATATTCTTTATTAGTGATTGATTTTTTGCCATCACTAATTATCCCTATTAGTAACAATGATTTTTTTAACAAACTTTTAGCAACAGGATTTCGTTGCTAATACTATTAGCGATAGGGATTGGATTATTAGCAACGATAGTTAGCCATTGCTAATAACATGTTTTCTTGTAGTGTAAATAAAATTTTAAAATTCTATCAGATTTTTTAAATCCATATATGACAAAGCTATCCAAGTTAACCAAGTAAATATAAAAAGTACACTAGTAAATGTAGAAAGTACTTTGGTAAATGTTGAATATGAGGTTTTTATCATTGGGAGCATCTTGCTAGGAGGTACTTTGAGATTCATGCTCCAGGGCTTTGCTATTTAATCATCGACGATCATCAAAGTTGCTGAGGTTGGGGCTTCTTATGGAGATGGCGACCAATAGTGCAAACCTGGGGGGAACCCAGATAAGGTGGATCGAGCAAGCTTTGGCTCGAAGACAGGAATCATTGGTCGGATGAAGTGGGTTTGGTCGGAGCCCTCGCTAGAGGAGGTCAACAACTTGGCCCGGCACTACTCGGAGGTGGTGGAGCTTTCGAAGGATGAAGTTAATGGGGAAATGGAGCAGTGGCTGGTGAAAGGGCTAGTGGCTAGGTCTTTCGATCGGAGAGTCTTGGCAGATGCAGCAGTGCGGCAGTTCTAACTACATGTCGAACTTAAGGAAAAAATCGTCGCCTTCAACCTGGACCAAGGATTTCTTCTATTCTGCTTCCAGGAGATGGGAGAGCGAGATGGGAGAGCGAGATGCGGCCTTGGGTGGTCTCTGATCAGGCACTGGCAATGAAATCATGGGGGCACGATTCCACCAATCTCCGGCTTCTATCAGCTTGACTCAGGTGTGGGTTGGGCTACCAAAGTTCCTTATGGAGCTTTGGGAGCCGACGATGCTTCAAAGCTTAGTCTGCATGGCCGGGGACTTGGTGGTGGTGGATGAATGCACAACTGAGTGGTGAAGGATTGGATTCACTCGGGTCTACATCCGGGTCAACCTCTCTCGATTGCTATGGCCCGGGGTGCTGATCGGCGATCCAGGGGGTAACCAGTGGTAGGGCTTCATCTACGAAAACCTCGATGGTGTTTGTCTTCAGTGTGGCTTCTTCCATGGTACAAGGGAATGCTGTCAAAGGAGTGGGGAAGGCTAGGCGATGGGGCTTCGATCTTCTAATATGCTTGGAGTGGAAGTAGGGAGAGGAGAGAATGGTGCGGGTGGCCATGGCTTAGGTCCCTGGCTTGTGGCAGTCTGGTAATGGCTGCCACAATTGAAGATGAAGGGCTACATTAGGAGGAAATTGGTTGACAATGGAGCTGAGCAACCAAATTCAAGACGATCGAGGAAGGAACTGGCATGCTTGGACGGGGGCTAGATTGGCTCCTTGCTGAACACTAATGGGTGGTCCAAGCTGGTGAAACTAGCATGTGGCAATCACCCCTCTGACCATCAGGTGGCTATGATGAGGGTTAGGGTGCTAAGATGGGAACTGGAAGTAAGTTTGGGCCTTTGGATTTGGGCTCTTTTATTGTGGGCTTGGGCGAGGAGGGTGATGAACTAGGAGGGAGGAGGCAATGGGCTTGGGCCAATCAAAGTGAGCTAGGTCCTTTACCTCTCAAATGGGCCGAGCAGGGACATGGCCTAGTTCATCTCGATCTGATACTACTAGGCCCAGCAGGAGGAACAAAGCCTTGGCCAAGGATGTTACCCAGATAGCAACCCAAGAGGGGGGGTGAATTGGGTCCTTAAAAATTATTTAAGACTAAGCTTGATAAACAAGTAGCAATTTAATCAATACAAGGTACTACAATTTAAATGTAAAGCTCTAATGTAAAAGTGCAGCAGAAATTAAAGGCAATGAGAGAATTATAAAGAGCTAGGAGGAAGAGACAAGCAATCACAAACTCAACAATATATAGTGGTTCGGTGCCAACAATGCACCTACATCCACTCTCCAAGATCCCCTTGGGAATTCACTATAATCTTCTCGATTACAGCCGATTAGTTTTTCGGGCTCACTAATCAAAATCCAACTTGTTTTACAAGGCTCACAAGTTACAACCTCCCTTGGTTTTGCGGGCTAACCAAGAATCTAATTGGTTTTCACAAGGCTAACCAACAACCTCCCTTGGTTTTCTGGGCTAACCAAGAACCTTAGTAGTTTTGCGGGCTAACCACCAATCTTAGTGGTTTTCACAAGGCTAACCAATAACCTCCCTTGGTTTTGCAAAGGCTAACCAAGAACCCTTTACAAGATATGAAGTATAAACAGAAGGAACTAATGTAAGCTTTCAAAGTAAAAGCAAATAAAACAATGTAGCTCGAAGTAGAGTTGATTTGCTCTTGATGAAGCCTTTTGAATGCCCAAGAAGGAATGATCTTCAATGCACTTGATAGCTTTGAATGCTTGGAAGGCTTCTCTTCGGCTTGAGAGTGGTTGAGCTTTGAATGAATTGGAGTTAAGGCTCTTCTTTCTTCTTTTTTCTTCAAACTCTCTTTTATATTCAATGCAAGTGCTTAGCTCTTCTTTTGAATTGATTTGGAGCCATTTAAATACCTTTGCAAGTCCCCAAAACAGAAATCTAGCCGTTAAGCACGAGAAACTAGCCGTTGGGGGGCAAAAGAGAGAGTTCTGCTCAAGAAAAAACTAGCCGTTACTGTTGTCAGAACTCCATGTGTCGACACTTGCTCTTCTTGTGTCGACACATTAGGTCGACACATACTCTTCTTGAGTCGACATAAGTTTAAAATAATCCATTCAGATTCTTTAGAAAAATCATCTGTGTCAACACATTCTCAGTGGAGTCGACACATTGAGTCGACACATAAAATCCATGTGTCGACACATCAAATGCTCCATCATCTTCTTCATGTTCTGCTGCTTGAAATTCTCAGGCGATGTGTTGATCCATGTATTGACACTTTGAGTCGACACATAGGGTTCATGTGTTGACACATCATCTGTGCCACTTGGAGTTATGTTGCGTGCCATCTGGAGTCGACACACCATCTTCATGTATCGACATATCATCTCATGTGTCGACACCTTAAGTCGACACATCACCAAAAAGTTTGCAGAAAATGGCTGAACTTGTTTCTATTTCCCTTGAACATCCATTCAAACAATTTTTGAGTTTCCAAGACTTGATTTCTGCATTCATCCCACTCAAACTTGGTTCTTCAATATAATTGGGCTTCTTCGATTTGTGTGAGCATCCTTTCAATTGAAAACACACTTAAAGCAAAAATTAGTCCTCAAATTATACTTAACTATTTTGCTTATCATCAAAATCAATAAGTGGAGTCAACAAAGGAGGTGCACCATACTATGAACAATGACTTGGAGCTAATCAGTAGCGACTATTAGGGGACTTTGTTTTCACAGCGAGGGCTTAGGGGAGGAGGTTACTACACCACATCAGGAGGCATTGCGAGAACCGACATCTAGGGAGAGGTGGCTCAGCTCACACAGGAGCCAGAGATGATGGTGGAGCCTCTGAACTTGAGCCACAAGGATGTAGTTGGTCGACTTAGACAGGCCATATAGGGGGTAAGGGATAAGCCCCCAGCTATGGATGTACTATCGGATGGGATTGTTGTGGATTAGATTGAGAAGAGTACTGGAGTGGACCCCCCTCCATACCAGGTGTCATCATGAGAATTTTAGTTTGGAACTCCCGGGGGCAGGAAAACTTGCGTTCCAGACTTTCTTTGATAGATTGATCCAGCATTACTGTCCCGACATCTGCATACTGCTAGAGACTCATCTTTTTGGGAGGAGCCTAATCTGGATCACGAGATGGCTTTAGACGATGTGGTGCAGCCATGCCATCGAGTCTAAAGGCCTGTCGGGAGGGATCCTAGTGATGTGGAGGCATGGCTCGGTCAGGGTGGATGCTTTTCATAGGGGCAAGCAACAAGTGCCTATGATCATCTCAAAGTAGATTGGTAGCCCTGGCTCCTCTCTAGAGTCTATGGAGTACCGAGTACAATGAGAGGAAGACCCTTTAGTAAGAGATCTCTAGGCTAGTGTCTCAAAGCATCCCTTTTCTTGTTGCTGGTGATTTCAACTATATTGTTGGCTTCCATGAGAAGATGAGAGACAAGCAATTTGTGGATAGCATTGACTCCTGAGAGTTTAGGGAGTTTATGGGCAACACTGGCCTGATTAATCTTAGTTACTCGGGCTCCCATTTCACCTAGTGTAATAACTGATCTGGCATGCTAGAGTCTGGGAGAGGATCGATCGAGCGCTTGCCACTGTTGGGTGGATGCAACATTTTCTTGTGTACTCAATTTAGCACCTTAGAGGATTACATCGGATCACTACATGTTCCTGATTACCATTGATGCCACGATTCTGCATAGACCCCCTTTTCACATTGAGAAGTTCAAGTCCTTCTACCCGAGATCTTGAAAACTGATCAGAGTAGTGTGGAGGATGCCGATTCACAGGGATGCGAGCTATCGGATGACTCGAAGATTGGAGCTGGCCAGATGTTGACTTCTTTGGTGGAATCGGACTGAGGTTGGAAATATCTTTAGATGGATTGAGGAGGTGGAGGCTAATATTGTTGATATATAAAGACGAGAGGACTATGAGGGGGGTCTCTAGGAGGCTAACTTGGAGAGGCTCTATTGTAGTCTTTCGATGCACCATTCCTTACTGAGACAGCAGGAGACCCTAAGGAGGCAGAAGTCTAGGATTTAGTGGATCAAAGAGGATGACCAAAATACCATATTCTTTCACCAGTCTACTATGGTCCGGAGGTCCGCTGACCGCATCAGGCAGCTGAGAGATGATGATGGTATGTTGGTGACTGATAGTGATCAGATTGGCAAACAAATTCTCCAGTATTTCAGGTTGAGGTGGACCCTACCTCTGGGGGAGGACTATCCTATCCAGGGGTCACTTCCGATGGACAGAGTCTCCAACCAAGAGAATTCAGACCTCATCCAGCCCGTGTCATCTATTGAGGTGCAGGAGGCCCTTTGGTCCCTCGAGGAGGACAGAGCCCCTGGTCCGGATGGGTTCCCTCCTTTCTTCTTCCGCCATTATTGATCTATTATTGTGGGTGAGGTGATGGAAGCGATGCACGCGGTCTTCCTTGCAGGCATCCCTGCTGGGTGGAAGAAAATATTGATTACTCTTATTCCAAAAAGACCTGATGCTTCAATGCCCAGCCACTTCAGACCTATCAGCCTTTGTACAACCCTCTACAAGATCTGTGCGAAGGTGTTTGTTAGGTGGCTACAGCTAATTATTCCCTATCTTATCTATCCTAAGCAAGGTACCTTTGTCAGTGGTCGTTGCATCACTGATAATGTTCTTCTTGCTCAGAAGTTCATGCATGATCTTAGATATGCCCTATCATGGTGGAGTCTCATGGCGATCAAACTGGATATGGAGCGGCTTATGATCGTGTGAGCTGGGATTTTCTTCGATGGACTTTTCATGATTTTGGGTTCCAGCACAGATGGATCAATTGGATCATGTACTGTATTGAAGCCCCTAGCTTCGCCATATTGCTAAATGGCATCTCGATCGATTATTTTCACTTAACACTGGTCTTTGCCAAGGTTGCCCTCTATCTCCTATCTATTTATTTTATGTACTAATGCTCTCTCTCATGCTCTGAGGGGTGCTATCTAGGGATCATTACTGGAGCCCTACTGGCTAGCTCTTGCAGCCCAACCCCTCTCTCACCTTCTCTTTGTGGATGATTGCCTTCTTATTGGGCAGGCATCAATCCAAAATGCAAGATGCTTTGCCACTATCATTGAGTCCTATTATTGTAGGTCGAGCCAATTGGTCAATCTATAAAAGTCCACTATTGTCTTCAACTCCAGGACAAAGCCCCAGACGAAGCATGCGATCCTTGCTAGACTAGGGATCTCTGAACAGATCAGGACCTTCACCTACCTAGGTGTCCCTACGATGGGTGCGAGGCTTTGGAGGATGAAGTGTCGGCCCCTAGTGCAGCAGGTCCATGATCATCTTGAGGGTTGGCAGGCCTCTTTTCTCTCCATGATGGGTAGGCTCACCTTCATTAGATCTGTCTTGAGTTCCATTCCTATTTACCTCCCGGTAAACACTGTGCGAGCTGAGAAGTCACCAGAGATTAGGGTACCACTATATTTTTTTTATGAAAATGAAAAATTTAACAAAGACTAATAACAATTAATTGAATGCAAAGAAAATTAAGTTTTGAAGGTTTTACTGCAAACAAAATTCAGCCCTGATCTAGTCATGCAGAAATTTCAGCAATGCAGACTTTAGGGTTTCATGCAGATTTTTTTTGTAATTTTTCAAATCTGAAAATTAACAGAAAATTGTAGAATTGAAGAAGATTAGTTAGGTATTTGATGGATGCAAAGATTAAGGCTAATCTAAAGGTTTTAGTAAAAGTAATTCCTAGGTTTAGAACTAATGTGCAGAAATTTCAGCATGCAGATTTTTAGGATTTTATGCATGAACATGTCCTAAACCATGCTCTGATACCAAAATTGATGGGGGACGAGATGAGGGTAAGGATCGTCGATGAGTTGAGAAGTCACCAAAATCAGACAGAGATTACTGGGTCCATTATGGATTTCTGATTAGACTTTCGAGTCCTACAGTCCATTTTAGTCCATCAGTCCTGAGTAGCTTGAGTCCTGTAATAAAGATTGAGTCCTGTAATAAAGTGGGTCAATTAAGTCCATTGAGTTCACTTAGTCAATTGAGTCCAATAAGTCAATTAAGTCCCTTTGCTGTCAGTCCAGTCAAGTGAGTTATGTATTTTTAATTATTTTCATTCAAAGTCAAGTCCAAGAGGAGAGTCACCATGCCCCCACTGAAGCAGGGAATGAGGCTTCATGCGCCAAACCCTTGGCCCCCACTCATGCCGCCCAAAGCCCACCAGGAGTTGGTGCATCCCAAAGCCCACCAGGAGTTGGTGCCCCCCCAGCCCAACAAGAAATTGGCACCCTAGCCCAGCAAGGAACTAGCACCCCAGTCCAACAATGAGTTGATGCCCCAGTCCAACAAGGAGTTGATGTCCCAGTTCAACCAGGAAGCAAGCCTCCTAGTCCAACCAGGAGTCAAGTCTCCTTATTCCACTCAAACTTTGATGGCAGTATTCGAGGTGTTTTGAATGGTGCTTGGTTTGTTATCCACGATTCCGAGGGCATGCTGCTGGCAGCGGAGGGCTCCTTTCTCTATGAGCCTTTAATTCTAAAAGCTAAACTCAAAGCTGCATGGGCGGGGATCACTCGGGCTAGATAGGATTTGCATGCCGATAGGATCCTCATCGAGGATGACTCCATCATTGTTATTCATTAGATCCAAGACAGATTGGAGCAGCATCATGTCCACCCTCTGCTTTGCGATATTTAGCACTCTTTTGGACTGTTGATTATGGCATGTGCTTAACATATTTATAGGGAGGCGAACTTTGCCATGGATTGAGTTGCTTCCTTTGTTACTGAGCACTCTAAAGATTGGTCCTGGCATCAGAGTGACCATATTCCTTCTTCTCTTTGGATAACTAATCATCAAGGCTATTTTGGTTTTATGGCTGCCGAGGATTCCATAATCAAAAGAAAGAGCTTGTGATGCCAAACTCCAACAATCTAGAATAGTTTCATTGCTTATATGTGAAGATTATGAAACTTGGAGCTCATGGTTTTTTTTTTGATGAAACGGTGTATTCATTGCACAGAACAAGAGTGAATACAACCTAAAAAGTCAGACAAAATGATATCCCTAAGCTGTACAAGGGAGGTCCGCCACTCCGACCACAATACCGGGACCGAATGATGAGCAACATGGGAGGCAACCCAATCTGCAATTGAGTTAGCTTTCCGAAATATATGATAGATCTAAACAGACACACAACCCTGTAGAAGAAAAGCAATGTCTTGAATAAAAGGATGGGCAGAAGGAAGCTCATGGTTGATTGGCCTCTTCATGTTAGCACATCAAAATGCATTCCAACTTTTTTAACTATGAGATTTTTTTTCCATATATACTCCAAAATATACCATATGGCCATGATGATCTTAGCACAATGAAAACATGTAAATATATATATATATATAAAGAAGAGGTATACCTAAGCAAAGACGGCAAGAGACCCTAAGGATGCAGAAGTCTAGGATTTAGTGGATCAAAGAGGATGACCAAAATACCATATTCTTTCACCAGTCTACTATGGTCTGGAGGTCCGCTGACCGCATCAGGCAGCTGAGAGATGATGATGATATGTTGGTGACTGATAGTGATCAGATTGGCAAACAAATTCTCCAGTATTTCAGGTTGAGGTGGACCCTACCTCTGGGGGAGGACTATCCTATCCAGGGGTCACTTCCGATGGACAGAGTCTCCAACCAAGAGAATTCAGACCTCATCCAGCCCGTGTCATCTATTGAGGTGCAGGAGGCCCTTTGGTCCCTCGAGGAGGACAGAGCCCCTGGTCCGGATGGGTTCCCTCCTTTCTTCTTCCGTCATTATTGATCTATTATTGTGGGTGAGGTGATGAAAGCGATGCATGCGGTCTTCCTTGCAGGCATCCCTGCTGGGTGGAAGAAAATATTGATTACTCTTATTCCAAAAAGACCTGATGCTTCAATGCCCAGCCACTTCAAACCTATCAGCCTTTGTACAACCCTCTACAAGATCTGTGCGAAGGTGTTTGTTAGGTGGCTACAGCTAATTATTCCCTATCTTATCTATCCTAAGCAAGGTACCTTTGTCAGTGGTCGTTGCATCACTGATAATGTTCTCCTTGCTCAGAAGTTCATGCATGATCTTAGGTATGCCCTATCATGGTGGAGTCTCATGGCGATCAAACTGGATATGGAGCGGCTTATGATCGTGTGAGCTCGGATTTTCTTCGAAGGACTTTTCATGATTTTGGATTCCAGCACAGATGGATCAATTGGATCATGTACTGTATTGAAGCCCCTAGCGTCGCCATCTTGCTAAATGGCATCTCGATCGATTATTTTCACTTAACACTGGTCTTTGCCAAGGTTGCCCTCTATCTCCTATCTATTTATTTTATGTACTAATGCTCTCTCTCATTCTCTGAGGGGTGCTATCTAGGGATCATTACTGGAGCCCTACTGGCTAGCTCTTGCAGCCCAACCCCTCTCTCACATTCTTATTGTGGATGATTGCCTTCTTATTGGGCGGGCATCAATCCAAAATACAAGACATCTTATCACGCTATCAAAAAGCAATAACAAAATAATTAGTCAATAAATTAAGTCCAAATTCAACTAACTAAAATTCAACTTTAGTATCTAAATAAATTTAGTGATATTAAAAAATCTTACATCGAATTTAATAAAATTTTCAATCTAAAATAAATTTATCCATTTTCTTCTAATCATTCCCTTGTACATATTCCCTTATTATCTTAGTTTTTAAGATATATAAAAATAATAAAATATAAGTTGATGAGTGAGACAGCCTAATAAATCATGAATTCTTTAATTAGATAAATCTAGCAATGAAAGTATATTGAAAATATTTGTCTAAGAGTTTCTAAATAAATTATTTATCCTTCAAAGAACGGGCCATATGAATTTTAAAGCATGCTGTATCTCCATGATACCCCAAATCCCAATTGAAATATATCACAATATCTGAGCAATAAATTTGTATGAATACATCAGCAAATGAAGAGATTAATATATTTGGGACATGTTTGGTTTATGTCCGGCATTGGATTCAAAATCAAAATTGGAACCAATTAAAATCGGAATTGGAATGGCAATACTTAATAAATAAATAAATATTCGAAAAGAAAGATCTAAAAATTTCTTTCTCCTGGGATTAGAAAATTATAAAGTTGGGACCAGGGATCAATGGGTGAGCCATTGATAAAATCCGAGTATAGGATTTTGGATTTATAATTGCTATGTAATAGAATTAATTATTAATATTAAGATCATTATTGTAGGAGGACATTTTCTAGGCAAGGGAACGTCGAGCAAATTTTCTAGAACCTAGGTTAGGATCCGAGTGCAGATTAGTATCTAACATGTTAAATCTGTCATCGATAGAGATAAGAATTTCTAGACATCGATCGCCTATTTATATAAAAACTATTTTGTATATCGATGATTTTGCTCCATATGATTTGATATTGGCATGTTATATACTTATTTATTAAGTATTGTGGTATTTGATATCCAACTGTTATATATTCATCTATGAAGTATATGTGGTTTTATATGAATTATATATCATTGATCTAGTTAGATAATTTCGGTATTCATGTGCATTCTATTAGGTGAAAGAAGTTTTGGTATAAAATTGTTAACAAGCATGAACTAATTTTAAGATTGCATAATAGGTGGTGCTGCACTGGATTAGCCATGTCTTAATGCCCCACTACAAGCCAAAAATGTAATAAAATTGATGCCCCGCCACAGGTCAGAAATGTGGAACTATTGATGCCCCGCCACAGACCAAAAATGTAGAACTATTGATGCCCCGCCACAAACTGGAAATGTGGTTATGGTATTCTAGAGCCGAGCATCCTAAGGTGATTAAATCTGATTTATGATGATCTCAAGGGTTTATAACATGACACTTTACATCGCATGATATATGTTGTTATATATGATTATAGTATTTTGTGATATTATATAATATTTTTTAATTATTTTATTACAACGATGTGTGTGCAGAAATTTTTACTGGACTGTAAAGTTTCCTTTCTATTTCTGTTTTCTTTCATATTTGCAAGATGCATAACGTGGATTTGGTCGAGCATGGAATTTGAGTTTCAATATTTTTAGATTGGTTAGTTAGTTCTTTTTGTGATACCAATATAACGAACAAGTTAATCATTTAGTTATTATTAATTTAATCTAATAATATTTGATTATTTAAATTTAATTTCCGGAGATAATAAGTTTTTTTTTTATATTTTAGATCTAGCACGATATGTAAGGCGATACGTAAGATTTGTGTGATCGATCATATGATCAATTCTGGTATGGAATTCGAGACGTGACGGGTCAATAGTTAGGGAATAAAATGGAGAATAAAGTTTTTTTTTTTTTTTTTTTTTCCGAACAACTTATCATGTACGGCGTACATGTATCCATCTTTTGCACTTGTTCCATGTACATTAAAAGGTGTGCTAAGCATTTATTTATTTATTTATTTTAACAACCATTCTTGCTTCAATAGAGGGGTCCTGGAGGATGCGACTCGCATGAATCGAGACACTCGCATCGCAACTCGTTAGTCTTGATATTTGTAACGCACAGTGCATCTCCAAGGTAACCCAAGTCCCGGCATTTGAAAACGCAAGCTCTAGCAGTGCAGCCACGTTCCATGACAACGTAATCGCAAAGGTCCGCGCTTACTCCAGGAACCAAGGTCTCAACTGAAATATATTACAACATCCGGGTGTTGAATTTGCATGGATGCACAAGAAAGTAAAGAAAAAGTTGAAAACGGAAATGATAGAAATGGAGATTGAAATGGAAACTTTTTTTGATATATTTGGTTCCTACGTAAAATCGGAATTATAATTAAAATCAAGAATGGATGTTTTAAATTCTTAGAAGAGAGTTGAGACTAGATTTCGCGGAAATTGGGCCATTCCTATTCTACTATTAGAATTCGAATATGACTTTCCCTAACTAAATCAAAAGAAGGAATTTATCCATTTCCATCCCCATATCGTGTTCCAACTCCCTCCAATTAAATATGTACTTATCTTCTTTCCATTTTTTTTTTAAAGATATTGTATGGAAATAGGTGACGTATTCTACTCAGATTGTCGGTAATTTAAAATAGCCCCATTAAATTATTGGATTTGGTATCTCTTTTTTAGTAGCAACTTAAATGGACCCACTAAATTACTCTGTTCGGTATACTTTTTTTTGGTGGTAATCCAAATTATCTCTTGGCAATCATCTTCCATGAGATAATCTTGATATCCTTGGAAAGAAATGCCTATCTAGATAATTACCACGTCTTTGGCCATGTTGCAATAAAAATCTTTGGCAAAATTCTCTCTCCGAAAAAATCATGCAAAACCCAATAATGCCCCCTCACTGCCACCTGCAGCTTTTTCATCGTCCCTAGATCATTCCCTTTACTGAGTTAGATTTTTTTTCTCTTAAATTTTTTATATAGAATTCTATATATATGATTCCATATTACTTATGGATGTAAATTTGCATATTTATAATTTTTAAAAATTGACTTAGAAATATTTTGAAAATTTGATTGCACATTATCAGTAATCTGATTGTCATATTAAATATGTTAATCAAGATTTCAAGTAATTTTATTACAACATTACCTGCGTATACCTAAGGCTGCAAATGGGTTGGGATGGCCCGTGACCCGACCCGACCCTACCCGACCTGTTTAGACCCGATCCAACCAGTTTTTAGGGATCTATGGATCCGGGTCGGGTCCTAAAATTAGACCCATTTCATTTTTCGGATCGGGTCTGGGTTTATTAAATTTAGACCCGACCCGACCCGACCCAACCCGACTCGAACATTCTAATACTATTAGGATCATATCTATTTAGACCTTTAAATTATAATTTAAAAATTATAAGAAACTTATTTTTAATATAGAGATAAAGTTATAATTATTTTTATATCTTAATTTATTTTAAAAATAATATATTTTGTTATCTATTTTATGGTTAATAATAGCTGGCCATGTAATAATTGTCTATATTTTATATGTATCATATCTAGATCCAAATTTTTTAAATTAGAATTGGATTATTTATGGATCCGATCCAACCCGAATAACCCGATCCGACCTGATTCAATTTTTTAGTGGATTGGATTTGGGTCTAATTTTAGGATTCGATCAAAGAACTATGTCAGATCGAGGTCACTCATGACCCGGTCTGACCCGATCCATTTGCACTCTTACGTATACCAAACATAATAATCAATATTACTGATAAATTAATTAGTGATGGTAATCAATATTATCTTCCAAGATTTCTCAGCAATGCTCCAAACATAACCTAACGTCGATATTAAACACCTACAAGTCTCGATTAAATGTAATATATTATACCTACAAGATATAATATCGCATATAACATGATATACATCTATAAAATAGAGTAAAATATAAAAGAGCAAAATCTAGAGATTTTTTCACCAAAGAAAAAAAGGAAAATCAACAAAGTCGTCATTATCAAAAACTTATTATCTTAGAGTTATAGCGCTTCCAAGATAATGTCTAGGTGTAAAAATGGGCCGGGTCGGACTGGATCATGAGTAACCTTGATCTGACCCAGTTTTTTATTCGGATCCTCATATTAGATCCAAACCCAACTTACTAGAAAATCGGGTTAGGTTTGGTCGGGTCTACTATCAAAATTTTCAATCCAGCATGTCATTTAGGTTGGATTAAGTCCATGAATAACCTGGTTTTAATATAAAAAATTTAGATCTAGATATGATCCGGATCAAATATAGACAACTATATTTTAATTATTACATAGCTAAATATTATTAACCATAAAAAAGATAATATATAATATTATTTTCAATATAAATTAAGATATAAAAATAATTATAACTCTATCTCTATGTTAAAAATAAGTTCCATAAAAGTTTTAAATTATAATTTAAAGATCCAAGTAGATATGATCCTAACAGTATTAGCAAGTTCAAGTCAAGTTGGGTCAAGTCGGATCCAAATTCAGTAAATCCAGATCCGGCTCGAAAAATGAAACGGGTCTAATTTTAAGAGCCGACCTAGATCCATGGATCCCTAAAAATGGATTGGATTGGATCTAAACTGAGTTGGGTCAGGTCATGAATTAACCCGACCCATTTGCAACCTTAATAATGTAGATAGAAAACAATTCAACAAAACTTTTGTACACCTCATCTATTTTTTACATCCACTTTCTAGACGTTACCATTTTTTTCTTAGAAAAGATTAAAACTAGAGTAGTTTCATTAAAAGGTATAACCATAAATCTAAAATCTAAATTGAATTGTTTTATGAAAATAGTCATTTGAATAGTTTTCAAAAGCTGTAACACCCAGCCCATATCAAATAAAAAAAAAAGACTTCCAATGGCAACCGAAAAGCATTAGACCATTTCCATCCAAAATATGACTTCGTTGCTACTTTCAAAGTTAGAGGCCTTATCCTTTACTCTCAATTAGATCTCTAGAAATCTAACTTTGTGTGGAATTGGGAACCACCACGTCTCGTCTCTCAATAGCTTTTGTTCCAAGCTTTGGCAGGAAGCTATGGCTTGGCTCCAACTCAGAGTCCCGAGCCAGTAGGACATTGTTTCTTGTGGAAAGGAAGCTCTTAATCAATGTTTTAAGCGCTCCCTCTGTGATGTTTTTCCATATTAAAATCTTTCGAATTCATGTATGCAAACTCTTTCGATGGTCAGGAAAACAAAGAAAAAGAGAAGAGAGGAAGAGGAGAGAGAGAAGAGAGGAAAGAAAGAGAATAGAGAGCGAAAAAAGAAGAGAGAGAAAGAGAAGAGAGAAAGAAAAGAGAGATAAGAGGAAGAGAGAAGAGAGATAAGAGGAGAGAGAAGAGGAAAGAGAAAGAGCAAGATAAATAAATAAATTTTAGAAATGAAGATCTAAAAGGTTCTCCTAGAGAAGCTATGAGTCAGGGTTAGAAATCAGTGGATGGATTGCTGGTGAACCGGAATAGAGGGTTCTAGACTTATAACCACCATACCATGAATTGTTTATTAAAAAAATAAGATTATTATTATAAAAGAATAATTTTTTAGATTTGAGGGCGTTAAGTGAGTTTGTAGCACTTAGGTCGAGTATTTGGATATAGATTGATATTAGCTATGTCAAATCCATCTACAGTAATGATAAGGGCTTTTATACATAATCACTGGTTTATAAATATATTTTACATTGCATGATTGCTGGACATGAGCATTGGCATACATGATTGTTTATGCATCATATATTTTGATTTTGCATAATTAACTTTTGTGATTGTCGATATTACTATTTTTCATACAATATGTTCATATCAGGCATGATTATTCTGGATGATTTGGGTTGTGATACCGGTTATTGAAAATCTTGAAAAAATATGATTTGAAAATATATTTGGAGATTTGATAAAGTGATAATCAAGAAGAAGTGTTTAAACTAGTCATGCCACGGGACCATGGTTACTGAAATTGTCAATCACAGGCTAAAGTATGATAATGAGATTTTATTTTTGGACTATTTTTTTATTTTTTATTTTACCCCCGGACTTTCTCATCGAAATATGTCTAAACCAAGATTCGAACCCCTGCCAGTTGGTTGTGAGAGGTAGGCCATCTTTGCTTTGCTGGTGAAATTGAGTAGAGGCATATGTATTTAGAGTGACTTCAAGAACAAACTTGTAATTGTGCCAAGGATTTATGATTAGGCATATGTATTTAGAGTGATTTCAAGAACAAACTTGTAATTGTGCCAAGAATTTATGATTTTTTTGATCTTTATGGACGATGCTGGACAAATTTGGTTGAAGTTTCCTTCCGTGACTATTCACATATCTGGATGACCATTGCAATTATGGTGGTGATCTTTATGGATGATGCTGGACAAATTTGGTTGAAGTTTCCTTCCGTGACTATCCACATATCTGGATGACCATTGCAATTATGGTGGTGATCTTTATGGATGATGCTGGACAAATTTGGTTGAAGTTTCCTTCCGTGACTATCCACATATCTGGATGACCATTGCAATTAAGGTGGTGATCTTTATGGATGATGCTGGACAAATTTGGTTGAAGTTTCCTTCCGTGACTATCCACATATCTGGATGACCATTGCAATTAAGGTGGTGATCTTTATGGATGATGCTGGACAAATTTGGTTGAAGTTTCTTTCCGTGACTATCCACATATCTGGATGACCATTGCAATTAAGGTGGTGATCTTTATGGATGATGCTGGACAAATTTGGTTGAAGTTTCCTTCCGTGACTATCCACATATCTGGATGACCATTGCAATTAAGGTGGTGATCTTTATGGATGATGCTGGACAAATTTGGTTGAAGTTTCCTTCCGTGACTATCCACATATCTGGATGACCATTGCAATTAAGGTGGTGATCTTTATGGATGATGCTGGACAAATTTGGTTGAAGTTTCCTTCCGTGACTATCCACATATCTGGATGACCATTGCAATTAAGGTGGTGATCTTTATGGATGATGCTGGACAAATTTGGTTGAAGTTTCCTTCCGTGACTATCCACATATCTCGATGACCATTGCAATTAAGGTGGTGATCTTTATGGATGATGCTGGACAAATTTGGTTGAAGTTTCCTTCCGTGACTATCCACATATCTGGATGACCATTGCAATTAAGGAGGTGATCTTTATGGATGATGCTGGACAAATTTGGTTGAAGTTTCCTTCCGTGACTATCCACATATCTCGATGACCATTACAATTAAGGTGGTGATCTTTATGGATGATGCTGGACAAATTTGGTTGAAGTTTCCTTCCATGACTATCCACATATCTGGATGACCATTGCAATTAAGGAGGAGGAAGGAAAAGTAAAAGATTTTTCTTATGGAAAGCAAATCATGGAGAATATCTCAATTTGTCAGTTTTATTAATTGCATAATCAAAGGGGCCATGGCCCTTGGATTTCTATATAATCCAACCTAAATGGGGAGTCACCCTTAGGTTGTATTCTACCACATTACTTTGTTTGATATATTTTTTTGGATGGCAATCTATCATATCTAGTAATCTATATTGCTTCACAAGAAGTAATTTGGATTATTTTTGGAAGGGATGGTAATCCAGATTATTATCTTTCCGGTAATCTTGATTACCAAATTATCCTCCCTTTCTCCTTCCCTCTTTTCTTCCATATAATATAATATAATATGATATAATAAATATATTATTATAATAAATATATTATATTATTATATAATATTAATATTATAAATATAATATAATATATTATATTATATTAATATATATATATTTAGATTATATTATATATTTTTAAATTTAATTTATCTAATATATTATTATTTTATATTTTATAATATAAAATATATTATATTATATTATATTATATAAATTTAATATGTTATTTAATATATTTAAGTAATATATTAAATATATCATATATTTAATATATAATTTTATAAATTAAATTTATTTAATATAATAATATATTTTTTCTATTTTTAAAATAAGATTAGAGCTTCTTACTAGTCTTGTTAAAAGGTATAACCATGAGTCTAAAATTGAATTGTTTGATGGAAAGTCATTGGAATAGTTTTACAAAAATGCAGACAAAAGATATTCTGATGGATCCGCAAAGATCGTTAGAACAAACGCAAGGCAATGAGGAGGAATACCAAAAGAAAGTTGGGGAACCTGGCTGTCTCTTGTGTGAGAGAGAGCAACAAGACTGTTGCTCAAGATTAGCAATGGTTTATTGATGAAATAGACCATGATCACTTTGAAGATGAAATCTATGGTCATGATCGGGCATACAATTCTAGAGCTATAACAACATTCCCATCATAAATTCCAAGACACAAAATAAGTCTTCTCCTACCTTGGGCACCCAAGGTCTCGATTGAAATATATCACGACATCCGAGCAATAAATTTGCATGAAAGAATACATCCGGGAATATGTTTGATTTAGATCTGGAATTGGAATCTACTGGAATTGGAAATTGGAATGGCAATATTCCTTGATATGCTAGGTTTGAATTTGAAATTCAAATGAAGGCAGAATTGGAATACATGTTTTAAATCACCAGAAAAGAGTTGGGATTGGATTTTAGAGTTAGCAATTCCCAATCCACTATTGTAATTGGAATAGAATACTCTCCCCGGCTT
Source organism: Areca catechu (assembly GCA_021397845.1). Lineage (NCBI taxonomy): Eukaryota > Viridiplantae > Streptophyta > Magnoliopsida > Arecales > Arecaceae > Areca > Areca catechu. The sequence continues at coordinate 7,691,452 of CM038041.1, read as the reverse complement.
TTTATTTTATTTTAAAGATATAATGTACATGGGAATGACACTAACTTCGTTAAACCTAATTAAATCAGGATCCTCTCCATTATAAGTTATATTAAACACCTATTAAATGTAATATTATATTTGCAAGATATAACATAATATACATCTATAAAACCGAGTAAAATATAAACGAGTAATCTTTTAAAGTTATAGCATTTCAAAGATAATTTTGATGGAAAACAATTTAACAAAATATTTGTAGAATTCATCTATTTTTTATATCCACTTTTCATTGAACTTTACCATTTCTTTCTCAGAAAAGATTAGTTCTGTTAAAAGGTATAACCATGAGTCTAGATTGAATTGTTTTATGGAAATAATCATATGAATAATTTCCAAAAACATTATATATAGAACCATATTCTATGGGTAAATAGAGCAGTACATGAAGATAGTTAGAACGAACATACCCGAGGCTACGAGGAGGAAGATCAAAACAAAGTAGGAGAACCTGGCCATCTTCTTGTGTGAGAGATTAGTTTTGCTTTTTCTTTGATGAAAATGGCTAGAAAATCATGTATTTATAATAACTTTGATGTACGAACCGTTACCATGTCATTGTATCATGTGATGCATGCGTGTATTTTATATTTTTGATGAAAGATGCAAGTACTTATTATCCAAATTTGTTTATCACTTGATGCCTGTTTTTTTTTTTTGGTATACACTTTATGATTTATTTATTATTATTTAAGAACCATGATTCCGTGGGTGTCAGGATTTTCCAGGATGTTAGTTTTTTATGGGAAAGTGGGTGAAAGAGAATTCATAATTAATCATCTAATCAATTACTTATCAAAAAAAAATCATCTAACTAATTTCAATTTAGCATAATTTTAGAATGCCTTTATTAAAATTTTTCTACTTGCTCGCAACGAAAATGAAAACTTTAACTAAATTCTTGATCAGTAATATTTTTACTAAATTTTTTTTGTTGAAAATAAATTAGTACCTTTATTGACATACAAAGAATCTAATCATGGATAAAATAGATCTGGAATAATTTCAAAATTTTTATATTTAGGGATTTATGTTGTAATAATTTGATTTTGCTTAACTGCCATATATAACCGAGATATCTCATTAAGAATAAATAAATTTGAAATAGTTTCGAATGCCTTTTTGTTTTTGGAAAATCCTATGTTTGTAATAATGAATACGAAGATTTTGGCTAAAACTCTTTATATAATTTCTTGTTTTATTTATGAATATTAAAGACTCTAGATGAGATTGTTTATCATCCAAAGTATCTAATTTTATTTAATATGGATTTGGAATATTTCATTTTTTTTATTTGGACATATTCTAGAACCAATGATAAATTCATAAGTTTTGATTGCCTTTTGGGATAAATGTCATTAATATCTGATATGATTTACTTCTATATCTAACATTGCCTTTGGGATAAATATCATTTTTATCTAATATGATTAACCTAGTTATGATTTGAAGAATGTATTTTTTAAACAAATTCGAAATTAAATCTGACTCATGGGTTTCTGGTCCAAACAGATCTCTGGTTGCTTTACTGGCTAGTCTATAGTGTGATCAACATGAAGATATCAATTTTCCTGTAAAAAATACTAGAAAAAGATAGAGGAAAGCAAGCAAGTGAAAAAGATTTCTAATATTTCTGTATGATATGTACAACCTTATATAAAGATGAAGAAAAGAAAATTAGATAGGTAATGAGGAGATTATGGTAAGATATACAAATCCTAAGAATCATGTAGAATATTCTAATAATCGCAAAGATCATGCAAAATATACTAGCAATCACAAAGATCATGTGAATATTCTAGCAATCCCAAAAATTATATAGAATATTCTAGACAAAATACTTTTTAATATTCTATACATTCCTAATAGTTCCCTTTAAGTTGGAGCATAGAGATCTTGAATGCCCAACTTGTACATAATCTTTTTAAAATGATCACAGGCAAGAGTTTTGGTAAAGATATCTGCGAGCTGACAATGTGTAGGAACATATCGTATAGTAATGTCTTGAGACTGCAGTCGCTTTCTAATAAAATGACAATTAATCTCTATATATTTGGTTTGCTCATAAAACATGGGATTTGCGACAATATGTAGAGCCACTTGATTATCAAAATAAAAAAATATGAGACCATTTTGTGAAACACCGTGATTGAATAAGAGAGCTCGAAGCTATAGTAATTCACTGGTGGTGTGCGCTGTAGTCCGAAAGTCAGCCTTTGTAGAGGAACAAGATACCGTTGTTTGCTTTTTGGCACGCCAAGAAATTGGAGTATCTTCTAAGAAAATATAGAAACTTATTGTACAGCACCTTGTCATGAGACAACCTGCCCAGTCTGCATCATAATAAGCATGCAATTTAAAAGTGTTGACACTTGAAAAAATATACCTTGTGTTGCCCAGGTGGCTTTCCTAAGAAGGAGTGAATTGGGAATGAAAACTTTTTCTCAAGTATGTGTCCTTTTGAAATCTTAGTGTGGTGAGTGAAGTATTTAAAGAATTAAATGCGGAAGCAAATAAATGAGCTCAAACAAAACAATCACAAACATCATAATTTATAGTGATTCGGAGCAACCCAGCTTCTACGTCCACTATCCAAGATACCACTTGGGATTTCCATAATATTCTTCCTAGAATACAGTCAGATTATTTTACCGGGATCACAATCCAAACCCAACTCTCTTTGGTTTTTACACCGGGCTCACCAAAGAAACCCACTTTTGGCTTTATACCGGGATTACCAAGAACCCAAACCTGGTTTTACACGGGCTCACCAAAAACCCACTCTTAGTTTTACACCGGGCTTACCAAGAATCCAACCTGGTTTTGCAACGGGCTAACCAAAAACCCAAACAAAAGTAAAACAAGCAAATAATGCAATATAAAATACAAACTTCCAAAGAGTAGATGGTTGCCACTTTAGCTCGTATTGGTGTAGCTTTAAGGCTTCAAGATGTGCTCTTCAAAGTTCTTCCTCTTCTTCAAAAGATGCCTCAAGAGTTGTAGTAGATTGATCTTGAATCCCTCTTGAGTGTGAAAAATAAAGCTCACTTGATTCCCTAAAATATATTCCTTTGACGCTCTCCTTTTTTTTTTCTTTAACTCCAAATCTAATCCATTCCTTAAAAAAATCTTGTTCCTCTTGAGTTTGGATCTTTATTTTATACTCTTTAAGGTATTTCCTGGTGAATTTGGCCATTGGAATGCCTTGGAAAGTGAAATCTAGCCGTTTATGGCCGTTGGAGAAGAAAATGCTTGTTACAGAAAACTAGCCGTTACTGTTTGAAAGTGAAGAGCTCGAGTTGACTCGAGCCATTCAAGTCGGCTCGAAGTCAAAATGAATTCTGGCAGAAACGGCTGGCAGATCTTGAGTCAGCTCGGTGTCACAGTATAGAAAAAATAGGTTTTTGTCCGAGTCGGCTCATTTCACTCGAGTCGGCTCTTCTGGGTCGAGTCGGCTCAAAGTTTCAGAATAATTACAGTTCTGCCATTATGGAGTCAGCTCTTGGTCCAGAGTGGCTCGAGCTGAACTTCTTCAAATACTTTCAAACTTTTCCAAACTTCTCCAAACTTCTTCCAAACCACTTCAAACATCTTCTAAACCTATGATACTCTACAAAAATAATCTTTACAAGGATAATTAGTAATATAATCATGCATCAATATTTTGTAATCATCAAAATCAATCCTAGGGTCAATACCTTGACCTAGAGATCCTTTCAAATACTATAAAATATGAAAAACTGTATCCAAGATGGTTGTCAAAGAGATTGCATAAACTATATCAGAACATGTATTGAGTATGCAATGTCCTGCCTGATAATAATCAGATAAATTAGTCTTCTTAGCAATCGTCGGTGTGGATCCGGATCATCAAGTAGTTTTTCATCGTCCTTCATGAGCTTGAGTTGTTGTTGCATGAAAAACTTTGTGGGCTTGATCCCTAACATCCCAATCTCTTGGAGAATGTCAAGTATATATTTTCATTGGGATACAAATATGCCTGAAGGTGATTGAGCCATTTCTAAACAAGAATGGCAATGAAAGAGTTATTATCATGTTTGGTGAATAAAGAGTGATCGGCTTTGGATTGAGTGCAGCTATATTGGAGCAAGGCATGGAAAAATTTTTCAAACCACTGTCTCGATGCTTGCTTGAGCCCACAAAGAGACTTATGTAATCGAAAAACACGTACATCTCTTCATGAAGGTCACCATAGAGGAAAGCATTGTTGACATCTAATTGATATAATTGCCAATGTTTGGTAGAAACAATAGCTAAGAGATACCATACTATAGTCAATTTAGCCACTGGGATAAAAGTCTCAATATAGTCAAGCCCTTCTATTTATGTGCATCCTTTCACCACTAAACAAGCCTTAAATCGCTCAAGAGAACTATCAGCCTTGTATTTAATTTTGTGTACCTATCTCGATCCAATGGGTTTCTTTCCAAGTGGTAGATGCTCCAAGGTCCAAGTACCATTTTGCTGGAAAACTATAAGCTCGGCCTCTATTGCTTCTCACCACTTAGGATCCTTTATAGCTTGGAAAAATATTTTAGGTTCTTCATAAAAAGTGATATATAGCTGAAAGGAAAGCTTGATGGAAAGTATCAAGCTTAGAAGAAGTGAAGTAGCAAGAAATAGGATAAGGCTTATCTGAGGTCACCAAATCGGCGGATGTGTTCAGGGATCTCCTTACTCTTAAAGCATCAATAATATATACCTGTAGTCATACGGGTTGCTTACTGTCTCTGACGAGCCGTGAGTTAGGTCCAATAGTCTTAGAAGATGAAAGCTCTTTAGGAGAGATGTATCAATTGCATCAAGAATCCGGTTTGGACTTGACATTTGGTTTGAATCAATAGAATTGGTTTATGTTTGATCTGACTCATGGAGAAGAATAAGATTTAAGATCTGTCCTTGAGTCTGGCTCAAATAAATTAAATTATTAATTTTTAAAGGGAATGGCATGTAATAGTCAGTCTGATTCAATTGTAAAAAATTAGGTACTGCTGAAGAAGAAGATAATATTTGAGAATAAGGAAATGTATTCTCATGAAAGATAACATTATGTGAAGTAAATATTTTGTGAGTTTCTATATCATAGATATGATAATCCTTTTAACCAAGAGTGTATCTAATAAACATACAAACATAAGAACGAGGTTAAAATTTATCACTGGATATCTTATGTATGTAATATAGGCTACCAAAAACTCTCAAATTATCATAGATAGATAGTTTGTGAAATAAAAGTTCATAGGGACTCTTGTCATTCAATTTAGGTATAGATGTCCAGTTAATTAAATAGGTGGCAATCAAAACACATTCTCTCCAAAATGACATAGGAAAGTTGACTTGAAATCTTAGAGCATGAGCAATATTTAATACATGTCAATGTTTACACTCAATCATCCCATTTTGTTCTGTTATCCCTGTCATGCCTCGAATCCAGAACTGGAATCGACTACGCGACTGGTCGCACAAATCCTAGAATACATTCTAGAGATCATGTAAGGCCTAGGTACACAATAATCACTTTACTTAAAAATCACTTCAAATAAACCATTATTATTTAAATAATTATGTAATAATTAAATAATCTATTTTTTTTCAAGTCAAAACTAATAAAATGATCCACTGAGTTTTACATAAGTATCAACAACAGATCTAGCTAAACAAAACTAACTACACAATCTAAATATTGATATTCAGTCTCACATCGAGCCAGATCCTTGCTATGTATCATTTCACCATGAATCCATTCCACTACCAAGCTCAAATATCCTGCACAACTCTGAGAAGGAAAAACAAGTAGGGGATTGTGAGCTTTATAGCCTAGTAAGGTCTCCAAACAGTCAAACCATAATAGTATAACTTGAAAATAACTGAAAACCAATAGTTTATAGATCATGTAACCAAAACAACTTAAATATCAAATATAACAAAACCAATGATAATATCATGTTTTCTTTTAGTGTTTCCATTAGTTACCTTTCTCTTTAGGATTCTAGACTAACCACGGTCATGCTTCAGCCCATGACTGATAATCTTAGTATCACACTTCAGCCTGTGATGAGCAATTTCGTTGTCACATTTCAGTCTATGACTGGCAATCTCAGTAACTACGATTCCATAGTATGGCTAGTCCAATTATCTCATTCCCTTGGTTATCACTTTATCAATTCATATCATGATGACAAACCATGAAATCTAAATTTTTTCAATGACCGGCATCACGGTCCAAACCATCAAAAGTATTTTTACTTGATAAAAATATGGTATATCGGAATATAACTAATAACCACAACAATCATACTGTTCATCATGCAAAATCAACTATATCATGCAAAAATAAATTATGCATGTCAATACTCATGTGCACGGATCAAATCATGTCATGTAAGATATATATATATAACTAGTGATCAAGTCCAGAAATCCTTACCTTCAAGAGCTAATCCCAAATATCCGATATCAATTTATATCCGGAACCTGCACAAAACCCTTCTGCTCATAAGGCTGCCCCCTACAATAATAATTTTTAACCATAAATAATCCTAGAAAAATTTATAAACCAAAATATTTTACCTATAAAATTCTAACTTCACGAATTCTAGAAAAAGCTTTTCGATCTCCTCCCTTCAATATTTATATTTTTTTTCTCATTTCTCTCTCCTCTTTCTCTCTCTTCTTTCTCTGTCATCTTATTTCTCTCTCCTCATCTTCGCTTTCCTCTTTCTCCTTATTTTCTCTCTCTTCTTTCTCTCTCCTCTTTCACTCTCCTCTTTCTCTCTCTTATTTCTCTCTCCTCTTTCTCTGTCTTCTTTCTCCTCCATGATGATAAGAAGAGCCTCGGGTGAGCCACCAGTGGAAGCTCTTGCAATCGGAAAACCATACCGGCAACTCAACTCTTAGGTAGGTATCTATTTTTTTTCCTTCTTTTTCTTTTTTTCTTTTCTTTTTCCCTTTCTTTTTCTTTTTCCCTTTCTATTTCCTTTTTTTCCTTCCTTCTTTTTTTTTCTTTCCTTCTTCTTTTCTTTCTTCTTTTCTTTCTTCTCTTCTCCCAAACTCTCCTCCCTGTTCTTCTTGGACTCGACCGAACCACCTCTCCCTGGTTGCCGATGGTAGCCACAGGAGACGGTCATCGAGAAGATGGTTCGGTGGATCGAAGATGGACGGCGGCGCGGCCACCAGCGAGGTACGGTCCAAAATTGAACCAAACCAGATCGAAAATCAATAAAACCTCATTAATTCTCCCTAAAATCGAAATAAAGAAAATAAATGACTTACTGGCATTGAAGAGCCCTCCATCGCTCTCCAGAGAGGAGAACGACAGCATGGAAGGAAGCTTGAAGGGCTCGATGGGCGGCGATGAGAGGAGATTTAAAGGAAACCCTCATCGAGCTCTTCCTGCCGTTTGGACAAGAAAGACTCCGTCAGTCGGAGTCCTTACCTACCCCAACCCCGTCGCCGATAGTGCCCTTCTCCTCCACGGCTTCTCCTTCATCTTCTCTGACAAAAAATTCGATCGGATAGGGGAGAACAAGTGTCCCCTATTCCGGTTTCAGCTCCTCTTTTTTTTTATCTGCGATTGGGTTGAAGTCGGCTGGGCTTGCCGACTTTGGCCCAAAAGTCCAAAAACTAGGGTTTCACATTCTCCCCCCATTAAAAAATTTTGTTCTCGAAATTAGCTTGATTGAGATTTTAAATCTTAAAAATAACCAACTCTCATGTCACTCTCAAATTCTCAATCATCCTGCCTCTTAGGGTATTTGAATCTTAGGTCTTAACGTAACGAAATTATATAATATTCAAAACTCAATTTTTTCCATTTACAATACATACCAAATTTTCTTAAGCTCTTCAACAAGAATACTAATCTTTCAATGTCAATATAATTAATTATCCTTGATTAACTTTACAAGTACATCATGATAGTCCAATTTTAGAAATACCCAACCTTAACATTATCCTCAAGCTTTCAGATAATCCCCTTTTTAGAATGCTTTTCTCATACGACCTTTACATAACAATAAGATATAACATTTTATTTTGATCATCACTATCTATCTACATTGTGAATTCCTTCAACTTCTTTTAAATAAATATTAGTGCTTCGACCTCGAATTAAATATACTATTATTTGCCCATAAGATTTATTCCTATTGATTAACTTTATATGAAAAATCATAATTGATCCCATTTATTCTTAACCAAAAATTTGAAGAAGACTCGAGCAATAAACACTTACCATGGTATTTAGCATTCTCTCTTCTCTTTACCTTCTCTATGATTATACAATTAATCTTTTATCTTATGAAAATCTCGAGCATCCTTAAATAGAGAAACCATAATGTCATAACTAAAGGAGTTTGGTGTCATAAATATTTCTGACCCTAGCTGGTAAAGGATCATCACTTCATTATTCTAGGTTTAGAGATGTCCTAAATTTTTTCTAGTATCCTCTATGCTAAGAGAAACTATTGATAAAAATTGCATGGCAACATCGATAGACTAGTCCAAGGATCAATAGTATTTGTTTTCCATTTATTACTAAAATCTTGTTACAGAAATTTAAATCAGTACTCTCATCATATTACTTCTAAAGTTAGAATTAACATTCTTAATTTATTTCAGGGTAACTCAAATCACTATGCTTCCACTACGCACTCTGATAAAATTACTAAACCATCTAGGTTCACTAAATGAATTTCTCCAAAAATTTATCTTATTTTGGTACCGGGGAGATCTCAAGTTATTAAAGTAGAGCTGTTGAGTCTCTTTATCTCATTCATATCTCAAGCATATCATATCAAGATTTATTCTGACCCAGTTTCCATATTGAAAGTCCTTGCATATATTTCATCATCCTTTTAAGACATCAAAAATTCTAGTTCAAGTCTTGATTAATCATACCTTTCTTGACAATTCAATTAGGCAATCTAGATCAACTCTTCTCTTGGAAAGTTATCATTAACTCTAACAAGGTAAAAGACTTGAATCAATGCTCTTATGAATAGAATCAATCATATTATTGCTCATAGAACTATCTAACCATAACTCTTAACAACAATTAACAAACTACCTAAAATATTGTCCCTCATAGGCTAAACCCATATAAGTCTTCCAATACCAATTTCTCTATTTACTATAATCCAGTAACATGATAACCTAGATCTTCTTATAGATCTTAATTTGACTTGAGATTTAACATATCCAATAATCTCCAACAATTATAGGATAGGTCTAGTAATCTAATCCATAATTGCTAACATAGACTATCAAGATTCTTATCAAAATATGAATGCAATGTCAATATAATATAATCTAATCCACCAATAGAGAGCTACAAAGCTATACATCATCCTAAGCACATTTTTCTTATATATTTTCAATGATAATCCACATACAGATTCATTAAAAACATATCCTTTCTAATATCATTAAACTCTTTCATAACCTATACCTTAAATATCTTCTTATAATAATTTAAAATTTATAATCCAATAATTAACAACAGAACTAGCTTGTTATCATAATCCGCTCCACATCATTTTAGAATTCCAAAATCATACAATTGATAACTGAACCTACTTATTCAGCATAACCTATTAACAAACACACTATAATTCCAGGCCAGTACTCTTGATGCTTGGGTCAACCCCACTTATCAAAGATAAAGATACACCCCATCCAGCTCTTCTATATCCATCATATGCTTACTTATTATAATCAAAGAGTACAAATCATCCAGCCCTTTACATTCATCCTAGATCAATCACATTACTTATATTACAGACAAAAAATTATGTTCTTTTTCTTTGTACTAATCATATATCAGATCTTATGCATAATATCTAAATATTAGAAATCCAAACTTTAAATTCATTCTTGTAACTTTATCGTGTCTCGACTGATCATGATACTAAGTCATAATCCATAATGATCATTACCTAAATTTTGATATTCAAATTATATCCTAATCATTTATGTCACAGTCCCAAGTGATCAAACTCTTAACTTCGATACAATTCGTGTCATGTCTAAACCACATATATCACAGTCCCAAGTAATTATAAGTTAAGCTTCAATATCACTCATGTCATGTCTTAATCACTTACATCATAGTCCTAAGTAATCATAACCTAAGTTATGATATCATCTATCATGTCCTAACAACCACCATGTGATTTCCAACTCACCTATATCAAGTCTCGAACAATCATGACTTGAATTCTGATGTCACTCATATCTATCCTAATCACTTATACCACAGTCCCAAGTCATCATAACCTAAGCTCTGACACTATTCTTGTCATATCCTAATAACCATCATGTTATTATTATTTTAACCATTTGTATCACCATCCTAAATGATCATAACTTAAGCTTTGATACCACTCTATCACGTCCCGAATCCAGCACCAGAATCGGCTACGCGACCGGCCGCACAAACCTTGGAATACATTCTAAAGATCATACAAGGCCTAGGTACATAATATTCACTTTACTCAAAAATCACTTCAAATAAACTATTATTATTTAAATAATTATGTAATAACTAAACAATCTATTTTTTTCAAGTCAAAACTACTAAAATGATCCACGGAGTTATTATATAAGTATCAGCAATAGATCTAGCTAAACAAAACTAACTACACAATCTAAATATTGATATTCAGTCTCACACCCAGCCATATCCCTGCTATGCATCATTTCACCACAAATCCATTCGACTACCAAGATCGAATATCCTGCACAACTCTGAGAAGGAAAAATAAATAGGAGATTGTGAGCTTTATAGCCCAGTAAGGTCTCCAAACAGTCACACTAATAATAGTATAATTTGAAAATAAATGAAAACCAAAGTTTATCGGATCATGCAACCAAAACAACTCAAATGTCAAGCATAACAAAACCAATGGTAATATCATGTTTTCTTTTAATATTTCCGTTAGTTATCCTTCCTCTTTAGGGTTCTAGACTAACCACGATCATGCTTCAGCCCATGATTAGCAATCTTAGTATCACACTTCAGTCTGTGATTGGCAAGCTCATTGTCACACTTCAGCCTGTGATGGGATCTTGTTATCACACTTCAGCCTATGACTAGCAATCTCATTGTCATACTTTAACCTGTGACGGCAATCTAAATAACCATGATCTCGTGGTATGGCTAGTCTAATTATCTCATTCTCTTGGTTATCACTTTATCAATTCATATCATGATGACAAACCATGAAATCTCAAATTTTTCAATGACCGGCATCACAGTCCAAACTATCAAAAGTACTTTTACTTGATAAGAACATGGTATACCAGAATATAACTAATAACCACAATAATCATACTGTCCATCATGCAAAATCAACTATACCATATAAAAATAAATCATGCATGTTAATGCTCATGTGCACGGATTAAATTATATCATGTAAGATATATATATAATTGGTGATCAAGTCTAGAAATCCTTACCTTCAAGAGCTAACCCTTAAATACCCGATATCAATCTATACCTGGAGCCCGCACAATACCTTTCTACTTAGAAGGCTACCCCCTATAATAATAATTTTTTAATCATAAATAATCCTAGGAAAATTTGTGAACCAAAATCTTTTACCTATAAAATTCTAACTTCACAAATTTTCAGAAAAAGCTTTTCGATCTCCTTCTTTAATATTTATATTTTTCTTTCTCCTTTCTCTCTCCTCTTTCTCTCTCCTCTCTCTTCTCATCTTCTCTCTTCTCTTTCTTTTCATCTTCTCTCTCCTCATCTTCTCTCATCTTTCTCTCTTCTTTCTCTCCCATGATGATGGGAAGAGCCTCGGGTGAGCCACTGGCTGCAGCTCCAGCAATCGAGAAACCATACCGGTGACTCAACTCTTAGGTAGGTATCTTTTTTTTTCTTCTTTTTCTTATTTTCTTCTTTTTTCCCTTTCTTTTTCTTTATTTCCTTCCTCTTTTTTTTTTCTTTCCTTCTTCTTTTCTTTCTTCTCTTCTCCCAAACTCTCCTCCCTATTCTTCCTCGGCTCGACCGAACCACCTCCCCCTGGTTGCCAGCGGTGGCCACGGGAGATGGTCATCAAGAAGATAGTTCAGCGGACTGGAGGCAGATGGCAGCATGACCACCGGTGAGGTACGGTCCAAAACCAAACCAAACCAGACAAAAAATCAACAAAACCCCATTAATCCTTCCTAAAATCAAAACAAAGAAAATAAAGGACTTACCGGTGTTGAAGGGCTCTCCGTCGCTCGCCGGAGAGGAGAATGATGGTGTGGAAGGAAGCTTGAAGGTCTCGATGGACGGCGATGAGGGAAGATTTAAAGGAAAACCACATCGAGCTCTTCCTGCAATTTGGAGAAGAAAGACTCCGTTAATTAGAGTCCTTACCTACCTTAACCCCATCACCACAGTGTCCCTCTCCTCCATAGCTTCTCCTCCATTTTCTCTGGCAAAAAACTCAACCAGATAGGGGAGAATGAGGATCCCCTATTCTGGTCTCAGCTCCTCTTTTTTTAATCTACGATTGGGCTGAAGTCGGCTGGGCCTGTCGACTTTGGCCCAAAAGCCCAAAAACTCAGATTTCACAATCCCAATACAAGAAGTTTGTGATATAATCTCATGTTTTAGGTGATATAATTTCAATGGTCCAACTACAAACTCTTCAGCAATATCACTATGTGTGTATTTAATATTGGCATTAAAATAGTTTTTGACCAAAACATGAAAATTAACAAAGCATTGATATGCCTTAGATTTTCTATATAATAGGTTAATCCAAGTAGCCTTTATGCAATCATCAATAATAATGAAAAAAATGAGCTCCTGTATATGATGAAGTGCAATATGGGCCCTGTATATTATGATGCACTAAATCAAATGGTGAAGCTGATTTATTAATGCTTAAAAAATAGCTTTTTTGTCTGTTTGGTATGATAACAAATATTACAATAATTATTCATGGAATTAAAATGAGCATTTGAAAATAAAGGGACAAGTTTCAAATGCTTATAAAAGCAATGTCTTAACCGAGCATGCAAGAGATCAATCAAAACATTAACTTTATTTGCCCACGCAGAATTTATTGTCAAGCTTTTGAAGCAGTAATGACCATCCTCAAATTCATCTAATCTAATATGCTTCGTTGTGGCGAGGTCCTGTAGAGTATAAAATATAAAAAGAAGAGAACACGTAATTAAAGTCTTGAGCAAGTTTGCTTACTGAAACAAGATTGTATATAAAATTAGGAGCATACAAGGTACTACAAAAAAGTAATATCATTGGTCTGGGCAATATTATCATATGAATGTACAAGCATATTGACTCTATTAAAAAGAATAACAAGGAATGGATTGTCAAGAGGTTTCATATCATGAAAAAAGACTTACAAAATATTAAGTGTTTGGAAGCACCACTATCAAGGATCCAAGATTGATGACAAGAATCAAGGGAGGCCTTACCAATAAAATTTATGGTACTTGATGATGGGCCCCCGAAGGAGTCCCAGACTCAGAGAACGTGCTAGCAAGAAAATTGTCAGAGAGACTAGAAACCCGGCTGGGTTTCCTTGCCGAGCTCACGCCAAGCCACCCCCTCTTGGGACCTTGGATCTCGCTCTTGAAGCAGGGTTTCCGGCCTTTGTTTCTCGCTTGCTTCACCTACCTTGTCGTCTATTCTCTCCTTCCTTTTATCTCCTCCCGTTGCCCCCTCGTTTTCCGCTCCTGGGAGGCTCCCTTGTTGCTTTCATCTCCTCCCCTCCGCCCCTTTCTCTTTCCCCTTCTGGTTCAGAGGGCCGGGCGGCTTTCCAGCCTCGTTTGCTGAGCCCAGCAGGGAAAGAGTAGGGGAGGGGGGCACTGGTCAGACTGCCGACCAGACCTCAGGCCGAGCGTGAGCGCTCTCCTTCCCAGGCACCGATGCTGTCCGTTATTGGGTCCTGTTTTTTCAGGGCCTCGTCTCTCGACTGTGGAATATGTCGGGCCGGCGTAAGTGATGTTTCGCATGTCGCCGCCGTCCGTACTGGGCGCCTTTCTCGGGGTGTGGCGCGCACGGCTCGAGGGGCAACCTCGGAGCATGCGCCTCCATTCTTCGGGACCTTCTCTGTACGAGCTGGCCAACGTCGACCGAGGTGGACCCCTCCCGGGTGGACCCCTGGTGGGAGCAGCAGAAGGATGCTCGGCTTCGGCCGAGGTGGTCCCGTCTCCGGGCGCCACCTAGCGAAGGAGCGAAGGGGCCCAGCTCCACCTCGGCTGAGGTGGGACCGTCTCAGGGTGCCACCTGGCGAGGGAGCAGGGGAGCCGCCGACCTTGGCCGAGGTGGACCCCTCTGGATGGACACCTGGCGGAGAGGCTGCAGGACGCTCGGCTTCGGCCGAGGTGGTCCTGTCTCCGGGCGCCACCTGGCGAAGGAGCGAAGGGGCCCGGCTCCACCTCGGCTGAGGTGGGACCGTCTCAGGGTGCCACCTGGCGAGGGAGCAGGGGAGCCGCCGACCTTGGCCGAGGTGGACCCCTCCTGGGTGGACACTTGGCGGAGCGGTAGAAGGACGCTCGGCTTCGACCGGGGTGGTCCCTCTCCGGGCGCCACCTGGCGAAGGAGCGAAGGGGCCCGGCTTGACCTCGGTTGAGGTGGGACCGTCTCTGGGTGCCACCTGGCGAGGGAGCGGGGGAGCCGCCGACCTTGGCCGAGGTGGACCCCTCCTAGATAGACACCTGGCGGAGTGGCAGCAGGATGCTCGGCTTCGATCGAGGTAGTCCCGTCTCCGGGCACCACCTGGCGAAGGAGCGAAGAGGCCCGGCATGACCTCGGCCGAGGTGGGACCATCTCAGGGTGCCACCTAGCAAGGGAGCGGGGAGGTCGCCGGCTTCGGCCGAGGTGGACCCCTCCTGGGTGGACACCTGGCGGAGCGGCAGAGGGGCGCTCGACTTCGGTCGAGGTGGTCCCGTCTCCGGAAGCCACCTGGCGAAGGAGCGAGGGGCCCGGCTCGACCTCGGCCGAGGTGGGACTGTCTCAGGGTGCCACCTGGCGAGGGAGCGAGGAGGCCATCGGCTTCGGCCGAGGTGGACCCCTCCTGGGTGGACACTTGGTGGAGCGGCAAGAAGGCCTAGACCGACCTCGACTTCGGCCGAGACGGAGCCACACCTGACTTTGCCGAAAAACTCCACATGGCTCGAATCACGTCCAGTGAAATCTAAGACATGCCACATCATCGTTATGGCCGTAACAGTTGCCCCCATCCCCCCGTTCCGTTGAGGCATCGAGGCTCGGAACGTGGGGATTTAATGCGGAGATGACGTTGGGGAGGCGAAGATCTCACACCATGATTGCCACGATCCTCGTCGCCGTCCCTCGTTGCGCCCAAAGCCCTATAAGAGGTCGCCACGTGTCGCCTTTCCGGTCGCAATTAATGCATCGCTTCAAAACAGAGGCCGTTTCCCTGCAACCAAAGCGTCGGTGTCGGGCGTGCGTCCACTCGGCATCCATCCGACGATCCGGAATGGAATGACGTGTGTGGCTACTGTCGATCGAGTTTGAAAAGGAGGGGACTTTCCGGAATGAGGCCCTTTCCCTTGCTCCGTCGGCAGTTTGCAGCAGGCTATCTCCCACTCCCCCGAGTTGCCGCCTCTTTTACACAGTGCATTTCGGTGAGTGCTTCTGTTTTCTTCTTCGCTCCGTCCCTTTCCTTTAGCATCCTTTCCTCACCACCTTCTTGTCCATGGCGCGCCGCCGCCATGTTTCGTCTAACCCGAACGAGGCCGGTCCGTCCTGGTCGAGGACTCCATCGTCTTCCTCCTCGGAAGTGGAGATAATCCCGGAGGAGACCCGCAGGCGACTCCAGCCTGGGGGTATCACCATAGGCATCCCTAGGGGTCTTAGGTCTCCCCCCGTGTTGTCTGCCCGTCCCATCTCTTCTCTTCCTCCTCCGGCCCTTCCTTCTGTCGGTCCCTCCGGTCACGTTTCAACGATGACCGAAGGTGACCTTTCCTTGCTCCGGGGAGTCTATGGCATCCCGGGGTCGATCCATCTTTTTCTTCCGTGGCCCGGGGATCGTGTCACCCTGAGTGGCCCCGGCCGCATTGCCTTCTACGAGGACTTCCTCCTTGGGGGTCTTCGGTTTCCTCTGCACCCCTTTTTTCTTTCTTTCCTTAGTCATTTCCATCTGGTCCAGGCCTAGTTGGCTCCCAACGCCATCCGGGTCATCTTCTCCTTCATCGTTTTTTGCCACTTCCATGGGTTCGTTGCCCGTTTCTCCCTCTTCAGGGCTCTTTTCACCCTGAAGCGGTACTCCACCGATGATGGCTGGTGATACATCTCGCCCCGACCTAGGTGTCTCCGGTTCGACCTCCCTTCCTCCATCAAGGGTTGGAAGAACCGGTTCTTTTTCGCCTCGGTCGAGGACGTCGACTGGGCCTGGAACGAACCGGATCGGTCTCCGAACCGGAACTCCCAAGTCGAGCCGGCGGACTAGGAGGCTTACTCCCAGCTACTGAGCGACGTGGTCCCCTCGCTCGATGTTCTGCTCTCGGAGCAGAACTTGTTCGAGGCGGGGATTAGTCCCATCCGAGAGCCGGGTGAGGCTCAGCTTTTTCTCTTACTCTGCACTTCTCCCCTTTCTCCCCTTCTTTCTTTAACTGGGCTGACCGACCTCCTTTCTATTGCAGGTATGAAATTCTCCCTAGAGAACCTTCTGGAGGGCGCGGCTCGGAGGGACACCGTCGAGGGAGACGAGCCCGTGGCGAAGAGGGCTCGCACCGATGCGAGCCAGGAGGTCGCGCCGGCGCCCGCGCCCGTACCAGCAGTTGCAGCTCCCTTGCCCGGGCCACCTCGGGCCTGAGCCGTCGACACCCCCGTCATCCGCCTTGACGGGGCCGCAGAAGAGGGAGGCCCGGTTCCCTCCCGGGTAGTGGTTCCACCACAGCTCCGACGGAGCCGCCCGCGGAGCTCCAGCTGCCACGCCGGTGGCAGTCCCGCCCGGGGGGGCGATCGCTCCTGCCACCGATCTCTCCACCCTGGCGCCGACCATCTCGAATCGATCCTCCATGATCCGTGACCAGGGGCTCGTGGAGAAGGTGATGGAGTTCACCTGCACCTCCCGGGACCGTCGAATGAGGGGCTGCCGGGACTATGCCGATGCTCTGCTCGGGATCCTCCCGTAGCTCTTCACGGTAAGTCCGAGCTCGGATCCTTTCCCTTTTCAATTCCAGCTAAACCCTTACTGACCAATTCACCTCTTCGTGCAGATCGGGATCGACGTGCTCCTGTTCAGGAATTTCCTCGCAGGGTACGCCAAGAAAGATGCCGAGAAGGAGGAAAAGCTCGGCAAGCTCACAGCTGACGTGAAGGACCTCATGGAGAAGGGGGTCGAGCTGCGGGGGAGCAACCAGGCCCTGCAATCGGACCTGGCGCGTGACGAGGGCGCGTCAAGGAACTGGAGTCCTCTCTGTCTGAGGAGAGGATCTCCAATCAGCGGCGCCTGGAGGAGGATGCGATGGAGAGGGCTCGTCTCCGAGCTCAGTCTCAGTCGCTGGAACGCCAGCTGGAGGAGGCCCGGAGGGAGGCGAGCGCGGCCAAGGAGCGGAGCACCTACGTCAACGGGCTCCTGGAGGCTTCGAAGCGGGAGGTGCAGGAGGCCGTCCCGAGATTCCGGGCCTCCGACGAATACGTCTCGGAGGTCTGGGAGGCCGCCGTGGACTCCTTTCTGAAGGGGTTCCAGGTGTGCCGGGAGAAGGTGGGCTCCTTCTACCCCGGGCTTGACCTCAGTGGGGTGGTGCTTGGGGGTAGAAGGGAGGAGCCCACCGGCGAGGCTCCAGTTGCGGCGGGCGATGCAGCTGCAGCTCCAGAGCAACCCTCCGAGCAGCCAGCCGTCGACGGAGGGGACGGGGAGCGCGCGCCCCGGCCCGAAGATTCTGCCACCGTGCCGAACTAGGCCCCTAGCTGTATCTTCTTTTTCTTTTTTGTTGAGGACTCCCAGCCTGTCGGGACTCCTTTGTTGTAGAACTTTTTCGAAGCAATGAAAGCCTTGATTTTTGTTAAGTCTCAACCTCGGCTCTCTTTTCTTTCTTCTTTTTTTTTGTGTCTTGTGATGTTTGTATCGAGTAAAAGATGAGGTCCCGCGGCTTGCTCCGGGCTGAGTTCGCGGGTAGACTGGGTCCCATCCAGTGTTCAGATCAAAGTTCGAAGCTTCCGGGTGGGGCAATAGTAGAGCGGGCCTTGTGTGAGTCCTTCGGATTTGCCGGGCCAATCATCGCGATCGCGTGGGCGAGCTGGGCTCTGCCTCGCCTTCCAGACCGAAGTCCGGGACTTTCGGACTGAACCCCGGGGTCGCAGGCTTTATCCAAGCCTGGCGCGGCTTGCCGAGCTGTTCTCCATGATCGCATGGACGAGCTGGGTTCTGCCCCGCCTTCCAGACCGAAGTCTGGGACTTCCGGACTGAACCCCAGGGCCGCAGGCTTTATCCAAGCCTTGTGCGGCTTGCCGAGCTGTTCTCCGTGATCGCGTGGGCGAGCTAGGCTCCGCCCCGCCTTCCAACTGAAGTCCGGGACTTACGGACTGAATCCCGGGGCCGCAGGCTTTCTCCAAGCCTTGCGTGGCTTGCCGAGCTGTTCTCCGTGATCGCGTGGGCGAGCTGGACTCTGTCCTGCCTTCCAGACTGAAGTCCGAGACTTCCGGACTGAACCCCGGGGCCGCAGGCTTTATCCAAGCCTTGCGCGGCTTGCCGAGCTGTTCTCCGTGATCGCGTGGGCGAGCTAGGCTCTGCCCCGCCTTCCAGACTGAGGTCCGGGACTTCTCGCTTTCTCGGGTCTCCGGTCACAGCCGTGTTTGCCGAACTCAGAGCCAGGCGCCTATTTTCCTACGAGGCGAGAAAAAGCGTTTGAAGTAAAGGAATTTTATTGCAGGAGTTGGAGGAACCTTATATTACTGATAATACATCCTTAAGTTCGAGGCATTCCAAGTCCGAGGAAATCTGGAGCCCCATAACTCCTCCAGGTAATAGGCCCCTTGAGGGAGGACTTCCGCCACCTTATACGGACCTTCCCAGTTCGAGGAGAGCTTCCCGCACTCCCGTGGCTGAGAAGCTTCAGCACGCCGGAGCACCAAATCTCCGGGGCGAAAGGACTTTGGTCGCACCCGGGAGTTGTAGTACCTGGCCACTCGCTGCCTGTACGCCACCATTCGGAGTCGAGCCTTGTCCCTCGTCTCCTCAAGGAGGTCCAGGTTGAGCATCATCCTGGCGGGGTTCTCCGCTTCGTCGTACTGCTCCACGCGCAGGGTGGGTAGACTGAGCTCAATTGGGATAACCGCCTCGGCTCCGAAGACGAGATTGAACGGGATCTCGTTAGTGGCCGTCCTCGGGGTGGTGTGGTATGCCCACAGGATGCTCGGGAGCTCTTCTGCCCACCTGCCCTTGGCCTGATCCAGCCTCGTTCGGAGGCCTTGAAAAATGGTTCTATTCGTCACCTCGGCTTCTCCATTCGTCTGCGGGTGCGCCACCAAGGTGAAGCGATGGTGGATGCCGAGGTCACTGCAGAATTCTTCAAACTCCCGGCAGTCAAACTGACGCCCGTTATCGGTGATCACGGTGTGGGGAGGCCGAAACGGCAAATGATTGACTTCTAGAAAAACTTGGCGACGTTTGCCTCGGTGATCCGTGCCAGGGGTTCGGCCTCAACCCACTTCGTGAAGTAGTCGATGGCCACGATCAGGAACTTCCGTTGTCCGGTTGCCGGGAGAAATGATCCTAGGAGGTCCATCACCCATTGGGCGAACGGCCACGGAGGCGAGAGCTGGGAGAGTGGAGTGGAGGGCTGCCACTGCACCACGACGTGCCGTTGGCACCGATCACACTTCTTCACGAAATCGACGGCGTCCTCCTTCATTGTCTCCCAGAAATAATCTTGACGGAGGGCTTTGTAGGCTAGCGCTCTGCCCCCCACGTGGTTCCCGCAGATGCCCTCATGGATTTCCTGGAGCATAAGTGAGGCCTCCACAGGTCTCAGGCACTTGAGGAGGGGATAGGAATAAGACCTCCAATACAGCTGCCCATCCATCAGGACGAACTGCGCGGCCTTCTTTTTGATAAGGCGGGCCGTTGCACGGTCCTCCGGCAAGGTGCCGCCGGTTATGTACTCGGCGTACTTGTCCATCCAGCTGGGCTCATGGCTGACCTGTTGGACCTCCACAGGGGTCTCGTAGCTCGGGGCCTTGAGGCGCTCTACATGAGCGCGACCCAGCAACAAGTCCGGCAGGGTTGCTAGCCGGGAGAGAGCGTCTGCACGGGCATTTTCCCTGCGGGGTATATGGGAGATGCTGAAGCGCCGAAACCCGATCGCGCTCATTTTGACGAGCTCCAGATATTTCGCCATTTGAGGGTCGTGCACAGCATATTCCCGGAGATCTTTCCGGCCACTAGCTGAGAATCGGTGAAGGCCTTGAGGTCGGCTACACCCAGCTCGCGGGAGACTCTCAGCCCGGCGAGGAGTGCCTCGTATTCTGCCTAGTTGTTAGTTGCGGCGAACTGGAAACGGAGTGCACATTCGGCGACGACCCCATCACCGTTTGCAAGAATGAGACCAGCTCCGCTCCCGCCGGAGTTCGAGGCTCCATCTACATGAAGGATCCATGCATCCTCTTCAGGCTCCTCGGGGCCTGGTTTCAATTGCGGACATAGAGAGTCCCCCTCTGGCTCCTTGCCCAGGCCTGCGTACTCGACCAAGAAGTCGGCTAGCACTTGCGCTTTCATGGCCGACCTCGGCCTGTAAGCGATATCGAACTTGCTGAGCTTGAGTGCCCACTTCGCCAATCACCCCGATGTGTCGGGTCGGTTGAGTATCGCTTTCAGCGGCTGATTAGTCAGGACGGTAATGGGATGCGCTTGGAAATAGAGCCTAAGACGCTGAGCAGACACAATTAAGGCGAAAATGAGCTTTTCGGGTCGAGAATACCTGAGTTCCGCATTGCGGAGAAGCTTGCTGGTGTAGTATACCGGCCTCTGGATTCCCTGGTCGTCGGTCCGAACCAGGACCGAGCTGACGGCCTCCGGGGTGATCGCTAGGTAGAGGATAAGTTTCTCTCCTTCTTCGGGATTGGAAAGTAGTGGGGGCGATGCAAGCATCTTCTTCAGCTCTTCAAACGTCTCCTGGCACTCCTCAGTCAAGGCGAAGTCGTTCATCTTTCTCAGCACTGTGAAAAAGGGCCGGCAGCGGTCGGCCGACCTCGAGATGAACCGACTCAGGGCAGCTATCCGGCCGGTGAGTCGCTGCACTTGCTTCTTGGAGGCGGGCTGCTCCATGTCCAGGATGGCCTGAACTTTTTCCAGGTTGGCTTCGATCCCTCTTTGGGTTACCATGAACCCCAGGAATTTTCCGGTGGAGATGCCGAATGCGCACTTCACCGGGTTCAGCTTCATCTGATGAAGTCGGAGGTTGCCGAAGGTCTCCGCCAGGTCGGCAACATGATCCGAGAGGGGCTTGCTCATCACTAGCATGTCGTCCACGTACACCTACATGTTGCGGCCGATCTGGTCCTTAAAGACTTTGTTAACCAGTCGCTGGTACGTGGCCCCGACGTTCTTGAGGCCAAATGGCATCATCCTGTAACAGAAAGTTCCGCGGTCGGTGATGAAGGTGGTGTGCTCTTCATCCTTCGGGTTCATTCGGATCTGGTTGTACTCGGAGAAAGCATCCATGAAAGAGAGGAGGCGATGCCCCGAGGTGGTGTCGACCAGCTGGTCAATCTTCGGAAGAGGGAAGCTGTCCTTCGGGCAAGCTCGGTTGAGGTCGGTGTAGTCCACACAGATCCTCCACTTGCCACTACTCTTCTTTACCATGACCACATTCGCCAGCCAGCTGGGATACTGAACCTCCCGCACGAAGCCGCGGCGAGGAGCTTCTCCACTTCTTCGTTGATGGCCCTCTGTCTCTCCGCGGCAAAACTCTCTCTTCTTCTGGCGGACCGGGCGGCACCTCGGGTCCACGTTCAGCCTGTGCGTAATGACCTCGGGTGGGATACCCGGCATGTCGGCCGCGGACCAGGCGAACACATCCACGTTCATGCGGAAATTCCAGCAGGCGGGTCCGTTCCTCCTCCGGGAGTTGGGCCCCCCCTGCACCTTCTTCAGAGGGTCCGAACCGAGGGGATAGGTCAACAGACGCTCTACGGGTCCTCCCCTGGGTTCCTTTTCCCTTAGGTCGAGGTCGTCGACGTCGGGGCCGAACTCGGCACCCGGGCACCTGGGACCGTCTGAAGGCAATGCGGGACTGGCTGGGTTTCCCCCTCATCACCCCAAGTCCGGAGGCTGTGGGGAATTGCACTAGCAACCGCTTCGTAGAAATCATGGCATCCAGCTGGTTGAGCCCCGGACGCCCGAGGATCGCGTTGTATGGCGAAGGAAGCTTGACGATGGTAAATGTCATCATGACTGTGGTCTACCGAGGTGGGGATCCAGCGGTGACTGGGAGAGTAATCTCCCCTTCGACCCCCACCGAGTCCCCGGTAAAGCCTACCAGAGGGGTGTGCACCGGTCTTAGCTGATCATGGGACAGATCATTCGGGAGAAAGCATCATAAAAAAGCACGTCAGCGGAGCTTCCACTATCTACCATAATTCGGTGTACAGGATGCTTTGCGATGGTCATCTCGACCACCACAGCATCGTTATTTATATTCTTGTTTTCACTCCCCTTCTCAGAAGGGGGTACATCCTCCGGGTTCCCGACCTCCCGGGCTCTTCTTCGTCGCCCGCCCGATTCCACAAGAGATCATGCCCACTGGCTTCTCCGTCAGACGGTTGTCGATCGCGGGAACCGGGGTAAGGCCGCGAGCGGCTGTCCCTCCACCGGGACCTCGTTCCTGATGAACTTTCTGAGGTGGCCTCTTTTGATCAGCTCCTCGATTTCTCGCTTCAGGTTACGACACTCCGTTCATGGCCATGCTCGCGGTGGAACTGGCAATACTTCGACTTGTCGCGGGTGCCTCTTGGGTTCTGAGGAGGAGGTCGGCGGAGGTAATGCTCGCCCTCAATCTCCATGAGGATCTCGTCCGGGGAGCGAGGAGAGGGGTGAACCTTCGCTCCGGGTGGCCTCGCCCTTCAGCCTCGGATTTGGACGAGGGTCGGCAGATGGCCCAGGCCGACAGGGCCCTGGAACATCTCTCAGGGCCGGCTTCTTCAAGGTCCTCCCATCCAGGTCTCGGCGGGTGCGATCGGCCTCCTCCGCTTGGATGTACTTGTGGACGCAGAGGAGGAGCTCGAGTACGTCCTGGGGATTTTTTATCCAGGGAATAGGTCAGGCGGGATGTCTTGAGCCCGCGCTTTAAAGCCAGCATTGCAACGGGCTCGTCCAGGCTGTAGATCTCCAGGGCAGCGGTCTTGAAACGGGTGATGTAATCCCAAAGCAGCTCCTGGTCCTGCTGACGGATAGAGAAGAGGTTGTCCACCTCTCTTGGCACATTCTGACAAGCGTCGAAGTGCGCCACGGACTTTCCTTCCAACTGATGGAAGGAGCAAATAGATCCGGGCTCGAGGCAGGTGAACCAAACTCGAGCGGCCTTCCGGAGGGTAGCGGGGAAGGCAATGCACAAAAGAGCGTCCGTGGCCCCCTGGACCCTCATGAGAGCCTTGTAGCTCTCTAGATAGTCCAAAGGGTCGGTGGTCCCGTCGTAGGGGTCCACCTGCGGCATGCGGAATCGACTCCGCCTGGATTTCTTCAGAAAAGGGGGGACGGGAGTCGTAGCCCGCCGGGTCCGTCGAGGATTTCTGCAGGTCGGAAAATCGGCAGCTGCTGGATGACAGTCGCAAAAGGTCCGTCTACCGAGGTCGGCTGTGGTGGAAGAGGAGGGGGAGCAGGGAGCTCCCTCTCTGGGCTGTGAGGCCCCTAAGGGGAGGGGACCTCCCCTACTCGGCTGGTGGACGCTTCGCGTCCATGCGTGACCACCATGGTTGGAGTGCGCTTCGTCCACAGAAAGTTAGCTCCCACTGGGGGTGTTGTCCTGCCCCCCTACCTGGCGCGCCAATCTGTTGCCGATCTCGCCACCGCGCCTGTGGCTTCGGAGCCGCCGATCCGACTAGACCGACTCTTCCCTGGGGTCTCCTGGCTCTTCGAACCTGCAAGGCAAGGTCAGAAGCCCTGGCCGGGGATCCCGGCGAGGGAGCTCCGACGGTCAAGTTAGTAAACGACGAGAGGGAACAGAATCTCCGAGATGGGCCCCCGAAGGAGTCCCAGACTTAGAGATCGTGCTAGCGAGAAAGATCTTAGGAAGGATAGAAATCCGGCCGAGTTCCTCCGCCGAGCTCATGCCAAAGGTCCCCTCTCGAGATCTTGGATCCTGCTCTTGGAACGGAATCTCCTTTCCAGCCCTTATTTCTTGCTTACCTTGTCGTCTACCCTTCCCTTCCTTTTAACTCCTCATGCTGTTCTTCGTTTGCCGCCCTTGGGAGGCTCCTTCGTTTCTTCCACCCCTTCCCTCCATCTCTTTCCCCTTCTGGATCACAGAACCAGGCGGCTTCCCCGCCTTGCTTGCCGAGCCTAGCGAGGAAAGAGTAAAGGGAGGGCACCGGGCAGACCGCCGACCAGACCTTGGGCTGAGCGCGAGCGCTCTTCTTCCCAGGTGCCGACGTAGCCCGTTATCGTGTCCTGTTTTGTCAGGACCTCGCCTCTCGACTGCGGGACCTGTCGGGTCGATGTAAGCGATGTTTCGTGTGTCGCTGCCGACCGTACGGGCGCTACTCTCGGGGTGCGGCGCGCATGGCTCGAGGGGCAATCTTGGAGCTCGTGCTCCTGCTCCTCGGAAGCTTCTCCGCACAGGTTGGCCTGCCTCGGCCGAGGTGGGACCGTCTCAGGGTGCCACCTGGCGAGGGAGCAGGGAGGCCGCCGGCTTCGGCCGAGGTGGACCCCTCCTGGGTGGACACCTGGCGGAGCGGCAGAGGGGTGCTCGACTTCGGCCAAGGTGGTCCTGTCTCCGGGCGCCACCTGGCGAAGGAGCGAGGGGCCCGGCTCGACCTCGGTCGAGGTGGGACCATCTCAGGGTGCCACCTGGCGAGGGAGCGGGGAGGCTGCCGGCTTCGGCCGAGGTGGACCCCTCTTGGGTGGACACCTGGCGGAGTGGCAGAGGGGCGCTCGACTTTGGCCGAGGTGGTCCCATCTCCGGGCGCCACCTGGCGAAGGAGCGAGGGGCCCGGCTCGACCTCAGCCGAGGTGGGACCGTCTTAAGGTGCCACCTGGCGAGGGAGCGGGGAGGCCGCCGGCTTCGGCCAAGGTGGACCCCTCCTGGGTGGACACCTGGCGGAGAGGCAGAGGGGCGCTCGACTTCGACCGAGATGGTCCCATCTCCGGGCGCCACCTGGCGAAGGAGCGAGGGGCCCGGCTCGACCTCGGTCGAGGTGGGACCGTCTCAGGGTGCCACTTGGCGAGGGAGCGGGGAGGCCGCCGGCTTCGGCCAAGGTGGACCCCTCCTGGGTGGACACCTGGCGGAGCGGCAGAGGGGCGCTCGACTTCGACCGAGGTGGTCCCGTCTCCGGAAGCCACCTGGTGAAGGAGCGAGGGGCCCGGCTCGACCTCGGCCGAGGTGGGACCGTCTCAGGTGCCACCTGGCGAGGGAGCGGGGAGGCCACTGGCTTCGACCGAGGTGGACCCCTCCTAGGTGGACACCTGGCGGAGCGGCAGGAAGGCCTGGACCGACCTCGACTTCGGCCGAGACGAAGCCACACCTGACTTTGCCGAAAAACTCCATGTGGCTCGAATCACACCCAGCGAATCTGAGACATGCCACGTCATCGTTACGACCGTAACAGTCTTTTTTATTTTGAAATGCTATATTTTATTGTAATATATATATATATATATTAAAACTAGATGCTGGGCTCGTAAGATGCATCGAATATAATAATTTTGATATTTGGCATGATTTAAAAATTATTTAATAAAATTATTATCTATTAAATTTATTATATCTATTATTTTAAAGCTATTCAAAATTTATTTTAAAACTTTGATATTTTAAAATTTTTCTTTAAAACTAAGCTAGAGAAGTCTAGTACAAGTTTTGGAGAAAATCTTTTTACCAAAACTAAGCTAGACTTCTTTGATTTTATAGATATAATAGATTATATAAAAAGTATAATTTTGAATAGAAACAAAGACTACAAAAATTTGATACTTGGTAGCCATTGAATCCAGATAGTACTCCTTTAGTTATATATAATAGATGCTCTATCTATTGTAATATATAAATAAAAAATATATATCTAATATATTAAAATTAGATGCTGGCCCATGCAAGGCATGAAGTATAACAATTTTAATATTTGATATAATTTAAAATTTATTTAATAAAATTTATTATCTATTAATTTAAATATATTCAAGATTTATTTAAAAATTTTGATATTTAAAAATTTTTCTTCAAAACTAAGCTAGAGAAGTCTGGTAAAGTTTTGGAGGGAAAATTCCCTCCAAAACAAAGCAAGACTTCTTTATTTTTATATATATAATAGATTATATAGAATGTATAATTTTAAGCAGAAAAAAGATTATGAAAATTTGACACTTGGTAACCATTGAATCCAGATAATACTACTTTAGTTATATACTAGATGCTGGGCCCGTGCGATGCATGGAGTATAATAATTTTGATATTTAGTATAATTTAAAATTTATTTAATAAAATATTATATATTAAATTAATTAAATCTATTATTTTAAATCTATTTAAGATTTATTTCAAATTTTATTGTTTAAAAAATGTCATCTAAAACTAAGCTAGGAAAGTCTGGTGCATGTTTTGGAGAGAAAATTCTCTTCAAAACTAAGCTAGACTTCTTTGCTTTTATAGATATAATAGATTATATAGAATGTATAATTTTGAGCAAGAAAAAAGGCTACAAAAATTTGACACTTATCGGCCATTGCATCCAAATAGTACTACTTTAGTTATATATAATAGATAATAGATAGATGCTTTATTCTATTATAATATATAAATTAAATATATATATATAATATATATATATATATATATTAAAACTAGATGCTAGGTTTGTGTGATGCATAGAGTATAATATTTTTGATATTTATTTAAAATTTATTTATTAAATTTATTATATATTAAATTTATTATATCTATTATTTTAAATCTATTCAAAAATTATTTCAAAATTTTGATATTTGAAAAATGCCCTTCAAAACTAAGATAAAGAAGTCTGGTGCAAGTTTTGAAGGGATAATTCACTATAAAACTAAGCCAGACTTTCTTTGTTTTTATAGATATAATAAATTATACATAAGATGTAATTTTGAGCAAAAAAAAGGCTACAAAAATTTGACATTTAGCTGCCACTAAATGTAGATAGTACTAGTTTAGTTATATATAATAGATGGAGGTTTCTACATTAGCCAAATGTGTGTTCTGTTATATAAGACTTTTAATCCTTTATGCTTGGATTGTATTTTTATATACATGCAAAATCATAAATTATGGAAGATAAATCTTAAGCCATTATTTTGGTTTGTAGATCGCACACTCTTTGACATATTCCTCCTTTATCGCAAGGTGACTAGTCTTCTCTCTCCTTACCCTCTTCTTCTTATGTGGACGATCGATGGAGAACCGTTCACCATAGTTATGAGAATTGGAGAAAATAGACCAGGTAACCTCTATATTTATATTTGTATATGTCTCTTTCATTAAAAGATTAAAATCTTAGTTAAAATTTCACTCCATTTATGTTTGATTAGTTTTATTAGAAATAATTTTCTTTAATCAATTAGACTCTGATCCAATACATATGGTCGATTCAAAAATTGAACACAATAAGGTGATAATTAGGCTATATATTAGATATTAAATCTAACATTCTCCTACTTGATCTATATTATCACTTAAAAATAACTTTTTATTTTACCAAAATATTTTATTTTATAAAAAATTTTTTTTATTTTTTAAAATAAAATAATAGTACTGAATCAAAATTTAAAATTAACTTGATAAGTGTACTTATTTTAAAAACTTGTCCAATTATCTATTCTTTAATAAATTCTTTATACTTTGATTAAGTAAAAAAATATTGATGCAGGTCATGGTGGTCATACATCTAGATTGACATACTCCCTTCTAAGTATCATGATATCAACAATTCTCACTTAATCTAGTCTTATATATTGGAGTACATAGGCTATCAAAATCATAATGTCTATCATAATGGTCTCACTATAACATCATATAAATGATCCATCTATTTACTTTAATTTTAACAAAAGTTAATCATAATGTATACAAACAATAATTGAATAGAAATAATAATAGTCAACAAACTATTAAGAGATTTTAAATAAGTGTCTATTACAAATTAAATAGCCTAATGATAAACACCCATAAATTTTACATACTCTTTAAAAATTTTAGATACTAAATCTTTAGTCAATGGATCTGCTAACATACAAGTAGTACCAATAAAATCAATAGATACTTGATGACTACTAATTCTCTCATTTATTATAAGATATTTAATATCAATGTGCTTATTTGTATTGGTAATTTTGTCACTGTTGGAGAACGAAACTGCAGCAAAATTATCATAGTAAATTTTTAGTGGCTTGAAAATAGAATCCATAACTCTTAGTCCCGAGATAAATTTTCTCAACCATAAAGCATATGAGAAAGCTTCATAGCAGCTTATATATTCAGCTTTCATAGTAGAGCAGGCAGTAATGCACTAATTTGTACTCTTCTATAAAATTGCTTTACCAGTCAACAGAAAAATATAACCTGATATAGACTTCCTACTATCAAGGCAACCATTATAATCTACATCTGAATAACTGATCATCTCTAACTGATCGGTTATTCCATAAGTAAGTATATAGTTTTTAGTTCCCTGAAGATAGTGCATCACTTTCTTGGTAGCCTTCTAGTGGTTCATACCTGAATCACTTTGATATCTACCAAACATTCCTAAAGTAAAACTAATATTAGGACAAATACATAAGTATGCATCAAACTATCCACTATAGATGTATAGAGTATATCATTCATCTAATTTCTCTTAATTTCATTCCTAGGATACTCAGATTTACTGAATTTATCACCTTTAATAATTGGCACTTCACTTGATGAGCAGCTTGACATTCTAAACCTTTATAGAATCCTAGTAATATAATTTTTCTAGAATAAAGCAAGCAACCTCTTACTTCTGTTAATGGATTTCTATACCAAGAATATAAGAAGCATCTTTCATATCTTTCATATCAAAATATTCGAAAAGAAACCTTTTAGTTTTATATAAAAGATCCAAATCACTGCTGGCTAGTAAAATATCATCCATATATAAAATCAAAATTATAAACTTACTTCCACTCATCTTTAGATATCTACATTGATCAGCAATATTTTTCTTTGAATCCGAAGGAAGTATTGACATTATTAAACTTTAAGTACCATTTCTTGGAAGCCTGTTAAGATCATATATGAATTTTTTAATTTACATACCAACCTTTTATTTTTTTTATACTGGAAACCTTCTGGCTATTCCATATATACCTCTTCTTGTAAATCCCCATTCAAGAATACAATTTTGACATCCATTTGATATAGATCTAAATCAAAATAAGCTACTAATGCCATAATAATTCTGAATGAATTCTCTCCAGAAATAGGTAAAAATTTTTCAAAATAATT
Organism: Areca catechu; assembly: GCA_021397845.1. Lineage (NCBI taxonomy): Eukaryota > Viridiplantae > Streptophyta > Magnoliopsida > Arecales > Arecaceae > Areca > Areca catechu. Next base: position 7,661,746 of record CM038041.1, on the reverse strand, counting down.
GATGCCCTCCTTTTGAGTGAATCCCTTTACTACAAGTCTAGTCTTATATCTTTAGATATTACGTTTGGAGTCTCGTTTGATTTTAAAAATCTACTTACAACCAATGGGCTTAAACTTTTTAGATAATTCGATGAGTTCCTTGACTTGATTTTTATTTATGGATTATATCTCATCTTTCATGGTATCTAACCAAAGTTCGAGAGAGGTGTATCAATCTCTTATTGATATTCCATAATCTCAGGATAAATAATTTCATGTGGAACATCTCTAGGTGTTACTATAATAAAAAAAGATTCTCTTATTTTTTTAATACCATATCACATGATTCACCACTCCCACTATTATCACAATCTTCAATGAACTTAGCTATTCTAGTTTCAATAATTCTTATGGTGTATGATAGACAATAAAATTTAAAACATTTTGACCTTTTTGAATACCCAATAAAATAACAACTAATAGTTTTGGGATCTATTTTTTTTTATGGATTATATAATTGAGCCTCTACAGGATAATCCCAAATATGTAAATGCTCTAAGTAGTTTTCTATCCATCCATAAGTCAAAAGGAGTTTTAGGAATGGCTTTACTAGAAACGTGATTTAGGATATACATAACATTTTTTAAGGCTTATTTCCATAAAATAAAAATAATGATGAATTACTAATCATACTTCTCACCATGTCCATCAAAATATGATTATGCCTTTCAACACATCATTTTGTTGGAGATTTCCTGGCATAGTATACTATGTTACAATGCCATACTGTTCTAGCAATTTGATAAAAGTCCAAGATTACGACTAGATTTATCATATTTACTATAATATTGACCATCCCTATCAGATCTTATAATCTTAATTTTCTTGTTCAGTTAATTTTCTACTTCGGCTTTGTATATATTAAAGGCTTCTAAAGCTCTAGACTTTTTATTTAAAAAAAAATATATAATCATAACATAAAAAGTCATCAATAAATATGATGAAATACCTTTATCCTCTAAAAAAGGTAAAAATAGCCATAAATATTGGTATGTATCAATTCTAAGAATTCTTAACTTCTAGTGGTGTGCCTTTTATGATATTTAATTTATTTTCCTTTAATATAATCGATGCACATACCAAAACTAGATTTGATAAAATACATTCATTAATCAATCTAATTATCCTTTCTTTTGATATATAATCTAATTTTTTATGCCACAACATCGAAGAATCGCATTTCATTCTGATATTGATATTTAAAACAAGTAAAGATTATGCAAAAGAAGAATTCAAATTTATTTTATATAATCTATTACACAATGTTCCAGTACCAAGTAAAATAATTTTTTTATTAATTTAAATTTTGAATTTACAACAATAAATGAAAAACCTTCTAAATCAAGTTTTGCTAAAGATATTAAATTTTTAGATACTAAAGGAACATAAAGGACATCATGTAGATATAATTAGAAACCTGTATCTATGATAAGTCTGTAGGTTCCAACTGACATAACCTTGGACTTTATTCGATTTCTCATAAAGATCCATTGCTTTTTATCATTTGGTTTCCAGCTTAAAAGGAATCCCCTTTTTTTTAACCATTTCCTTCTTTTTTTTATGATCCTTCTTGATATGTCCCTCCTTGTTACAGAAAAAATATTTTAATTTGTATGAACTTTTCTTTGATGGATTGCTCGATCCTTTATTTCTTTTCTTCGCCTTCTTTCTTTTAAATAGCTTCTCAAAATCATGTGAACAACTGAAATCCTTTCCTGTCTTAATCTCTCTTTTTTCTTGCATATATTGGGAGATGAGCTCATTCATTGATTGACTATGATTCTTTATGTGTATTATAGTAGATTTTAAGTTGAGTAAACTATGTTGGAAGAGAGTTGAGAATAAATTAGACAAGAAAGTTTTCAGATATTGTCATTCCTAGATCATTTAATTTTTCAACTATATTACGCATTTTCATAATATGCCTTCGCACTCTAAAAATTTTATCATATTTCATAGAGGTTAACTTGTTCATTAGGATACTAGCTAGGACTTTATTTGATTTGATAAATTATTGCTCTATAGAGAAAAGATACCCAAAAGTTAATTCATTATCGAAATAGATCCCCTTATATCTCTCACTATAGAGCTCTTAATGATCATGAGAGACAATCTATTAGAATACTTTCATTTTTAATATAATTTCTTTTGATCAGAAGAATTAATGAGAGTTAGTAGATCAGATTAAGAGTTACGAAGAACCAAATCTAAGTCTAGGTATTCTAAAATAATAAGAAGTTGCTCGTGCCAATCAGAATAATTTGATCCATTGGGTATGGAAATATTAGTTGGATACGACGAGAGTGAAGCAAGGATCATAGCTGTAAATAAAGAATATCCATATAGTTACTTTCATTATGCATATTTCAAATAATAACAATTCTATAAATAATACTTATTATATAATTATAAAATATCTTTGGATAAGAATTATAGCATATAAAAAATACTATAACTAATTTAATCATAAATTTAAATATAATAATACCAAGACATGCATTATATAAATCATAAATATAAATTTTTTATATTAACAATAATATGAAATATATAAATAAAAATAATAATTATAGTATAAATATATAATTTATATTTAAATTATAATTTGTTATATTAGTTATATCTTTAATGGTTTAACTAACTATGATCACAAAAATTTGAGATTATTTTTATCTTTAGGTGTAGAACTTTCAGTCTTTATGCAATTCAAGTTGGGCAATCTATAACTGTCAATTTTGTATCTTATTACAATCATCTTTGGATCAATTATAACAGACTTACCTTTATATAATTTCAAAATATAATGAGAGAGAAAATGATTAGCTCTTAATAACTTAGCTACTCAAAATCTATAAAATGCTCCAGGCCCTTTGGGACTTTGTAAAAATATACTTAAATAATATAATAGTAAATAAATTATATATAAATAATTTTAAAAATATTTAAATATTTTATAATACTTGAATAATTTAATCAAATATTTTTTAAATCATTACGAGTCCAATGACTTAAAAATTGCTCAAATCGGATGTAAAACGAGCAAGTTATAGTGATTTTAATGAAATTCAATAAGAAAAGACTAAACCATAAATAGCAGATAATATAGGGGGCTTTCTATAAAATAGAATTAAAAAAACTGGTAGGGACCTAGATATAATTTTAATTTGGACTTATATGTAATTTAAACTTTTATAGTGCTAAAATATAAAAATCTCCTTAATCTAAATTAAAATTGATCCTATGTAATTGGATTTTGTTACCGATCTTACCGCGGTGGCCTGTAGCTCGTGAGCTGGCACCGGTTCTCGGACTCTCTCACCTCAAGATCTTTAAGCTTTCGGTCCTGCAAAACAAGTCAGAGACCCGGGCCGGGAATTCTGGCAGGGGCACTCCGACGGTCAAGTCAGAGAGCAGCAAGATGGAATAGATCCTCTAAGGCGGGTTCCCGAAGGATTCCCGTGCTTAGAGGAGATGTAGATAAAAGAAGTGTGGGGAAGAGAGGAGTTGAAGCCCGGCTTCCTGTGTTGGGTTCACCGAGCTCATGCTTGAGGACTTCTTGGGGGTCCCCGGATCGTTCTCTCGATGTTCTCCCCTCTTTTCGACTTACCTTTCCATCTATTTTTACCGTCCCTTTTATACCACCAGACCGCCTTCAACCCACGTCCCCTCCTGGGGGCTCCCCGAGATCTCAGGATCCTCCCCCCTCCTTCTCTTTCAAGTCCGGGAGTTAAGTGGCCGGCACGCCTCGTCCGTCGTGTATCACGAAAGGGGGAAGACTGGCGAGACCTTGGGCCAAGTACGGGAGCTCTCCTTTCGGGGCATTGACAGTGGACTTCTAGTCGTTTCGGGCTCCTACTCGCAAGGATTTCATTCCTCGGTTGTGGGGCACTGTTTAACTGATGTAAACGAGATTTCGCGTATCATTGCAGGTCGTACTGGCGCCCTGTACGGGGCGCAGCATGCGCCGGCCCTAGTGGCGACCTCGCGACCCGTGCCTCTACCTCCCCGAGGCTTTGCAGAGTATGGCTGACTTCGGTCGAGGTAGACCCGTCAGGGGGTGCCACCTGGCAAAGGAGCAGGGGCTGCTAGCATCGACCGAGGTGGACCCCTCCTGGGTGGACACCTGGCAGACTAGCAGAGAGGTGCTCGACTTCGGCAAAGGTGGACCCGTCTTGGAGAGCCACCTGGCGAAGGAGCAGGAGGGCCCGACTCGACCTCGGTAGAGGTGGACCCATCTTGGGGTGCCACCTGGCGAGGGAGCAAGGGGCGGCCAGCTTCGGTCGAAGTAGACCCCTCCTGGGTGGACACCTAGCGGAGTGGCAGAGAGGTGCTCGACTTCGGCCGAGGTGGACCCGTCTTGGGGTGCCACATGGCGAAGGAGCAGGAGGGCCTGGCTTGACCTCAGTAGAGGTGGACCCGTCTTGGGGTGCCACCTGGCGAGGGAGCAAGGGGCTGCCAGCTTCGGCCGAGGTGGACCCCTCCTAGGTGGACACCTGGCGGAGTGGCAGAGAGGTGCTCGACTTCGGCCGAGATGGACTCGTCTTGGGGTGCCACCTGGCGAAGGAGCAGGAGGGCCCGGCTCGACATCGGTAGAGGTGGACCCGTCTTGGGGTGCCACCTGGCGAGGGAGCAAGGGTCCGCCAGCTTCGACCGAGGTGGACCCCTCCTGGGTGGACACCTAGCGGAGTGGCAAAGAGGTGCTCGACTTCGGTCGAGGTGGACCCGTCTTGGGGTGCCACCTGGCGAAGGAGCGGGAGTGCCCGACTCGACCTTGACGGAGGAGGACCTATCTTGGGGTGCAACCTGGTAAGGGAGTAAGGGGCCGCCAGCTTCGACCGAGGTGGACCCCTCCTGGGTGGACACCTGGCGGAGTGGCAGAGAGGTGCACCCCAAGACGGGTCCACCTCCGCTTTGGGGTGCTACATGGAGAAGGAGCAGGAGGGCCTGGCTCGACCACGGCAGAGGTGGACCCGTCTTGGGGTGCCACCTGGCGAAGGAGCAGGAGGACCCGGCTCGACCTCGACAGAGGTGGACCCGTCTTGGGGTGCCACCTGGCGAGGGAGCAAGGGGCCGCCAGCTTCGACCGAGGTGGACCCCTCCTGGGTGGACACCTGGCGGAGTGGCAGAGAGGTGCTCGACTTCAACCGAGGTGGACCCGTCTTGGGGTGCCACCTGGCGAAGGAGCAGGAGGGCCCAGCTCGACCTCGGCAGAGGTGGACCCGTCTTAGGGTGCCACCTGGCGAGGGAGCAAGGAGCCGCCAGCTTCGGCCGAGGTGGACCCCTCCTGGGTGGACACCTGGCGGAGTGGCAGAGAGGTGCTCGACTTCGGCCAAGGTGGACCCGTCTTGGGTGCCACCTGGCGAAGGAGCAGGAGGGCCCGGCTCGACCTCGGCAGAGGTGGACCCATCTTGGGATGCCACCTGGCGAGGGAGTAAGGGGCTGCTAGCTTCGGTTGAGGTGGACCCCTCCTGGGTAGATACCTGGCGGAGTGGCAGAGAGGTGCTCGACTTCGGTCGAGGTGGACTCGTCTTGGGGTGCCACCTGGCGAAGGAGCGGAGGGCCCGACTCGACCTCGGCAGAGGTGAACCCGTCTTGGGGTGCCACCTGGTGAGGGAGCAAGGGGCCGCTAGCTTCGGTCGAGGTGGACCCCTCCTGGGTGGAAACCTGGTAGAGTGGCAGAGAGGTGCTCGACTTCGGCCGAGGTGGACCCGTCTTGGGATACCACCTAGCGAAGGAGCAGGAATTTTGAAAGAAAAATCCACGTGTCACCGACGGCATCCAGCTGGATCTGATGCACATTCCACGTCAGTGAATTAGCCATATCAGTTGCCCCCCATCCCCAGGTTCGATCGAAGCATCGCGGCTTGGGGCGTGGAGAGTTAATGCAGAGATGACGTGGAGAAGGCAGAAATCCCGTGCCATAATTGCCATGATCCCTGCCGCTGCTTCTGTTGTGCCCGAGACCCAGTGGGAGGCTGCCACGTGCATATGTCTGACGAGCCATTAATACACCATTTCGAAAATGAGGCAGTTTCCATCGAACCGAAGCGTCGATGTCGGGCGTGCCTCCATGTGGCAGTCATATGATGGCCCGGGATTGAAAGAGGCGTACGGCTGCTGTTGATTGAGTTTGAAAAGAAGGGGAACTTTCCAGAAACAAAGTCTCTCGGCTTTCTCACACCTCGCCGCAGTTGCAGCGATCTCCCTTCACCTTCCAAGGGTTGCCAATCTTTTGGTACAAATCATTTTGGTGAGTGCCTGCGACCCCTTCTCTTCTTCTTCTACCTCCAGCCTCTGTGTCACCACGAATCCGATTTCCTTCTTGCTTCTTCTTCTTCCTTAATGGCGCATCATCGTCAAGTTTCTTCCAACCCGGACGAGGTCGGTCCTTCCCGGTTGAAACTCCATCGTCTTCCTTCTCAGAGGGGGAAGAGATTCCAGACGAGGTCCGGAGGCAGCTCCAACCTGGGGCCGTGACCATAGGTGTCCCTAGGGGTCCTAGGACTCCTCCCATAGTTTTTGCACGTCCCATTTCTTCTCTTCCTCCTCCAGTGATGGAGGTTTCTTCTTCCGGTCCCTCCGGTTATGCCTCGACGATGACCGGAGATGACCTTTCTTGGATCTGGGATACCTATAAGGTCCCAGGTTCAGTCCGTCTTTCCCTCCAGGGACCTAGGGACCGGGTGACCTCGAGTGGTCCTGGGAGGGTCACCTTCTATGAAGACTTCTTTGTTGGGGGTCTTCGTTTCCCCCTTCATCCCTTCTTCCTTTCTTTCCTCAGTCACTATCGTCTTGTCCCGGCCCAGTTGGCTCCCAATCCCATCCGGATCATCTTTGCTTTCATCGTCTTTTGTCACTTCCATGGGTTCGTTGCCCATTTCTCCCTCTTCAGGGCCCTCTTCACCCTGAAGCGCTACTCTGCCGATGATGGCTGGTGGTATATTTCACCCCGACCTAGGTGCCTCAGGTTCGACCTCCCCTCGTCGATCAAGGGTTGGAAGAACCGATTCTTCTTTGCCTCGGTCGAGGACGTTGACTGGGCCTGGAGCGAGCCAGACCGGTCCCTGAACCGGAATTCCCAGGTCGAGCCAGCGGACCAAGAGGTCTTCACGCAGTTACTGGGTGACGTGGTTCCGGCTCTCGAGGTTCTACTCTCGGAGCAGAATTTATTCGAGGCAGGAATCAGTCCCATCCGGGAGTTGGGTGAGATCCCGGATTTCCTACTGTTGCCTTCATTTTTTACTCTGCACTTCTTTTTCTTTAAACTGGCCTAACTGACCTTTTCTTCCAGGAATGAAGTTCTCCGTCGAGAGCCTGATGGAGGGCGCCCTTAAGAGGGACGCCGCTGAAGGGATCGAGGAGACCCCGACGAAGAGGGCTCGCACTGAGATGAGCCGGGGCCCGCGCCCACTCCGACTGCTATCGGGCCCGGGGTGACAGGTTCTATTGCCAGGCCGCCCCAAACTCGTGTGCCCGATGTCCCCGTCGTTGAGCTCGACAGGGCCGGGGAGGAGAGGAGGCCGGAAACTCCTCGGGCAAAGCCTGCTCCAGTTGCTGCACCAGTCATCTCCACGGTGGCCACCAGGGTGACGGCGGCCCCACCAACGACCGCATCGCCCGACGAAGGGGCGCTGCCCAACCTACTGCTGACGCCCACGTTCCGCCTCCAAGTCTCGCCGCCAACTCCTCCGTCATCCGTGACCAAGGGCTCGCGGAAAGAGTGATGGAGTTCGCCAGCACCTCCCGGGACTGCCATCTAAGGGGGGTCGGGACTATGCTGACGCGCTGCTGGGGATCCTCCCTCAGCTCTTCACGGTAAGTCCCGAGCTCTCCTCCTTTAAAGTTCCGATTGGATCTTACTGACATCTTGTGTCTTTTTCGATGCAGATCGGGACTGACGTTCTCCTGTTGAGGAACTTCCTTTTGGGCTACGCCAAGAAGGATGCCGAGAAGGAGAAGAGGCTCGACAAACTGGCGACCGACGTGAAAGACCTCATGAAGAAGGGGGTCGAACTGCGGGAGAACAATCAGGCCCTCCGAGCCGACTTGGATCGCACCGAGGGGTGCGTGAGGGAGCTTGATACCTCTCTATCTGAGGAGAGGATCTCGAACCAGCATCGTGCCGAGGATGACGCGGCGGAGATGGCGCGTCTCAGGGTCCAATCCCGGTCATTGGAGCGCCAGGTCGAGGAGGTCATGAAGGAGCTAAGCGCGTCCAGGGAGCAGACCTCCCGAGTCAGCGGGATGCTGGAGGTGTGTAGGAAGGAGGCACAGGAGGCCGTGCCGAGGTTTCGGGCCTCCGAGGACTTCAGGACGGAGGTGCATGAGGCGGTCGTGGACTCCTTCCTAAAGGGATTCCAGGGTGCCGGGAGAAGGTAAGTTCCTTCTTCCCCGAGCTCGACCTCAGTGGGGTCGTGCTGGGCGGCGGAGGGAGGAGCCCGTCGAGGGAGCTTCAGCTGTAGCAGGTGCTGAGGTGGTGGCTCCCGAACAGCCTCCAGACAACGGCGCCGGCGGAGAGGGTGCCCCCCAGCTCGAGGAGGACGCGACCGCACCAAAGTAGCCCTGCGGCTCTATTTCTTTTTCTTTATCATGTATTCCTTTTCTTTCTTTGGGGTCTTCCAACCTGTCGGAGCCTCTTTTTGTAAGGAACTTTTGTTTGAAATGAAGGACTTCTTTCATGAATTTGTTCATCCTTTTCTCGTTTCTTTTCTTTCTTTGGGGTCTTCCGGCCTGTCGGAGCCGCTTTTTGTAAGGAACTTTTGTTTGAAATGAAGGACTTCTTTCATGAATTTGTTCTTCCTTTTCTCATTTCTTTTCTTTCTCTCTTTTTTTTTTTGTGCATCTTCCGGACTGAACCCCGGTGCTAGCCACTGGGACTAAGTCTCGTGGTGTGCTCCGAGCTGAACTCGGGATTGCGTGGGCGAACTGGGTTCTGCTCCACCTTCCAGACCGAGGTCCAGGACTTCGCTTTGGAACTCGGTTCCTTGCGAACTTCCAGACTGAACCCTGGGGTCGCAGGCTGGAATTGAGCCTTGCACGACTTATTGAGCTGTTCTTCGAGATTTTGTAGGACCGTGACCTAAGTCACGGGACCTTTTCCGGACTAAACTCCGGGGCCGCATGTCAGAATTTAATTCCGTGCGATGCTCTGGACTGAACTCCGTGATTTTTGCGATAGGAGACTTCGCACCTTCGTGGACCTTTCGCCGTGCCCATGCTCATCGAACTTAGAGCTGGATGGCTTTTACCTTACGAGATGAAAGTAGGCATTTGTTGAAAAAGATTTCATTGCTAAAGTTTAAGGAGCCTTACACTATTGGTAGTACATCCTCAAGTTTGAGGCATTCCAGGTCCGAGAGAATCGGGATCCACCTAGCTCCTCCAAGTAGTACGTCCCGTGGGGGAGTGCCTCCACCATCCTATAAGGGCCTTCCCAATTTGGGGAAAGCTTTCCGCACTCCCGAGGTTGGGAAGCTTCAGCGCGGCGTAGCACCAAGTCTCCCTGGCAGAAGGACTTCGGTCGCATTCTGGAGTTGTAGTATCTGGCCACTCGTTACCGGTAGGCAGCCATCCAAACTCGGGCCCTGTCCCTCGTTTCTTCAAGGAGGTCCAGGTTCAGCAGCATCCTAGCCGGGTTCTCCGCCTCGTCATACCGCTCCACGCACAGGTCGGTAGGCTGAGCTCAATTGGGATAACCGCTTCCATCCCGAAGACAATGTTGAATGGGGTCTTGTCCGTAGCTGTCCTTGGGGTAGTGTGGTACGCCCAAAGGATGCTCAGGAGCTCTTTTGCTCACCTCCCCTTGGCCTGGTCTAGTCTTGTTTGGAGGCCTTGCAAGATGGTCCTGTTCGTTACCTCGGCTTCTCCATTTGTCTGAGGATGCACAATTGAGGTGAAACGATGATGGATTCCGAGGTCGTTGCAGAACTCCTCGAACTCCCGACAATCAAACTGGCATCCATTGTCGATGATGATGGTGTAGGGTAAGCCGAAATGGCAGATAATCGACTTCCAAAGGAATTTGGTGACATTTGCCTCCGTGATCCGGGCCAAGGGTTCGGCCTCAACCCACTTCGTGAGGTAGTTGATAGCCACGATCAAGAATTTTCGTTACCCGGACATCGGAAGAAAAGGTCCTAGGAGATCCATGCCCCACTGAGTAAACGGCCATAGGACGGAGAGCTGGGAGAGTGGAGCAGCAGGCTGACATTGCACCACAGCGTGCCGTTGACACCAGTCGTACCTTTTTATGAAGTCAGCTGCGTCTTCTTTCATCGTTTCCCAGAAATAACCTTGATGGAGGGCCTGACACGCCAGCATCCTGCCCCCCACATGATTCCCACAGATATCCTCGTGGATCTCCTGGAGCATGAGTGCGGCTTCTGCGGGTCTCAGACACTTGAGGAGCGGGTAGGAGTAGGATCTCCGATACAGTAGCCCGTCCATCAATACGAGCTGTGCGGCCTTCCTCTTAATGAGGCCAGCTGCCACGCGATCCTCTAGCAAGGTGCCGTTGGTGATGTACTCGATGTACTTATCCATCCAGCTGGATTCTGGGTTGACCTAATGGATCTCCATGGGTGTCTCATAGCTCGGGGCTTTGAGATGCTCGATGTAAGCGTGGCCTAGTGATGATTCTGGCAGGGTTGCAAGGTGGGAGAGGGTGTCTGCGCGAGCATTTTTTCTCGCGAGGGATATGGGACATGCTGAAGCGACGAAATCCTACCGCGCTCATTCGCACGAGCTCCAAGTACTTTGCCATTTGGGGGTCCCGCACCTCGTACTCCCCCGAGACCTGCCCGGCCATGCGAGTCGGTGAAGATCCTGAGGCAGGCCACGCCCAACTCGCAAGACACTCTTAGCCCCACAAGGAGCACTTCGTACTCCGCCTGGTTATTGGTGGCGGCGAACTGGAAGCGGAGCGCACACTCGACGATAACCCTTCGTCGTTGGCAAGGATGAGTCCTACTCCGCTCCCGCCGGAGTTTGAGACTTCATCCACGTGAAGGATCCAGACATCCTCCTCCAGTCCTGGTTCCGGCTGTCGGTCCTGAGGGCTTTCTTCTAGCCCCTCGCCCAGGCCTGCACACTCAACCAAGAAATCAGCGAGTACCTGTGCCTTCATTATTGACCTCGGCCTGTAGGTGATGTCGAACTCGCTGAGCTTGAGCGCCCACTTCGCCAGGCGCCCAGACGTGTTAGGTCGGCTGAGCACCGCTTTCAGTGGTTGGTCCGTCAAGACCGCGATGGGGTGTGCTTGGAAGTAAGGCCTAAGATACTGAGCGGACACGATTAGCACAAAAATTAGTTTCTTAGACCGAGAATACCTGAGTTCCTCGTCGTGGAGGAGTTTGCTCGTGTAGTACACCGGCCTCTACATCCCTTTATCGTCCGTCTAAACCAGGATCGAACTGATGGCTTTCGGTGTGACTGCCAGGTACAGGAGGAGCTCCTCTCCTTCCTCTAGCCTGGAAAGCAATGGCGGGGATGCCAATGTCCTCTTCAGCTCCTCGAATACCTCCTGGCACTCCTTCGTCCAGGCAAAGTCATTCATCTTCCTCAGCATCTTGAAGAAGGGCTGGCAGCGATCAGCGGACCTTGAGATAAATCGACTCAGGATGGCTATCCGGTCGGTGAGTCGTTGCACTTGCTTCTTGGAGGTGGGCTGCTCCATGTCTAGGATCGCTTGGACATTCTCCGGGTTGGCCACTATCCCCCTTTGGGTTACCATGAACCCCTAGGAACTTCCCTGCGGAGATGCCGAAAGCACACTTCGCAGGGTTCAACTTCATTTGGTGAAGCCGGAGGTTACTGAAGGTCTCCGCCAGGTCGCTGACGTGGTCCGAAGTTGGCTTGCTCATCACCAGCATGTCGTCCACGTACACCTGCATGTTGCGGCCGATTTGGTCCTTGAAGACCTTGTTGACCAGGTGTTGGTACGTGGCACCTGCGTTCTTGAGGCCGAACGTCATCATCTTATAGCAGTAGGTTCCACGGTCGGTGACAAAGGCGGTGTGCTCCTCGTCCTCCGGATGCATTCGAATCTGGTTGTATCTGGAGAAGGCGTCCATAAAAGAGAGGAGGCGATGTCCCGAAGTGGTGTCCACGAGCTGGTCGATCTTGGAAGAGAAAAACTGTCCTTCGGGCAAGCTCGGTTAAGGTCGGTGTAGTCCACACAGATCCTCCACTTGCCGTTGCACTTCTTCACCATCACCACGTTCGCTAGCCAACTGGGATACTGTACCTCGCGTACAAAGTCGGCGGCAAGAAGCTTCTCTACCTCCACATTGATGGCATTCTGTCTTTTCGTAGCAAAACTTCTATTTTTCTGGCGGACTGGGCGGCACCTCGGATCAATCTTTAGTTGATGGGTGATGACCTCCAGGGGGATACTAGGCATGTTAGTAGTAGACCAGGCGAACACGTCAGCATTCGCCCGGAGGAATTCCAGCAAGCGAGCCCGCTCTTCTTCCGGGAGCTGGGCTCCTATCTGCACTGTTTTCTGAGAGTCCGAGCTGAGGGGGTACGTCAATAAGTGCTCCACGGGCCCTCCCCTAGGATCTTGTGCTCTTAGATCAAGGTCGTCGATGTCAGAATCGACTTCAGCACTCCGGTCCCCTGGGATCGTCTGTAGACAATGCGGGACGGGTTGGGCCGTCCCTCTCATCACTCCCATCCCAGAGGCGGTAGGGAACTGCACCAACAACCTCTTGGTGGAAATAACTGCATCTAGCTGATTGAGCTCTGAACAACCTAGGATAGCATTGTAAGGTGATGAAAGCCTGACGACGGTAAACGTTATCATGACTGTACTCTGTTGAGGTGGGGATCCGGCGGTGACAGGGAGAGTGATCTCTCCCTCGACCCCCACAGAATCTTCGGTGAAGCCCACAAGAGGGGTGTGCACCAGCTTTAATTGATCATGAGACAAATTCATTCGGGATAAAGCATCATAAAAAAGTACATCAGTAGAGCTCCCACTATCCACCATAATGCGACATACAGGATGCTTAGCGATGGTCATCTCGACCACTACCGCATCATTGTTTACATTTTCATTTTTATTCCCCTTTTCAAAGGGGAGTACATTCTCCAGGTCTCTCGCCTCCTGGGCTCTCTTCGGCGTGCGCCCTATCCTCCAAGAAATCGTGCCCACCGGCTTCTTCGTTGGACGGTTGTCAATTGCAGGGACCGAGGGAAGGGCTGCAAGCGGCTGACCCTTCACTGGGGCTTCATTCCTCACGAACTTCCTGAGGTAGCCCCTCTTGATCAGCTCCTCGATCTCCCGCTTCGGATTGTGGCACTCCTCTATGTCGTGGCCGTGCTCGCGGTGAAATTGACAATACTTTGTCTTGTCACAGATGTTCCTTGAGTTCTGAGGAGGAGGTCGGTGGAGGTAGTGCTCACCCTCAATCTTCATGAGGATCTTCATTCTGGAGCAAGGAGAGGGGTGAAGGTCCGCCCGGGGCAGCACCATTCTTCGGCTTCAGGCCCGGATGGAAATCTGCAGGTGGTCCGGGCCTCCGAGTCCCTGGGGCATCCCTTGGGGCAGGCTTCTTCGAAGGCTTCCCGTCTAGCTCTCGCCGGGTTCAGTCGGCCTCCTCAGCTCAGATGTACTTGTAGACACGGAGGAAGAGCTCAGAATACGTCTTGGGGGGCTTCTTGTCCAGGGAATACGTCAGGCGGGAGGTCATAAGCCCGCGCTTCAATGCTAGCATGGCGACGGGCTCATCCAGGCTGTAAATCTCCAGGGCAGCGGTCTTGAAGCGGGTGACATAATTCCGCAGCAGCTCCTGATCTTGCTGGCAGATAGAGAAGAGGCTATCCACCTCCCTTGGCACCTTTCGGCAAGCTCCTGATCTTGCTGGCAGGATGCTTAGAGGACCCCTCATGGGTGGACACCTAGTGGAGTGGCAAAGAGGTGCTCGACTTCAACCGAGGTGGACCCGTCTTGGGGTGCCACCTGGCGAAGGAGCAGGAGGGCCCGGCTCGACCTCGGCAGAGGTGGACCATCTTGGGTGCCACCTGGCGAGGGAGCAAGGGGCCGCCAGCTTCGGCCGAGGTGGACCCCTCCTGGTGGAACCTGGGCGGAGTGGCAGAGAGGTGCTCGACTTCGACCGAGGTGGACCCTTCTTGGGATGCCACATGGAGAAGGAGCAGGAGGGCCCGACTCGACCTCGGCAGAGGTGGACCCGTCTTGAGATGCCACCTGGCGAGGGAGCAAGGGGCCGCCAGCTTCGACTGAGGTGGACCCCTCCTAGTGGACACCCGGCGGAGTGGCAGAGAGGTGCTCGACTTCGGTCGAGGTGGACCCTTGGGGTGCCACCTGGCGAAGGAGCAGGAGGGCCCGGCTCGACCTCGACAGAGGTGGACCCGTCTTGGGGTGCCACTGGCGAGGGAGCAAGGGCCGCCATCTTCGATCGAGGTGGACCCCTCCTGGGTGGACACCTGACGGAGTGGCAGAGAGCTGCTCGACTTCGACCGAGGTGGACCCGTCTTGGGGTGCCACCTGGCGAAGGAGCAGGAGGGCCCGGCTCGACCTCGGCAGAGGTGGACCCGTCTTGGGGTGCCACCTGGCGAGGGGCAAGGGGCACAGCTTTGGCCGAGGTGGACCCCTCCTGGGTGGAAACCTGACGGAGTGATAGAGAGGTGCTCGACTTCAGCCGAGGTGGACCCGTCTGGGGTACCACTTGGCGAAGGAGCGGGAATTTTGAAAGAAAAATCTACGTGGCACCAGTGGCATCCAGCTGGATCTGATACATATTCCACGTCAGCGAAGTAGCCATATCAGATTTGATCATTTCATTGAATGGGCTTTCAATTAATAGATCTTAGTGTAAACGGGCTAATACCCACAAATCCATTTTAAACCCCCATTTTCTTCCTCCTTTCTTCTATACCGAAAACCTTTCTTAAGCTGCCATTATTGCTGCCTATAACTTGGGATTTTCTTCACCAGTGCATCACCGCCCGATCCAAAAGTTCAACAGCCATCTCTAAGAAGCACCAGCTTGGGGACTAAACAGACATGTCATTAGATTTCATTGATTTTGTGCTTTATCCAGTCAAGTTTGCATCTTGATAATCCTTCACATGAGCTCTCAACCCCGAAGAACTCTTTCTAATACTGTCTCTATTTTAAATAATCTCACATCAAAACTAGACCGAAAGGAAGAAACCAACGTCACCCTTTTAATATATTTATTTATCTATTTGTTAATTAATTTAAACTATAATCCAATACAAATAAATAAATAAATATAATAACTGTGTTGGTTTTGGTATGCTGATGGTGACGGACCACCAACAGGTGGCCGATGGAAAGGAAACCGTGATCTTTCTAATAGAAAGAATTTTATTTTATTTTAATTTTTAAGAAAATTAACTAAATTTTTGATATTTAATTTAATTTTAAATATAAAATATAATTTTAATATTTTGAAATTAAGCTAATATTTATCTTAAATTTTTGCATAAATATAAAGCATGAAACTATGCTCTGATACTACATGTTGTATAAGACCTTTAATCCTTTATGCTTAGATCGTGCTTTTTGTATATGCCAAAACCATAAATTATGGAAATATACCTTGAGCCATTATTCCGGTCTGTAAATCGCGCAGCCCTTAAGATGTTCCTCCTTCGTCATGAGGTGACTGGTCTTCTCTCTCCTCCTCACCATTTTCTCTTTATATAGATGTTGATGGGAATTGTTTACTACTATTATGAGAGTTAGAGAAAAGGAATCAATAATCTCCATAGTTGCATATGTTTCTCCTATCAAAAACTAAAATCTTAGTTAGAGTTTCACTTCATTTCTATTGATCATTTTATTAGGAATAGTTTTCTTTAATTAATTGGACTCTGATATAGTATATATATAGTCGATTCAAAAATTAAACCGATAAGATGATAATTAGACCCCATATTAGATATTAAATCTAACATGTTCAACACGTGTATCTCAAAATGTGGCATTCTATTATGCTATCTTTTGAAAATAGATCATATCTCAACACAACATTCTATTAGCCTCCACCTAATGATATTAATAATATTTTAATGCAAATAATACTTTTATATATTTATAATATTTTAAATATTAATAATATTTAATAATATAATAATATTTAAAAATATAAAAGATGTATTTCATGCATCCGTGTGGGTTATATATTAGTTGTAATGATAAATATGAAGATTTTGGCTAAAACTCTTTACATAATTTTTTTGTTTTATTTGAGAATATCAAAGATGGTGGATGAGATTATATATCATCCAAAGTATCTAATTTTATTTAATATGGATTTGGAATAATTTTTTTATTTGGACATATAATGATAAATGCATAAATTTTGATTGACTTTTGGGATAAATATCATTAATATCTGATATGATTAACTTCTATCTAACATTGCCTCTGGGATAAATGCCATTATATATGATATGATTGACCTATTATGATCACCTGGATTTTGAATTATTTTGACTTTTTACTTGGAAATATTTTACTCGCCACTAATAAATACTAAATTTTGACAATGCAGAAGGCTCTCTAAGAAAAAAATTGAAACAGAGAATAAAGAAATAAGGGAGAAAAAAAAAAAAAAAAAAACAATGGTTCAAGTGCGATGGTTAAAAAAAAAAAATGTTAACCTTGGATCCAACAAGATTTCACGATCACCCCAATTATATATTTCTGTTACAACTACGGTCAGGGCAAAAAAATGCAAGCCCCGCTTCGAGTTGACCTTTTTGTGTGGCTCCGGTTAATGGTTGAACCGCCCCCACAACCTCTCCTGAGCTGGACCGAACCGGAAAGAACCGGAACCCTCGCCGGGTAGGGACCCAGCCCTTCCATTTCCATTCCCCCCCTTCTCTCTCTGGCGAACTGAGATGGCGAAGGCCGGGGAATTGGAGGGTTTGGTCCTCCGCTGCGCCCTCCTCTCGAGGCTACTCCTCCTAACCCTCATCCTTCTCTGGCGTGTCCTCTTCCGCCCGTACGACACCTCCGCCTCCCTCAACCCTAGTTGTCTCTCCTCCGCCGGTGGCAGCGGCCGATCGCTGCCGTCTGGCCCCATTCTATGGCCCCGGGTCGGGGCGGCCATCGAGGCTAGCGTCGTCTGGGACGGTGTCTACTTCGTCCGCATCGCCGAGTGCGGGTACGAGTATGAGCAGACCTACGCCTTCTACCCTCTCCTCCCCCTCTGCATCTCCCTCCTGTCCCGATCCGGTGAGCTTCCATGTGCCCTTTTTTTCTCAAAGTTCTCTCTTGATCTGCGAGTGTTAGCTTTGGTTAGGGTTTTCTTGATTTTTCTTTTTCCTTCTTGTTTTGCTTTCTTGGATGCAGTTTTTGCTCCGTTGGTACCGATGATTGGGTACAGGGCGGTCTTGGCTTTGTCGGGGTATGCGCTGAATAATGTCTCATTTTTGTTCGCTGCGGTTTATTTCTACAGGTAAAGTTGGGATTATAACTTTCTATTTATAGAAAATTCAAACTTTCCCCCCCTTTTTATTTCTTGAGTGAAAATAATTGGATTATATTATTGCACATCATTTGAAGTGTAGAGAGACCTCATGTAGTTGTTATAATCTGAAGGATATTTATGCATATGAAGTTTGCTTGTGATTGTAAGTGAAAACCCATGAAGGAAAGAAATGAGAAAGTTGACAAGAAACCAAAACTAACTTAAAATTGTGGAAAGTTGTGATTTATAGGGAAAAAAATAGCAGGCACTTTCTTGAAGCCGTCTTTTTTTTATGTATTATGGTGGGTGAGAGCATTGGGAAGAAGCTGTCAGGTTGAACAGGTTGAGAAAATTGAATTAGTGTGGTGTAGGGCGGATGGTATGGAGGGAAGGATGTTTTTCCTTTTTCCTTCTCATTATTAGAGTGCCCTCCGTGCCTCAAAATATCCGGATAACAGGTATGCTGCATTTGACTGGAAGTTTGTTTACAGATATGGTTGTCCATTTCTTATTAGCTACATATATCAACACCTCTGAGGGACCATATTATAAAGGACCTTTGTCACCCTTGGAGTTAATCACCGAGCATAAGATCAAGAAATAGAGGTTTTTAGTCTTGCTTCTTTTTGCTATCATCAGTAATAATAGAAATTATTCTATATTTAGGTGATTATAAGCACGTGGTTTCTGATAGTAAGCTGGGATAATCACATAAATTTGTGTCAGAATGGGATGCTCCACATAAGTGTTATACTTGTACTATGTTGCTTGAATACCATCTTTATGTGATATTCAATTTTTTTCTAATCTGTTATTTTGAATTTGACTTTTAATTACTGTTTAAATTTTGTCAATTAATCTAGTATTTTGGGTTATTGCAGACTGTCGGTTTTGATTTTAAAGGACCGGCAACTGCTTTTCAGGCATCTGTGTTGTTTTGCTTCAATCCAGCTTCAGCATTCTACTCATCAATGTAATCCTGTTAATCTTGCTCTTCTTTTTGTAGTGAATGAACATATTTCTTCTTCTTCTTGTTCTTTGTTTTTCTTGTTTCTATATGATTAATACTCTAGATGTCATTGGCAGATACACAGAGAGTCTGTATGCACTATTTTCATTTGGAGGACTATACTACTTATTTTCTGGTGCAACTACTGTAGCCATGCTCATGCTTGCTCTATCTGGTTCAGCTAGGTCAAACGGAGCACTTAATGCTGGTTATTTCTGTTTTCAGGCGATGCAATATGCTTATGATGTCATCATCCAAAAGAAAAGGCCCATAGTAGGTTTTCATTAATTTTGGTTTTGTTGCATCTTTTTTTCTTTCTTATGTTCTACTGTGACAGTAGCTAATATAACCTTTGAAATATTGGATATGAAACCTTGAATGCCTGGAGGCAATACTGCATTCTCCCAATTAAATTGTCTATCTTTGATTGCAAACAGCAAGATTTTGTGGAGAAAATTATATACTGAATATTACATAATTTCCAAACTGATTGTATCTATTTACCTCGGTAGTTAATGTAACCTTTGAAATATTAAATATGAAACCTTGAATTCCTGGAGTCAATACTGCATTCTACGAATTAAATTATCTATCTTTGAATCCAAACCACAAGGATTAGGAGAAAATTATATATTTAGTATTAAATAATTTTTCAAACTGATTGTATCTATTTTCCATGGTAGCTAATATTTCCTTTGAAATACCGGATTCAGAACCTTGATTGCCTGGAGTTAATACTGTATGCTAGCAATTAAATTGTCTATCTTTTGTTCTATCAAACTGCAGGAACTAGGAGAAAATTATATATTTAGTATTACATTACTTCCCAAACTGATTGCATCTATTTTCCTTGAAGTTGGCAGTGCATGCTATTCTTGGTGGTGTTGCACGCTCTATCTGTATATTTGTACCATTTCTTGCTTTCCAAGCATATGGATATTCCAATATTTGTCTAGGTGCCATTTCTTATGAGTTGAGGCCTTGGTGTAAAGCAAGAATCCCAAATTTGTATGGTTTTCTTCAAAGTCACTACTGGTACTAATCTAGCTCTTGTAGCCATTTGCCTCTTTTCTTTTGCTTACTAATATGACCAAGTCTTTTTGTTTTATTTGTTTGTTGTTCTAAATGATTTAACATGTATAATTGTTCATTTTACTTTTAGATTCATGAAAGATTCATGTGGTGCATGGATATTTGTGCTGCTTGTAGGATGTAGCAGGAGGTAGGAACATGTGCTGATAAATATGTACAAATGACCAGGCTCTTGATAATTGTACTTGTAGATGATGAGAAAAGAGTTCAAAGCAAAGGTTGTTGGACTAAACCAGGGCTTGTACTGGCTAGCAACCAATTTACGGCTTGGTCGGCACTCGGCACAATACAGGCATGTATCATACCATGCCAAGGCATATTGAAACCAGATGAGGGAAAAGGGGAGGGAGGAAGAGGGGGGAGAGGGAGGAGAGAGAGAGGGAGAGAGAAAACCCTAACCCTAGGACATCAAGTGTCAGAGAGAAGAAGGGGGAAAGAGGGACAGGGAGAGGGTGAGAGGTGGGAGAAAGAGAGCCATACCTGTTCGGTTGTGTCGGAGTCAATTAACTGTCATTAGTGGTCTTTGGCATTGTGTACCATTGAACTTTGAAGCTCCCATCATGGTGGAAGAGGGAAAGATTGAATGAGAGAGAGAGAGAGAGATCGGGATTGCAAAGAAGGAGAGAGGGGTTTATTAAGGGTCGAACTATCCCAATTGTCCGAACCATCCTAGTTCTTGACCAATTTGGATCAGTATAGCTGGAACCACATAGTTCAGGATGATTTGACTAACCTTTGTTTAGAGCATCTAGAGTTTTGTTTAGGTTATACATTTCATGCGAAGTAGGTAAGATGAATCCACTACTTTTGCTGGGCCTTTTTGATTATTTTTGTCAATTAGGTAATATTATGGATTGTTGACAACCCCCTTTCATGCTTTGAACCAAGAAGCATGACTCCTCTACAACTTGTTTTTATTGGTGAAGCCACAACCATGACCAACAATTCTTGTCTTTCACATTGGTATGAAGCTTGTTCCATCATTACTCCATTGTTACAAATCCAAGCCCATATTGCCTATGACTGCCAGGTTTCCCCATATTACTTTTATCAACTTACTTATCACAACTTGCTCTCGAACTTGCCTGCCAAAGTATGCTTTCTCCTCTTAATGGGAATGTCTTTAGTCTCTTATATTTGAGAAAGCAGTATTTGTATTCATAATCTCTTGCAGTCTATTATTATCTTCATGAATCCTATTTTCACTACAATATGTCCACTGAAGCATTCCCAATCTATGTAAAGCATGAGCAACTTTCAATTCATGGAATATGCTAGGTTTTCCTACCATCTGATATCATATCCCATAGAGTCTTGCCCTGCATTTGATTCACACAATTGGTCGGCAATGCAAAAGTGCTTTCCACTTCATCTATTTCTTCCAAATTCATTTGAAAGTATCCTCATTTGTCTATTAATTCTTTTTTGATAGAATAAATTCATGTATACAAACCATCATTAATGTATCTAGTATCTATCAATCTCAACAACTAATTCTGTAGTGACCTAGGACCTCACCCAAAAAGAGTAGCCAAAAAGGTGTAATTTGAATTCCTTGGCCTTGCATATAAGCATCCAAGACCTCCCCCACACAACCGATGTGAGACTAAGCACACATTGGCACGGACCTTCACATACTTCCCATGAAGCTTTGGCATCTTTCCCAAGCCAAGGGTCCAATCTCAAATGCAATCACATACCACAATTGGCTCATTGTTAGCTCCAAAAGAGCCCATGTTGTTGTCTCCCCTAATTTACATGGGCTACTCTGATATCATTTATAACAAACCAGGATCTTACTCAGAAAGGATAGTAAAAAGTTATTTTCTAGCTTCCTTGGCCTTATATAAGCATCTATGATCTACTCATTACATAATTGATGTGAGATTAAATACACACCTGCATGAGTCTATACACATTCCTCCTGTTTAGGCCCTCACATTCTCATCAGGCTAAGGATTTACCCAATCAAGTCCTATAACATTATAATTTGCTTATGGTTAGTCGTAAAAAGCTCCCTACTGTAAGGTCCGTTGGTCTATATGGTTTGTGGGCTAGGGCAGCTTTGATACCATTTGTAATGCCATAGGTCCTCATCCATAAAAGCTAGCTAGAAGATTTAAATGGGGGAGCATGTGAGGACCCTTGTTGGTGTGTGTTTTATCCACAATAGTTGTGCATTGGGGAGATTTTGAGTAGCCATATAGGGCCAAGGAGCCCAACTAATAACTCTAGTTGTGCTTTTTAAGTGAGATCTTAGATCGCTACAAATAATATCGAAGTAGACCTAGCTAATGCCTATGTGGATTGAAGGACATTACAACATGAGCCTTTTTGTGGCTTACTATGGACCAATTATGGTGCTTGTGATTGGATTTAGATTTGGATCTTTAGCCGAGCAAGGATTAGGAGTGGCAATCGGGTTGGGTTGGATCAGGTCATTGCAAGTTGGGTCAGGAAATGTTAAACCTGAACTTGACATATTTATTAAATAGGTTAGAATATGCAACCGAACCTACCATGTTTAATAAACAGGTAACCCGACCTAATTTTTTTAACATATTTAACAAACAAATAATCTATTAACTCAACCAGACCTGACTTATTTAACTAACTTGTCTCCTCTCTCATCGCTTCTAAAAATCCTAAAAACCACAATCAAAATAAAGAAATGGAGCACTCACCTTGTAGCCAATGGGAGGAGGGATGAGGTAGTTATAGCAGCGAGATTGGGGAGGTCAGTGGCACTTGTAGTACTTCATTAGACTAAAATTGAGCTTCAACTTGAGCTGGTATATGAGATTCTGATTCAGGCAAGGCATCATCTTAGAGAATCTTATATTGGATGCCTGATTTTTATTTTTTGATCCAAACCCACCAGAAAATGGCACCAAAATTTCCGTTTTGATCACAAAAGGCGATGGAATCATGAAAAAGATGAGATCTTTGAGATGAGCAGGGAGGAGGAGAGTATGGGAAAGGACTCAACAATGAGGTTGGTTACATGTCCAGAGAGCAATGGAAGGTCCTTGTCCTTGTTAGAGGTGGCAGCAATGAAGCTCTAGAAGTTGAGGTCAGAGCTGTCAGTTGGGTGGTGGTCTCGACGGTGAAGGCTTGGGGCGAAGGAGGTGCCATAGTAGAGGCAAACAAGGCCAAGGGAGACGACGGGGGCGATGAAGAGAGAGGAGAACAACTTTTGACTTAGGAAAACAACTTCGACGTTGCCCCTCTGCTAATGCGGAAGCTTGATCCCCTCTGTGTCCTTGTGTGTCAGAGTCTTGGATCCAATCGAAAGTAGAGGGCTCAAGTAGAGAAGTGAGAAAAGAAGGGGTGTGAGATTTGGTAGAAACGTGGAAAACAAAGAGAGGATTAATTAATGCTCGATGGAAGGCGAGTAGAAGACTTTGGAATCCCCAAATGGGCCAAATTGCGATTTCAAAATAATAGGGTACGTGTGTCACGTGGGGACCACATGACAATGTAACATGTGGGCTGTGACTAGTGGGCATTGGGCAGTGGATTGGTTTTAAAATTAAGTTTAAATTTTAAACAACAGACACACCTTTTGAGTAAAACTCCAAATCCAAACCTATTTAGTCCAAACCCAAACCTATTTAAGATGGGTTGAGCATGGGTTGGATGTACGGGTCGGGTTGCATTTTGTCAGCCCTAGCACAGATGTCTAGACTTATATGGGAGGAGCATCTGAGGACTTGTGCGGGTTCGTGTTTTAGTTCTATGTTAGTTGTGTGCTGAGGACCTGGGTACTTATTATTGGGCCAAGGAACTGAAATAATATTTTCTTGATTAACCATTTTGGGTGAGGTCATGGATCCTTACAGCACCTTCAATTTTTTAAAGTAAATTGACATTCTTGATAATTTTAATTCCATTAAAACTAAATTATGTTTCTTTCAAAGCATTTGTTCATGCTAGTTTAGTTCTATATGTTTTGTTTACTCATTTGTTGCCTTTTTTTTCTTTTTGTTCCTTGTTATATATCTTCATCTTCTCTAATTTTACATGGTTCTTTCTTCTTTCAATCAGGGGTGTTGGTTTCTTGCGATATTTTCAAGTGAAACAATTGCCAAACTTTCTTCTTGCATCTCCAATATTGTCTCTAGCAATTTGCTCAGTCATTCATTATGCAAACATGCTGCTTCAAGTTTTTCGGTCATTAAATACACATGATTACAACAGTTTTGCTGCTCCGCTGAGTTTGCTTGGAACAAATGAAATTTCAGATTCTCTTGGTGCTTCAGACAACAGCTCATCTTTTAAAAGTTCCCAAGGTACTTCTTTCTTGGCCTTTTCGAATTTTGCATGGTATTCTTATTTCATGAAGTTACCGTAGATTGGTTGTGCTTCAAGCTTGTCACAGTTTTATTATTTTCTTTTTTTTTCCTTTTGAGAGGAAAAAGTTGTCAAAGTTTCTTTTGTGAATTTGCAAAAAACCTTAATTCTGAATGGATTAGAACATGTTTGTTATTTCAAACGGCAAATATGGCAATATTGTCTCTAGACTGTCGCAGCAATGCTCTCCCTCTGCCTGAACCATGTTTAGTTTTCTCAGCCACTACTTCAAGACTTGAGATTGTGCTGTTCAAAACATCTCGTGTGGGATCTTTTTACACGATGCAACCACCATTTCTTTTTTGGAGATTTTACAAAACAATTGTCTCTTTTTTTGGTGAAAACCCTGGCAACTTTCGTGGAAAATTGTCAAGTATTATTGCTGCATTTAGTATTAAATACTGATTTAAGGACATTCATCAATTACATTCACAATGCCCTTTTTTCGGATACTGAGCAATATTATGTTGTCCATTCTTTCTAGTCCTTACCTTGATGTGTTTTTACTTTTATTTAGCATCATTAGTGGACAGTGTTTTATGCTTCTTTTTTTTTGGGGATCAATGTTTTATGCTTTGACCGTATTTGGAACAGATCATACAGTTAGACATAGGAAACAAGACAGAAGTACCGAGTCTTTCCAACATCTCAAGTCTGCTGACCATGCTCTCCTTCAATCAATGCAAGGATACCCTTCCGTCTTGGTTCTTCCTTTCATTTTACATCTGGCATTCATGACATTCACAGCTCTCTTTGTGATGCATGTGCAGGTGAAGCTGCTTCTTCTCCCGCCCCTACTCTGTTTTTCTTTGAAGTCAATTCCTAGACCATCAACTTTTGAAGATGCCTTGCACATCTATGATTGCCTTTTCTGCTTCATATGATGCTTGGTTGAAAAAATCTAGTCGTTCTGTTTCAGATTGGTTTGTTGTCTGCTATAGTGTCCCATGCATAAAAGCTTTAACTTCGTAGATTATACATTGCATTCTTTGTTCTTTTTTTTTTATATATAATTACTTTAGAAACAAGCTAGTGATTTTCTTTTCTGATGGTAAAACGGAGGCTGGAACAAGCTAGTGATTTTTCATTTACCTTCTTGGTTGCTAATAGCAACGCTGTTTTTGTAATTAAGAAAAAGGAAGTAGCTATTTCATTATTCTCATCTAAAACTATTATTGTTGTTCACCTTGCTGATGTTAAGTCACAATTTGACTGATGACTGTTCTCTCACAGGTCTCAACCCGCTTCTTATCTGCGAGCCCTCCGATTTATTGGTTTGCTTCCTGTATACTGGTCTCTCCCAGCAGCACATCTAGAAGATGGACATACCTGATCTGGGTTTATTTCATCACCTTCATTCTTCTTGGCAGTCTACTCTTCTCAAACTTCTACCCGTTCACATGAAAGGCAGGCTCTTTTCTTCCCTTTTCTTTTTTGTTTCCCTGTATATTTACTGAGGAGAAAAAGGAATTTTGGAAGATTGCTAATCCATCTACTCAACTCAGTTCGGTTGTCCCTTTTTCTTAAAATTTTTATTTTCGTTTTCTGGTTTGAGTTTTACTCGATATACAGACCAGATCTATCTGATTGTAACTTTTACTTAAATTATCTACTGGTGAAGATAATTAAACTATGAATATTTTTGGTAGATGTTTGGCTTTGGAAAATTGAGCGATGAGCTCGTTTCGGAAGGCCGGTTATTAGCTGTTTAGCACTGCTACGTGACCCACGGTTTTGGAGCTTGCCAGATAAATGGTCAGAAGCATCTTATGTTGGAATAGAGCTTGCCAGTGCCAGATAAATAGTCACCGCACCCTGCAGTGCACTCTGAAGTGTCGAAACGCATGGACATCTAGTGGTGAGCCAGAATGAACATTATCTTTATGAACGGTGAGTTCTAGGGAGATTTTGAGAATCCTCTGATATCAACTCGAAACGGTGATGTAGTAGCTGATGACTATTGGGAGGATAACGCCACTGAAAAACTTAGGATATAATCCTTGGTGGTCTGTTTGGTTGTCTGGTATTCTTGTGGTCTGAAATTTTTCTAGTTTGCTGACATGCAGGTAATGAGAGGACAACGTAAGATGGATTCTCAAAATCAGACCACGTGAGTAAGTGGTGGCGTCCTGATTGCAAGTTTGAGTTCAAGAAAACGCTTCAGAAAAGTAACAAACACCTAGACGGCAAGTTGAGTGGTGAAAGGGCAATAATCTGTCAAAAGGCAAAAAGTTGTGTGGAGCTATCGCGTACGGAGTAAGTGGTGCGCCCTGATTGCCAAACTAGACACCGTAAATAAGAAAATAATAAATGCCTACCTTATGCTCATTATAAGCTATGACTTTGGTCTCCTTTTGCTACATCTTCTTCCCTTGATATGGCTGGTGAATTTTTATCTTGAACAGCAATCATCAGATGAACTCAAATATCATACAAACATTGAAAATATAAGTAATAACATATTAACTCTCAAGGCCCAATTTTTAGTAACATGAATGTAAGTTTAAGAATTACGCAACCTCCACGTGTTAATCAAGTCAGTATTTTATCATGACACCCCCAATTGAATAGGACTGGAACCCAGGTTTAATCATAGCGTGGGCTTATTATTTAAGTTGCTTTAGCAACAACGTGTGCTAATCCAATGTAGAAATCATCATTCCAGTTGAGAATTTTGTGGTTATGATTGGGTTCTTATTGGGCTGGGTGGCACGTTTTTGTTTTGTACTCGGGGTAGCAAAGTTTGGGATGCCATGAGCTATAATCCAAACCCAGGTCCGAAAACAACCTAAACCTAAGGTCAGAATACCACTATAATTCTCTTATGACGGAATCTATCTAAAACCATCATTGGTTCTACCCTTTTTTTTAAAAAAAAAAAAAAAAAAACGTTATCAACTATTTTAACGGTTTTACTTGTGTTCAAATGTGCCTTTTTTTTTTTTTTTTCTTAAGTAGGATTACCGTGAATTAGTCTTAACCATTTAACCATCGATATTTAATTTGCAAAGAAAGATAATAGTCTCGGGCCCGGACATGGGGGTGTTGGAGTGGCCAGGGACTTTGTCCTTGGGGAAACTACTAGCCCTAATAGGTCAACTGGCACAGGATGATACTAGGGTGATGTACTCATTTTCATGGTGGAGAGGATCATGTCCGGTCCGAATCAAACATTCATTGATGGAGTGGGCCCTCGTGATAACATTCATAACGATAGCCATGTTAGAAGCCCCTATTCCTTTTTTTTATCAAAAAAAAAAATAATAATAGTCAATGATATGGTATAATCACTGAAGTGGAGTTCGCATCTGATCCAGCTTGCAATCAAGCTGGCTGAGGGCGCCACCTGGATATTATCACCAGATAAGTGCCGAGGTCGAGTTCCCATCTAAGACCGAGCTCCTGTCCGAGGTCGAGCTCCTAATCGAAGTCGAGCTCTCCACCTAAAGTCAAACCTGAGTGAAGACAGGTGGGTCTGGTCTCCTCCCCAAAGGACCATGTAAGCGGCTGGAATAGCGACCCCAGTAGGTGGTGTCACCATCCTTGCTGTTCTCAGACAAATAGCATCTCTGCGGAGAGATGTCCTGCCAAGGCACACCGCCTGCACCTTTTGCGGAGGGTGCTCCACCAGGACATGCTGCCTGCACCTCCTACGAAGGGGCGCTCCGTCAGGGCATGCCATTTGCATCCCCTACAGAGAACCATCTCGCCGGAGCACCAGGCCCTCAGCATAATGTCGGCACCTTCTTTGGAAAGGCGCCCCACCCGGGGCGCCGCGCCTTGCAACCAACTACCTGCACCACCCGGAAGAGGAATATTTTTCCAGGAGTCTCAGACCCTGCAGCATCTTCTGCTAGGACAAGCCCCTAGGCATGGTGGCACGATGCCTGTAAGAGGAAATATCTTGTCAGGGTATCAGGCCCCATGGCATGCCACTCGTACTCACCATGGTAGTGATGCGTACTGCACAGTACTTCGCCTGCACTCATGGTAGAACCTTTCTCGAGGATTTTAGACCTTGTCCCGCTCTTCTCAAGGAAAGCAGGACAAACCTACGCTCCGCCCACATGAGACGCACCAAAAGAGCATCAGACCAGGGCTCTAAGCTCACCAGATGAGACACGCTTCTATAAGAAGCCCAAAGGGGCCTCTGGCGAAGGTAAGCACGAGCAAGCAAAGAAGAGCCAAGGCAAGGGCAGGAGAAACATCCGAAGACTCCCAAGAACTTCCACTGCTCTAACTTCCACTCTATCTTTTCCAAAATCTTCTGAACATGGAGGCCACTCTAAGCTCTGCAAAGGAGGATATGTTTTTCTTGGTCGTTCACTGACTTGATCGTCGGAGTGCCCCCGCTGGGATCCCTAACACGGATCTCCTCTTTTTTGCAGAACTGATTGTACTTGGAGGTCTCCAGGTGGGAAGTCCACTCATCCGAGCCATGTTGAAGCTACAGGCCATGGCGATCTAGGTGGCAATAGATTGGCGCGCTAGGTAGGAGGTGGTTGTAGAAAGACCAATGGCCAGTTTAGACCAGCCCCTGCTATAGAAGAGCATCGATGGAAACTCGCGGCCCCATGATGATGATGCACGCGGGAAGCCTTCGTCAGCCACGAGAGGGACCCTCCCCATCGTGGCAACCAACATAGTCTAGAGAGGGAGCTCCCTGCTCCACTATCGTCACCTCCGGCGGATCCATAGCTCATCGCACTTGCTCAGCAGGTCAGACCCTGGTTGTGGCAGTGCATCAATTACATCATCAGTATCGATCCCCGGCAACCCAGCAACAGCCAGGAACCCCTACGAAATAAGCCACTAGACCCCATGCCAGCTTGCGATCCTTCCAAGGAAGGCCATCACATCGGTGGGCCACGTCCTATCCCCGAGGGAGCCTACGGATGCAAAGGAACAGGCAGTGGGATGGTTCGGCCGACCAGGAGAGCCAATCATCGTCTCGGACCATGGCATCTCATGGTGCTGCAAATGCCACCATGACAAGGTCCCCTGGTGTGATCTCATCCGGCCCTCATCTCCCTCTCCTCTGATAGTCTCGGTAGAAGGTTCCACCGATGAGGCTATTAGGCGACGGGTTGAAAGGTGCCTGAAGAGCAAGAACGCAAGCTGGCCGAGCTATCCTGCCAGTTTGCCAACCTGCAAGGGTCCTCATGCAAGCCCGCGGGCTACAATTGTTGCCCAGTAAGCAACCCAAGAGGGGGGATGAATTGGGTCTCTAAAAAATTATTTGATGCAATGCAATAATGTGTGATCCAATCCAACAATTAAACTAAGTACTATGAATACAAATGAAGTGCTCTTAAGTAAATGTGTAGCAGAAATATAAAGCAATGAAAGTAAGAGCAAGTAGAGGAGACAAGCAACCACAAACACAAAGAAGTATAGTGGTTCGGTGCTATCCAATGCACCTACATCCACTCCCCAAGATCCTCTTGGGAATTCACTATAATCTCAACCGATTACAGCCGATTAGTTTTCCGGGCTCACTAATCAAAACCTGACTTGTTTTCATAAGGCTCATAAGTCAAAACCTCACTTGGTTTTACGGGCTAACCAAGAACCTAAATGATTTTAAGGCTCACCACCAACTTTCCTTGGTTTTATAGGCTAACCAAGAATCTAATTGGTTTTTAAAGGCTCACTAATAACCTCCCTTGATTTTGCAATAGGCTAACCAAGAACCCTTACAACAAATAATAGTTTGAAGTAAAGAAACAATAAAAGCTTTCCAATAAAAAATGGGTATCTCTTTGAAGCTCGTTGTTATGATGCTTTTAACTTGATGAAGCCTCTTTGATTGCTCAAGAATGGTTGTTCTTTAATGCTCTTGAAGTCTCTTGAATGCTTAGAGGCTTGCTTTTGCTTGAAAGTAGTTGAACTTCAATGAATAGGAGTGAATGCTTTCTTTTCTTCTCTCTTGGTTCTTTCTTTTTCAATTTCTTCAATAATTATTCTTTTGATTTGATTTGGATCATATAAATACCTTTCCAAGACCTCAAATCCGATTTCTAGCTATTAGGCATGAAAAACTAGTCATTGGGAGCCAAGAGGGACGAGTTCTGCGTTTGAAAAACTAGCCGTTACTATTTCCAGAACTTCATGTGTCGACACTTTCAGGCTGTGAGTCCACACTTCAGGTCGACACTTGAACTTCTTGAGTCGACACCTAGTTCAAATATCTTCAATGTAGCTTTCTGCAAATCTCAGATGTGTTGACATTTCTTCAGGTGAGTCGATACTTTGAGTCGACACTTGGCATCCATGTGTCGACACTTCACCAGATCTTTATTTTCAACAAGTTCTGTGACCCAAAAATCTCAGGCGATGAGCTGATCCATGTGTCGACACTTTGAGTCAACATTTCAAGTCCATGTGTTGACACTTCAGCCGTGCCATCTGAAACTTTCTTTGCATACTGGCTTGAGTCAATACTTCACTATCATGTGTCGACACTTTGAGTCGACACTTCACTGAGATTCTTCTCAAAACATCTGAACTTGTGCTGAATCAAGTATGTATTGAAATTAAGTATCCATTCAAGCAAACTTCAACTGTCCAAGTCTTTTTTGAGCAGATCTTTTATCTAAACTTTAACTTTTTCATTCAAACAACATTTGTCAAATTGATGAGCACATTTTTCTATTAAAATACACTTCAAAGAAATCATTAGTACTCAACTTAGACTTAACCCTTTTGCTTATCATCAAAATCAATAACGGAGTCAACAACAATGCCCGCCCACCTTTCTTTCACAGAATCCAAGAGGAGCCAATTCCCAGCCGGTTCCGCATGCCTCAAGTAGATCCCTACAACGGGACTACCGACCCCCTCGACCATCTTGAAAGCTATAAGGCCCTCATGAGGGTCCAGGGGGCCACTAATACCCTCCTCTGTGTTACCTTCCTGGCTATGCTTCGAAAGGTCGCTCGAATCTAGCACACTCGCCTTGAGCCAAGGAGCATTGACTCCTTCGAGTAGTTGGAGAAGAAGTTTGTGGCGCACTTCGATGCTTGCCAAAACATTCCACGTGAAGCTGACAGCCTCTTCTCCATCTGTCAGCAGGACCATGAGTCCCTACATGACTGTGTCCTATTTTAAAGTTGCTATCCTAGAAATCTATAACTTGGATGAACATGTCGCCATGTTGGCATTGAAGAGGGAGCTCAGGACTTCCCACTTTACTTACTCCCTCGACATGAAACCCCCAAAGACCTACTCCGAGCTTCTCCTTCGTGTCCACAAGTACATCCACGCGAAAGAGGCAGATCGCACCATGAGAGAGCTAGATGGGAGGCCCCTGAAGAAGCAGCCCCAAGGGGAGCCCTCCGGGATTCATGGGCCCAGGGCGACCCCGAACCTCCGATCAGGCCCTAAGCCAAAAGATACTCTACCGAGGGAGAGAGGTGAAAGGAAAACTAGTAGCGAGCATGCTTTGTATTTTAAAACTTTTTCAAAATGACATGCAGCGGAAGCATGATAAAATGATTAACATTTAATCTAAGCATGCTTTAAAACTTTTATGCTACTTGTCCCAAGATCTTGCATGAATGATTAATATAAACAGTAAAATCATGAATTCATGCTATGAACATTTCAAAGCAACATATCTATATATGTAAAACCATGCCTTGTATGAAATGGAGACGCTCTCCGCTGCGAAAGATCCAGAAGCAGGAGGAAGAACTCTGCTTAGCCGCACATGTGTCCGGCCTCTACAGGTGGTTCACACCAGGGCTCTTTCAAAATCTACTTCCACTCCAAGTGCTAGCTTGTTGTGGAACGATTTGATCGGGACTCCTTTTCTTCTTTCGATGCCGGACTCTCCGAATGAATGAAGAAGCTCAAGAGGTGGAGAATGAGTGGTTGGAACCCTTCCCAAACACTTAATCCTAAGACCTAGATCTCTAGGTACAAAAATGCACACTTTTCTCCAAAAATCTCACACCTATAAAACTAGAACTTTTTCCTAGTTTCTTCCCTTTCTTCCCTTTGATTTTTCCAGCATTTATTTGCTGAATTTTTACTTATTTTCGTCCTCCCATTTCAGCCCCATAAGTAGATGGAGAGGGAGAGGAGAGTGGGGAGTTATAGGTGTGGTAATGGGTAGTTATGGGGAGTTATGGTCATGGAAAGTTACATAACTCCCCAAAAATGAATTTAAACTTATTTAAATTCATATTAAATATATTAATTGATTTTAATTCATAACTAAAATCAATTGGGTCAAGTGTGCATACATTGGGTTCAACCTAATTGGACCCAAACCCATTTTGAACCAAATCCTATTTGATTCGTTCCAGATTTTTATAGCTCAATCAAATTGGGCTATCAAGTAATCACATTACTTAATTCACCTCCATGCATCACCAACTATTAGTGAAAATTTCATGTCACAACTTTTTGTGACATCAAGTGTCTACACTTGCGAAATCAACAAGTGTCGACACTTACACAAGTGTCGACACTTTCAAGAATATCAAGTGTTGACACTTGGATAAAGAAAAACCCTTTTTCTCTGTGAGTCCACGAACGATTGCCAATCGTTCTCCGATCACTAGATCAAGTAGAAACCCCTATGGTGTGTGACCCCATAGGTTCGAACACTAAGCCGGTAGCACTGGAACATTTCCAATACCAGTCAAAGTCGCCATCTAGCAATGACACCCGACGTCCGGATAGGTCGAAGTTGCAGAGCAACAATCAAGAACCAGGAGATATGGAAACCTTGTAATTAATCCCTTTGACCTCAATGCTCAGGAAGACTTAGGGTTTAACTGCCCAACCCATAAAGTCCATTAACAATGTGTCTCAATCTCACAAGTCCTGTAACACTTTACAGTGACTACCCTGGCCAAGGTTTTGCTAAATTGAAACACAGTAAGATATCTGCTCCAAACACTTTGGAGGGGTCAATCCCATCTTGATCCGATCACCGCTACACGAGTACTTAACTGTACCCAGAAACCTTCCGTCCCTGGATTAGAAATCCAGATAGTCCAGTACCAAAGTACAGTGAGTTGCTCGCAAGCTACCATGACGATCTCATGTCTGAGGGATAACTACGTCCATATCAAAACTCTAGGCAGAAAAAAGTACAGACGGGTCACGTTCGATGAAATGTCAAACACAACATCTGCATGCCATACCAGTGTCTCTACACTCCTTGGTTAAAAGGACAACCAACGACTATGGCACACAACGACCTATACTTGATATACTATCATCCTGAAATAAGTGTATCATTTGGTCGCGAACAATTTTAGGACTATATGATATATCCTCTCTATATCACATACAAATAGTCCTAAGGACTTCATCACTGAAGAACTCATTACAGAAAGATGAAATAGTGATGATCTGCCAGAATAAACATTTTATTCAATAATATAATTCATATATAATTACATCAAATGTACAACTGTTTACAGTAGAAATTGGCTTTGGTGACATATTTCCCAACAAGAGGTACATCCCTCTCCTCGCCCCAAGGTCCAAGATCCTCATGGAGATCGAGAATGAGTGCTACCTGCATCGCCCTGTCCCACTGAGACCGTCAGGTGACCATGACAAGTCAAAGTATTGCCAGTTCCACCGCAACCACAGCCACAACATCGAGGAATGCCACCACCTCAAGAGGGAGATTGAAGACCTACTAAGGAAGGGCTACCTCGGTAAGTTCGTGGGAGGCAAGACCCATCCGAACCCCAAGGCACCGCGACTCTTCCTCCTATCGACAACCAGCCCACCGAGAGGCTAGTGAAGATGATCTCTTAAGGGGCAGAGCACGGACCGAAGAGCACCAGGGCGAGGGAAGGAACTGACAATGTACTTCCCTTCATGGGAGAAAGGGGAACTGGGAGAGAAAATTTAAATAATGATACTATGTCATCGAGATGACGATAGCGGAGCATCCTGTAAAATGGATTATGGTTGATAGTGAAAGTTTGACTAATATCCTTTTTTACGATGCTTTCTTCAAGATGAATTTGTCTCCCACTCTGTTGAGGCCAGTGCACACCCCTCTGGTTGGCTTTACCGGAGATTCTGTGGGAGTGGAGGGAGAGATCACCCTCCCTATCATCGCTGAGACGCCTCCCCAACAAAGTACTATCATGATAATATTCACGGTTGTTAGGCTCCCCTCAGCCTATAATGTGATCCTTGGTCACCTAAGGCTCAACCAGCTCGATGCGGTCATATCTACCGGGCAACTCCTAGTCTAGTTCTCGACCCCTTATGGAGTTTGTGAGATGAGGGGGACACCGCAGTCGATTCAGCGCTGTCTGCAAGCCATCCCTGGGGCCAAGAGTGTCGAGAAGGACCCGGCTGCCAACCAGTTGGATCAAAGAATGCAGGAGGCCAAAGGTGGGTTGGTCGAGTGCCTGCGATCATTCCCCCTCAGGGTGGATCCCTCGAAGATAGTACAAGTGGGACCTACTTGCCTGAGGATGAAAGGGCTCACCTCCTAAGCTTCCTCCAGGTGATTGCTAATATTTTTGCCTGGTCTGTGGCAAACATGCCTTGGATTCCACCCGACGTCATCACCCCTAGGTTGAACGTCGACCCAAAATACCATCTAGTCCGGGAGAGACAAAGGGTGATCAATGAAGAAGTAGAAAAGCTTCTCACTGTGGGCTTCATCCGAGAGGTCCAGTACCCCAGTTGGCTAGTAAATGTGGTCATGGTCAAGAAGGCCAATGGAGAGTAAAGGATCTGTGTGGATTACACCGACCTCAAACGAGTATGCTCAAAAGATAGCTTCTCCCTTTCTAAGATTGACCAGTTGGTGGATGCCACCTCGGGACACCATTTGCTCAGTTTCATGGATGCATTCTCCAGGTACAACCAGATCCAGATGCACCCAGAAGATGAGGAGCACATGGCCTTTATAACGAACCGAGGGACTTACTACTACAAGATGATGTCATTCGGTCTGAAGAATGCTGGAGCAACGTACCAGTGCTTGGTCAACAAAGTCTTCATAGACCAGATCAGTCACAACATGTAGGTCTACATGGACAACATGCTCGTCATGAGTGGTCAGGAGTTGGATCATGTTGCAGACCTTGCAGAGGCCTTTCATAACCTCCATCTTTACCATATGAAGTTAAACTCGAGTAAGTAAACATTGGTACCGCCACTAGAAAATCCTTGGACTTCATGGTCACCTAGAGAGGGATCGAGGCCAACCCTGAGAAGGTTCAGGAGATTATCCACATGGAGCACCCTATCTTGAAAAAGTAGATCCAGCACCTGACTAGCCAGATCGTGGCTCTAAGTCAGTTCATCTCGTGCTTTGCTGATCGCTGCTTGCCCTTCTTCAAAGCACTGTGCAAGATGCATGACTTCACTCGAACTGAGGAGTGTCGAGAAGCATTCAAGGAGCTGAAGAGGTTCCTCACCTCTCCCCCACTACTCTCCAGGCCAGAAGTCAGGGAGGAACTCTTTCTGTATCTGGCAGTTTCTCTGGGGGCCGTCAGCTCGATACTGGTCCACATGGATGGAGATGGAGTTCAAAGACCGATGTACTATGCTAGCAAGCTACTCCGAGATGCAGAAACCAGGTACACCCGCTTTGAAAAAATTATTTTTGCACGATTATGTCTGCCCAACATCTCAGGTCGTACTTCCAAGCCCACCCAATCACGATCCTCATCGATCAAACTCTGAGAGCCATCCTTAGCCATCTGGACACGTCCAGATGTCTAGCTAAGTGGGCGTTGAAGCTCAGTAAATTTGATATCACCTACCGTCTAAGGCCATCTCAGAGAGCTCAGGTACTGGCTGATTTCCTGGTGGAGTACACCTGGATGCACGAGGAACCAGAGGAGGCTTCCTTTGAGCACCCGATGGATCTGCCAATAGAAGAGACAGTATGGATCCTCCACGTGGACAGCGCATCCAACGCGGAAGGAAGTGGAGCCATCTTTATCCTAGCCAACTCCGACAAGGTTGTAGCGAAATGCGCGTTGCGCTTCCTCTTCAAAGCTATGAAAAACTAGGCCAAGTACGAGGCA
This sequence comes from Areca catechu, assembly GCA_021397845.1. Classification (NCBI taxonomy): domain Eukaryota; kingdom Viridiplantae; phylum Streptophyta; class Magnoliopsida; order Arecales; family Arecaceae; genus Areca; species Areca catechu. Next base: position 7,625,756 of record CM038041.1, on the reverse strand, counting down.
CTTCTTGTGGGGTTGAGAGTATCTCACGAGCTGGGCATGTCGAGCCTGAGGGTCTTCACTAACTCGCAGCTGGATGCATGTCAAGTTTTGGAAGAATTTGAAGCCCGAGATTCCTAGATGGCAAGGTACCTAGAATGGGTGCATTCGAGCGCATCGAGCTTCCAGCATTTGAGCATCTCCCACATCTCTCGCAGGGAAAATGCCCATGCTGATGCCCTCTCCAGACTGGCGACCTCACCGAACTCGTCACTGGGGCGCACCTACATCGAGTATTTGGAGACCCCTAGTTACGAGGTTTTCGATGAGGTTTAGTAGGTTGTCCCCAGGCTAGCTGGATGGACCACTACGTTAGGTACATCACCGATGACATCTTGCCCGAAAATCGCATGGAGGTCGGTCTCCTCAATAAGAAGGCCGCACGCTTCATGTTGATGGACGAGCAGCTCTATCGGAGGTTCCACTCTATCCCTTGCTGAAGTGCCTAAGACTAGAGCTATCAATGGGTCGGGTCCGGACCCGAGACCCACGAGTCTAGACCCAATGGGTTCGGGTCTGGATCTCAATCTGGACCCGTTTACCCGGACCCGATTAATCATAGTTAAATGGATCCGGATCTGGATATTACATATCCAGACCAAACTGACCCGAGATCTAATTAAATAAAATAATATTTTATATATTTATATATTTATATATGTTGTCAATCTCATCGCAGTGGCCTGTAGCTCCTGAGCTGGCACCGGTCCCGGACTGTCTCACCTCGAGATCTCCAAGCTTCTGGACCTGCAAAATAGAGTCAGAGACCCTGGCCGGGGGTTCCGGCGGGGGCGCTCTGACGGTCAAGTCAGAGAGTGGCGAGATGGAACAGATCCCCTAAGGAGGGTTCCTGAAGGACTCCCGTGCTTAGAGGAGATGTTAATGAAAGAAGTGTGGGGAAGAGTGGAGTTGATGGTCAGCTCCCTGCGCTGAGTTCACCGAGCTCACGCCTGACTCCTTGAGGACTCCCAGGATCGTTCTCTTGGTGGGTTTTTCCTTCTTTTTTGGCTTACCTCGCTGCCATTTTTACCGCCCATTTTATATCATCACATTGCCTCCAGCCCCCCTCCTCCCCGGGGGCTCCCTCCACTTCTCGTCTTTCTCCCCCCCCTCCTTTCCTCTTCGGGCCTGGGAACTCAGTGGCGAACCGCCTCGCCTATCGTGTATCACGAGGAAAGGGGGGAGGATACTGGCGAGGCTTTGGATCGAGTGCGGGAGCTCTCCTTTCGAGGCATTGACGATGAGCGCCCAGCCGTTTTGGGCTCCTGCCTACAAGAATTCCGCTTTTCGATTTCGGGGCCCATCCGACTGGTGTAAACAAGGTTTCGCATGTCACTGCAGACCATACTAGTGCCCCCTACGGGGCGTGGCGCACGCAACCCGAGTAGTGATCTTGAAACCCGCGCCCCTACTTCCCCGAGGCTTCGCTGAGTGAGGCTGACCTTGGCCAAGGTGGACCCGTCAGGGGGCGCCAGCTTCGGCCGAGGTGGACCCCTCCTGGGTGGACACCTGGTGGAGTGGCAGAGAGGTGCTCGAATTCGGTCGATGTGGACTCGTCTCCGAGTGCCACCTGGCGAAGGAGCAGGAGGGCCCAGCTCGACCTCGACGGAGGTGGACCCGTCTCCGGGTGCCACCTAGCAAGGGAGCAATGGGCCGGCAGCTTCGGTCGAGGTGGACCCCTCCTGGGTGGACACCTGGCGGAGCGGCAGAGAGGTGCTCGACTTCGGCCGAGGTGGACCCGTCTCCGGGTGCCACCTGGCGAAGGAGCAGGAGGGCCCAGCTCGACCTTGGCGGAGGTGGACCCGTCTCCGGGTGCCACCTGGCGAGGGAGCAAGGGGCCGCAAGCTACGGCCGAGATGGACACCTGGCGGAGCGACAGAGAGGTGCTCAACTTCGGCCGAGGTGGACCCATCTTCGGGTGCCACCTGGCGAAGGAGCAGGAGGGCCTAGCTCGACCTCGACGGAGGTGGACTCGTCTCCAGGTGCCACCTGGCAAGGGAGCAAGGGGCCGGCAGCTTCGACCGAGGTGGACCCCTCCTGGGTGGATATCTGGCGGAGCGGCAGAGAGGTGCTCGACTTCGGCCAAGGTGGACCCGTCTCCGAGTGCCACCTGGTGAAAGAGCAGGAGGGCCCAGCTCGACCTCGATGGAGGTGGACCCATCTCCGGGTGCCAACTAGCGAGGGAGCAAGGGGCCGCCAGCTTCGGTCGAGGTGGACCCCTCCTAGGTGGATACCTGGCGGAGCGGCAGAGAGGTGCTCGATTTCGACCGAGGTGGACCCGTCTCCGGGTGCCACCTGGCTAAGGAGCAGGAGGCCCAGCTCGACCTCGACGGAGGTGGACCCATCTTCGGGTGCCACCTGGCGAGGGAGCAAGGGGCCGGCAGCTTCTGCCGAGGTGGACCCCTCCTGGGTGGACACCTGGCGGAGCGGCAGAGAGGTGCTCGACTTAGGCCGAGGTGGACTCGTCTCCGGGTGCCACCTGGCGAAGGAGCACGACGGCCTAGCTCGACCTCGGCGGAGATGGACCCGTCTCCGGGTGCCACCTGGAGATGGAGCAAGGGGCCTCCAGCTTCGCCGAGGTGGACCCCTCCTGGGTGGACACCTGGCGGAGCGGCAGAGAGATGCTCAACTTCGGTCGAGATGGACCCGTCTCCGGGTGCCACCTGGCGAAAGAGCAGGAGGGCCCAGCTCGACCTCGACGGAGGTGGACCCATCTGCGGGTGCCACCTGGCGAGGGAGCAAGGGGCCGGCAGCTTCGACCGAGGTGGACCCCTCCTGGGTGGACACCTGGCGGAGCGGCAGAAAGGTGCTCGACTTCGGCCGAGGTGGATCCGTCTCCGGGTGCCACTTGGCGAAGGAGCAGGAGGGCCCGGCTCAACCTCGGCAGAGGCGGACCCATCTCCGGGCGCCACCTGGCGAGGGAGCGAGGGGTCACCAGCTTCGGCCGAGGTGGACCCCTCCTAGGTGGACACCTGGCGGAGCAGCAGAGAGGTGCTCGACTTCGACCGAGGTGGACCCATCTCCGGGTGCCACCTGGCGAAAGAGCAGGAGGGCCCAGCTCGACCTCGCGGAGGTGGACCCGTCCTCAAGTGCCACCTGGCAAGGGAGCAGGAGTACTTCCCGAACAAGGGACCTTTTGAAAAAAACACATGGTACTGACCGTGTCCGGTTGGATCTGACACGTGCGCCACGTCAACGTAATAGACATATCAGTTGCCCCCCATCCCCACGTTCCGCCGAGGCATCATGGCTCGGGACATGGGGATTTGATGCGGAGATGACATGGGGAAGGCAAAAATCTCATGCCATAGTTGCCATGATCCCTGTCGCTGCTTCTGTTATGCCCGAGGTCCTATGAGAGGCTGCCATACGTCGCGCTTCCGACGGTCATTAATGTACCGTTTCGAAAAGGAGGCAGTTTCCATCGACCCGAAGCATCGATGTCGGGCGTGCATCCACGTGGCGGCCATCTGGTGGTCCAGACGGAAAGAGGGGCACGGCCGCTGTTGATTGAGTTTGAAAAGGAGGGGAACTTTCCGGAAATGAAGTCCTCCACTTTCTCGCACTCCGCCGGCGGTTGCAGTGGATTTTCCTTCACCTTCCGAGATTGCCACCTCTTTTACACAGAGTATCTCGGTGAGTATCCGTGTCTTCCTTCCTCTTCCAGCTCTCAGTCCTAGTGTCCTTTCTACACTTCCTCTTCTTTCATGGCGCGTCACCGTCACGTCTCTTCTAACCCGAACGAGGCCGGTCCTTCCCGGTCGAGGACTCCATCGCCTTCTTCCTCGGAAGGGGAAGTGATCCCAGACGAGATCCGTAGGCAGCTCCAGCCCGGGGCCATGACCATAGGCGTCCCTAGGGATCCTAGGTCTCCTCCCATAGTCTCTGCCCGTCCGATTTATTCTCTTCCCCCTCCGGTCACTTCTCCCACTGGCCCCTCCGGTCATGTCTCAACGATGACCGAAGATGACCTTTCTCTACTCCTGGAAGTCTATGGTATCCCGGGTTTGACTCGTCTTTCCCTCCCGCGGCGTGGAGATCGAGTGACCTCGAGCAGCCCCAAGCGAGTCGCCTTCTACGAGGCCTTCCGCCTCGGGGGTCTTCGGTTTCCCCTTCATCCCTTTTTCCTTTCCTTTCTCAGTCACTACCACCTGGTCCCGACCCAGTTGGCTCCTAACACCATCCAGGTCATCTTCGCCTTCATTATTTTCTGTCACTTCCACGGGTTCGTTGCCCGTTTCTCCCTCTTCAGGGCTCTCTTCATCCTGAAGCGTTATTCCACCGATGATGGCTGGTGGTACATTTCATCTCGGCCTAGGTGCCTCAGGTTCGACCTCCCTTCGTCTATTAAGGGTTGGAATAATCGGTTCTTTTTCGCCTCGGTCGACGACGTTGATTGGGCTTGGAACAAGCCAGACCGGTCTCTGAACCGAAATTCTCAGGTCGAGCCAACTGACCAAGAGGTCTTTACACATCTGCTGAGTGATGCAGTCCCGACCCTCGATGTTCTGCTCTCGGAGCAGAACTTGTTCGAGGCAGGGATCAGTCCCATTCGGGAGCTGGGTGAGGCTTGGATCTCCCTTCTGCTTCGCATCCCCCTCTCCTTCTTTTTCTTCTTTCTCTTTTCTTTTTAACTGGCTCAACTGACCTCTACTTCCTTTCAGGTATGAAGTTCTCTCTGGAGAACCTGATGGAGGGCGCTACGTAGAGGGATGCTGCAGAGAGGACTGAACCCCCGGCAAAGAGACCTCGTACTGAGGCGAGACGGGCGGCCGCGCCGACCTCCATCACCGGACCCATGGCGGCGGCTCCCGTCTCCAGGCCACCTCGGGCCCAGGCGCCCGATGTCCCTATCATCGACCTCGACAGGGTCGGGGAAGAGAGGGGCCGATACCCCATCGGCAGCACTGGCTTCAACCGCCGCACCGGCCGCATCCACGGTAGTCACCAGGACGGCGACGGCTCCACCGACGGCCGCACCACTTGGCGAGGGGACGCCGCCTCTGTCGCTGCTGACGTGCCTGCTCCGCCACCGAGCCTTACCAGCCGGTGCTTCGTGATTCACAACCAGGGCCTCACGGAGAAAGTCATGGAGTTCGCCAGTACCTCCCAGGACCGCCGTCTAAGGGGTGGCCGGGACTACAGCGAGGCGCTGCTCGGAATCCTGCCGCAGCTCTTCAAGGTAAGTCCCGAGTGTCACGCCCCGAATCCAGTACCAGAATCGGCTACGTGACCGGCCGCACAAACCCTAGGTATTACCCTAGAGATTATGCAAGGCCTAGGTACACAACAATTCAAACATATCCGAGTTAAATTAATATTATATAAACAATCCAATAACAAATGTACCATTCAGTATTTAAATCGATGTCATTAAATGGTTTACTGAATCACAACATCAGTAACCGAAACTAACTAACTAACTAGCTCAACAATTATGAAGCTCCGTCTCACGCCCAGCCCAGATCCTCTTTAGGTATCCTGGTTCTTTGAAAGAAAACAAATGATAGGGAGTGAGCTACATAGCCCAGTAAGGGTTCCAAATGATCACCAATAATAATATACATGTATATGAAAACAGCAAAACATTAGCATAACATGTGACGAAATCAACAATTCAGATTTCATGTTTAACCAAAAACTTTGGATTTTTTTTTTACTTTTTTTTCTCTTTTAGAATTTCCAATTATTTAACCATTATCTTTAGGATTCTGGACTAGCCACGGTCACACTCCAGCCTGTGACTGGCACACTATTGTCACACTCCAGCCTGTGACGGGCACACTGTTGTCACACTCCAGCCTGTGACGGGCACACTATTATCACACTCCAGCCTGTGACTGGCACACAAATTGTCACACTCCAGCCTGTGACGGGCATACTGAGAAACCACGGTACCGCCTGGCATGGCTAGTCCAAACATCAGTTCACTTAACACTTTATCATTTCTTCTCACATAGTCAGATCATGTCACTTTCCAACGATCGATATCACGATCAAACACATTTCAAGATCACTTGGCAAATTGCAAACAACATTAACAACAAACTCGTTCCGTAACCCAGAGATCAAATCATGTTATCCGAAAACTACCATGCATGAAAAATATTTAATATATGCTCGGATCAAATCAGGTCATGTAAAATATATTAATATTACGGGTGATCAAGTCCAGAAGTCCTTACCTCTCAAAACCAACTATCCACACCTGAACTACTCCGTACCGAAATTGGCGCGACGCCTCCCCGCTCATGAGACTGATTCTCTATATAAATAAATAATTTAATTAAAACTAAATTCTCAATTTTTCTCAAATCTTGAAAAAAATCCCTGATTTTCTCTCTCTTCCTTCTCTCTCCTCCTTCTCTCTCCTCCTTCTCTCTCCTCTCATGCATCACACGGCCTTCCACCCAAAACTTTTGATCATGGAAACCGCAGGCTCTCACTCATGGCCTACTGCTAAGATGAAAGACCGGTGGAGAGAATCCCATCATACGGCTGCAACCCATAAAAATCCCTTGAAGCCTTCAAGTCCTGTTTCTTCCTCTCTCCAAAACCACATGGCCTTGATACATTCCCTATTCTCCATTACAGATGCTTCTTTATCTCTTCTCTCTTCCTTTTTATCGCACCTCATGGCATCCTTCCATTTTTTATTTTTTATTTTTATTTTTTTAAAACTCCTGAACCCCTGTGTCTCTTCCTCAGCCGGCCGAACCGGTTCCTCTTTTTTTCCTCTCCCCCACTGCCGGCAACCACGGTGGTTGCCGCAGGCTTCTCGGACCGGCGATGGCAGGCGGTGGCGACAGCCACGGCAACTGCAGCGGCGACGACGAACGGCCACAACCAAACCGGAAAATCCAAGAAAGACAACAAAATTTCCCAAAAAAACTGAAAATAATTGGAAGGGACTCACCGGGCGACGTTGAAGAACTTCCGTCGTTCGTTGGAGAGGGAGAGAAAGCGTGAAGGTGGCTCGAGAGGCGGTGGTGGAGGGTTTAAAAAGAAAAACGACGAGATCCCCTCGCCGTTTAAAACCCTACCACCGAGTCCCAAATCCCCACGAATCCGACGCCGACCTCCACTCACTCCCCTCACGACTCTCCCACCGAGTTTTTCGGCGAAAACTCCGGCCGGCTAGGGAGATCTCCCCTCCCCTGTTTCGGTCTTCTCCCCGTCTCCACCTCTTTCATTTTTTTTTTTTTCCATTTGGGTTGAAGTCGGCTGGGTCTGCCGACTTCAGCCCAAGCCCATGTTACATTCTTCCCCGTTAAAAAAATTTCGTCCTCGAAATTTACGTACCTGGAATTTGAAAAGCTGAGGATATTTCGCTCGCATCTCTGCTTCTAGTTCCCATGTAGCTTCTCTTTCACTGTGATTGCTCCATTGCACCTTCACATAAGTTATGATTCGGTGTCTCAATTCTTGTTTCCTTACTGTCGACAATTCGTAAAGGCACCTCCTCATAGGTCAAATCCTCTTGAAGTTGCAAAGGCACATAATCTATTGCATGATTAGGATCAGGAATGTATTTCCGTAACATAGATACATGAAACACGTTGTGCACTCCAGATATAACTGGTGGTAGCGCTAATCGGTAGGCCACCTCACCAACCTTATCCAAAATCTCAAATGGTCCCACAAATCTCGGGCTCAACTTTCCTCGTACACCAAATCTCATCACACCCTTTGTGGGAGATACTTTCAAAAAAACATGATCACCAACATTGAATTCCAGCTCTCTTCGCCTTTTATCAGCATAACTTTTCTGTCGGCTTTGAGCAGTACGCAAACATTCTCTGATCATTTGTACCTTCTCCACTGTTTGTTGCACTATTTCTGGTCCTAACAATTTTATTTCTCCTACATCATCCCAGCAGATAGGAGATCTACACTTTCTACCATATAAAGCCTCAAAAGGCACCATTTGAATACTGGCTTGATAACTATTATTGTAGGCAAATTCTATTAACGATATGACAGTCCCAAGCACCACCCAAGTCCATAACACAAGCTCTCAACATGTCTTCCAGAATCTGGATGGTTCGCTCTGACTGTCCATCAGTTTGGGGATGAAAAGCTGTACTAAAACTTAATTTGGTCCCTAATATTTTATGAAGACTCTTCCAAAATTGTGAAACAAACCTACTGTCTCGATCCGATACTATAGAAATTGGAATCCCATGTAGTCTCACAATTTGTTCTATGTACAAGTTTGCTAATTTTTCCAGAGAGAGTCCGATACGAAAAGATAAGAAATGAGCTGACTTCGTTAGTCGATCCACAATCACCCACATCGCATTATTTCCCTTAGGGATTTTGGGTAAACCTGTCACAAAGTCCATGGTAATGTGCTCCCATTTCACTGAGGAATCGCAAGAGACTGCAATGGTCCAGCAGGTCTTTGATGCTCAGCTTTTACCTATTGACACACCAAACATTGAGCCACATACTGAGCTATATCTTTCTTCATACCAGACCACCAAAAGTTTTCACGTAGATCTCGATACATTTTTGTACTACCCGGATGCATCGTATATACTGAACTATGTGCTTCTTTCATAATTTCATTCTTTAATTCTGGAAGTTTAGGAACACATAATCTGTTACCAAATTTCAAGGTACCATCTTCATATATAGTAAATTCAGATTGCACACCAGACTCAACTGTCTCTCTAATTTTCTGAAGTTCTAAATCTTCCTTCTGAGCTGATTTAATTTTGTCAATTAGGATAGGTTGTACCATAATATTTGCTAATTGCATCCCAGAATTATGAATTCGTACCTCGATCTCTGACCTTTCCAGATCCATTATGATGTGCTTTTGATTAGTAATTAAAGCTGCCAACTTACTTGGGGTTTTCCTACTCAAAGCATCTGCAACAACATTTGCCTTGCCTGGATGGTAGTTGATAGTCAGATCATAATCCTTTAATAGTTCCAACCATCTTCTCTGTCTCAAGTTCAATTCCTTTTGAGTGAATATATATTTTAAACTTTTATGATCTGTAAAGATTTCACAACGACTACCATACAGGTAATGCCTCCATATTTTTAAGGCAAAAACTACAGCTGCTAACTCCAAGTCATGAGTGGGATAATTTGACTCATATGATTTCAGCTGTCTAGAAGCATAGGCTATCACCTTTCCATTTTGCATTAGCACACAACCGAGACCCTTTCGGGATGCATCACTATATATGCAAAACTCCCCTGTCTCTGCAGGAACAGTCAATACTGGGGCAGTGATTAATTGTTTCTTCAATTCTTGAAAACTCTGCTCACAATCATCTGTCCATTCAAATTTTGTTCATTTCTGGGTCAGGCGAGTTAAGGGTATAGCAATAAGAGAAAATCCTTCAACAAACCTTCGATAATATCTTGCCATTCCCAGGAAACTACGAACTTCGGACATATTAGTGGGTCTCTCCCACTCTACCACTGCTTCCACTTTCTTTGGATCCACAGAAATACCATTCTTAGAAATAACATGTCCAAGGAAGGAAATTCTGTCCAACCAAAAGTCACATTTTTTTAGCTTGGCAAATAATTTCTCTTCCTTGAGTATTTGTAATACTATCTTTAAGTGCTCCTCATGTGCCTGTAGACTTTTTGAATATATCAGTATATCATCAATAAATACTACTACAAATTGATCCAGATATGGTCTAAGCACTCGGTTCATGAGATCCATGAAAACTGCAGGTGCATTTGTCAGACCAAAAGGTAGAACCAAAAATTCATAGTGTCCATATCTGGTTTTAAAAGCTGTCTTTGGTACATCCTCTGTCTTTATCTTCAATTGATGATAACCAGAACGAAGATCAATTTTTGAGAATACCTGTGCTCCCTGTAATTGATCAAATAGATCATCAATCCTTGGTAAGGGATATTTGTTTCTTATAGTCACTTTGTTCAATTCTCGATAATCAATGCAAAGCCGAAAACTTCCATCCTTCTTCTTTACAAATAAGACTGGAGCACCCCAGGGAGACACGCTAGGTCTGATAAATCCTTTATCCAACAGTTCTTGCAATTGCTCTTTAAGTTCTTTTAATTCTGCCGGAACCATTCTATAAGGAGCTTTGGAGATGGCACCTGTACCTGGTATAAGATCGATAGAGAACTCAATCTCTCTATCAGGAGGTAATCCTGGCAGATCATCGGGAAAGACCTCCGAAAATTCTTTCACAACGGGTATGTCTTCCAGCTTAGGATCCTGCTGTCGAGTATCTATCACCGTTGCCAGAAATCCTTCACAACCTTGTCTGAGGAGTCGCTTGGCAATAAAAGTCGAAATTACCCTTCTCATAAGGGTTAACTTGTTACCCTTAAAATAGAACTCTGACTGATCAGGAATTTGAAATTTCACAATTTTCTCAAAACAATTGATGGAAGCATGGTTTGCTGCCGGCCAATCCATTCCAAGGATTATATCGAAATCTTTCATATCCATGACTATCAAATCGGCTTCCATTGTTCTACTTCGATATTCAATCTACATTTCTTGTAGATTTGATTAACCACAAAAACATCGCCACTAGGAGTGGAAATACAGAGTTCAAATTCTAAAGATGACGGGGTTAACTCATTATTTTTCCTAACCAATCTAACAGATACGAAAGAGTGTGTAGCGCCAGTATCAAAAAGAACATAAACATTACTGGAAAATAATTTGATCATACCTGTCACTACAGAATTTGATGCATTAGCATCTTGCTGGGTGAGTGCATAAACCAGTCCCTGAGTTACTGATTTCTGTTATCCTTCAAGTTGTTGTTTTCCACGAGGTAATTGGTGCTGTGACCCCTGACCAGATGGACATACAACTGCCTTATATCCTGGTTTACCACAGTTATGGCACTTCCACTCATCTAGCCACGTACAATCCCGCTTATAATGGGAACCACCACACTTAAAGCACTTGACGTCACTCTTTGGTTGAGTCTTGTCATCTGAAGTAACATTGTCAAGCTTCCTTGTTTTTGCATTGGTACCTTTATAGAATTGGCCTTGATTCCCTCTTGTTCCAGATCTCTTCTTTAATGCTTTTTCTCTTTCAGCTTGAGCCACATCCAATCCCCTTTCTATAAATAATGCTTTATTAACAACCTCTTTATAAGTTGGTAGCTCAAAAGCAATCACTTGATGCTGGATCCGACTTCTAAGTCCATTTTCAAATTTCCTGGCCCGGATCCCTTCATCAGCTAAGAGTGATGGAGCATATCTCGACAATTCTTCAAACTTTGAGGCATACTGAGAAACAGTTAAAGTACCTTGCTCCAAGCAATCAAATTCATGAAATTTTTGTACCCGAACACTTTGAAAAAATATCTCTCATAGAAAACCTTTCTAAAATCTGTCCAGGTAAAAGGTGTATCATTTGGTCCTGTTTTCCAAGCTCCAATTTCCACCAAGTAGCTGCCTCATCTTGCAATAAAAAGGTAGCGAATGTAACTTTCTCCTCTTCTGGACACCGCAAGGCTTGAAAAATTTTCTCAACAGCTTTAAGCCATCCCTCTGCCTCCATGGGATCAGAAGTCCCCTTGAATACCGGTGGCGTATACTTCTTGAATTCTATTAGTGTAATTGGCCATTCTTAAGGAATTCTGACATCTGGCTGTTGTCGTTGTAATAATAACTGTTGCATAAATTGCTGCTGTTGCTGTTGGACTTCCATAAATCTTAGTGTATCAGCTCTTGCAGTAGCTTGCTGCTGCACTAAAAATTGTAATAGCTGAGGAAGACCCATCTGGTCCCCAAGCTGAACTCCAGATCCACCCGGTGTTCCTATTTCAGCAATTCCAGTCTCTGGGGTGTTATCTAAAGGATTGGGCACTGGTTCATGGGGGTGCTCCTCATCACCAGTGTTGTCCACCAGATTCGGCATTGTGTCCTGCGGATGTTCCTCATTATCAGATAAAGGTCCAGCATTCTCATGCTGCTCAATAGGATCCCAAGCATTTGCTCCATCAGCAAATCTTGTGGGCCTCCTAACACGTCCACGTCCACTACCACGTGCCATGGAAAACCTACACCAATCGTTGTTAGTATACAACTAACACTCAGATGGTCAAAACAATCATGACATAATATCTACCCCACATATGGATCAACCCACACTCTCTCTCGTTGAGCTTATATTCTAAGATCTTAGAACCTAGTTTGCTCTGATACCACTCTGTCACGCCCCGAATCCAGTACCAGAATCGGCTACGTGACCGGCCGCACAAACCCTAGGTTTTATCCTAGAGATTATGCAAGGCCTAGGTACACAACAATTCAAACATATCTGAGTTAAATTAATATTATATAAACAATCCAATAACAAATATACCATTCAGTATTTAAATCGATGTCATTAAATGGTTTACTGAATCACAATATCAGTAACCGAAACTAACTAACTAACTAGCTCAACAATTATGAAGCTCCGTCTCACGCCCAGCCCAGATCCTCTTTAAGTATCCTGGTTCTCTGAAAGAAAACAAATGATAGGGAGTGAGCTACATAGCCCAGTAAGGGTTCCAAATGATCACCAATAATAATATACATGTATATGAAAACAGCAAAACATTAGCATAACATATGACGAAATCAACAATTCAGATTTCATGTTTAACCAAAAACTTTGAAATTTTTTTTTACTTTTTTTTCTCTTTTAGAATTTCCAATTATTTAACCATTATCTTTAGGGTTCTGGACTAGCCACGGTCACACTCCAGCCTATGACTGCACACTATTGTCACACTCCAGCCTGTGATGGGCACACTGTTGTCACACTCCAGCCTGTGATGGGCACACTATTGTCACACTCCAGCCTGTGACTGGCACACAAATTGTCACACTCCAGCCTGTGATGGGTACACTGAGAAACCACGGTACCACCGTGGCATGGCTAGTCCAAATACCAGTTCACTTAACACTTTATCATTTCTTCTCACATAGTCAGATCATGTCACTTTCCAACGATCGATATCACAATCAAACACATTTCAAGATCACTTGGCAAATTGCAAACAACATTAACAACAAACTCGTTCTGTAACCCAGAGATCAAATCATGTTATCCGAAAACTACCATGCATGAAAAATATTTAATATATGCTCGGATCAAATCAGGTCATGTAAAATATATTAATATTACGGGTGATCAAGTCCAGAAGTCCTTACCTCTCAAAACCAACTATCCACACCTGAACTACTCTGTACCCGAAATCGGCGCGACGCCTCCCCGCTCATGAGACTGATTCTCTATACAAATAAATAATTTTAATTAAAACTAAATTCTCAATTTTTCTCAAATCTTGAAAAAAATCCATGATTTTCTCTCTCTTCCTTCTCTCTCCTCCTCTCTCCTCTCATGCATCACATGGCCTTCCACCCAAAACTTTTGATCATGGAAACCGCAAGCTCTCACTGCATGGCCTACTGCTAAGATGAAAGATCGATGGAGAGAATCCCATCATACGGCTGCAACCCATAAAAATCCCTTGAAGCCTTCAAGTCATGTTTCTTCCTCTCTCCAAAACCACATGGCCTTGATACATTCCCTATTCTCCATTACATATGCTTCTTTATCTCTTCTCTCTTCCTTTTTATCGCACCTCACGGCATCCTTCCATTTTTTTTTTTTTTTAAACTCCTGAACCCCTGTGTCTCTTCCTCAGCCGGCCGAACCGGTTCCTCTATTTCCTCTCCCACACTGCCGGCAACCACGGTGGTTGCCGCAAGCTTCTCGAACCGGCGATGGCGACGGCCACGACGACGGCGGCGACTGCAGCGGCGACGGCGAACGGCCACAACCGAACTGGAAAATCCAAGAAAAACAACAAAATTTCCAAAAAAACTGAAAATAATTGGAAGGGACTCACCGGGCGACGTTGAAGAACTTCCGGTCGTTCGTTGGAGAGGGAGAGAAAGCGTGAAGGTGGCTCGAGAGAAGGCAGTGAGGGGTTTAAAAAGAAAAACGATGAGATCCCCTCGCCGTTTAAAACCCTACCACCGAGTCCCAAATCCCCACGAATCCAACACCGACCTCCACTCACTCCCCTCACGACTCTCCCACCGAGTTTTCCGGCGAAAACTCCGGCCGGCTAGGAGATCTCCCCTCCCCTGTTTCGGTCTTCTCCCCGTCTCCGCCTCTTTCATTTTTTTTTTTTTCCCGTTTGGGTTGAAGTCGGCTGGGTCTGCCGACTTCAGCCCATGCCCATGTTACACCGAGCTCCGAGTTTTCTTCTCTCTTTTTAAAGTTCCAGTTGGATTGTGCTGACCCCTTCCTTTTTTGATGCAGATCGGGACGGACGTGCTGCTGCTGAGGAACTTCCTCGCCAGCTACGCCAAGAAGGATGCTGAGAAGGAGGAGAAGCTCGACAAGCTCGCAGCCGATGTCAAAGACCTCATGAAGAAAGGGGTCGAGCTGCGAGAAAATAACCAGGTCCTTCGAGATGACCTGGCCCGCGCCGAGGGGCGCATCAAGGAGCTCGAGACCTCTCTGTCGGAGGAGAGGATCTCGAACCAGCGCCACAACAAGGAGGACGCAGCAGAGAAGACCCGCCTCAGGGCTCAGTCCCAGTCGCTGGAGCACCGAGTGGAGGAAGTCCTGAAGGAGCTGAATGCGGCCAAGGAAAAGAGCTCCTATGTCAACGGGCTGCTAGAGGCATCCAAGCGGGAGGCGCAGGAGGCCATCCCGAGGTTCGGGCCTCCGAGGGGTACATTGCTGAGGTTTGGGAGGCTGCCGTGGACTCCTTCTTGAAGGGGTTCTAGGTATGCCGGGAGAAGGTAAGTTCCTTCTATCCCGAGCTCGATCGCAGCGAGGTAGTCCTTGGTGGCAGGAGGCAAGAGCCCAGTAGAGGAGCTCTGACAGTAGCTGGTGACGAGGCGGCGACTCCGGAGCAGCTTCCCGAGCAGCCACCCATCAACGGTGCTGGCGGAGAGAGTGCGCCTTAGCCCGAGGAGGACGCTGCCGTGCCGAAGTAGCTCCCCGGCATATTTACCTTCTTTCTTTCTTTTTGTATTTTCTTTCTTTTAGGTCTCCCGGCCTGTCGGGACTCCTCCTATGTACCGACGTTTTGGATGCAATGAAGCTTTCTTTTTACAAAGTTGTTGCTTCACTCTCTCTTCTCTCTTTCTTTTTTTTTGTCTTTCGGACTGAACTCTGGTGCTAGCCACTGGGACTAAGTCCCGTAGTGCATTCCCAGCCGAGCTCGTGGGTGAACTTAGTTCTGCCACACCTTCTGGACCGAAGTCCGGGATTTCCGGACTGAACCCTGGGGCCGCAGGCTCTACCTGAGCCTTGCGCGGCTTGCCGAGCTGCTCTCCGGGAATGCGTGGGCGAACTTGATTCTGCCCCACCTTCCAGACCGAAGTCCAGGATCTCCGGACTGAACCCCGGGGCCGCAGGCTATATCTGAGCCTTGCGCGGCTTGCTGGGTTGTTCTCCAGGAATGCGTGGGCGAACTTGATTCTGCCCTGCCTTCCAGACCGAAGTCCGGGATCTCCAGACTGAACCCGAGGTCGCAGGCTGTATCTGAGCCTTGCACGGCTTGCTGGGCTATTCTCCGGGAATGCATGGGCGAATTTGATTCTGCCCCGCCTTCCTGACCGAAGTCCGGGATCTCCGGACTGAACCCCGGGGCCGCAGGCTGTATTTGAGCCTTGCGCGGCTTGCCGGGCTGTTCTCTGGAATTGCATGGGCGAATTTGATTCTGTCCCACCTTCCAGACCGAAGTCCAGGATCTCGTGCCTTCACGGGTCTTCCACTACGTCTGTGTTCATTAAACTCAGAGCTAGGTGGTTCTCACCCTACGAGACGAAGAGGAGCATTTGATGAAAAAAAAGGATTTCATTGCTAAAGTTCAAGGAATCTTACACTATTGGTAATACATCCTCAAGTTTGAGGTGTTCCAAGTCCGAGGGAATCGGGATCCTCCTAGCCCCTCCAAGTAGTACGCCCTGTGAGGAAGTACCTCCGCCACCCTATAAGGGCCTTCCCAGTTTGGGGAGAGTTTCCCGCACTCCCGTGGCTGGGAAGCTTCAGCGCGGCGGAGCACCAGATCTCCCGGGCGGAAGGACTTCGGTCGCACTCTGGAGTTGTAGTATCTGGCCACTCGCTGCTTGTAGGCTGTCATTCGGACTTGAGCCTTGTCCTTTGTTTCTTCAAGGAGGTCTAGGTTTAGCAACATCCTGGCGGGGTTCTCCGCCTCGTCGTACTGTTCCACGCGTAGGGTCGGTAGGCTGAGCTCAACCGGGATAACCGCTTCGACCCCGAAGACAAGGTTGAACGGGATCTCATCGGTTGCCGTCCTCGGGGTGGTGTGGTATGCCCAAAGGACACTCAGGAGCTCTTCCGCCCACCTGACCTTGGCTTGGTCTAGTCTTGTCTGGAGGCCCTGCAAGATAGTCCTATTCGTTACCTTGGCTTCTCCGTTTATCTGTGGATGTGCCACCGAAGTGAAGCGATGGTGGATGCCGAGGTCGCTGTAGAACTCCTCGAACTCCCGATAATCGAATTGACATCCGTTGTCAGTGATAATGGTGTGCGGTAGACCAAAATGGAAAATAATTGACTTACAGAGGAACTTGGCGATGTTTGCCTCCGTTATCCGGGCCAAGGGTTCGGCCTCGACCCACTTCGTGAAGTAGTCAATAGCCACGATCAAAAATTTTCGTTGCCCGGACGCCGGGGGAAAAGGTCCTAGGAGATCCATGCCCCATTGAGCGAACGGCCATGGGGCGGAGAGCTGAGAGAGTGGAGCGACGGGCTGACGTTGCACCACGGCATGCCGCTGACATCGGTCACACCTTTTCACGAAGTCAGCTGCGTCTTCTTTCATCGTCTCCCAGAAGTAACCTTGATGGAGGGCCTTATATGCCAGTGTTCTTTCCCCCACGTGATTCCCACAGACGCCCTCGTGGATCTCTTGGAGCACGAGTGCGGCTTCTACGGGTCTCAGACACTTGAGGAGGGGGTAGGAGTAGGACCTCCGATACAGTAATCCATCCATTAAGACGAACCACGCGGCCTTCCTCTTGATGAGGCTAGCCGCTGCACGGTCCTCCGGCAAGGTGCCATTGGTAATGTACTCGACGTACTTGTCCATCCAGCTAGGCTCTTGGTTGACCTGCTGGACTTCCAAGGGCGTCTCGCAGCTCGGGGCCTTGAGGTGCTCGACGTAAGCGCGGCCCAACAACGAGTCTGGCAGGGTTGCCAGGTAGGAGAGCGCATCTGCACGAGCGTTTTCCCCGCGAGGTATATGGGAGATGCTGAAATGCCAAAATCCTGCCGCGCTCGTTCTCACGAGCTCCAGGTATTTTTCCATTTGGGGGTCCCATGCACCGTACTCCCCCGAGATCTGCCCGACCACCAACTGTGAGCCGGTGAAGGCCTTGAGGTTGGCCACGCCCAACTCGCGGGACACCCTCAGCCCCGCGAGGAGCGCTTCATACTCCGCTTGATTATTAGTTGCGGCGAACTGGAAATGGAGTGCACATTCGGTGACGACCCCTTCACCGTTGGCGAGGATGAGGCCGGCATCGCTCCCGCTGGAGTTCGAGGCCCCATCTACATGAAGGATCCAAACATCCTCCTCGGGTCCTGGCTCCGGCTGCCGGTCCTGAGGGCTCTTCTCCGCCCCCTTGCCCAGGCCTGCACACTCAACCAAGAAGTCAGCGAGTACCTGTGCCTTCATGGCCGACCTTGGCCTGTAAGTGATGTCAAACTCGATGAACTTGAGTGCCCACTTCGCCAGTCGCCCGGATGTGTCAGGTCAGCTGAGTATCGCTTTCAGCGGCTGTTCCGTTAGGACGGCAATGGGGTGCACTTGGAAATAAGGCCTGAGACACTGAGCGAACACGATTAGCACAAAAATAAGTTTCTCAGACCGGGAATACCTGAGCTCTGCATCACGGAGGAGTTTGCTTGTATAATACACTGGCCTTTGCATTCCCTGGTTGTCAGTCTGAACCAGGACCGAACTGACGGCCTCTGGGGTGACCGCTAGGTACAGGAGGAGCTCCTCTCCTCCTTCGGGCCTGGAGAGCAGTGGCAGGGATGCAAGTGTCCTCTTCAGCTCGCCAAACTCCTCCTGGCACTCCTCCATCCAGGTGAAGTCATTCATCTTCCTCAGCACCTTAAAAAAGGGCCGGCAGCAGTCGGCAGACCTCGAGAAAAATCGACTCAGGGCGGCTATCCGGTCGGTGAGTCGGTGCACTTGCTTTTTACAGGTGGGTTGCTCCATGTCCAAGATAGCCTGGACCTTCTCCGGGTTAGCTTCTATCTCTCTTTGGGTTACCATGAACCCCAAGAACTTCCCAGCGGACACGCCGAAGGTGCACTTCGCTGGGTTCAACTTCATCTGGTGAAGCCAGAGATTGCTGAAGGTCTCCGCCAGGTCACCGACGTGGTCCGAAAGGGGCTTGCTCATTACCAGCATATCGTCCACGTACACCTGCATGTTGCGGCCGATCTGGTCTTTGAAGACTTTGTTGACCAGCAGCTGGTACGTGGCCCCGGCGTTCTTGAGGCCAAATGGCATCATCTTGTAATAGTAAGTTCCGTGGTCGGTGACGAAAGCAGTGTGCTCCTCGTCCTCCGGTTGCATTCGAATCTGGTTGTATCCAAAGAAGGCATCCATGAAAGAGAGGAGGCGATGCCCCGAAGTGGTGTCTACTAACTGGTCAATTTTTGGAAGAGGGAAACTGTCCTTCGGGCAAGCTCGGTTGAGGTCGGTGTAGTCCACGCAGATCCTTCACTTGCCACTGCTCTTCTTCACCATAACCATGTTCACCAGCCAACTGGGATACTGTACTTCTCACACAAAGCCGACGACGAGGAGCTTCTCCACTTCTTCATTGATGGCCTTCTACCTCTCTGCAACGAAACTCCTCTTCTTCTGGCGGACAGGGTGACACCTTGGATCAACATTCAATCTATGAGTGATGACTTCCGGGGGGATACCTGGCATGTCAGTGGTGGACCAGGCGAACACATCTGCGTTCGCCCGGAGGAAGTCTAGCAAACGGACCCGCTCTTCTTCTGGGAGCTGGGCTCCTATATGCACAGTCTTCTGAGGGTCCGAACCGAGAGGATACGTCAACAGGTGTTCCACGGGTCCTTTCCTGGGGTCCTTCTCTCTTAGGTCGAGGTTGTTGACGTCGGGGCCGAGCTCAGCGCACCGAGCACCCGGGACCGTCTGCAGGCAATGTTGGATGGGCTGGGCCGTCCCCCTCATCCCCCCCGTCCCAGAGGCAGTTGGGAACTGCACCAGCAACCTCTTGGTGGAAATAACAGCGTCCAGCTGGTTAAGCCCCGGACGGCCGAGGATGGCATTATAAGGTGATGGAAGCTTGACAACAGTAAACGTCATCATGACCGTAGTCTGCCGAGGTGGGGATCCGGCAGTGACAGGGAGAGTGATCTCCCCTTCGACACCCACCGAGTCTCCGATGAAGCCCACGAGAGGGGCGTGCACCGGCTTTAATTGATCATGAGAAAGGTTCATTCGAGAGAAAGCATCATAGAAAAGCATGTCAGTAGAGCTCCCACTATCCACTATAATGCGATGTATATGATGCTTTGCAATGGTCATCTCGACCACCACTGCATCATTATTTACATTTTTATTTTCATTCCCCTTTTCATAGGGGAGTACACTCTCCGGGTCTCTAGCCTCCCGGGTTCTTTTCGTCGCACGCCCGACCCCCCAGGAGATCATGCCCACCGGCTTTTCCGTTAGGCGGTTATAATGGTAGGGACCGGGGGAAGGGCCGCGAGCGGCTGTCCCTCCGCTGGGGCTTCGTTCCTCACAAACTTCCTGAGGTGGCCCATCTTGATCAGCTCCTCAATCTCCCACTTCAGATTGCGGCACTCCTCCGTGTCGTGGCCGTGCTCACGGTGAAATTGACAATATTTTGTCTTGTCACGGATGCTCCTCGGGTTCTGAGGAGAAGGTCGGTGGAGGTAGTGCTCATCCTCAATCTCCATAAGGATCTTCGCCCTGGGAGCGAGGAGAGGGGTGAAATTTCTTTTCGGGACAGCACCGCTCTTCGGCTTCGGGCCTGGACGATAATCTACAGGTGGTCCAGGCCTCCAGGTCCCGAGGGCATCCCCGGGGCAGGCTTCTTTGAGGGCTTCCCGTCCAGCTCTCGCCTGGTGCGATCGGCCTCCTCCGCTCGAATGTACTTATGGACACGGAGGAGTTTGGAGTACATCCTGGGAGGCTTCTTATTCAGGGAATAGGTTAGGCAGGAGGTCTTGAGCCCGCGCTTCAATGCCAGCATGGCGACAGGCTCGTCCAGATTGTAGATTTCCAGGGCGGCGATCTTGAAGCGGGTAATGTAATCCCGCAGCAGCTCCTGGTCCTACTAGCGGATAGAGAAGAGGCTATCCACCTCTCTTGGCACCTTCCGGCAAGCATCGAAGTGTGCCACAAACTTTCCTTCCAATTGATGGAAAGAGCTGATAGATTCCGGCTCGAGGCGGGTAAACCAAACTCGAGCGGCCCTCCGGAGGGTGGCTGGGAAGGCAATGCATAAGAGAGCGTCCGTGGCTCCCTGGGCCCTCATGAGAGCCTTGTAGCTCTCTAAATAATCCAAGGGATCGGTGGTCCCATCGTAGGGATCCACCTGAGGCATACGGAATCGATCCGGGATCTGTTCCTCTTCGATTTCCCGGGAGAAGGGTGGTCGGGCATCATAGCCCGCCGGATCAGTTGGAGAGCTCTGCATGTCGGCAAAGCGGCGGGCGAACTCCGCCAGCTTGCGCTCGTGCTCTTCCAGGCACCTCTCGGCCTGGCGCTTGATGGCCTCGTCGGTGGAATCTTCCATCGAGGCCGCTGGAGAAGGGGGTGCCAATCGGTCTCGGCGGGGGGCCTTGCCCCGATGTCGCCTGCTGCGCCACGCCATCTCGGCGTCGTTGGCCAGGGATCGACTCTCGTGATCCGCTGAACCAGAGTAGTTCCTCTTTGCGGGAGTCTAGTGGCTCCCGCAGGGGTTGGAGACTACCCGCGGATGAGAGGGCCTGCCTTGGATGGAGCGCAGGCTTCCGCGGGGGTCCCTGGCTGGGGCTGAGTGGCCAGGGAGCGCTGCTGGTGCTGCAGTTGCCGCACTGCTATGGTCAGGATTTGCAGCTGCTGGATGACAGCTGCAAAAGGTCCGTCCACCAGGATGGCTGAGGAGGAGGAGGTGGACCAGGAAGTTCCCTCTCCGGGCTACGCAGCCCTTGGGGGGAAGGAACTTCCGCCACTCGGCTGGTGGATGCTTCGCGTCCGCACGTCATCACCATGGTCGGAGCGTGCTTTCGCTCATGGAGAGCTTGCTCGCACTGGGGTTACTATCCTGCTTCCCCTACCTGGCGTGCCAATCTGTTGCCGATCTCACCACGGTGGCCTGTAGCTCCTGAGCTGGCACCGGTCTCGGACCGTCTCACCTCAAGATCTCCAAGCTTCCGGACCTGCAAAACAGAGTCAGAGACCTTGGCCGGGGGTTCCGGTGGGGGCGCTCCAACGGTCAAGTCAGAGAGCGGCGAGATGGAATAGATCCCCTAAGGCGGGTTCCCGAAGGACTCCAGTGCTTAGAGGAGATGTTAATGAAAGAAGTGTGGGAAAGAGTGGAGTTGGTGGTCAGCTCCCTGCGCTGAGTTCACCGAGCTCACGCCTGAAGACTCCCAGGATCATTCTCTTGGTGGGTTTTTCCTCCTTTTTTGGCTTACCTCACTGCCCATTTTTACCGCTCCTTTTATATCATCGCATTGCCTCCAGCCCCCCTCCTCCCCGGAGGCTCCCTCCCACTTCTCGTCTTTCTCCCCCCCTCCTTTCCTCTTCGGGCCTGGGAACTCAATGGCCGAACCGCCTCGCCCGTCATGTATCACGAGGAAAGGGGGGAGGATACTGGCGAGGCTTTGGGCCGAGTGCGAGAGCTCTCCTTTCGAGGCGTTGACGATGAGCGCCCAGCCATTTCGGGCTCCTGCCCGCAAGGATTCCACTTCTCGATTGCGAGGCCCATCCGACTGGTATAAACAAGGTTTCACATGTCACTGCAGACCGTACTGGTGCCCCCTACGGAGCGCGGCGCGCACAACCCGAGTGGTGATCTTGAAACCCGCGCCCCTACTTCCCCGAGGCTTCGCTGAGTGGGGCTGACCTTGTGGCCAAGGTGGACCCATCAGGAGGCGCCAGCTTTGGCCGAGGTGGACCCCTCTTGGGCGGACACCTGGCGGAGTGGCAGAGAGGTGCTCGAATTCGGCCGAGGTGGACCCGTCTCCGGGTGCCACCTGGAGAAGGAGCAAGAGGGCCAAGCTCGACCTCGGTGGAGGTGGACCCGTCTCCGGGTGCCACCTGGCAATGGAGCAAGGGGCCGGCAGCTTCGACCGAGGTGGACCCCTCCTAGGTGGATACCTGGCGGAGCGGCAGAGAGGTGCTCGACTTCGACCGAGGTGGACCCGTCTCTGGGTGCCACCTGGCGAAGGAGCAGGAGGGCCCAGCTCGACCTCGGCGGAGGTGGACCCGTCTCCGGGTGCCACCTGGCGAGGGAGCAAGGGGCCGGCAGCTTCGGCCGAGGTGGACCCCTCCTGGGTGGACACCTGGCGGAGCGGTAAAGAGGTGCTCGACTTCGACCGAGGTGGACCCGTCTCCGGGTGCCACCTGGCGAAGGAGCAGGAGGGCCCAGCTCGACCTCGACGGAGGTGGACCCGTCTCCGGGTGCCACCTGGCGAGGGAGCAAGGGGCCGGCAGCTTCGGCCGAGGTGGACCCGTCTCTGGGTGCCACCTGGCAAAGGAGCAGGAGGTTCCAGCTCGACCTCGGCGGAGGTGGACCCGTCTCCGGGTGCCACCTGGCGAGGGAGCAAGGGGCCAGCAGCTTCGACCGAGATGGACCCCTCCTGGGTGGACACCTGGAGGAGTGGCAGAGAGGTGCTCGACTTCGGTCGAGGTGGACCCGTCTCCGGGTGCCACCTGGCGAAGGAGCAGGAGCGCCCAGCTTGACCTCGGCAGAGGTGGACCCGTCTCCGGGTGCCACCTGGCGAGGGAGCAAGGGGCCGCCAGCTTCGACCGAGGTGGACCCCTCCAGGGTAGACACCTGACGGAGCGGTAGAGAGGTGCTCGACTTCAGCCGAGGTGGACCCGTCTCCGGGTGCCACCTGGCGAAGGAGCAGGAGGGCCCAGCTTGACCTCGGCAGAGGTGGACCCATCTCCGAGTGCCACCTGGCGAGGGAGCAAGGGGCCGGCAGCTTCGGCCGAGGTGGACCCCTCCTGGGTGGACACCTGGCGGAGCGGCAGAGAGGTGCTCGACTTCGACCGAGGTGGACCCGTCTCCGGGTGCCACCTGGCAAAGGAGCAGGAGGGCCCGACTCGACCTCGGCAGAGGCGGACCCATCTCCGGGCGCCACCTCGCGAGGGAGCGAGGGGCCGCCAGCTTTGGCTGAGGTGGACCCCTCCTGGGTGGACACCTGGCGGAGCGGCAGAGAGGTGCTCGACCTCGATCGAGGTGGACCCGTCTCCGGGTGCCACCTGGCGAAAGAGCAGGAGGGCCCAGCTCGACCTCGACGGAGGTGGACCCGTCTCCGGGTGCCACCTGGCGAGGGAACAGGAGTACTTCTCCTGAACAGCGGACCTTTTGAAAAAAAATACGTGGTAATGACCATGTCCGGCTGGATCTGACACGTGCGCCACGTCAGCATAGTAGCCATATCAATATATATATTTATATAAATGTGGGGCGTTGGATTGATCCAACGGTTAAAATTCGATCAAGCTTTTATTATAAAACCTCCTTCGAATCATCAATCATGCCCTAGCCCTTTGGTTTTCTCTCTTCCAGCCACCCAGCTGCCAGCGACTGCGAATCCCCGTTCCCCCTCATGCTCCGGCACTCCGCCTCCATGCCCATGACCGACGCCTCCCTCGACGGCCGAGCCCTCCATGGCCGACGCCTCCCTCGACGGCGGATCCCCCTCCAATCATCGCCTCCCTCGACACCTTCCTCAGCTTCGAGCCCCGTCGGCCGAGCCTCCCCCCCCTCAACGACCGACCCTCGACGGCCAACACCTCCCTCGATGGCCGATCCCCCTCCAGTCGATGCCTCCCTCAACACCTTCCTCAGCTCCGAGCCCCGCTGGTCGATGCCTACCCCCCCTCGACGGTCGATGCCTCCCCCCACTCAACGGCCAACCCTCGACGGCCGACGCCTCCCTCGATGATCGATCCCCCTCCAGTCGATGCCTCCCTTGATGCTTTCCTTAGCTCCAAGACCCACCGGCCGACGCCTCCCCCCTTGATCGTCCCCCACTGGCTCCAAGCCCCACGAAATCGATAAGTTTTTTTTTGGATAATGCTCGTTCTTGTTCGGGTTCGAGTTCGGGTTCGGGTCTGGATACCCGGATTCCCTGGATACCCGGATCCATTCGGATCCGGGTCTGGATACCCGGGATCCATTCGGATCTGGGTCTGGTACTTTAAAATTAAACCTGTCAGGTATTTGGATCCGGGTCTGGATCCAGTAACTAAGGTCGGGTCCGCATCTGGATATCTGGATTCTGACCCGAACTCGACCCGTTGACAGCTCTACTTGAGACCCTCGGAAGCTGCCTACGTGCTCCAAGAGTACACGAGGGCATCTACGGGAATCACGTGGGGGGCAGGACGCTGGCATACAAGGCCCTCCGGTAGGGATACTACTAGGAAACCATGTGGGAAGATGTAGCTGACTTCATGAGAAAGTGCAACCGCTACCAATGGCATGCTCACATACAACGTCAACTAGCTTCACCGCTGTTCCACCTTTCTACCCCATGGCCATTCGCTCACTGGGGAATGGATATCTTAGGTTCCATTTCCCCCACGTCCGGTCAATGAAAGTACCTGATTGTGGCCATCGACTATTTTACTAAGTGGATCGAAGCCAAGCCACTAGCACGGATCACTAAAGATAAGGCTAGACTTTCCTCTGGAAGTCAATCATCTACCATTTTAGTCTTCCACATTCAATCATCACCGATAACAGACGACAATTCGACAATCAGGCATTTGAAGAGTTCTACACTGACCTGAACATCCGCCATCGCTTCACTTTGGTGGCTCACCCACAGACCAATAGAGAGGTTGATGTGACCAACCGAACCATTCTCCAAGGATTCTATACTAGACTGGATGAGGCTAAGGGTCACTGGGCTGAGGAGCTCCCTAGTGTACTGTGGGCCTACCACACCATGCTCGGACGATGATGGGTAAGACACCATTCAACCTAGTCTTCGGCTTTAAGGCCATAATTCCAGTAGAGGTGGGTCTACCCACGCTGTAGGTGGAGCAGTATGACAAAGTTGAAAATCCAGCCTGCCTTCTCCTCAACTTGGATCTGTTGGAAGAGACGAGGGATAAAGCCTTGCTCCGTATGGCGGCATACCGGCAATGAGTGACCCGGTACTATAACTCTCACATAAGGTTGAAGGCCTTCTACCCGGGTGACCTAGTCCTACGGCGAGTCGAAGTCTCCCAACTTGGGGAGTGTGGCAAGCTCTCTTCGAATTGGGAAAGTCCCTACAAGGTGATCGAGGCCTTGCCATAAGGAGCTTACCACCTCGCTAGACTTGACGGTGCTCAACTCCCTTGAACCCAGAATGCCAGCAATCTGAGGATGTACTATCGATAATGTATGACTCTCTTTCAAAAATAAAAAGGAGCCCCTTTTTGGTACAATCCTATCTCCCTTCATGAAAAAAAATCTATCCAACTCCTAGTTCGGTGAAGCAAGCTAGGAAACTCTTAAATCCCTGTACTCTATTTGCCAGACTCCAAGTCTGGCGAAGCAAGCCGGGAAACTCCTGAAGCCCCGCACTCTATCCGCCAGACTTCCAGTCTGATAAAGCAAGCCAGAAAACTCTTAAAGCCCTGCACTCTATCAACCAGACTCCAAGTTCGATGAAGCAAGCTGGAAAACTCCTAAAGCCCAGCACTCTATCCGCCAGACTCCTAGTCTGGTGTAGGAAGCCAGGAAACTCCTGAAACCTCGCATTCTATCCGCCAGACTCCCAGTCTGGTGAAGCAAGCCAGGAACTCCTGAAGCCTTGTACTCTATTCGCCAGACTCCAAATCTAGCAAAGCAAGCCGGGAAACTCCTGAAGCCATACACTCTATCCACTAGACTCCCAGTCTAGTAAAGCAAGCCAGGAAATTCTTGAAGCCCACACTCTATCGCTAGACTCCAAGTCTGGTGAAGCAAGCCAAAAAATTCTTGAAGCCCCGTACTCTATCCACCAGACTCCCAGTTTGGCGAAGCAAGCCAAGAAACTCCTGAAGCCCCACACTCTATCCACCAGACTCTAAGTCCAGTGAAGCAAGCCAGAAAATTCTTAAAGCCCCGCATCTATCTGCCAAACTTCCAGTCCGGTGAAGCAAGCCAGAAAAATTTTGAAGCCCCGCACTTTATCCACCAGACTCTCAGTCTGGCGAAGCAAGCAAGAAACTTCTGAAGCCCCACACTCTATCCGCTAGACTCCCAGTTTGGCAATACAAGCCAGAAAACTCCTAAAGCCCCGCACTATATCTGCCAAACTCCAAGTCTGATGAAGCAAGCTAGGAAACTCTTGAAGCCCACCACTCTATCCACCAAACTCCAGGTCTAGTGAAAGCAAGCAAAGAAACTCCTGAAGCCCCGCACTCCATTTGCCTAACTTCAAGTCTGGCGAAGAAAGCTAGGAAACTCCTAAAGCCCCGCACTCTATCCGCCAGACTCTCAGTCCGGCGAAACAAGCTGGGAAGCTCCTAAAGCCCCGCACTCTACCCGCTTGACTTTTAGTCCGGTAAAGCAAGCCAGGAAGCTTCAGAAGCCCCGCACTCTTATCTGCATGACTTTAAGTCTAGTAAGGAGGGCCGAAGAATTTCCAAAGCCCTGTGCCCATTCGCCAGACTTCAAACTTGACAAAAATGGTCAGGACCCTAGAAACCTTACACTCAATCATCGTATAGTTCATGCTCCTCCCATCCAAGAAAAAAGAGAGAGAACAGAAAAGAAAGACAGGAAGGAGCAGAATTGAACTCATTGATAAAGTGAAGCCAATTCTTCATTAATGAAATGTTCTTGCAAGGAGTAGGACCCCCCGACAGGCCGGGAAGTCCTTCAAACTATCTTAAGTACAAAATGAAAGAAGAAAGAAGAAGCTACGAAGAGATAGCCAGAGTCTTACCAGGCCGATGGGGTACCTCATTGGCTTCCTGTGGCCTTCCGATTGGAGGAGTGGCTGGGTCGAGCTCTGGTACAGCAACCACCTTTGCCTCGACCTCCGGTGCGGTGTCTGCCCCCGCTTTGGCTGCTATAGAAGAGGCCCCCTTGCCCTCAACATCACTGATCAAATCCAGACGATGTTGTCCAGTTCTTGGAGGGTGAAGGCCTGGCCCACCTTCTTTTTGCAATTCTCGAATCCCTTGAGGAATGCATCGAGGACTGCCTCCTGCACTTCATCGACAAAGGCATCTGAGGCCTTGAATTATGGGATGACTTCGACCGCTTCCTTCTTCGCGGCTCCATCAGCGCCATCGCTGTCGTGGCCTTCTCCTCCGCCACTGCAGCTCAGGCCTTCGCCGTGTCAAGTTGGACTTGGAGGGTTTGTGCCTACCCCTCCAGGCATGCCACCTTCGAGGTGGAGCGGGCCCTCTCCTCAATCGGGCGGGCAGTCTCCTCCCTCTCCTTCGCCAAGGCCACCTCGAGGCCTTCTACTCGCTTCTCCAAGTTCGCTATCGTGTCCTTGGAGCTGGCCAGTTTGGCTTGGACGTCCTTGGTCTGGCCCTCCAAATCGCGCACTCGGTTGGCCAGGATCTAGGCCTCAGCCTTGGCAAACTCTGTTCGCCTGCGAAAGTTGGTGTCTCACCAGACCAGCACCTTGCAGGAGTCCCGGATAAGGAGAGAATCCATGGCCATCTGCAGCAACAAAGAGGAGGTCAGTCAAATCAACAGAAATAGAGGAAAAACTGACCAAGAGAAGAAAGTACTTGCCGATAAAAGCTGGGGGAACAAGTCAAAGAAGACCGCCCCCAACGGTCTGCCGCCCCTCTCCTAGCGGTCGCGGGGCTGGATAACAAACTCTACCATCCTCTCGACCAACCCGAGGTCGAGGGTGATGGCAGCATTCATTGGCACCAGCATAGACACCCTGGCCACCTTAGGGCCGGTGCCATGAAGGATGCCACCGGGCTTGGCATGGTGGACAGTGAGGGCCCGAGGGCCATTGGTGTTGGGTGTGGAGCCATATCCACCCAAGACCTAGAAGCCCATAAGCCCAAAGAAAAACCAAAAAAGAAACCAAAAAAAAAAAAAAATTCTGCAGCAGGCCCGACCCACAGTGCGGGCGGGCTCGTGGCCCGGCCCAAGCGCACGGGGGCACGGAGCATGGCCCTGCACAGGCGTGCGGGTGCGCGGGCAGGCGCGCGGGGAGGCACGCAGGCAAGCGCAAGTGACGCGGGCGGGAGCGGCCCATGCCCGACATGCAAGCGAGCGGGCACGCAAGCGCGAGGCCCAGCCCGACACGCGGGCACACAGGGTGCAACCCAGGCCCACGCACGAGGGGCACGCGGTCGAGCAGGCTCGGCCCAGCTCAGAGCGATGGCGACCTGGGGCGTTTTCCAGGCATTTCCCGTTAGTTTTCCACCAATTTCTCACGATCCTCCGTGGTCCATGAGGTTTCTACATGATCTGGACCATCTGATTGTCTGATCGGACGATTGAAATGGTTCCGGAGGAGATTGGGCTTGATCGGGACCTTTCTGAGATGAATTTGAACGTGATCTAAGGCGTGGATCTCAGATCTGATGGCCTGAGATATTTCCTGAGGGTTTAGGGTCATCTGAGATGAGGTTTTATTTGTGTTTGGACTGTTTTCTCGTCCAGTTTTGCATCAAGAGAGCATCTGTGAGCCGACAGAGAGTAGAACACGGTGCAGAGAGCCTGCAGAGAGAGAAGAAGAGAGCCAAGAGCAACCAGAAGAAGAGCAGTCCAAGGTTTTCCAAGAGAGAAAACAAGAGGAAGAGAGAGAAAGGTAGAGAGAGGGCAAGGGTTCCTCCTATATTGTTTTATCCTTTCTTCTTTTCTTCGTATTGGGCTGGGGTTTGCTCCAGGGAGGGTTCTCTTGTATAATAACTTCCTGTATTTCTTCCTGATAGTGAAGATTTGATCATGTACGATCGTGAACGTAGGAGCAAGAGGCTCCGAACCATGTAATCCTATGTGTTTACTTGTGCTTGCTGTTTATTTGTCTTTCAGGCTTTCTGTTTTGTTTCTTCTGCGACCATTTCGCCATCCCACTACGATCCACTTCCCCCAACAGTTGGTTAGGCGCCGGCCACTTCAATGGTCGCCAGCAGGGTTGGCCTCCTTTTCGCTGTGGCGTCGGCCGCCACCTCCTCCACCTCTGGTGGTGGCAGGATTTTGATACTGGGTGGAGCTGCCTGAAGGGCTTGCACGGCCCCCTCTTTAGTTATGGTGCTCCTACTGGGCCCATAGGCCGAGGTTTGGGCCACCACTTCGATTGGGGCTAGGATTGTTCGGGCCTTCTCTCACCTAGCCCAGCTAGGGACTCTCCAACAGGCCTCCGCTCTAGCTCCCTGTGGAGCCTCTTCTGCAGGTCCTTCCTGGGCCCTGGAGATGCAGACCTCTTCTAGGAATCTGTCGGATATGCTCCATGGAGAACCTCATGTCTGCAGAAAGGAAAAAGCTTTTGTTAGTCATCAAATGGAGAAAGAGCCTCACCGAAAGGAAGCCCATATCATGGGTCTTACTAGGGATCGAATGGGTCTGACCCCGGTGTCGAACAAATTCTGTTTGATCAGGAGATACCGAAGTGGAGGAACCTCGGAGGTGACGAGTTGGTCGTATACCTCCCTATCGGCAGGGTCCACCAATGCATTCTGGTTGGATGTACGGTCGGGGTTACTCCAGACCTAGCTGACTCCCTTGATCGAGGTAAAGAGGAACCTGCTCTTCCATCCCTTGATGGAAGTGAACAGGTCAAGCTTAGGGCCCCCAGGCGATGGGCCATGAACCACCACCCATTATTAACAGGATGGCACTTTAGGATAAAAAGAGTCCTAAAAAGAGAAAAACGGACGACAATCCCATGAAAATGGCAGAGAATAATAAAACAAGAAATGGTCCTAACAGCATTTGGAGCAAGTTGGACCAGGACCAATCGGTAGTTGCTAAGAAAGGAAAGGAAGAAGGGGTGCAGAGAAAGATGAAGCCCCACGAGGAAGAAGTCCTCGTACAGGGCGATCCAGCCTGGGCCACTGGAAATGACCCGCTCCTCCGGCCCCGGAGCCGAGAGCTGAATAGAGTTCGAAATCTCGTAAGTGCTCCGAAGATGAAGGGCATCCTCCCAGGTCATTACTGAAGCAATGCTGGAGGAACCAGTCAAGTCCTAAACGAGAGAGGAAGGAGAAGGAGGTAGAGCAGGGGTTCCTATGACTATCCCCATCCGATGGGGACCCCTAGGGATTCTAAGAAGAATGTCCTCCTCGCTATCCGAGGAAGGAGGTCTTGACCAAGATGGCTTTGTCTCACCGGAATGGTTTGGGTGATGGTGCTTCCTATCGAAAGAACTCATGATAGCAAGAAAAGAGGATGAAGAAGAAGAAGGACCTAGACCCTAAGTGATCCCCTTCGGCGCAGGCCAAAGGAGAGTGAGTAAAGAAGAAGACCATGAGAACTAACCTGCAGAACACCTCGAGTCAGGGGATTGGAAATGGGGTGAAAAGCTCTAGCTCTCCCCTTGCTCTCTCGCTCGAAGGTTTTTAAGGAATGGCTAAGGAGAATGGCCACTTTTCAAAAGGCTATCAGCCCCCCCATCATATCGTACTGGTCAAAACGTGCATCCTTTCCCCTTCTCTGGCTGTTGGATGCTCGCCACGCATCAAGATCTGCCGGGAGTTGCACTTCGGTCTGCAGGAAACTATATCGGGCCAAGCGCAATCATCATTCTCCCCCATGCATCGACTGAGGTGGCACCTCTTCATTAGAGCAAAGGCACGATGGGCTCGGGAGTGGGAGGCATCTGATGTGGCGTAATCGCTGATGTAGAGCCCACGTCTGACTCAGCGGCAGTCGAGCTGGCAGAGGGCACCACCTGGATACTGTCACCAGATAAGCATCGAGGTCGAGCTCCCATCCGAGGTTGAGCTCCTGTCCGAGGTAGAGCTCCCGTCCGAGGTCGAGCTCCTTGCCGAAGTCGAGCTCCCCATCTAAAGTTAAACATAAGCGAAGATAGGTGGGTATGGTCTCCTCCCTGAACGACCATGGAAGCAGCTAGGATAGCGACCCCAGTAAGTAGTGTCACCATCCCCTCTAGAACCTCTCATGTTACTCAGAGAAACAGCACCTCCCGCGGAGAGACGTCCTGCCAAGGCACGCCGCCTACACCTTCTGCAGGGGGTGCTCCGCCAGGGCAAGCCACCTGCACCTCCTGCGAAAGGGCACTCCGTCAGGGCACCTCCTGCGAAAGGGCACCTGTCAGGGCATGCCACCTGCATCTCCTATGTAGAAGCATCCCACCGAAGCGCCGGACCCTACAGCACACTATCGGTACCTTCTTTAGAAAGTGCTTTGCTCGAGGTGTCACGCCCTGCAACCCACAACCTGTACCACCCGGAAGAGAAATGTTTTACCAGGAGTCTCAGACCCTGCAACATCTCCCATCATGCTAGTGCTCTGCCAGGCCCCTAGGTATGGTGGCACGATGCCTGTAAGAAAAGTGTCCTGTCGGGGTGTCAGGTCTCGTGACACACCACTTGTACTCACCATGATAGGGACGTACAATGCACAGTACTTTGCTTGCAATCATGGCAGAACTTCCTTTGAAAATTTCGGACCTTGTCCCCCTCCTCTCAGGGAAAGTAGGGACAGACCTACACTCCGCCCACATGAGGCGCACCAAAAGAGCATCAAATCGGGACTCTAAGCCCCACTAGATGAGATACGCTTCTATAAAAAGCCCGAAAGGACCTCCGGCGAAGGTAAGCACGAGCAAGCAAAGAGGAGCCAAGGCAAGGGCAGGAGGAACGTTCGAAGACTCCCCCGAGAACTTCCATTGCTCTAACTTCCACTCTGTCTTTTCAAAAATTTTCTGAATATGGAGGCCACTCTGGGCTTCGCAAAGAATGATCTGTTTTTCTTGATCGTCCACTGACTTAATCGTCAAAAGGTCCTTGCCGGGATTCCCGACTCGGATCTCCTTTTTTTTGCAGGACCGGTCGTACTTGAAGGCCTCCAGGATGGAAGTCCATACATTCGAGCCATGTCGAAGCTACAGGCCACGACGATCTGGACAGTAATAGTCAACGAGAAAACAAATAATATCATTTATTTAAATTTTTGTTCATGGAATAAAATTGTTTATTCCAACTACTACAAAATTTAAGTTCATTAAAAATAGCTTTGTCTTATTTCAGATGAATAATGGAAGCGGTAAATGATGGAAGGCAGATCTTGGTTAAAAAACCCAAAAAAAACAGTTGTTTCGTTGAAACATGAATGCTATAAATTTAGTGCACGAGATAAAATTGCATATGTCGGATCTTACTGTGGCCGTGCACCGTATCTGCTTGAATAGCCATTAATATGAATAATAAATAATATTTTTTATTATTATAAAATAATTATAAAAGTATATTTTTATTATTAGCATACTCCCTCCCAAACCGTTATGATAGGCGTTATTTGAGCCAGTCTTGACTTGTTGCGAAGTACCTCCCTGTCTCAAGAATGCATAGAATTTCTTTTCGAATGAGTCTGAGAGTAAACGCCGAACAGTGGCAAACGTCGTTCTTTACCGTACACGTGTCCAGATTCAATCAAGTACCGTTCGTACGTCAGCCCCCGTGATGGCCGGCCTTCCTGCGTACTTCACAGCCATCAAATCATGAATCGACACGTAAAATTCATCTCTTAGCCCATGTAGAGTTTGGTACCGAGCTTTAACAGTGAAACGAGTCCATATTTGATGGTGTTTCATCTCCAATTACACTCCAGCCACCAACACACACAAATAAAAGCCTATTAACCGTTATAACGGTGATAACTGCTACTATTTTTGGAGATGAGACAATGGCTCTCGTAATAGTTACATTTATTAATAATGGTAAAGTTATTTTTTATTCAACTCGTATTTGTATTCATTTTCTTTACCAAAGAAGGATACCAATTTCAAGATTTAAATGATATATGTATTTGTATGGGATGGCAAAATGCTAACATATGGATGAATTTGGAAATATTCAATTAGAATTAAATCAAAGCTTACTTAAACCACGATGCGCTATATATATTTAATTAGTCTCTAGGTTTGGAAGGAAGAGAGAGAGAGAGAGAGAGAGAGAGAGAGAGAGAGAGTAATGAGAAATTGGGATATTTCCCTCAGTCTTTTGCTTGACCAAGCATGCGGCTGTTTCCCAACAAACCCAATCCCTAATTTGAACCAGTTTAGGAGATGATGGTGTCGCTTTCCATGCATGGTGCACCAGTTTTATCCAAAGGAATGGAGCATTTGATTTGATGAACAGCCATGGAATAATTAATTTGATTAAAGTAAATTTGATAAAGATATTTCTAGTTTGTTATATTATTTTTTTTCCTTTGGTCATGGAGTTTATATAGAGGATAACTAGTTAAAAAAAGGGTGTGAAACTGAGAGGGAAGGGAGATGCAAGTCCATGCCTTTTGGGCGGGCTGGATTTGGAAAATAAAGGATGGAGAGACGCATGATCAAACCAATGAGTGCCATCTTAAGATTTGTATCATGAATATAGAAGATAATTAATTCAAAAACTATACATTTGTCATTGGCATGGATTTATTATATATGAGTTTAGATAATTGTAACTAAAATTAATTATTTAAAGATTAAAGTAATTTGAAAAATATGTCTTTGTAATAATATATCTATTTTTCTTTGTTGCTTCTTTTAGAAAAGCATATAATATTAAAAATAGAAGGCAAAGGTACATTCCGCGTTTATATTTTTTTGAGATGAATTGGGACTTGTCTCAATGAGTTTATCTGGTAAATAGAAGTTTTGGGTTTAAGACCTAGGTTGTGGATGTGCAAGACCCAGATGATAATAGTACTGGTTGTTTTTTTCTTCCTCTCAAGAATATAACTAAATAAATCTAACTAACAAATAATGATGTCGCAAAGGTTTTGTTGTGAACAAAAGTCGAGATCTAGTCAACATGCAACAAAACTTGGACTTAGCTAATTTGATACCTTATCTATACTATATTAAAAAGAACATCCTGGGTTTATTACTTTGCCCAAAGATGAAATATAATTCAATATAGAAAATCTTATTACATAATAATTATTTTCAAAAAGAAAAATATAAATGCAACAAATCTTTGTCCATGTCCAAATCCATGTTTGGTAGATCTCCTTAACATATTCCCAAATTCTTTTATCCCTATCCTATATTAGTTCCTGAATAACCGCTCTTTCCGTAATGAACTTATCATGTCTTATCTCTTTTTCTCTTGTTAACAACCTGTCTTAACTTCCAATTTTGTTTCAAAAGTTTGGCATTCATATTTTAGTTATTCTATGTTTTATAAATATATATAAATGATCATGATGACAAATCTTGATGAGAAAAATATAATATAACATAAATATATTTAAATATTTAAATAAATTTATTTTACAATGTATGTAGCCTTGCACTGGTATATATAAATAGGTCTAGGATGGAGGCAAAAAGACATCAACAATACTTCATGTCATTCATGTCCTGAACGGTATCACATTGGGTAAAACCTCTGAACTATCAATGCAGATAATGAACCTTGCATTTCGGCATCATGGCATAATTCTAATTGCATTTTTTTGTCCACTTATGAACTTATATATTTTTTGCCAATATAAAAGTGTTTTCTTTTGTAGTTTTATGCATTCATTTATTCTAAGATTTATTGTAAGAATAGAGCTTCCCTCTCTTTCCAGATGAATGACGTTATATGGACCATATAACCAAGCTGAAACCCAACCTGTACCAGAACATGGATGCAGTATTTCTGTGTACCAATTAAGGATAAGTCACAAGCTAGTGTAATTGAATTACACCATGGTATCTGAGTTCAACTGTAAATGAGACAAAACTAGAGGCCACAGCAATCAAATCATGCTCGATAAAATCAACTCAGAACCACCTCATGAAAGATGTATTGGCAATTAAAATCCCAACTCGATTTGGATATGCACGATTAGTTTATGTGTTAGTGAATTAGGTGTGATCTCTCCATACCATCTGCTAGCTAGCAACTATGGTCTCGGCTAAGATATAGTTTGCACCACAAATAGTGATATAGCTGTGGATGGCTACCATATATATCATCCAATTATGGAGACAGGCGGTCATCAAAGAGATCGAGCAGATGTTGGCATGACACGAGTTGTTTTATGTGTCGTATATACCATGCTCCATTTGATAGCTGTTGACTCTAGTCTTGATTTTGATGATTGACAAAATGTTTAAGTATATATGAGTACTAATTGTGTTTTAAGTATATTTCTCAGATCTTAGTACTCAACCATGATGAATGAATAAATGATTGTATTTTAGTTGAAAAAGTCCTTAAATTAATGAAAATCAAATATATGGACTTTGGAATTAATATGAAAGGATTTGAAGATGGTTCAGCAAGGCCGGCACGGCAAAATTTCAGTGGCACGCTTTCAGAGGTCGACACCTGTCCAGAGGTCGACACCTGAGGTCAACACCTGTCCAGAGGTCGACACCAGAGGTCGACTCATAGCCTGAGAATTCAAACTGGGCAGAACTATGGTTTTCTGGATTTTTGCCTAAGATAAACTGGAGGTCGACTCATGAGGTCGACACTTGATCCAGAGGTCGACTCATGAGGTCGACTCATGGCATAACGGCTAGTTTTTCTGAACTTCTGATTTGATTTCTAACGGCCATATTTTTGATTCTAACGGTCTTGTGGAGTTGTTTCAGCATGAATGAGGTATTTAACCTCCACCAAACTTCAAAAAAGACATGGAGACAAGGTGAAAAGGATTAGAGTGAAAGTAAAAAGCCTTCAAGCAATTCCAAGCCAAAAAGAGTGAGAAATCCAAGAGATTCCTTAGCCAAAAGCTTTCCATCTTTGAGGAATCCAACTTTCAAGAGTTTGGCATTTAGTGAGGTCAAAGATTCCAAGGGAAAAGGCTTGAAGAGTCTCCATCAAGAGCTTCAACAAATTTCTTATTGCTCAAAAAGGAGTTTGTATTGTTTTTATTCATTGTATTCAAATTCTATTTGTGGTAGGCTAGTTTCAAAGGAATTTGAAACTAGTGTGAGATTTGTTGGTGAGCCAATTGATAAAACCAACTAGGGTTGCTTGTAAGCCCGAAGTCAAAACAAGTGTGTGAGGTTTGTTGGTGAGCCAATTGATAAAACCAACTAGGGTTGCTTGTAAGCCCGAAGCCAAAACAAGTGAGTGAGGTTTGTTGGTGAGCCAATTGATAAAACCAACTAGGGTTGCTTGTAAGCCCGAAGCCAAAACAAGTGTGTAAGGTTTTGACTTGTGAGCCTGGTAAAACAAGTCGGCTGTAATCTAAAGATTATAGTGGAAATTCCCAAGTGGAGCTTGGGGAGTGGATGTAGGTGCTAGGTGCACCGAACCACTATACTTCTTGTGTGTTTACATTGCTCTTCTTTTGCTCTTTAATTGTTGATTTATTTCATTGCTTCCATTGCACAATTATTTGAGCACTATCACTCTTCACCTTAAAACTTGATAGCACATATATTGCTTTAATTTTTTAAATACCCAATTCACCCCCCCTCTTGGGCACCATATCTGGGCAACAAGTGGTATCAGAGCTCGGTGCTCTGATTGAAAATCTAACGATTTTGAGCTAAAGATTATGGTAACCCTTGTAGGTATTAGTGTTAGACCATCTTTTTTCAATGGCATAAATTACATATTTTGGAAAACTCGCATGCGCATCCATATTCAATCTATTAGTTATCATCTTTGGAAAACCATTATTAGTGGTCCTCATATTCCTTCCATTTTGGTTAATGGCATTTCCATTCCAAAGCTTGAAGAGGATTGGAATGAATATGACATTAAACAAATTGAACTCAATGCTAAAGCAATGAACTTGCTTTATTGTGCATTGGACTTAAATGAATTTAATAGAGTTTCTACATGCACATCAGCGAAGGAAATATGGGACACACTTGAAGTTACTCATGAGGGTACTCTTCAAGTGAAGAACACTAAAATTAATTTGCTTATACATTCTTTTGAAACTTTTGAAATGATGCATTATGAATCTATATCTGATATGTTTTCAAGATTTATGACTATTATTAATGAATTAAAAAGTCTTGGCAAAATCTATACTAATGCTGATTTGGTGAACAAAATTCCTAGATCCTTGCCAAAATCATGGGATCCAAAGGTGACGGCGATCCAAGAAGCTAAAGATGTAGAAACCTTACCTTTGGAGGAGCTTATCGGTTCACTCATGACCTATGAGTTGAACTTATGGCAAAGGATAGTGGAAGCTGATACAGAAAAGAAAATAATAGCTCTCAAGGCCAAAAGGAAATTCAAGGCAATGATGGCAACTTGGAGCGATAGCGAAGATTCAAGTACGGATGATGAAGTTGCCCATCTTTGTTTCATGGCAAATGAGAAAAAGGTATGTGCTAAAAATAATCATGATTTTACCTTTAAAGAATCACATGATGCATCTAATGATCTTGTGCATGAATACAGATTGCTAAAAATTGAGCACAAGAAATTAAATAGGCATGTAGATTCATTTTCTCTTGACAACACCAATCTTGCAAATAAAAATGATGATTTAAATGCCAAGATTGATATTTTGAAAAATGAAAAGAATAATTTTTCTAAAGAAAAAGAATTTTTAGAAAAAGAAAATGTTATTTCAAAAGATTTATGTAAAAAAGTTTTTAATGAGAAAAATATTTTGATTGAGGAAAAGAAGCAAAAACTCTTGAAGAACTTCAATATTCCTGCTTCTTTCAATTCTTCTTATAAATGTGGTTTCAATGCTTATCCTTCTAGATTAAGAAAAGTTTGGGTTCCAAAAGGAACCATAATTACTAATCATAAAGGACCCAAGAAAGTTTGGGTACCAAAAATATCCACTTAATTTGTTTTGCAGGAATGTCTTGCAACCCAACATGAAGAAAGGAAGTTCTTGAAAAGAGGTTGTACAAGACAATTTAAAGAAGTGGACAAGCTATATTTTGGACTAAATGGTAAAAGGAAGGATTATGTATATTGGTAAATTCTAAACATCTCCTTCCATAATTAAAATTGTAGATTAATTTTTATTGCATCAATTACTTTGAAAAATTATTTTAAATAGTTAATTAGAATCAAGTTTGGACTTATCATCATTGGCTATGATCATGAACTTTTTGGTGTTGATGAATTTCATGCTATCATGATTAAATTTATGATTGTAAGACCTTCACTTGATTTTGATTAATATATTTCATGAAAAATACTTTTAAAGATGCATATTGATTTGAAAAATATTTTAATTGATTGATTAGAATCAAGCTTAGACTAATAATCATTTGTTGTGATCATGACCATTTTGATGTTGATGGATTTCAAGCTCTCATGGTCAAACTTGTGATTATTAGATCTTCACTTGATTTTGATTAATATAGTTTCTAAATTATTTCAAGTGAAATGCTATGATTTATATGTTTTTATCTTTGGCATCTATGCATAATCTAGAAATGATTTGGATCAAGTATAGAACTAGTAGTTAAGGGTTACTTTGAAGAAGAAGGTATGCTTATTGACAAACCCTTGCTCTAATAGCTAGACTTGATATCATATTACTTCTAGCATTTGTATGGATATCAAATCATCTTAAAATGAATTTGAAATAATGCTAAACGTTTTTATGCGATATAAATATTTTGTATTTTGAAAATCATGAATATCTTGAAAAATTTCAAATCTTGATGCATAAGCTTTCATGTTTTATTCCTGAAATAAATGGATATTTTTAAAGGAGGAATAACATTCAGGGGGAGCATCCAAAGATTTATTATCATATTTGATGCTTTGAATATCTTGTTGATATCATGCTTTGCTTATATTGCTCTGGTACTCCTTCTTGTTTTCAAATCTAATTCTTTGGAGGAGTTACATTCAAATGGTATCATATTCTATTGGCATCAAAAAAAAAAATTTATAAGAATTTCTAGTAACCACTTCGGATTGGGTTAGTCACCATGGCCGTCTGGTCATAAGAGATAAGTAGGGCTTAAAGACCCTCTCTTCCCATTCAACGGGCTCTCTTATGACGTGTAGGGGTGCCGCTGTGACCTTATCCCATGAACAAGTAAGGCGAATGGATAATTACATCAAATCATTTCTTGCATGTGCTTACATTCTTTGGTATCTTGTTCAATTTATATCATATTCAATTGATATCATAAATATTTGATTTCATGCATTGATTTTGATGACCTACTTGCTATTCTTTTCAACTTCATTCCGACTTTGTATTGCCTTTCACCCTTTTTCATGATGTCAAAAAGGGGGAAAAAATTGTTAAGTATGAAAAGGGGAAGATTGGATAAACATGAAAAATCTTTTGAGAAATGAAAGAAAGTGCAAAAGGGGGAGAAGAATGTAAAATGTTTTTATC
Source organism: Areca catechu (assembly GCA_021397845.1). Lineage (NCBI taxonomy): Eukaryota > Viridiplantae > Streptophyta > Magnoliopsida > Arecales > Arecaceae > Areca > Areca catechu. The sequence continues at coordinate 7,586,039 of CM038041.1, read as the reverse complement.
TAAAGGAAAGAATTAGTAAGAAGAAGAAATTTTGAAAATTTTAAATTTTTCTTTTGCATATTTTAAAAAATATTTTTGAAGATTTTTTGGATCATATTTGAGGGGGAGCTTGGTGCTTATTGTTTTGAGCTTACATGTTTATCTTATTGTTAATCTTTTTAAGCTTACCCTATTCATATACTTAAAGGTTTTGTCATCATCAAAAAGGGGGAGATTGTTGACTCTAGTCTTGATTTTGATGATTGACAAAATGTTTAAGTATATATGAGTACTAATTGTGTTTTAGTATATTTCTCAGATCTTAGTACTCAACCATGATGAATGAAGAAATGCTTGTATTTTAGTTGAAAAAGTCCTTAAATTAATGGAAAATCAAATATATGGACTTTGGAATTAATATGAAAGGATTTGAAGATGGTTCAGCAAGGCCGGCACGGCAAAATTTCAGTGGCACGCTTCAGAGGTCGACACCAGAGGTCGACACCTATCCAGAGGTCGACACCTGAGGTCAACACCTGTCCAGAGGTCGACACCAGAGGTCGACTCATAGCCTGAGAATTCAAACTGGGCAGAACTATGGTTTTCTGGATTTTTGCCTAAGATAAACTGGAGGTCGACTCATGAGGTCGACACTTGATCCAGAGGTCGACTCATGAGGTCGACTCATGGCATAACGGCTAGTTTTTCTGAACTTCTGATTTGATTTCTAACGGCCATATTTTTGATTCTAACGGTCTTGTGGAGTTGTTTCAGCATGAATGAGGTATTTAACCTCCACCAAACTTCAAAAAAGACATGGAGACAAGGTGAAAAGGATTAGAGTGAAAGTAAAAAGCCTTCAAGCAATTCCAAGCCAAAAAGAGTGAGAAATCCAAGAGATTCCTTAGCCAAAAGCTTTCCATCTTTGAGGAATCCAACTTTCAAGAGTTTGGCATTTAGTGAGGTCAAAGATTCCAAGGGAAAAGGCTTGAAGAGTCTCCATCAAGAGCTTCAACGAATTTCTTATTGCTCAAAAAGGAATTTGTATTGTTTTTATTCATTGTATTCAAATTCTATTTGTGGTAGGCTAGTTTCAAGGGAATTTGAAACTAGTGTGAGGTTTGTTGGTGAGCCAATTGATAAAACCAACTAGGGTTGCTTGTAAGCCCGAAGCCAAAACAAGTGTGTGAGGTTTGTTGGTGAGCCAATTGATAAAACCAACTAGGGTTGCTTGTAAGCCCGAAGCCAAAACAAGTGAGTGAGGTTTGTTGGTGAGCCAATTGATAAAACCAACTAGGGTTGCTTGTAAGCCCGAAGCCAAAACAAGTGTGTAAGGTTTTGACTTGTGAGCCTGGTAAAACAAGTCGGCTGTAATCTAAAGATTATAGTGGAAATTCCCAAGTGGAGCTTGGGGAGTGGATGTAGGTGCTAGGTGCACCGAACCACTATACTTATTGTGTGTTTGCATTGCTCTTCTTTTGCTCTTTAATTGTTGATTTATTTCATTGCTTCCGTTGCACAATTATTTGAGCACTATCACTCTTCACCTTAAAACTTGATAGCACATATATTGCTTTAATTTTTTAAATACCCAATTCACCCCCCCTCTTGGGCACATATCTGGGCAACAATAGCCAATTGTCTCCATGGTCAGATGATGTGGATGGATGGCCACTCTATGTGGTGCAAAATGTGTGCACCGTAGAGGATCTTGGGTCCCCAACTAATGAAACTGGCAAGCCAAGCAACTTATCTTTAGAGGTTACCCCTGTACTGCAGAGAGATCAGAGAGACCCACCTGAATTAGCCAGTTAGGTTTTCACTAGGCTGTAAGGAAGGAGCCACCTCAGGTTGGTCTCTTTGTGGATTTTTGTGCCATGCAGTTGCCCAAGTGGCATGTCTCACGATATTCTTGAAAAAGACATTAACTGATATATATCAAGCTTGTGTTCAGATATCCTTCATCCTGGTTAGCAATTATTATGTTCCTTGACTACTCTCTATGCTCCTAGCTAGCTATCTATAGAGTCCAAGGCTCTACATCGTCCTTGACAGTCTTTCATTCAGTACTTACAACAAGCCTGGCATGTGCATTGCACATGGAGAATGGAGTTAGGCCTGAGAGATCTCTATATCTTTTTCACAAGAGGACACTCTCTCTTCGAGCATTTTATTAATTATGAGACATGTTTCTCGATCTTTCAATGGTGTGTATCTATTTGAGGATATAAGTAGGTTCCTATGGGATCAGATTGGCAGCTTGGTATTTGGCTGGACTCTTTGGGACATCTGACCCACCATGGCAGGAGAGGACTTGCATTCTACTGCCACATGTTAAACAAGCTTAAAGCTTGTAGGGCTGCCCTCCTGTACCTCTTTTTACTTTACACCTTTTTCTACTTTACACCACTTACATATGGGGTAAAATAACTCAGGTGAATCCGCCCCAGCTTGCTTGATAAAATTACCCCACTGGAGTCTTTTGATGCAGTTGGTTTAGACTGTGTAATATATAAAGGAAAATGGCAAGATTTCTTTTTTTTTTTTTTTTTTTGTGCTAAGGATGACGTAGGAATGACAGAAGAAAAGAAATTAAAATGCATTGACCGTAGTTATTGGGGAGATACTTAGCTCTATTACATTGTAATACCATCACATTCTCTTCACAAGAATTTATGTGGCTACTGCAGTGAAATAATCTCAAAATTGGCAGTGTAGGATATATATCATGTGAACTAAATGTCAGAGATTTTATTGATGAATTGAACTATATATGCCCTTGAATCATGGACTGCATTCACATACTATTTCATGACATAACAAGCTCCTTGAGCTATATATATATATATATATATATATAATGGATAATTAGTTTCAATGCATGAATAATTTATGTTGAAGAATCCTTTGCTTAGTTTATCTATCTATATGTTTGTATACACACATGCATACATACATATAGTTATTCCGGTGTGGAATAAGTAATGCTGTTGATCATATTCTAAAATTTCATCATCCAACCGCGATGGGTCGTACAACAATTATTCTCGAATCCGGTGAACGACCCTTCTGATCATTGTATATAACCACCTCTTGTCCTTTTCTTGTGCACATATTTAACCAATAAAGCATGTGTGATGTGTCTCAATAGATTCTATGTCAGTTGTTAGATTATAAAACATCTTAAAGATCAGTAGAATGCTAGCTCCTTAAAGGCACTTGCATAGGTATTCACATAGAAAGTATCTCTGTCCATCAGTCCTGTAGATTTGTCATTTTTAGGGCATCATGCAATATTCTAACTAACAATTAGTGGAACCTTAGCTCTTGAATCTCATATTCTATTGAATTGCAAGATATCATCTTAGATAACAATGGTAATAATGCTTGAAGCTCCTCAAACTCCCCACTCTTATCCCAATATAATGAAAAATTAGCGATAATTACGCAAAATGACCATACATTGACTCAAAAAAAAAAAAAAAAAAAGACAGTTATGAAAAACAACAATGGTACGTAGGAATCTAGCTAGAATTCCCAATTTTAGATTAAATGCTCTTTGTAAGTCAGCAAGACCATAGATGAACAGAAGAAACAGCTTGGAAGATATACGGTATAAACGACAAAAAAAACTTAATTAAGAACTATAGATATGGTTATTGTTGGATAAAATGCAACGTATGCCTATAAAAATTAGACAAAAAAATTATTCAACGGCAAAAAAAAATATTCGAAATTTCAATGCTTTGTGGTGCAAACCAAAATGTGCGATGGGAATGTAGATTCCAACCGTGGTAACTGCCTGAAAATTTCCAAATTCGGTGTTCTTCTCGAACACCAAAAAAAAAAAAAAAAACTGAATTCAAAGATCAATGCCACTTAGAAGCTCTAAAAGATAAACATGAAATGGTGGATATGAATATATATACATAAATCTAAGCCTCACACTACCAAATATCAGTTCAAATAATTATGATTTAAAATTGTGGATATATAGAAGGATTTTTTTTTTTAAAAGAAAAAAAAAAACAAAGAATTTCCTAGAAAATTTGATAAATAATTAGAGGCCATTAATTCTTTGAAATAATCAACAAAGAAGAGACAATCAGGCAAAGATAGAGCAAACAAAAACAGCACACATTTTGATTAAAATTCTGCATAATTGACTATTTAATCACAGGTGCAGATCCAAACTCACATTCTCTTTGACACCAGATTCGTAGCTCTGTGGAGGTGTAGAAGAAGAGGAGGAAGGAAAAGAAGCAATATTAGTACTGAAACCAACACCGCCTCCACCAGCTCCTATCATTCTAGACTCATCCCCTCCAAACAAGGGCAATGGCGTCGCTCGGTCCCGGTGGACTAGTCCAACGCCCGATCCGCCATGCACCACCGTGGGAACCCTCCAGAGGCCCGGCAGGGGGCTTCCATTGATAGGCTGGCTCACCGATCCGAGCCCGCCATAGAAGCGGGTGCCGATGCTGCTACCGGTGGTGCTAGGAGTGTTCCATGAGGGATAGTGGTGGCTGGCTGGGGGGTCGAAGCCAAAGCGGGCGGTAGGCTGCACCGAGCCAAGGCGGTTGTAGTTGAGGAAGGCATACATGTGGTGGCCCTCGGCGGTGGATGGGTGGTGGACCGCCATGGCTGACTGGAATTGGGCTCTCTTGGCGTGCTGCCGCTCGCGCTTGTGGGCATTCTGGTGCCCGCCGAGGGCTTGTGATGTAGGGAAGTGGCGGCAGCAGTAGTGGCACTCGAACTTGCGACCGCTGTCGCCGCTGCTGCCATTGCCATTGCTGCTGCCGTTGGGGTTGGCGGGGGTGTTGGGGTCTTTGGAGGGATCTTCTTCGCTGTCGGGCTCATGGGGAACCTCGATGCCAAAGAGGCGGATGGCGGAGGCGGAGGGGGGCTTCTCGCGAGGTGCCGGTCGGATAAATGGGAGCTGGGAGAAGGAGTCGACGCTCATGAAGTCGCGGGTCTCTCGCTCGCTCATCTCTAGTCGCTGCCGAGCCCGGCTCTAAAGTAGGATAAAGATCGAGAGGAAGGGAAGGAAGACAAAGATTGGAAGAAAGAGAGTGGGGGAAGAGAGAACCTTCTTCCTGTTCTTCGCCGCCTCCTCTCTCACTCGATATGTTTCATGTGGAGACTCTTGGAGAAAACCTTTTGTTTCCAGGCATGAAGTAGGGGATCGATGGAGGCCTTCTCTCTTTTTCTCTCTTCTACTCTACTGTCTTAGTAATTGCCATGTTTTGGATGCGAACCCTATTGCTATTAGGTTTAGCGAGTAGGCCTCACAGAAGGATGGAGATGGAGAGGAAGGGAAGGGGAATTCTGTTTGTGGGATGATATGGCTTGGATATTGGGGATTTGGACCATTGATATTGGTTTTTGAGAAAGAAGGATTATTTTTCTGGTTGGTTTGAAAGAGGTGACCGGGGGCTAAGGAGCTGGGGGAGGAGGGTGGACAATTGGAGCTGACCCCATCTCTGTAAGAGCACTGAACGATGGCTGCTGCAGCTGCTGCTGCTGCTGCTGGTGAAGGAGGCTTTTGGCTTCTCAAATAACAACCAAGTACCACTCCAACAACACCATCACCTCACCATCTCACCCTTCCTCTGTCCACCTCTTCTTTTTCTTCTCTTCTTTATATCTCTGGCTTTCATGCAAGTGTAACCATCAGTCAAGAGAGGAGGGTAAGTATGTGACCAGCTCTGTTGGTGGGTCTCTCTCTCTCTCTCTCTCTCTCTCTCTCTCTCTCTCTCTCTCTCTCTCTCTCTCTCTCTCTCTCTCTCCTGTTTTGTGACACTCCATCTGGTACTGGTTGCTGTGGAGGTTCTTTATAGCTGTTGGCTTCTTTAAATCTGGAGCTGCAGAGATGGGTGTGGAAGTGGTCCTGAAGATGTGTTTGGTGATTAGAATGAGGGGAGTTGTACATGGGACATTAGGTTTCTACCCTTGAACTTTTGTTTCATTACCTCAGTATGACATGTAACCTCCTTCCTTTTATCCTTCTCGGTTTGTCTACATTCTCACCGAGCCCTTACCTAATGCCATTTCAGAACTTAAAACATTTTTCTCAGAAGAAAAGAGACACTCAAACAAACATGCATGCCTTGTCGTAATATTTATACGCTATCATTTTATGCGTTGACTCCATTAAAATTTGATCGACATCTTACATCTCATATATCCTCTATTTAACTCAATTTGAGAAGACTTAAAATTTAAATTAAAAAAAAAAAAATCCCAAGTTTTAATAAAAAAACTAATTATAAGGAAACCTATCTGACAACTTTTGGTCTAGTTTTTACCTGTTTTACCATTTCTTCAGATCGTCGCATCCAGAAGTAAAGCCCTAAATGTTCTAGTTGGATTCTAAACATCTGATGATTAACCTTGCAATCCAATCTGTGTTGGTAATGACTTCCATTAATGATCATGCACATGGTACTTCGCAATCTACCGAAATAAGCTACATATATATGATGATGGATTTGTATGGGACTCTTCCTGCAGAGGTTCATGGGATGCATAGTGGCACCATATCTTTGTAGACCTCTCATAGGTGCCCCCACAAGCCTGATTTGCATGTCATGCAGAGATTCCTGATTTAGATGGAATTGGATGGTAGTTGATAGATTTGGACCACTGGGCAGGTGTTTCATGCAGAGCTCTTGGGCGGTTATGGATGTTTTATCCCAGAACTACACACTTGACATTCATATTTTTGCTAACCTAAAAGGACCTCCTTGTCATTTTCAGTTTAAAAAAAAAAAAGGGAAGGAAAAAAAACAGCAGTGTTTCTGTCCAGCCCTCTCTTTCTAGTTTCTACCTCTCCATCCAAAAGTCTTGCCTTTTAACCTCTCATGAGCCAAGTAAAAATACTTGTTAGTACGGTAAGGTTGGTGTAAGCCTGCAAGGTTTCTGTGTGCGAGGGTGCTCCCTTCCCTTTTTCAAGTTTTCAGTATTTTTTTGGCTTTGGGGTGTTCAGGTATCTTTGGTTTTGTGTAGGTTTTTGGCTGAAATGGTAATTTAATGATCAAGACACGGGACCTCTCATGGAAAACTACAAAACCCTGCAAACCGAAAAAAAAAACGTTTTTACTAGAATATATTTGTGTGTCCATAAACTTAAAACTAGTCTCTCTCTCTCTCTCTCTCTCTCTCTCTCTCTCTCTCTCTCTCTCTCTCTCTCTCTCTAGTTTTTTCTCTGCAGAGTGGGTTGCTTTATTCATGCATGCCTGACCCATTTTGCAATTATTCCCCCTCATAACTGTACACATCCTCCCTCATTACTCTCTCTCTTCCCCTCCCATGCCCAGGACCAGTCACTGTCCCCCTCTCCCAACTTCTCCCATCTACCACCTTGGGCTTGTGACATGGATACGAGACTGTGAGTCCCAGCCCACTGCACCAACATTTGCTCCTTTGGGAGCCCTATTAATGAAAGGTACTTCCATGTCTCTCCTACCCCACCACAAGAAAGAAAATACATGCCAAGCAACCCGCACCCCACCCCCAAAACCTAACAATAACAACAACAACAACAGCAACAATAACCACCTCATATTCATGCAAACTATCCCTAAGCTCCATCTTTTATCCATTAAAGCCTCACTTTGGGACCATCTTTGGGGCCCAGGCCCTCGTCTAGGGCACGGTGCCCTTCCTCGGGCCCTTTTGCCTTCCGGTGGGTTGCAGCCGGATCCAAACTCCGTAGCCGGCTTGACATGGCTTGGGTTCAACAGGGACCTGCGCGCTTGTTGGGTCACTGCCTCCTCGTCCTTGTTGGCCCAAAGTCGACCTTTTTTTAATATAAATGTGGGACCCGACACGTACTTGATTTGTCCCCCAAGCCAGACTGTCAAGATAAGGTTTGATACATAAAGCATGGCACATAAGCTGCCACGGTACACCATTGCTTTAAACACGTGAGCTTAATTAGTTCATAATTAATCCTATAACAAAACAACGTTGTAGGCTGTAGCCTAGTAATTGCACCCGTGTACTTTTGGAAGGAACTTCACTTCTATGTTCAGAATTTTCCAAATCGTTCGACATGGTTGGATCATCCATAATTCCTAGACAACAAGATTTTTGTGGTGCCCCATTTGTTACCAAAAGAAATTAATTGATCCATAATACAATTCTTAATGTCAAGCAATCAATGAACTTAAAACAATCCAAGAATTGTATAATCATACATATCGATGTCATTCCAATGGTAAAAAAACATAGAAAAAATTTGGCAATTGGCGTAAAATCCTTGGAAATGTGAAGATCTTTTAGATTATTTCTCACACATGATAAAACCATGATACTACTTTTATCCAAAAAAAAAAAAAAAAAACAGCGATGGTATATAGATTTGGGTGTAATGGGAACAAGAATGCCCTTGCCCTACAGGGAGCCCTCCCTCCCTCTCAGTAGTGGGACCCACATTGGGGTGAAATCTACAGTAAGATTTCTAATAGATCACCGTCCGAGGGCGATGGCTTTCTACATGTTAACGCCCCCACATCAACGTCGTCAATACGGTTGGTTCTGGCTCTTTAAAGGCTCTGGTGGTGTTCTCAAGGCTTGGTATGATAGCGCTGTCGGGGGGAGGGATCTAAACCTAAGGACCACCGGAGAGCGCATCTCAAAGCTGAGGTCACCTAAAAGAGAGTTGTTTTGAAGTCTTTTGAGAGGCCAAGGAAAAAGAGAGGGGGATGTGGGGGTTCCTTTCACATGAGCTATGAATGCACAGGAGCGATCGTGGGGCCCGTCCTGGAGCTTGAAATATGATTGGTCCCTCCTTTTCTATACCTATACCTGGATTTAGACAGCTTGGAACTGCCCTTATCTTGGGTGATTTCCCTCTCTTGCTGTATTTGACCTTTGGCCAGTGGATTCCTACGCATTGCTAAGCTCAAGAAAGGTAATGAATGATGTGAGTAGTGATTAGGTTGCACTTTGTGACAGTCCCAAGTCTTGAATACATATGTGTATATATATATACACACCTCTAACTCAAAGCTTAGGGACATGGATGATACCCAATAAGTAATACACTGGATCCTACTTTTTTTATTGGCTTGATTAGAAGATGTGGAGCATGTTTTCTTTGGTGGACCAGTCTTGGAATTTAGCTGTACATCCAATCAAGGACCCTCTTGTATGGATGTCTCACTCGCCACCACATTAATATTTGAACTTGTATTGAATTGCACTTGGAAGTTGAATTGTCTCTTTCCACTAGGTGTGACATCATGGAAGAGTAGATAGGATGAATTAATGGAAAAACAGACATCTGTACATGTTTTGATAAATTTTTTTTTCCCCTGCTTGTTACAAAAAAAAGAAAGGAATATGAGGAATTCCACCTACTCCATTAAGATAACCAGGAAATACAAGCTGATAGGATCTGGTTTACAACATGAGATTTTCAGAACAAGGTTATGTTCTTGCAAGACACCAGAATTTCCTTGGATAAGAAAAACTTCGAAGTATAGAAGAAAATATAGCTATGATTCTTCGTCTTCTTCTTTTTGGTGGGTAGGGGGGAGACATAGGCTTTATCAATATATATGCATCATTAATATATATATATATATATATATATTAAAACATATGCATGGTCTCTTCTAATAATAACCGTTGAACATAGCTAGGCAATTGCCTAAAATCTGGAAGTCTAGAATTAATTCTTCCTCTTTGAAGTCCATATGGAGGTGGAGCAAGAGATTAAAATAGTACTTTTAGTTATACATTACTAGAGTATGACAGTGCAATGCTTTTGTGATGGGAGATACATACTGTGGAGCTTTATCAATGCACTTGATGGTGGAGTTTAATTGGCTTAATAGCTAGAAGAGTTCGATCATATATATAGACATATTAGTAGATGACCGGTCTGAATCCGGCCGAGAGCAGTACTTTCCACGATTCAAATTTTCCACCCCCCTCTTCTTGGAGAAATCAGACCTTTGGACCTGTCATTTTAAATCCAGCAGTCATACCAGGTTTGAATTCAGATTCTGGAAGATCCGATGCCAGCATGACACGTTTGCATTCCTAACTAAAGCTTTATTAAGTGATGCTTAGAGAGAATTGAACTTATAGAGCCCTCCTTGTACCAAAGACAGCTTTTGTATGCTTATTTAGAGCACTGGAGTCATTTGACAGGTGGATGAGTAGTGAAGCATGGTCTGGACAAACACATTGTCTTGGTGACCACTGCACGAGGGTGCTGTCCTACAAGAATTGATGGCTTTCTTGAATGAGAGAACCAGGACCACGAGAACATCTTGTCGTAAAGCATCTTTGTTTTGACCGGCCCAACAAAAATTTTAACCGGAGGAGAATCTGCTGCAACTAGGAGCGTAATCAGCTAGAAGACATGAATGCTTTTCTCATCATCACTCGAGAGACCTCGGAGTTTACTTTTCACAAAACTCATAGGCATGATTTCATTCTAGGAGTAGAATTACTTTTTACATTTACATTCTTGGAAAGACATGAAGGTTTAAAATTAAAGTTAATTAGTAATAGAAGCAATGATGAGGTCGAGAGCGAGAAGAAATCTTTGGAGATTGGTTAATCTACTGCATACCATCTCGATTTCGTAGGTCTGTGACTGCAATTCAAATTCAATGGAATTCTTCAGAATCACTATATATCCATCCTGACTCGTTTGATGCAGTTCGTCTTTTAGCATTTAATTGTAATGTACCGTAGAGCTACAAAAGTTTGGTTTCGAGATATCTGATGATCGTTCCTACCTGTGCCAGTTAAAGCAATAGTGATGTACTCAAACAATCTGGACTTCCAAAGTTTGGTTTCGAGATATCTGATGATCGTTCCTACCCGTGCCAGTTAAAGCAATCGTGATGTACTCAAACATCTGGACTTCCATATGCCATGAAAGAAATCGAACTCAGCTATATATTCAGATACATGCATGCACTCATCCATCAAGATTAAATCTACATTTCGATTCTGATATTTGTCTCGCTTCCAGAATCCGGATAAGTTTTCCCATGTCTAATAACTCAAAAAAGTTTTTCTATGTGATATTGTGTCTCCATTTGACTGCAAGTTTCTTCTCATAATAATTTACATATTTTCTTAATTTTCTGCCGAATAAATCATCTTGTCGATTAATTCCACGGCAATAAGTACCTTTTTGCAGGAAAAACTTCATACCGTTAATTAATCATGAACTATTAACAAAAATAAAAGATAAGAATCGTTACTTTTTGTCATGGTGATGCGCCGTTATGTGCATCAAAAGAATTGGTTGGATAACATCCTCCCACGTCTCCATGGTTCCACCATTAAAGCCAGTCTATATATATCACTAAAGACTTGATTCGTACTCGTCAAAATCTACCTATATTTGCTTGCTTGATATAAAGCATTCATGGTGAATTATTCGCTATCGGATGTCCATTTCATTCTACTATTTCCACTACTTACTAAGAGGAAGAAAGCATAAGATTTTCGATTGCAACGCAACATCGACATGTACGTACGTGGCTAGGAATTGAAAAGGATACTCGTCCTTTCATGTCTCGTGACTTTGGCATCAAATTCATGCGATCGATTTCCAAACCCCTAGAGTTGGGTAGGTGAAAGAAGAGAGATTCACATTAATAACATTTCAACAATAATTCATCTCCTAACACATGGTCCCCTTTATTTTATAATCAAAGTCGACATATATATTGATGCATTATACTGAAAGGACTAGCAGTATATGTACGCTCTTCGTACCACCAAGCCTGGCACTGTATTGATCTTCTCCGGTGGGGGCGGTGATCGAGAGGTGAAAGGAAAAAGAAAATATACCAGGGTGCTCTATAATTAATCTAATAAGTTTCAAACCGTACTCTGGTTCTACGAGGAGACTGCTCTGATTAAATTAAATGATCATAGAAATACTGGTAGTAGCCCAACGATCTTAACTGCGATAGGCCACCGGTCCACATGATTAATTAGCACCCTCTTCCTTTCTCAGTAACTTCATGACTCGAACTTCATTTCTCTAAATTCTCTCGAGGCTGTTCAACCATCCCCCACCTAATGAACAAAGTAAGGTCCAGTAGTCCATGCAGTAAGGTGCAGTAGTCCATGCTCTTGGTAGGCCATGTTGCTTCCCTCCTTGAGCCACCCTTTGGAATCACTAGAAGTGGTCCCATTCAAAAATTCTCTCCTGTTCCTAAGCTCTCTCTCTCTAAGTGTGTGTGTGTGTGTGTGTGTGTGTGTGTGTGTGGCATATAGTAGCATTGTATTCCTCTCAAGTAGTTTTCTACTTTTCTTGGCACTCTGGAGTAGGGCCCCTGATGGGCACTGGTTGTTGGAGAACCATTGAAGTTTCCAAAGCAAGATGCGCCATTGGTATGAAGTAAAGACAAGTACAAGAGCATGCATGCCTAGTTGTGGAAGTCTTATAAAAGAATCACTATAGCATGACCTCCATGTTTTGGTATGCGAGCCAAAGCAGCCTTTTTATTTCCATGTTTGTGTGACGCAACAAAGGATAGGAACCCCTTGGGAATGAAAGCCACGTATTTCTGCTTGACAATAAAATCTTGCTACAGTTGGCTGATGGTGAACCTCATTCATCATCCTGTCTAATAAGACCACTCCACTCCTCCCTTTCATCCCTGCAACCATTTAGTTATTAAACTACTTCAAATCGAAGCAAGGTGATTCTTTCATGGGCCACCAGCCGAGTGTAAAGGTCGAACTGCATCATTTATTAGTGCCTCGAGAAACCAAATCAATGCCACGCTAGGATATGACGATGACACGGTGATCTAATGGCAACCACATTTTACTTAGGATATTCTTGTGCACTTCATTATGAGTAGGTGCATGCTGGTTGTGATATTTTATCATCAACCAAAATTTTAATTCAAATCCATAGGAAGACGAGGTTGACGTGCCCACATCAGCATTCGAGATTAGTTGAATTAAAAAGGATAGTTGCGATGCTTTCCATCCCCTGCTTTTCTTTTTTCCTTTAACCTCTCCGACACCCAAAACCTGTTGAAGATGGGATATGAAAGCATGCAGGTCTCAGCTGGTAAACTACCAAGAAACTGTACCAGCTTTCCACACCCTACGAAGAGGATAACTGAGGGCATAATTATTGCAAAATGTGTTTTATATGCAATCAGTCATATCTAGATGACTTTTGGAGTTGGAATTTGTTCTGGTCGGTCAAAACTAGCAAAATATGGGAAAAATAAAGGATGGGAAAGCTTTGTGAACCTACTGCTTGTATATATATATATATATATATATATAAACTAAAGGAATTAAGACCGGAAGATCTCTGCAAGTCTCGTGCAAGTTCTCTAAATAATTATTTCACCATTCGGGGACGATTGTCCAGAATGACTACAACCATGAGTACACTAAACTTACCTCAAAAAAAAAAAAAAAAAACTATCGGTACGACTTACAACTCACAGTTTCCATAACAGAATGGTGTGGCTTTAATTCATGTTCCTTGGGTCAAAGAGGTAGGATTAGTCTCATCTTCTCACCATTATGAGCAGCAATGATCCGTGCACATTGGCAAACACTTAGGATTCCATTGCCTTTTGCTTAGAAAGTGGAGCAACTGTTTTGGATAATATAATTTCACAAGACCGCATGATTGATTTGGACTCTTTTCTCAATCTCTCCCTCATTTTTGGCAAGCTCTATAAAGTTTAAATGAATTTGAATCCAGTAGCAAGGACCACAAGCATTCTTCTGGACCACCAACATGACCCCTGACAACATCTTGATCCAGGCCATTCATTTGATGGCCCAAGTCATGAAGGGCCAGCAGTAAAAGGCTTCATTGAAGGTCTTGGGGGAGTTTTTAGCATGTTACTGACCATCGATGGCTTGTCTAGCTTTAGACAGCTAGCAAAGCCAAATGCATCAGTCTGGGTGTTGGAGTACTGAAGGAAACATCATTTAGTTTCATATTTGGGACCATGGCACATCCAAAAGGTGGTACCACGTAGATCGGGTGGTTGAAGTTAAAGTGCTCATTAGATATTGATGGGCCCATGAATTGTGCTACTAGTTCAATTATGTCCCAGAAAATTTGGGACATAAACCTCTGGATTATTTATTCATCCTGGTGCAATTTATTCATTGGTGTCACCTTGAGCGGATTTGAATTTTCTAAAGGAAAGTTTAGGTGTTACTTTTCAAGGATGGCTTTTGGGTAGCTCAGCAATTAGGCTCCTCTTGGCTTGGTCTTTGGGGTTGTTTGCAACTCTGAATTTTGTCACCATGTAATTCTATACCAGTCTAGCTTGAAAAAGAATGATAAATATTTAGGGGCCGTGGAAAAAGAATTCTAAAGAAGAAGGTGCAGTTTATAAGAAATTTAAACTTGATTTTGCTTTTGGAGAATTTATCAATCCAACCGTAAGTTTCATCCTAGCTAATTAATAACCTTGAAATGATTCCATTAACTGCCAATAACTTTTTATCATGTTTAAAGGCCTGCAAGCATAAGGCAAGCATGCCCTACTTGAGAAATGCAAGAGCAAGACCAATGACCCGGCCCTTTTAGATCCGATCCAACTTGTTTTAAAAGACCCGTAGATCTGGATTGGGTCTTAAAATTGGATCCGTTCTATTTTGCAGATCGATATGGATTTACTAGATTTGGACCCACTACAACCTGACTTGAACCTGCTAATACTGTCAGAATTAAACATATTTAGACCTTTAAATTAAAACTTGTATGGAACCTATTTTTAACATAAAGAAAAAATTATAATTATTTTTATATCTTAATTTATTTAAAAAATAATATTTTTTTTATCTATTTTGTGATTAATAATAGTTGGCTATGTAATAATTAAAATATAGTTGTCTATTTGATCCAGATCATATTTAATTCCAAGTTTTTTAGATTAGAACTAGATTGGACCCGATCCAACCCGAATGACCTGTTGGGTCAAAAACATTAATAATGGACCTTATTCAACCTGACCTAATTTTTAGTAGGTTGGATCTTGATCTAATATTATGACCCGATCAAAGAGCCGGATCAGGTCGGGGTTACTCATGTCCTGGCTTGACCGGATCTATTTTCATCCATTGAGGAGAGCGTAGGAAGAGAATTTGAAGTGCTTGGATCATCTTTAAAGTACATAACTAGGACCTCAAAGTGTTCCTGATGGACAGCATTTCATGTAGTCCATGATCTTGCAATCCCAAGAAGTTTTCCTTTTAATTTCAAGATTCATGTTGCATTGGCTCTAAAAGCTGATATCTCATGATTTTTCAGTTTATGGTGACCGAGATAAAAGAAGCCAGCATCTTATCTACAGTAGAACTATGGCATGGAATAAATGAAAGTAAACTTGTTGTTTACTAGATCCCTAGCTATAGTTAGTTATTTTGGGCATTGTTCATTGATCAAGATACATAACATCACAAAGCCAAGAATAACAATGAAAAATACTTGATTTTCTTTTTCAATTGGTATTCCAACACACAGAATAGTAAGGGATACACAAACCATTACATTCATATGTATCTTTCTGATTTCTCAAACTCGCAACCTCCTGCAATTCGGTGGATCTTCAAAAATGGCATGTATCAGAACTTAGAAGAATCACTACCCAGCTAACAGAATTTTAAGTATGGCCAACCATGTACCTCCATTAAAGTATCTCTGTTTCACTATTTTAGACCATCTCAAAAGGTCACTTCTAGTCAAGAACATAGCTAAAAGCCCTTGGTTTTAGGGAGTTCCATCGGTCTTTCTGTTGTTGGCGGTCCTTCAATGAGTCACTGAAACCATTTCTCTCCAAAATTGGAGTATTGTCCATCCCATTTCTTCTCCTGTTTGATCCCGTCGTCTGAAAGGATGTTATTAGAGTGCTCGTTGACACTTGTGCTTATAAATCCATCGATGATCTTCACAAATTTGTAACCTAGTTTTATTTAGTAAATATGAGTTATTTTTGAGAATTAGTCCTCAGTAAGTATTTTATTTGTTGATGATTCCAAGGGGACAGGTTTTTTCCCCGTGTTAGGGTGTGTTTGGTTAACCGTAAGAAGATAGGTGAGAACTCAAATTGCCAAGGTAAATCCTCCACCAACCAAAGTCATTTCCTGCACTTCTTAGTGCTTGATTTGTTTTGTAAATTGGGCATCCAAAATCATTTCAGGCTTGCGGAAAATCAAGTTGAGTCATCCCAGGTCTTCCAAAAATGAGTTCTCACCAAGTGTGGAGTCTTGCTACAGGTTATCCCTATGCATTTAAAGGTTTTATTTAAAAGAGCCAATAAAGAAACAACTTAAATGAAATCATAGATGATGATTCTTCCACCAACCTCAACATCGACCAAAGAGGAACCACCTTGGCATATCCAACCTCATCATCCTAGACATGGATGACCTGAAGGCATGATCATACCGGTCCAAAAATATTCACGTATGGTAGTTATATCTACGGTCATTATGACATAATTAAAACAGTCATAACCACAGAGTATATAAATAACTGTTATAATCCACTTAATTATGAAGTGGTCATTATTGTGTAGTCACTACACGTCTTGCTTATCTTGAAAATGGTTACAACCTTTTTGGATAAAGAGGGAAGGACCAGAAACCTTCATGTAAGTCATTGGAGAGCTTTTTCAGTCAAAAAAAAAAAAAAAAAAAATCATTCGATAGCTTTCATTCTCTCTTACTTTTCTTTTTCTCTTCTATTATTTTCTGAATTTCATTTGACTTGGATATTAGAGAGTCTCCTATCGAAAAAACTCTGGTAAAAAAATTTGTTTCAGATCCAGTATTCAATCAAGCAATAACAAAACTCCATCTTGACCGTACCGACAAAATTCAACAGCAACGATCGATAATGTACATTAACAATGACCAGGACATATAAAACCATATATGGTAGCAGTGGCAACAATGCTTATAGCGTTTTAGGAGACCTAAGGTCTCATCGTGCTTCAAACTTACAGTGAATAGACATATTTGACCATTGTAGATTTGTAGTCTAATTGCCATGGAGAAGCAAAAAGTACTTATTTGAGTGGCTAATCATTTACCAGACTTAAATTTGGAATTTGCGGCCAATTATAATTACGAAGCCAAATTATTAACTTCCCCCCCCCCCCCCAACAACTTCTAATCTTCTTTAGAGTTGGCGCCGAAGTGGAGGAAATTTATTTAAAGGACCTGAATGCAGCATTATATCCTATTAGGGGTTAAACAAATTGATGATACTATCGTCGGCACGTCAGTTGCCGATATTAGCTCGAATAATTTTACGCGTCCTTCTTCCTTTGTCAATTGTCCAGAAGTTCCCCTTACGGTTCTGGACCGATTAATTAAGCTCCCACTCTGCGGCCTCTCGATGTAGTCTCCTGAAGCCTAGATATATAATACGAACAAATTAGGGTTGGAATTTCTAAATTTCCTCCAACGTTGTGCGACCCAAAGGTGAGCTCTCGATGCCAAAGCTCCTCGTTTTTACCATTTGAAGCTAAATTGTTACAGAAACCCAAATGTTTTCCTCGGTTCCCCATTGTCTCCTCGAATTTACTATAAGATCCACAGTACGGTTGTTATTTTTTTATTACAGATCATGAGACCGAAACCCTAGTTCTGAATCCCCTTGAGAGATGAACTCAGAATTAGGATTGCAATCGTTCGGTCATAACCCTTAGCTGCAATTTCTCAGTTGGAATGAGTTCTTTTTTGTCGTTTTGTTTGTTGTAATTTTGGCTATCTTGATGAGTGCGTTTGTCTATGGATTTCGGTGTAGAATATCATGCGTTTTTTTTTTTTTTCCCCCTCTCTTTTTCAGCGATTGTTTAAATGAAGGACAGAAAGAACGCTTCTTTCTTAAAGCATGTTCCGGTGAATTGTGTTTCACAGGTCTGTACTCACTGATCTCTATCTATTTTCGTCACATAAATGGGTGTTATTCCTTAGTTGAAGTGCTGTTGGCTTGATATATACTATGTTGGATGAATGTTGGCTATGCCGTAATCTTTGAATTAGACTTTGGATATTTAAGTGTGTTTCTTTGATTTTTTAGCTGCGTTTCATGTTTCTTTCTTGGCTGATGATATTCTACTTGAAAGGAGTCTGTTCACTTAGTGAAGCACAAATGCATACACCAAACCAAAAATATATATATTTTTTACTGAATATCTGGCCAATTTATTTTTATCTGCTTGTTAACTTTCTTGCAGCTTACAAAATCCAGGGGAATATTGATTTGAAGTAATGGTCATTGGCTTTGAGTAATAGCATATTGATAGCCATGAAGCTCTCTTGCAATTCACTCTCTTTTATCTATGTTGGCCTAATGGAACTTTTATTTTTTTCCTAAATAGTCCATAATTTCACCTTTTGAATATTGATTCTCTTTTCCCTCTATTCTGAAACTTGTTGCAAATTTAACCTCATTGCGATTATCAGTGATATCACTATAGCCCATTGCATGGCAGTGATTCGATTTTGCTTTCAGCGGCACCTATCATATTGCTTGTGTTATGACCATAGCAGTAAATGGTTTTATCTCAGGTATGTTATCATGATAGATAAAGTTAGTTTATCTCAGGTACGATGCCATGATGGATAAGGTTTGAGCAAAGTAGCCTGAAATGGAAGCAGGTGTAGGTGTAGTTCTAGTTGCTGGAATGAGTCAGTGAACTTTTATAAATTTCAGGAAGTGCAAGCAACTAAATGCATATAAAATAAAATATTCCTGAATATTCTACAATAGCTAAGATATACTTATCTGGTTACCGTATTTTAGAGAGTACATGCCACGTGTAGGATGCAAATGTAGAAGGCAATCAGTACTATAACTTGATTCAAGTGTATATGTAAAGGAAGGAAAATATTTGGTTAAAAACTCACTTAGAAGCATTAATGCAGGCATGGTTGAGACCAAAATCCTAAAGCTAGTTAGGCACCCCAAGTGGAAGATTTCTTATTACAAAATGTTTGGTATTGTGTGGACAGAAATATGCCTTAATAAAGCAATTATCAAATCTTATGAATAACCAGTACAGCTGACCTTTTTTTTGTTTCATGTCTTTAACTGAAACAAGACTATTGAAGACCAGCACATAACAAGAAGGATGTCTAATTCATTGTGAAGGATCATCAAGGACTGATTGTTTGCCTTGCAACTTTTTGCTGGTGCTATGTGATGCTTAGCCACCTTGGTCTTAGGTATTTCAAAGATATCCTGCTAAATTTATCACTATCAATTTTTTTATCAAGCTTGACCATATAATTTTCTTTTGCTTTAAGTTTTTTTGCCTTATTGTGATGCATTATATTGCATTTTGCTAGCCTCTTCCTATTTATCAAACATCAAAACAAGAAGGGAAAAACTGGACACAAAATTTTGAAAAGAAATCCAAACGGAAATTTGCAGGAATCATCTACTACAGGTAGCTGAGAGAAGAATGCCAGATAATCATAGTTTTATTATTGTATGTTTTTTGCATATGACACCATTGATCTCTCTACCAACTCTTGTGAAGTGAACAGTCAACTGGAACAAAAGGGTATCACAGTATACAGGCTAATTTATTATTTCAATTGAAATATACTCAAGCTGTTAATACTTAAAAACAATTATGAGTACTTATTTTAAAAGATATCATTCCAGTTTGAGATCCAAAATTAAAAATTAAAAAGAAAAAACTCCTGATATAGATCTGGAATCATCATTAAAAAACTTTAAGTGTGTGTTCTTAAATTGTCTTGTCAAAATTTATTTGGGATATCTTTATGGCTATGTGTGTTCTCCTCCAACATCTTGATGGTTAAGTCTAAGTAAAAGAGTATACATCCTGCTTGTACAGTAATATTGGCCTTAGTATGGAAATTGCAAATATACCGAGTTCTTCTCTCTTTCTTTATTGTTTCCTTAGATTTCATACCTTTTCAAGCAAAAGATTATGCGAAATGCACTGCAGGAAAGGTCCCGAAGATTGAACATGACATGTGTTTAAAGGAATTTCTTGTTTTAAAATCATGCATACAGAACATGGGACTCTTGGTTCATACATATGCAAGCATATATAATATTTCCCATATGATGATGCTCTTATCTTTTATCCTCTTGACCACTATTGTTGTCACGCCCCGACTCCAGATCAAGGATCGGCTACGTGACCGGCCGCACAATCCTAGGTATCCCCTAGAGATCATGTCAGGCCTAACTTTCAAATCAATAACCAAACAATGGTAAGGAACAACTTTCCATAAAGATTAACAGAAAATAAAATATAAATTCAGGGATTAACACCTAAATCCTAGCTCCTCACTGACAGGTCTCAAAGCCTAAATGATCTTCGATATCTGAAACAAAAATATAGGAAAACAGGGGTGAGCTACACAGCCTTAGTAAGTTATCAACACTTCTAATAAACATACAACAATGTGCCACTAGTAACAACAAACATAACACATCATACAACAAGATGTCCAGCAATATAATAATATAACCAACAACATGATGCAAATATGTACACTTAAATGCAACAGACACGACACGACTATGGATGGCCAACCATTTACTCTACTCTCCTAGTCCCTCTGACTATGGTCACGATCGGCCCGTGGTTCGTCCCGAAAGAGATTAAATCCTGTGTCACATACCGCTCAACAGTCATGTGCCAGCAATAGCCCTACTGGAGGCCCAAAAGGAAAATTAGCTCTGAGTATCACACGAGAAACATGCATCCTTTGCATGTACCTGCCATGCATGGCTAAAATAAGGCAACTAGCTCCTATGTCATATACCGCTCAACGGTCATGTGCCAACGATAGTCCTGCTGGAGGCCCAAAAGGAGACTAGGTCCTCATGTGATCATAGTCGGACTAGAGAGCACCCACACCGACACAATGCACCCACACCAACACGATGCACACACGCCAACACGATGCACACATGCCAACACGATGCACACAATCCAATGCAATCAAATGCAGATATATTACATATATTTACTAATTCATAAATATGTACATATTGGCATACAACATCAGAGGTCAAGATAACTTACCAAAGAGCATCCATCAACTAGTACTGTCCAACACTAAACTGGGTCTTCCAAGGTCAACAATGATCCTGAATCACAAATTAAAAAGAAATTAAATAAAAACTAAATTTTCTGGGACATCCTCAACTAACAGTCCTTTTCCTCCCTTCCTTTTATTTATTATTATTAATATCATTATTATTATTTATATATATATATATTATTATTTCTAAATTGTATCGTCACTGGGTTGGCCCATCCCAGAAACAGGCCAGGCCCAACACAGATAGAAAAACTCGCCCAACAAAATCTAGGCCAACAAAGCCTGGCCCAACTGAGCCCGGCCCAACAGAGCCTGGCCCAGCTGAGCCCGGCTAAACGAAGCCCAGGCACAGTACCTAGACCAATTACTCCATGGACAACCCAAGGAGGATCGGCGACGATTCTCATGTTCGGCTGCCAGGAGGAGTCGCCGGAAGGGAAGAAGGAGATCGACGATCCCGACGACGGCGGTCTGACCACCTGCCAGAAAGCACAGGGACCAAATCTCCTCCCCTGTTAACAGAGACACCACTCTGTTAACAGGTTGATCAACATCCCCCCCGAGAGAGCGGAGGAACGGCGGCGATCCCCGTGATCGACCGTCCGGGAAGGATCGTCGAAAGGGAAGGAAGGAACTGGCGGCGACCAACGATCGCCTGACCCCACTTAAAATCCCAGAGAAGGAAAAATGCAAGAACGGGACGGATCCCTCCCTCCTCCCCGACGATCATTCCAACAAAAACCATTCTCCAAAAGAAAACGAGGAAAGAGGACTTACCGGCGATGTGGGTTTTCGGGTCGCAGCAGCCACCGGAGAGGAAGCGCTCCGGAGAGGGCCGAGACGTGCGAAGGAGACGTCGGCGTCCACCGAAGGAAGGAGATCTCGATCCAACAGAGGCTCACGAGCCCTCCCCCCCGGCAGCGTCGACCGGCTTCTCCGAAATCTCTGCCGGCAGATCCGAGCGTTCGGTGCCAATCGAATTTGAACTAGAGTCGACAAGGATCGCCGGCTTCGGTCCAAAAACGGCCCAGTAAAAAACAGGGCCTCACAATTGTAGTAACATGAACTGCCTCTTTTGCTCTTCAAGATTACAAACAAGATGTAAGGTTTGTAAAGGATTATAGCAAGACTGGCAAAATTTCTATCATCAAACTAAGAGATCTGGAATCAGCATGCAGAGATTTGGTGAAAATGTATGTATGACAGTATATGATTGTCTAAGGTTCTGATGGCTTACATGTCTTAATCATTCATTCATGCGCGGTTTTCTTTTTCCGTGCTACTGTTGGCTACAGTGTTTTTCATATCATTGATTACTAAGATGTATATACTAGACAGTCAAGTTGCATGACGAAGCTACAGACCAGGAAACAAACAGCGTCTTAGGGAAAGTATCCAGTGATCAACCATGGTTAGGTTTGTGTGGTTCAGGGGAACTATCTCATGTTTATATTCAGCATCCAGCCCTATGATGCAGCATTCCTGAAACACAAGGACTTTATTACGATGATGGGAGCAGATTGATTCTTGCTCCAACATCTAATCAGGTGGTATAAGTTACATGGTTATTTTTATAGGCTTCTTAGATATATTTTCCAGATTGAGATGGAATCAATTACCGGGAGGGGATCTACTGTTGCAGGTTTTATCACATTGGTCCATCTACACAGCTTGATCCACCATTCGGATTCAATCAGTGAAGGGCCTGTTTTATTTATTTGATATCCTCCAGATTAAAAACTCATAGGGATCCAGCAATCGAATCGTGGGATTCAGCTTAAAAATAGGGAAATTGGTGGATACCTTTAGTCGAAGATGCAGGCAAGGTTCTGAAAGCATATACTTGGCTTTTTTCTGGACAGACTGCCCATCTTGGGACATCATCATATTCATAAAGACAAGGTACATCCCCAGGCTTCCTGGAGTGCGATAAGTGGCGTCTCAAACTTACATATAGAAGTAAAGAACGCAGCAACTTTTCTTTGAATTTATATTGACCATGAAACTTGTATTTTTATTCTGGGTCTTATTCCTATCTCTCTATATATGTTTCATGCATTTCTTTTAATTGACCTTATAGTTAACTTCTGATGAATAAATGAATGAATGAATAATATCTGCTAGATTGAGAATCATTATAGAAGTTTTTGTTCATACATTCGGAACATATAATCAGGGGAGGCAATTATCACATCACAAAAATCTTGATTGAATTTTATTTTTCATATTGGCTTCTATCTTCCTATGAAAGAAAAGGATTAGATTGTAACCCATTGTGATCGCAATTGATTGTTGTTCAGAGGGATGAATGCTTCCTTCATCCAGCTGCACACCAATTCATTGTGATGAAACAGGCTGCAACTTGATTGGGATTTCTGCAATCTATGGCTCAGAGGAGACTTTGGAACATATTTTATTGAAATGCTCTATTGAAAAAACCTTATGGCATTTTATTAGCGTAGAGTAGTTGTCCATCAATTTGAACTTTTGACTCTTTGAGCTCGTTGACGTCTTTCTTTCCATCCAAAAGGCCTACAGATGCTCAAGCACTTTTTGCTTATGAGGGATGGCTTCTTTGGTCTGCTAGGAATGGAAGAATCTTTCAAAGTAGTCTAACCAATGATGCCGTGCGTGTAGCTCGTCAAACCATGCGAATGGCCAAGGAATCCTGCGAAATAACATCAAGCCTGTCTCCTTCAAACTAGTGACGCTAGGATGTCTACAGCTCAAGTAGCTCACCACCTCAATTTTCTTTGTTAGTCCATTGCATACCCCCTTCCCATGGGATGGTGAAGATCGCCTTGGATGGTTTTTTATTTTTTATTTTATATTTTATTTTATTTTTTTTTTAAGTAAAAGGAGAGGGGTATGGTAGAGAATAGCTCCTACTTTACTAGGAACCTCACCAACTAGTGAGTATATCATCCAAGCATCAAGAAAAAAGTTTGGATCTAGAAATTTCTTATTCAGGTCAACTACAATGCCATGTCTCGAATCTTAGAGATGTGGGATATACGAGAACATTCCTTCCACCTGAGTGGTCCTTGGATGGTTCTTTCAAAGGACTTTTTGATACTAGTCATATTTTCAAGGATCATTAAGCCAAGCAAAGTTGTTCGAGTAGGATTGATATTTATTTCATCTGGCAATTGTACTTGCTAAATTATGGGTTGCTTGGGTGGAACTAATGACTACCTTCTTCATTCTAAATTACTCTAGGATTTTCTTAGAAGGTAATTTTATCACTATTATCAAGTGGACAGGCGATGGCACTTCTACCTCTCATTCTTGTCCACTCTTCCAAAATGTTCAAAACATAGCTTCAAGGTTGGGTTCATTTCAAATGACATACATTTTTAGAGAAGCCAGCTCTACAGCTGATTGGCTGGCAAGAAGACCCACCAATGGTGACTGTTGTGATGCATCTAATGTTCATGCCGAACAAGAAGACCCACCAATGGTGACTGTTGTGATGCATCTAATGTTCATGCCAAACATATGCCGCACCTTTTAAACACTTCCATTGAATTATATTTATTTTAGCCAATGCAAAAAACATTAGTGACATTTCGTAACCATACAAAAAAAGATACATTCAAAAGTTAAAAAATAGATTACGAAAATTTAAACATCAAACGAAAAAAGATGTAAAAATCTAAGCATCCTGCATTAAATATTTTTGGATAAAATTAAAATTTATAAGAATAGCTATACCAAAATTTAATCTCCGGATTGAAATCTACGAGAATAGCTATACCTAAATTTAATCCCCCCTTCTTTCTTTTGTTTATTAAAAAAATTAAAAACAGACGGTATATGTAAAAATGTCACCCTTTTCATCGAAATCAGCGGTTTGTTTCGGGGAGACAATAAAAAACGCTGCACGGCGGCAACCCCTGGCTTAAACTCCGGCCGCAAACCGTATCTTGTCAGGATGAGTAACTTCTGCAGGCAACTGGGGCGGCGAGGTCTCGCGAGCATCGCCGCCGCTCGCCGGCCACCTTGCGATGCGTCCTCCTCCGCCCTCGATCCTTCCTCCACCCTCGATCCTTCCTCCGCCCCACCGCCGGCCGTCGACCCCCCTCCCCCCGTTCCCGAGCCCCACGCGGACTCCATCGCCGCCTCCGTGCTCCACTCCCAATGGACCTCCCTCGACCCCCTCCTCCCCACTCTCTCCCCTACCCTCGTCTCCGCCGTCCTTCTTCACCTCCGTCGCTCCCCAGACCTCATCCCCCCTTTCCTCCATCGCCTTGGCCTCCACCGCCTCGACCTCCGCTCCCTCTCCATCGCCGCTTCCCTCCTGTGCTCCCTCCGGCCGCCAAACCCCGCCCTCAACCTCCTCAAAGAGGCCATCGCCACCGGCCGCTTCGACTCCTCCCAGAAGTACTTCAACGCTCTGGTGGCTGCTGGCGAAGAACTCAAACCATCCAATCCCCAACTGGTGTTCGATCTCCTCCTCAGGGCCTATGTCGATTCGGGTAAGATCCAGGAAGCAGTAGACGTGTTCTATTTGATGAAAGACGCTAACTTTCTTCCAAAGATCGAATCTTGCAACTGTTTATTGAGTGCCTTCTTGAAATCAAACCAAACGGAGAAAGCTTGGGTTTTGTATGCTGAAATGTTTCGGATGAGGATCCCATCGTCAGTAGTCACCTTCAATATTATGATCAATGTGTTGTGCAAGGAAGGGAAACTCAAAAAGGCGAAAGCTTTCATCCAGTTCATGGAGAGTTCGGGTGTTCAGCCGACCGTTGTCACATACAATACGATAATTCACGGGCATTGCTCGAGGGGAAAGGTCCAAATGGGCCTCGAGATGTTGGATGTAATGAAGGAGAAGGGTATCAAATATGACGCATACACCTATGGCACTCTCATATCAGGGATGTGCAAAGAAGGGAGGGTCGAAAATGCTTCGGTGATGTTTGACGAAATGTTGGCGAGAGGTTTGGTTCCAAGTGCTGTCAATTACAATGCTTTGATTGACGGGTACTGTAACAAGGGGAAACTAGATGTTGCTTTTCGATACAGGGATGAGATGACGAGGAAAGGGATCGAGCCAACTGTTTGCACGTATAATTTGCTCGTGCATGCATTATTCATGGAAGGGAGGAATGAGGAAGCTAATGCATTGATTAAGGAGATGGAGGTGAAGAGAATGGTGCCCGATGCAATAACGTATAACATTTTAATAAATGGGTATTGCAAGGATGGGAATGTAAAGAAGGCTTTTGATATTTTTGAAGAAATGTCGAGGAAAGGGGTTCGACCAACCATGGTGACCTACACATCTTTAATTTATGTTCTTTGCAAGAGGAGTCGAGTAACTGAAGCAGATAGGATTTTCGAAGAGGTAACAGAGAAGGGTCTCTATCCAGATCTCGTGATGTACAATGCCTTGATTGATGGCCATTGTGCACATGGAAACATGGAGCGAGCATTTGAGCTTTTGAAGGAGATGGAAAGTAAGAGACTTGCTCCTGATGAAGTTACCTACAATACACTGATGAGAGGGCTCTGCTTGTTGGGGGAAGTTGAAGAGGCTCGTAAGTTAATTGATGAGATGAGTAGATGGGGCATCAAACCTGATCTAATCAGTTACAATACACTGATTAGTGGTTATAGCAGGAGAGGTGATGTCAAGGATGCTTTTAAGGTTAGGGATGAGATGTTGGGCAAGGGATTCAATCCTACACTTCTTACATACAATGCCCTCATACAAGGACTGTGTAAAAATGGGGAAGGTGATCATGCTGAGGGTCTCCTCAAAGAGATGGTGAGCAAGGGCATTACTCCAGATGATAGCACTTACATTTCACTGATAGAAGGGCTTAACAATGGCGAAGACTATGTGAAGAATGACAATGTGTAAATCTATGCATTCAGTTCAGTTCTCCTGCTTCACCATGGAGCTCTCCATGAACCTTGACTGCATCTGAATGGCACCATACCTCCAATCACCTCCACATTGCAAGCATCTTTCCATCTCCCTCACCTTCCTCATCGACTCTTGTTCACAATCCTTTTGGACTTCCTCGTTGCCATAGCTTTTAGGCAGCAACTACTCATGTTGCACCTCAACTTGGCCAACTACCTGGGTTCCCAGGTGCTGCACAACCTATTCCTTCAAATTGTAATCATTCCATCACTTGCAACCATGCTAATGGGCATCTGTTATTTACAAAGCTTCATCATTAGCTTTGATTCTGTGCAATTGACCCTGGAGTTCATTATAGAAAGCTGTTTCGTGAACTTTGGAGACTGGCACAATGTAGTCTGATGCCATAGAGATGAGTTGTTTGATCGAGCTAAGTCACTCATGAACCTTTAATTCAGCCGGTTCTTGGCAGGTGCTATGGTCTTCTCAAAGGCATCACACTTGTTCATGATCAAAAGTACCTTGAGATGACTAAATATGAGTCCTTGACGATGACAACGGAGGAAATACTTTCATCATAGAAGATGGTTGGAGTTTTGGATAGCTTTGTTCATAATTGTAGTGGAAAACGGGCTGAAGACTGAGGTCCAGTAAGATAAGAGAAAGGTATTATTATCATGCTTAAGATTTTTTTTTTTTTTGAATCCTTTGTTCAAATTTTATATTTGTTTACAACAAGGGAGTTGGTGGTTGGACTGGGTTTTCCTCTTCTTCTTTAAGGAAGGTTGGTGGTTTCTCTTGTGCCTGTTGTGTTTCAGTCTTCAAAGAATCTAAGAAAGTTCAACCTCTGCAGTCTCATCCGTGGTATTTCTTCTCTTCTCAAGGCCGAGTTTCTGAATGCATGGTTATCTCAACCTTTGACATCATTTGTCCGGGCCACTTATGGTTGTCAGGTTTGTGCACCTTGGGGTGCCCTCTGACAATTAGCAATATGAAATGTCTTGTAATTTTTGATGATGTAATTGTAAAGCTATTTATAATCATATGATATTAAGATACTGCAGGTATATAGCTCTGTAAATTTGGCTAATCACTGTATACCTTACTAGTTTTCTCTCTCACTTGAGATATTGTGCGACAAATCTTATCCTTGCTATGAGGATTATGGGACGATTATATGTCCAAGTTCTGCAAGTGGAAAATTATTCTTCCACTAGGACCAGGTGGACTCGAGATTGCTTTCGAAAGAGGTCCAGGGTTGGTGTTGGCAGTTGATATCTAGTGTTACATGTGAAGTGCAGCTCAGGTGCTCGGACCATTAACAAACACAAGAATAAAGAGTCCTGCTAAGTTATCTGCTTTGTCGATCAGAGGAGCACCACATTGGTGGCCGGCTCCATTCATGACCCTTATCTCTACGATCTTGACCCTTGTAGGCTCTTTCTCTCTCCAACCCAACTCGCACCGTTAACGAACGAGAAATCATTGAAGCACAAGCCAGAACTGGATTGCTACTCGAAAAAATCTAAAATTCTTCCTAATAATTATTTATTTAATTATTCGATCATTGTATTTTTAATTATTTGATTGTTGAATTTTTAATTATTTGATTATTGAGCTTCTAATTATTTGACTGTTGTACTTTTAATTATTTGATTGTAGCTCTCTTTATTGCAGGTTTTAATGAGCCAGTAAAATTTAAAACGGTCAAACTTGATGGTTATAAAAAGGTCCTCTTAGGTCTTAATTTAGTTTAGTAAGATATCCATGGTCTTTTCTAGCTTCTTCTAGTTTTTTCTCTTCTTCAAAATTTTTCATCTTTTCAATTATAAAATTTTCTTTTTTCTGGATATCAAAATAATTATTTTCAACCTTCTCTATGATCATACTTGCATGCGAAGGAATCTCGATCATATCTTGGAACGATGTATCTGATTATTCTTGCATGAGAGATAAAAATATGTCTAGGACAGGATCTCATATGATTCTGGATTTAATTGTAGTTTTGTAGTTTTATGTAATTTTTTATAATTTTCTATAATAAAATTATTGTTATTTTATTTAATCATATCCATAATTTTTTGAAGAATTGTTTTAATAATCTAAGACATTTTTTGGATTGTGATTAAATAAACATGGCTACATTGAAAACTAGATTCTACAAAAATACATGAAAAAAATTCTAGACTTGTTGACAGGGAGGTTTTTTACTATCAGAATGTGAGTAATCCGTTGCTTATTATTTCACACTTTTAAGTGGGAGTTTCATTCAAGCTTTAGATTGTGTATTAGATATGCAGGCTGTAAGCACTTCCAGGTGTTATGTATCATTTTCATGCTATATGATTCAATATACCCTTAGAGCTATTTTTCATTAAAAAATTCTCGAACCTTTTACAGCATTATTAAAGTCTAATTTCTTTTTCATCGACAAGGGGTTCCGTTTCCTGTACCAAGGTTAACCTCTTGTTCTTGTTCTCAGCAATAAAAGGGACGGTTTCTTTTTATTAATCTTGAACGGCCATTCCTTTGCTGGTTTTATGCAACTTGGTACTTTTTTGGATATTATTAGCATAAAAAATTCCTTGTAAAGCTCATAGTATTATAGATTTTACTAGAGAAATTATCTGATTTTTTTTAAATAATGCCAAAAAAAATTTACGGAAATTGGTGGTTCCACTTATATTTATGAAAATAGGTGTTTTCTGTCCACGTGGCAGAAAAACCCACTTTCCGGCCGAACGAAACGATGCATGAGAGGGGAGCGCCAGCTGGGCTAAAATCGTCTGTGGCAAAGATGATTTCAAGTTGAAAAATCGTCTCCACCAAAAATGACTTCAGGGTTTTAAATATTTTTTTTTATAAAATTTGATATAAAAATTGATGTGATATTTTTAAATTAAAAAATTTTGATGTGATGTTTGAAATCGTCCGTCGCATAGACGATGTGCAATTTCAAAGATCACAGTAAAAAAATTTAATTTAAAATTATCACATTAATTTTCAAATCAAATTTTATAAAAAAATATTTTAAAACCCTGAAGTCTTTGGGAAAGACGATTTCTCAACTCTTTACCACAGTCGATGCCAATTTCCAAAATTTTCTAATCGTTCTTTTGAAAAACCAATTCAAATAGCTATGAAAGGCATTTTTGAAATTAAATGAATGGCATTTTCATAAATAAATCAAACATTATGAAAACCATTTTGGAAATTAATTTTTCATCGCTTCTGATCCAATTTTAAAAAATTTAATTTCAAAATATCCTTCCTAATGTCTGATTTAATTTTGAAAATGCTATTGATTTAATTTCAAAATTACCCTTCGTAGTTTATTTGAATTCATTTTTTAAAAGGTATTCAGAGAATTAAATAAAAACCTCTCATAAATACCTCTGCACCCCATAAATGCTCTTTTTAAATTAAATTTTAATCTAATAAAATTTTAAAAAATATATAACAAAATTTAAAAGATATTATAACATTAATTAAAAATAAAATTAATTAAAAATATTATAATAATATATTTTTATATTATAATAAATATTTAATACTCTAAAATATAACAAAATTTATTATAATTTATTATATTATATATTATATATTATAATATAGTATAAAATTTTAAAAATAATAAAAAAATAATAAATAATCGTCATGTCGATACCATCCGGTCGCCAGCCCGGTGTCAGTCCAATCCGTTGCTTAGGATCGACGGTCGGACTGGTGGCCGAACCCCGATGCGGCCGTCGATCCGGTTGCAGGTCCAACCCCTGTCCAGTTGCCGATCCAGGTGTTGGTTCGGCCACTAGGATTCAACTACCGGTCCAACCGCCAGGATACTACCACCGGTCTAGCCCCAGTCATGTCACAGATCCGGTCGTCGGGGTCCTGCCACTGGTCCTGAGCAAGGAATCGAACTGACACCGGATTGTTGACCAAACTGGTATCGGGCTAGCGATCAGATGGTATCGACATGGTGATTATTTTTTATTTTTTTATTTTTTAAATTTTTATAATATATTATAATATATAATATATAATATAATAAATTATAATAAATTTATTATATTTTAGAATATAAAATATTTATTATAATATAAAATTATATTATAATATATTATTATAATATCTTTTAATTAATTTTATTTTCAATTAATGTTATAATATCTTTTAAATTTTTTATATATTTTTAAAATTTTATTAGATTAAAATTTAATGAAAAAAGAGTACTTATGGGGTGCAGAGGCATTTACGAGGGATTTTTATTTAATTTCCTAAATACCCTTTCTAAAAAACGAATTTAAATGTGCTACGAAGGGTAATTTTGTAATTAAATCAATGGCATTTTTGAAATTAAATCAAATATTTTAAAGGGTATTTTGGAAATTAAATTTTTTTGGAATCGGATGAGAAGCGACAAAGAATTAATCTCCAAAATGCCCTTTCATATTTGATTTAATTACGAAAATGCCATTCATTTAATTTCAAAAATGTCCTTCATAACTATTTAAATTGGTTTTTCAAAAGGGCATTTAGGGAATTTAAGAAATTGGCGCCAGCTGGGCTGAAATCGTATATGGCAAAGACGATTTCAAGTTAAGAAATCGTCTTTCCCAAAGACAAATTCAGGGTTTTAAATAATTTTTTTTATAAAATTTGATTTGAGAATTAATGTAATAATTTTAAATTAAAAAAAATTTTGATGTGATGTTTGAAATCGTCTGTGCCATAAATTATTTCAAACATTACATCAAAAAAAATTTAATTTAAAAATATCACATCAATTCTCATATCAAATTTTATAAAAAAAATTATTTAAAATCCTGAAGTCGTTTTTGGCAAAGACGATTTCTCAACTTGAAATTGTTTTTGCCACAGACGATTTCAGCCCAGCTGGCGCCCCCCTCCCACGCGTCATTTTGTTTTGTCGGAAAGTTGGTTTTTCTACCACGTGGATAGAAAAACACCTACTTTCGTAAATATAAGTGGAAACACCCATTTCCATAATTTTTTTTTGCATTAATTAAAAAAAATCATAATTATCTATATCCCTTGATTCGTTTAATTTCATGTTGTTGATGTTGTGATAATGCTGCCATATTTTTGTAATTACTATTGACATCTTATTTGGGGTTAAGTCAATTGTGCAGTCATATCATTTGGGCACCTTTCCTCTGTGGTGGGCTAGAGAGTTCAATGCTTACCACGTTACTCCTGTTTTCAAAGAATAGATTGAGGAATGCCCCAGCAATTGAAACTGGCAAGTCTTACATTGATAGTTTTGTCATTCAAACAGCAATAGTACAACATCTTGAGCAAATGAAAGGGAAGGGGCTGGTTTGATCTCATATCTGTACATGCACTTTCGAATGTTGGATTTTGTTTTATGTCACATGTTTTTGCATCAATTTGTGGATATAATTTGTGTTTTAAGCATGCAAAGATGGATACTCAAGCAATGAGGAGTTTGCAAATGCACTTTAAATTCTAAGAATTCTATGATGACTATTGTAAAATATAATGTCTTATTCTAGAAATATTTTTTTTTTTTTTGATGGCCTGATAGACAGTGCATGTATGATTTAAAATAATGATCATTATAATATTATAACTACTGTTATAATGATTTTGAAATGGATATGTTACTGCTTATTTAAATAATGGCTATTATTTGATCTCTGTTGCAAGTTATAATAGCCATTATGTAACAAAAATAATAGATATTATTTATTTTTTTTCTTTAATAAACTATTTATTTATAAATCTCAATTTTTTTATACTAATTTTCTTTTCTAAAATAGCTTCTATCACCTCATTTGGACAATGATACGTTTATTTTTCTGTTATTGCTATTATTTTCTGCTCTAATACTCATTATTTTAATGCCAAATAAAACTCCTGCTTTTTTAGTTTATTCATGATTGCAGTTTTTGAAATTCTTAAATATTCTATTATCGTAAAATTATGCTATATAAATTAGTACATGTCTTTTCCAAACATATGTTTGAATTCATATCAGGGATGGCAGGTTATTTGAGCATATAATTGTTTCACTTCATGATTTAAAATTTGAATCTTGTTCATCAGTTTAGTTCATCAAATTTTAGGAGTAGCCACTTGTAACAAAGATGTCAAAATAGATTCAGGTAGAATATTTCAGACAACCAGATTAATTACCAGGTTTCTTCGAAGCATAATAGATCTCCAGTTAATAGCTAATCATATATTTAGATGGAAACCATGATAATTATATCTATTACTAACAAGCCTTATTCTTGCCATCATGGAGTAACAAAATATGATGCATTTCCTTTGTATGTGTAGAAAATTTGGTATAAATTTTTGTTGCTTTTAACTGCTGTTGATACTTAAAACTTGTCGTGCGCTGAACTACTAACTTGATAAATTGTTTAGTTGACATCAACAATAGAAATTCCATTAAATAATTCTTTACAAACTATTGTACCATAGGCATCTATGCATAAATTGTTGGCGGTTTATTAAGCCATGCATTCACATAATAGCACAAATGATCATTTTAATACAATACATTATTAAAATGCATATGTAACATTGTCTTTTTATGATGATCATGTGCATGTAGATATAGCTATACTTTCCTTTGTATGTTAAATATTTCGAACTAGTTGTTAAAATAATTTATTATAGTACAATCAATGACTTGATTACAATCATAATAAGTTATTTCTATCATTTTTATATATCCCTTACACTTTCAAATACATACGCAAGTTTGGTACAGATGATGGACATATGTGTTAGATAAAACGACACTAACTTGCCATAGATATTGAAGTTTCCATTTGAAAATTTGTTGTTATTAAGATATATTCACTGTGTTACAATTCATGAGTTCTTTAAATAACATACCATATGGCAATTCAAGATTTAATTACCTCAGACTTAATTCCAGCCTCATTTAAATATTCAAATGTTATGTAAACTTTTGCTTTATGAGTTGGGATTCAAAACATTATCAATGATTATTAGTTCTAGTATAGCTCAAAACTTGGGGGGAGAGGCACTTCATCAATATGCCTTAAAAAGGTCTCAAACAGTAAAGCTGTCAACGGGTCGAGTTCGGGTTGGAACCAGGATATCCACCTGGACTTGACCTTAGTTATTAAGCCGGACCCGGACCCAAATCCAAATACCCGATGGGTCTAACATTGAAGTACTAGACTAGGACCCTAATGGATCTCGGGTATCCGGACCCAGATTCGAGACCTGAAACGTATGTGAATGTGAAGAGGACAAGGAAAAATGTACTTGGAGCAAGCACCATGAACGGGGCGTCGCAGGTCAGTCGATGTCCAACCGAGCGAAGTACTCGCCACTCCCCTGGGCCGGACACTTGGACCACCATGGAGGCTTCCAGGGCTGCTCGAGCTCCTTTCCAAGCCTTGGAACATGATCTTCCCCACCAGGTTCATCTGGGGGCTGTCCACCAACAACCCTCATGGCAGTGGTGGCAAGGCCCTCGGGTCCGCTGCTCGCTGGACTTGGCTCCAATCGATGCTCACTAGTGGGTGGGATTTGTCTTTCACGGAAAAGGTAGCGGATCTCGGTTAGACCTCCTGAACCCATAGTAGGTTCTGGCTCCACGAGATCGGGATCTGGGTCGCCGGCTTCTCGGAGTCGAGGGAGATCTATGAGTGGTCCTCGTTGTTGGGACTTGAGGAGGAGACGAACAGGCAGGAGGAGATGGGCACCAACTCGGAGTCCAAGTCATGGAGCAGTGGGAGGCTCCAGGATGAGTCTACCGGTGGTGATCTACGGTTCTGATGGAGTAAATGCTTCAGAGTTTTGTGGTTCTGGTTCTTTGAAGCAGCGATGGCGAGGAGCAGTTGAGCAGTGGAGTCGTTGATGCCTCGATGGGCTCTGTGTGGATCGAACGTAAGGGCTTGGATGTTTTTTTTTTGAGAATGGTGGTGATGTCGAGAATGGCTAATGTTCCACCGCTCTCCAATGGATCTTTGTTACAGAGAGCCAGGGATAGGAATGGGAGAGGGAAGAACAAGGAGGCGATGGCCAGTGACACCGGTCTACTGGTGGGTGGAAGTGGGGAGCCATCAAGGCAATGAGGGAGAGAGGGCACTTAGGGCAGTGATTTAATGAGGTTCCTTTTCTTTCAGCCTCCCTATAAAATTTTTGGACCGTTAGATCTTTAATCTAACGGTTCATAATATTTTTAATAAATATATATATATATAATTATTATATTATATTATTCGAATCTTGGATCTATCGAGTCTGCATATTTAATATGCAGACCCTACCCATTTTTATTATAGTTAAATGGGTCCGGGTAAATGGGCCCGATATTAGTACCAGACTCGGACCCATTGGATAAATATCCATAGGTCTCGAGCTTGAACACGGTTCATTGATAGCTCTATCGAACAGGACTAAAATCCTTGAGTCATCAAGGAAAATCAGGCTTAGCCCGTAAAGGATGTTTCAGTAGTGGGAACCAACTTCTATAATAAGAGATCCCTTGAAAAAGGTTTGATATGGTAATGACAAACTAATTGGTTAGTCAGGAAGCACATGCAATTTCTTTAATATAGAAGTCATAGACTCCATTCCATCTTTATGATGATTAGTGCTCCTATGTAGTGGTTAGGAAGAGTTTATCTCTAAATAAGATCCAAGAAATATTTTTCAAGCTATGATACTACACATATCCTTAGAGAGGCTCATCTATATAAGAGTATCCGCAGATGGCCATGGCTAGAGACAGATAATTTTTAGAAACTCATGAAAAATCAAGATATATGTGCAGGACCACTAATGCACAGACTTGTAATAGAAAATTCTGTACTATATATATGATAGTTGAAGTCTAGATCAAAGGAACGTAATTCAAAACCTATTTCACTCCGATTTTTTTAGATAGAAACTATTCATACTAAGGTTATAGTCATATTATCCATTACATAATATAAGTATCTAGGAATTTATATTTTTTATTTTATTTTTTTAAAAAAAATTAAGGGAGATTATTGAGAAAATCCAAAATTTTCTCCAATAATCAATTCCTAATATTTTAATTAGTTGGTCATTGTACTTTTAATTATTTGATTATTGAGTTTTTAATTATTTGACTATTGAACTTTCAATTATGTGACCATTATGTTTTTAATTATTTGATTGTTGGGCTTTTAATTATTTAGCTATTGGACTCCTTATTTCAGGCTTTAATGATTCAGTAAAAATCCAAACAATCATATTTGATGACTATAAAAATGTCCTCTTGGATGCTTGTTTAGTAAGCTATCCTTTCCTAGCTTCTTCCAGTTTTTCCTCTTTTCTAAATTTTTTTTGATCTTTTTAATTATATTTTTTTCTTTTTTTTAGATACTGAAAGGATCTTTATCAACCTCCTTCATGATTGTACTCGCAGAAGAAGGAATCCCGATCATATCTTGGGATGATGTTTCTAATTATTCGCGCATAAGGGATAGCATTGCATCTTAGGACAATACCTCACAGATTTCTGGATTTGATTTTGATTTTGCACTTTCCTGTAAGCATTTTTATAATTTTCTATACTAAAAATATTATTAATTTGATGTAATCATATCCATGATTTTTTAAGTATTGTACTAAGATTACTCACTTGATATATTTCATGAATCTCTTGAAACCATAGAGCCAAAGCATATCCTTCCTTCTCATTCTCATTACAAACAAAAAAGACATTTTGAAACAAATCAAGATATGTGAATGATTTAGGGGGTGGGGTCAAAGAATCTCCTTCTGTAAACTCTACATCTACTATCACAAAACTATTGCAGTTGTAAACGGTTACTACATAGATCATTTCAATCGATTATTTGAACAAATCATAAATTTAGTATTGATTTAAATCTTTCTATATTTTCTTTCGGCTGTGCTACAATCAATCAGAAACATAGAACAATGATAAGGTAATAGGTGTATCATAAGAACATGTTTCTAGATTGAATGAATCTATATTTATTTGTAATCTCGTAATGAGATAATCTCTATAAATAATAGAGGTGGAGGGAATATATAATAAGTCTCTTGTGAAGCACCATATCATAGATCATCTCCATCTCTCATATGCTAAAGAACTCTTGGTCAGTTCAATATAAACTTGTTAGTAAGCACAATAACTCTTTCATTTATAACACATGCCTAGCCAAATATTGATGCTACCGTTCAAAATCTACATTATCTATTTTTTTGTTGTTCATTTTTTTCCTTAAGAATAAAAGAAATAAAGGAGAATTAGGTAAAGAGTGCTTAACATAGTATGTACGTTTTCACGCATCAAACAATGTGATTTACAGAGATGTATTTTTTCATCCTTGACTCCTTGTCCAATATTTCACAGCTATTTATGGATGCAAATAGTCACAAACATAAATTGTATTGATTTTTTAAAGTAAATTATTGCACTTAATTTCAAGCTTGAATATCTTTATGTTTTTTCTATTGTGATAAGGTGAGTGACCAAATGTAGAAACATGGCACACTATTAGGGTTAACCATAAGAATTAGTCTATTGGATGGAACATACTTCTTTATAATCTCACACTAAGATAGATTGCTATATATAATGATAAAGTAGAGTAATGGAAGGCTCTCTATCTTGGATTATCTCTCTTTTTTTAAGTAAATAGGTCTCCATCACCTCAACACAAACTTGCTAGTCATAAAGAGATTTATCCTATTTCTACCATGTCTAATTTCATATTGATTTTATTAATTTTATTTTTAAAAAATATTTGATATTAGTGGTCATTATTTAAAAAACTTTGATATGTTGAATAATCATTATGTATTTTTCTTGTTCTACCTTAGAAATTAGAATGATGAAAGAATCATATAAAGAATGCTGTGTTGGAAGATTTTAATAATTTTTGAATTTTTATTATGATGTTCGATAAAAGGTTCAAACCTTAAGATCTTAATGATTTTAAATAATTTCACATCAAATAGTTTAATGCAAGAAAACTTACATTTAGTAAATTTCAGTAGTTCAAGGCTAAAATGGATTTGTGACTTTTGGATTGAAGACCACATATACCTTTGTGCTTGCTTGACTAGGCACAATCATCACTCTTGTATGCATTGCATACACGGTATTTTAAATTTATAATATTATGGTAATAAGTTATCCATTAGAGGTTCTTAACAAAGCACTAATATCGTTTAATGGCCTGAAATTGACTAGCCTTCACTATTTAGCCATCAAGGCTATTTTTACTACTTAGCCACCAAAACTTTTCTCGGCATGTCGAAGGAGATTAATGGTTAAACTCTATATAAAAAACTTAGGTTTAAGTTCTTGATATAGCTAAGCAGATAATCCAACAAGACTAGACCTTTTGCAAAAAAATTCTCTCCTCTAACCTAAAACTAACTAGTTTTTACTACTTAGGCATTAAGGCTTTTATGGGCTTCCCCAAAAAGGTTACTGGTTAAGCTCTATACATTAAGGTCTAAGTGCTTGATATAGATAAATAGATAAGCTAACAAGAATAGCGCTTTGTAAGAAAGATCCTTCACCTCTGACCTTTCCACTCTCTTATTCTTTTATTCTCTCTCAGGAGCAGCCCTTTGCAAGAGAGATTACTCTTCTCTTATGTTTCTACTCTCTATTTTCCTTTTTCATTCTCTTTATACTTCCCCACTAGATAACCAAATGAGTCTTTTACATCACACTTCGATCTAATAATGCTTGTGATAGGAGGTTTCAAATTGAGCCAAGTTTTGTACCTTAGATAGGATATTGTAGAAGGCCTACAAATAAGGCAAATATCATTTTTAAGATAGTGTATTCGACATTCCTTTTCCAAATACACCATCTAATCCTAATTTTATAATGTTAGATTTATCAATGTATTTTATAATTTATGTTTTCGGTTTTATTTGCAAATATAACAATATAACGTCCAAGATGCTTAATGTAGCCTTTCAATTTCACCATGGATTAGTAAAACTCTCCAATCTATGCTTGTTTAATTTACATTTATCATCTTTTGTTAACTAATAGGTGGATATAAATGTAGAAATCATAAGTAAAACTGTAATTAAGAATTATGTGTCACTGTCGATTATAATTTTTGTTTTTTATTAGAGGATCTAATAGCTGATAATGGCAATCTTAGATGTATAGAGCTGTTATGAGGGATCCATGTTGGACATCTGTAATGTATGTGAGAGAAAGCATGAATGCTTCGAATATTTTTTTTAATTAGCTATATACTTGAAATCGTATATTTGGCTAGTTCATCTCCAATGACCGACTTTTAGCAAAATGGAGATGGGTTCAATTTTCCTCTTTGCCAGAATTAGAAATGTTAATGTCTAATTCCCAGGCAGAGATGGATACCAAACATATCCTTGCTTATGTTGCTTGGCTTATCTGGAAGGGCAGAATGAACGGTTGTTCCAAAATACTTTTATGATCCCTACTCAAGTTGCAGGGAGTCCTGCTATTTATTATAATTTAAATAAAGAACATTCTAATAAAAAGCAATATGAAAGCCGGTCATGAAACTGGGAAGCTATATACCCTCTATTATCTAAATCTAATTTTTCTAAACTTGTTTGTTGTCTTCTCCCATCCATGGGTGTTTTCAAATTAAATTTTGATGCTTCTGTTTCTACTAGTGGTACTGGTACTTTTATAGCATACAATATTCACAATAGCCAGGAGATATTAATTGGAGCAGAAGGTAAAATGATTTCACAAACAAATATCCCAAATGCTGAACTTATAGCGGCCTAAAATGGCATTAAATATGCTTTATTCAACTTACAGATTACTGATCTATTAGTGGAAGGTGATTCTTTAATGGTCATTAGGTGGGTAACAACAAATCATGGCAATGATCCTCCTATGCATCCTTTACTACAGGATATATTATCATGAAAATCTCTTTTTCACTTAATAAGAATTTATCATATTTATAGGGAGACCAACCGAGCTGTTAATTTTCTGGTGTTCGGAAAGGGTCATTCCCCATTCATCATAAAG
This sequence comes from Areca catechu, assembly GCA_021397845.1. Taxonomy (NCBI): domain Eukaryota; kingdom Viridiplantae; phylum Streptophyta; class Magnoliopsida; order Arecales; family Arecaceae; genus Areca; species Areca catechu. The sequence goes on along the minus strand of CM038041.1, from coordinate 7,546,062 downwards.
ATCCAGTAGACCCAGACCTTATGAATATTTTATGGACTGATTTTTATAGTATTTCTTTTGAATGATGATGTGGCTGATAAAAATCTGTGAATTTATTATGGCTGCTCCATTCATATTTCTAGATTAGTGGTCTAATTTATTTGAAATGCTTCAATGTTGGGAGTATAGCCATGGTATCAGCTTTAAGTTCATTTTCTATCTTCCATACTTAATGTGCCATGAAAATTTCCTGTTCATCCAGAAGGTTTGCTTGAAGATTATGATATTCTTAGTGACAATTTGTATGATTTGCCGATGGTATTACCCTGTATATGCTCTCCCAAATGATGGCAATTATTACTGTATGTCTGATGGGTTACAACTGACAATTTCTGGGTCTCAAATTGCTTTGGCTAAAATATCGAGGGATGCCTCAATTTCTTCTTGTGAGATTCTACATGAGTTAACTAACCTGTTCAGTGCAATATCTATATATTCTTATATGTTCATAACCAACTTCATGTCCACCTACATTTCTCAATACTTCTCTAGTTTCGGAAGGACTTTACCTGTTCAAACATCTTTATTATCTGTTGAATTTTTATGTTTGGATCTCTACATGGATTACTATAGGTTTGGCTCTATCTCTACCTGTTCAGAAATCTTTATATTCAGATGGATTCCCATGTTTGGTTCTTTTTCTATGCTCCTTGCATAATGTGCCATGAGAGATTCCTGTTGATCCACAAGGTTTGCTTGAGACTTATGATGTTTTTGCCAAGTGGCCACCAATCCATATTACCAAAATGGAGTATCTACCAATGGTATTACCATTACCGGTTCTATGCTTTCCCAAATGATGACAATTACTATTTCATGTCCGATGGGTTTCAGATCAGAATATCTAGGTCTCAAATAGATTCTGATTTTGGTTTATGATACAGATTGCAACCCAGTATCTGACGGTGTTGTTTTTGCAGAGAAAGTTATACAGGGTTTCCTCATGCAAAATGAAAACTTATTATTTGGATTCTGGTATTTCCTGTGGACAGATTTCTACTCTCCTTACAATAATTTCAAGCTCCATACAATGCAAGGTTTATGCTGATTTTTTTCTGACAATCCAATATAATATGGAGGGAAGGCATACTGTCTGATTATACCATTCACTTGGATCTTGCTTCTCATGGGATTCTGCATGTTTCTTATACTTTATCAATTGGATCTTGCTCTTGGTCTTACTTTTTACCATCATTATATGTTGTTATTTTTCTTGATGAAATTGCAAATACTATTCAGGATTACCTTGCATGGGATTCTACATGTTTCAACATGTTTAGTGAAATATCTACACATTCTTATATGTTCAGAATCAATTTCAAGTCCAGCTACATTTCTCTATGTTTTTTCTAGGTTCAGATGGACTATACTGGTTCAGGCATCTTTATTTTCAGATGAATTTTCAAGCTTGAATCTCTATATGATATATGGATTACTATATGTTTGGCTCTCTACCTACTCAAGGATTGTTATATTCATATGGATTCTCGTGATTGGTTAACTAAATGGACTAATATATGTTATTGGATGATCTTTGTATCCCTATTCAACAGTTTCAGCATGATGTATCTTAGTGCAGCTTTTTCTTCTTCCCCTGCAATAATTTCAAGTTTCTTTCGAAGCAAGGTTCATGCTGAGTTTACTGTGATAATTTTTACTCGACATGTATTATTAACTATTGTGGCGGCTACGTTGGTTTTTTCACATTTATTCATCTCATGTTTAGGTGTTACTGTTGTTACTTGTTTATTCACAAACAACAAAGGCTTTAGTTCAGGCACCATTTTTGTTGATGTTAATTACTTCAGATATACTTCTTTTATGTGTTTCTTGTCACCATGTTGGTCGGGGAAAAGTGCTTGCACATATTTTCTGGTATAAAGATATCAACCTTATGGTACAAAGTTTCAGTTTCTAGTAATATAGACTCATTATCTGATACAAAGTCTTATCTTCTGATATATATTTTCATTCTACGTTTCTACTTGGGATCTGTCCGTCACTGCTATGGCTACATATACAAAGATATTCAGCTTGTTAATCAGACTGTCTGCTCAAATAAAGATATTTTTCACTGCTATGTCTGCATACTTAAAAGTGTTGACCATTTGGGATGTGTCTCTACTGTTGTTGTCTCTACTTATCAAAGAAATATTCTTCACTGTTATGCATACAAATAAAAAGGGATTTTTGACTGCTACTTATACAAAGAAGTTCTTCACAGATTTGTCTTGCAGAAGTTCCTACTCTATGTTTGATGTATACACTGTATATGATAAGTTACATTACACTACAACAGTCTTCTCTCTTTTTACACTGTATTTGTTAAGTATTGTTGTCAATTTTATTTTCAATAGGACGAGTCTTTCTATAGTTCCTTGATGTATTTTATGTTATGGTTCTTTTGTACCCACCGTTCTTCAGTTTAATATAGAGCAGCTAACTGTTTATCAAAAAAAAAAAAAAGTGGAGATGGGTTATACAATGTCTATTAAGTTGAAACAGTTTACTCTTCCATTTTTGCCTTGGGAGATCCCTAGCTTTTTCCCAAAATAATGTCAGTGGCAAATTACTAGAGCTATCAAATAGGCCATGGTTCATGGGCCAGTCTATTTAACCCTATAAATGGATTGGAGTCAAGTTGATAAATTTCTAGCCTATTTAATAATTGGATTTTTTGGTTCAGTCTTTATAGCCCATGAGCTGATCCAGGTTAGAACCGGGTCAGCCCGTGAGCTAGGCAATAAAATTCTTATTTTTAAAAAAATAAAGAGCCGAACTGGTGGGTCTTATTCCTCTTTCGCTTCTGCATCCAAGACTCACCCCATGCTTTCCTTAGATGGCACCGGCGATTTCTATCTCCGCTTCACGAGGGACACGGTCGAGTGGTAGCGTGGGCCGCTGCCTTAGATGAATTTTTTGCTCTCATGGCGGTGCTTGCCATGAACTACCTTGATCATTGCTTCCTTTCTGGTAGAGATGGACTTCGGCAATATGGGGATTAGTTATGGATGGGGCAGCCAGTGGTAGTGGGGTGCCTGTCCCTGGTGGCAAAGGTGGAAGAGAGGTACATCCCTCTCCTCCTGGACCTCTATTTGGTTGTGGTGGAGGTGGACATGGAGGTTGAGGTCGGTATGTGTTTGAGGTCAAGACCGTTCGGTGAATGGAGTTTCTCATGTTCTCTATCCTCAGCTAGTGGATGAATCATGCTATTTCTTTATTTTCTAGATCAATCTTCTCTTTCCTCACCTTTTCTACAGATCCCAAAATAGTAATCTCAATTTCTGGTAAGCCGGCCTGGCCCTAACTCAGGGTCTACGGAGGATCATGCTGGGCTGAATTTTTACGACCCATTTATCAAAGCGGGCCGAGTCCAGCCAGTCCATTTAATCTCAGCCTACGTGGATCATTTTGAAGGTCTACGAATAACATGCCGGCGTGCCTTGTTAGTTTATGTTTCCCAGCGCCGGCGGAAGCTGTCCCTACTTCCGCTTCATATTTAGGTATATAAAGGGTCGGAGAACGGTAACGTCATACGGGGTTTTCGGCCCCCTTCCTCGCCCCACGGTCAGGGAAACGCCTCCACCCCCACCCCAAACAGGCGCGCACCTCTTTTGTGGGAACTTAGTGCTTGCTATCCGAGAGGCTTCTTCGATTTCCTCTCCTGCCTTCCTCCTTAAAACCCTAGTTTCCTCTCCTGATGCCTTAAAACTGTAGTTCCTTTTCCCTTCTTCGGCTTTTCATTCACGTCTCTGATCCCTTAAACCCGTCACTCTCCAGAACCCTAGCCTTTCGTCTCCATTCTCATCGTTTCTGACGCAAAACCCTCGTTTCTTTCTTCCCCAATTCCTCCTTTTCTTCCTTGATCTTGTGAGTTTTTGGAGACTTGGTGATCATGGCGTCGGGCAAGAGGGAGAACGAGGCCAGAGGGCACGGCCTCGGGGACCTGAACGAACAGGTTGGAAGCTTCTCTACCCGTTTCATTCCTAAAGTTTTTTTTTTTAAAAAAATGTTTTATTACTTTGCATTTCTTTAGTGTGGGGTTTATCTTTTGGAATCAAGAGCAACTCTCTAAATTCATCAGGATGTGGATGAAATTAAAATTAAAAAATCTTTTTTGGTTTTTTGCAATAAAACTTTTTTTCTTTGAAATAGATTATCTTTTTTGATATGGTGGTATTGGTGAAACGTGAAAAAGTTTAGAACTCTGGATCTTTTCTGATTGCTTTTGTGAATTGAGCAGGTTTATGAATTTGACTTATGCACTATCATCATTTTTACTTTTTTAAGTAATACTAGTTTATGCAGATATATACTGATTTTTAGTGAGATTCTTCCGGGGTAGCTTCTAAAATATAGATGAAAATATAATGAAACGACAACTATCATGACACTAGGTCATGTCTTTCCATGAATATCAGCATACACTTGACATGTTCATGTGTATTTTGATGTTGGTTCATGAATTCTTTGTTTTTGTTTTGGAAATAGATATAAATCTAACGCCTTTCATATGATAGAAGGTAGAAAACAAAAACAGAAGGTTAAAAGACAGAAAATTCTAACCATGCTTGGCTAGGGATAAAACTCAAGGTCCCTGCCACCCCCCCCACCCCCAAATCTTCCTGCTTCCTCTCCTGAGATGATACGATTTGTTACATATATTGAGTTTATATAGGGTGAACAAAAACAGAATTCTAGCACTGGCCTATGTAAGTAACTTGTAATATATCCAATTTGTTTCATAAATAACTTTTAGTTGGGCCATACGCTTTTAAGTATTATATTCCAATTTTTAAATAATTTTAGAAACATTAGGATTCGAAAGAGAACCCAAACTGGTATTTGGATCCTTGTTTTGCAGAATGACAGGATGATAATATAGCTTCTCCTATCACAGCATGTCTCTTGAGCATTCTTGTATATTATATGCAATATACCTGGTTGGACTGAGGGAGCATACTGATTGAACTGATTCAGGCCAAATCAGAAACATTTCTGGTTTGTGCTTGGTTTGGTTCTGATTCAGCCAAACTGAATTGATTCAAGCTTTCATTCATTAGTAGACAATCAGTGATGATTTGTCCACTTCCTTGTTAATGGTGAATAAACAAGTTAAGAAATTCCACTAAGAAGCATGATGTACTTTTTATCAAGGAGTAAATTATTGTTGAGAGGATGAACTTTGGTTTAACAATAAGGTTGCTCAATTGTTATGTGGAGGTCATGGGTTTGAAACATGGAAATAGCCTCTCTGCACGTGGAGGTAAGCTGCATACATCCAACCCTTCCCACCCTGCACTGGTGGAAGCCCTGTGCACTAAGCCGCCCTTACTGTTGTCATGTTGGTCTCGGTCATGGTCTGTCATGTTACATATTTTGTCGTGTCATGTTACATATTTTGTCATGCTATATTAAGTTGTACTGATCCCAAGCTCAACCATGTGTGGAGACTCATGTCAAGAAAAATGGGTCCATGTTGGCTTGTATCAATCTATTCAATTGTGTACACATATACCAGCATGGGCCAGCACACGCATGGGTCTGCACCTATGTACTGTTTAGTATGTTCTCTGTGGCATGGACCAGCACAGTATGGTATCTGAATCTTCGGTTTTCATGTTCTAGGTTTTTAAAATGGTCTCTTTTCTTTATTTTTTTAGTTTTTCTTTGTGATTTCTTTCCTTTTTTGCCAGTTTCATTTATGTCTTATTCATATGAGTTTTGTGACAATGATCTTTATGCTCTCCAACTTTGCCAAGGATCTTCTGTTAGAAATAACTTTAGAAGTAGGGTAGTCTGGCAGTCTTGAGAGCTTAGAAAATCCATTCTTCCTGAGTGTCACATGGTCATCGCAGATTTATATCCTAGTTTAAAAAGTTAGTGTTATCAAGGTCTGTTTGAATTATTGTAATGGCTGTGCAGGTTTCAAGAGACTGTTGTTTGCTGATAATGTATCATTGCCTTGTCTAAATTTAGATCAATCAACTTATCATTTATTGTTTCATCATCTTATGTCATTAACAGCATTTGCTGAGGTCAATCAAGGAATAGATTCTCTTTATGCATTCTGTAAATTATTTTATTGAAGCTTTTGTTAGTGCTTCTACTTCATATGTTCTTTAAGATGAGCTGCTTCTTCATTCATTCACTCATCCTAATCCACCTTTTTAATGACTTCCGCTTAAAACTTTTTGAGGTCTGAATTCAGATTTTTATATGGCTCAAGAGACAACAAACTCACCACTGAAGGGAAAATTTCTGGGTTTATTTATAGTATTTTCGTAAATACTAGGTTCATTAGTAGTAGTTCTGTCTAGAAATGCTGATGACAAGTAGAATGGAGGATTTTTTTAATTTGAAGTTACAGAATAATATTTCTGTATACTAATGGAGTAACTTGATGAAAACTGATACTGCTGTTGTCTTATCTGTTCTAATAAATACTGCTGCAGATGAGTTCTATTAGAGGCCTAGATTGCTTGTTACATTGTCAAATTTCCCTCTCAAAAAACTACAGGTAGCAGTTTTGTTTAGAAAATGTTGATCATGATGCTACATTGGAAATTTTCTCATTGAAATTTCATGATGCTAATACTGATGAAGTAGATGGAAATTGTAACTACTGTTGCAACTTTGCTCTTATCTGTTCTAATAAATGCTACTCCAAATGAGTTTTATTGTAGGTCCAAATCAAGGTTCCCGGTACCGGAACCCGTACCGGTACTAGGCCGGTACGGTACCAGTACTATACCGTACTAACACATGGTATGGCCTAATTTTTTTTGTTTGTTAATGGATTTTGGATTTTTTTATTTTTTTAGGATTTAGTGTTTAGGTCTTTAGGATTTAGGATTTAGAGTTTAGGATTCATGGTTTAAGGTTTATGATTTAAAAAATTTTAATACATTAATTCTAAATAAAATAAGATATAAAATAATAATTAAAGTAAGATTATCAGTAATTAATGAAAGTAAAAGGTAAAATATAAATATAATTACATACCGATATCTAAAATCGGGTAAAGTGTCGATGTCCATAAATATTGGAATCATTTATATATTGTAGAGAAAGATCAGTAAATCTCTATAGCCAAATATATGATACTACTGTAAGGTCATCTCAGGAGGTATGTGTGATGGATCATAACTCATCGCAGATCCCTCGCTGAGGTTCCAACTCTGAGAGATATCCAGAGGTTGATGATATGATTGTGCAGGGGGCCATTCAAATATACCAGCAGCAAAATCAGATCCATAAGATATTTCGAGCTGCATGGGATAATAATCATTAGAAGATGATGTCTCGGATGCATCATATTGATCATATGAATCACAAGCTGTCGGTAGCTGCGAATAAAAGGATCTTGAATATGAGGATGATCGTAATACATCCATGGATCCTACTCTACGTATAAGAGCTGTAACTGCATCATGTCCCGAATGATCTCGCGGAGCTCGTCGTCTATATGGAATTGTATCACCATGGGATCTATTAGCTAGTGCTCCATGATTTGTATCCTGTATGGCATGGCTAAACTGTTACTCACCAGTGAATGAAGATGAATAGGCGGTTGCGACTTCTGTCCTCCCTTCCTTCCTGATCACTAGATCCTCTATCATCTGAAGAAGCACTAGCACCACTCTCTGGTATTTGAATCTAAATGAACTGAGTACTCCGGTGGAGATGCAACTGTCTTTCCTTTTTCTCTGTCTCTGGCTAGCTACAAAATTGGCTGGTCAAGGAGGCGATCCTGGCTCATCAAGCTCGGGCTCCTGCCGCTGACTCATGACCCATCCAATCATTGGATCTTCATCCTCATCAATATAAGTATTTGTAGTTGGATCGAAGTATTTCAATTTAACTTTCTCCTAAATGCACTTTAGCGTCAACCTTAAATTATAAGGTACATAAACAAGTTAAGGCATTTTATTTTAGACGGTTCCTTTGCTTGGAGCAAATAAGGTCAAATGTAGACCAATTACGCTCACATCCACTAGATACCGTCTGGGAGAGGATCTTGACTTTAAGAACTTTCAGATATTGCAGATCTACCAAAATGCACCCACCATTCAGTTGCAAAAGAATTTTAGATTCAGCAAAATTAAAAAATCAATCTGAATCTAATATTAGACTTAGTACTTAGTAATACTTACTATGATTCATCTTTGATTTACTTCTGATGGCTACGGTGGATCCAAAAGAATCTGTATCCTCTCTAAAAAATTTTGTTTGAAAAAAAGTGTTGTTATCATGTGCTACCTGTTGAAATTAATGCTAATAAAAATCATTTAACAATTTTAACTTAACTTTTTCTATGCACAATGCTGCGACATCTAGATCGAGCTCCATCTTGTATATAATATTGCGTAAGGACAGACATAAGCTGTTCATCCATGGTAATGTCTGGTATGGAGTATTGAAATCTCGGATTCAGATAGTAAACTACACATATATTTTAAGAATTAGTAAGTGTACTTGTACAAATATAATTTAATTTCAAATTTTAAAGAGCTCATAAATTACTGCGTACCTACTAGATATAAATCCAAACTCATTTGATAATTCCACCATCCATCAATGATCCGAATATACTCAGTAGCATGTGCTGGATCAATTTCTTGGATTTTTTCTTTGTGCTTTGTATCATATAATACAAGAAGCCCATCTGAACATATCTCTTAGAGTCCAGGATCCGAAGTATCTCATATAAAGGCTTGATAGCCTCCACTTTCGCTCAGCCGTTGCCAAAATATTTGTGTAGTCACTAAATTCTCGACATTGCTTCTCTTAGTATTTGTTGCTTCTCTTAGTATTTGTTCTAGCATATCTGCTCTGCTGCCATTCTGACTAACAAACATTTGATGCAGCTTTATTTTCTTGCCAAGAAGGTTATCAAGTGCTATATAATTTGTAGCAAACCGTGTAATCCCTGGTCTCAATATTTTCTTCCAGTAAAGCTCCTCATCAAGGATAAGACCTATGTAGGGTTATAAATGAATCTGATGATGGTCTGTGTTAACTCAACTATTTTCTGTATCTTATGAATTTTTTCAATATCCATCAACATGCGGTCAATACAATATGCAGCACAAAGGGTCCAGAAAATATGCAGTCACCATTGCATCAAGATTTGCCCTACAATCCTGTATGTGGTCCATTATATGTGATGACCTGCACGACATTCTGCTTTTTCACCTGATCCATCATCTCCTCTATCAATCTGATGATATAACTGTTGTCGTATACCTGATTTAAAGCATCAACAGATTTATGAAAAAAATTTCATCACAATAAGTCAAGAAGTTGATGATGCTCCGTCTAGTAGGACCAGTCCAACTATCACACATCACTGTCAATCCATACACGGACCACTTGCTCTGATAGAAGGCAATCCAATTTTCTAGCTCCTTATTACTATCGAGGAGTTGATCATAAATATTCTTCGATCCTGGAGGATTTATACCTGCACCAGCAACCTGTATAGATGAAATAGCAGAGCGATAATATGGATTGTTTATTGCGTGCGTTGAGATATAATTGAAATAAAATTAGGATCCGATGGCCCATCATATATCTTTCTTTTTATCTTTTTTAGCATGCTATCAATCATCTGTTGCTTGGAATCTCTGCTAGGAAGGGCATATGGATCGACATCATGGAGCCATCATGGATAGTGGCTCCTGCTGGAAGTTCCTGAAAGACTTTTTTCTACTGTCAAATGCTTCCAACATGGATGCAATACGGCTAGTGCCTCTCTTGATGGGCTCTCTGACTGAGGTCCTTCTAAACAATGTCTCAGACTCTCCTGCAATACTTGCAAAGCCTGATCCCGATCCTGATTCAAAAGCTGATGGCCTAAATCGCTATCTCTACCTGGTCGTCTTCTCTAGCTGCTTCTACTCATACAAGCTTGTCTGAATGGTAGCCTCCATCTGTCCTTCTCATCAGAAGGAAGAAATGCTCCCTCCGACTTCCTGGAGTAATAAGAAGGTGGTTCTGCAACTCTGCAGTCCATCTTTATCTTCTTTTTTAATGCTCTTTCTTTTTTTGCTTTGCTTTGAAATCAGTAAAAAGCTTTTTTATTAACCGGCGAACCTCCTGTGAATACTGTTGGCATGCAGATATATCAGAATAGCCACCAGCCAAGTACTGCTTCAACATTATTATCCCATCATTTTTGAATTCTACATTGTACCAGTTACATCCCAGTGATGCTAACCCGAGAGCATTTCTCCATGCAACTAATCCATTCTTGAATATTTAAAAAGCACATAAGCTCAATAATTACGTTTATTAATCAATACTTTGTTAATCTATTTTTTTTATTTTTTTATTTAAATAAATATTTTTTATTTTCTATATTTAAAAATTTTAAAAAACTAAAATATTATAAAAAACATTTGATCTTAGATTTATGTAGGATCTTATCATAGATGCGACATATATTTTTTTAAGATATTGGAAATGCATTGAAAGCCACTTTTTCTTTAATATTAGACCTAAAGCACTATTTATAAGATGCATCAAAACTTGGATAAATTGATACAAAATTTATAGTGAGTAGCTTACGAGTCCTATAACAATAATCTATAATTACAGTTTTTTATCAATTATTTTATTTTTTATTAATTTTTAATCTAAAATTAATTTTTAATTTTAAAAATTATATACTTAACAAAAAATCAAGATCTTAGCATCATTGTGTAGATTTTTCCTAGATCTATAACATACTCTAAAATCATGTCCAACAAAAAAAATTGGACAGTATTTTTTCTTAATTTTCTAATTTACACGAATTTCAAAAAAAAGAGAGGGGAGAGGAAAAAAGAAAAAAGGAAGTTATACATATCTTGAATTACTTGATGTTTGATTGGCTTGAAATGGGGGAAAAAATATTTTTTTCCTTCGTTGAAATGAAAGGAGCAAAAAGAGCTCTCTGCTTCTCTGTCTCTTTATAAAACCCCTCCACTTACTTGTACAGTAACCAACTAGCGAAAAGATAAAAAAAATCGGTTCGAATCAAATCGAACCGGTCACGAACTGGCCGAACCGACCGGTTCGGGCCAGTTCTTTTTTTTTAATTTTCTAAACCTGCCGACTCGTTTAAATTGGTCGAACTGTATTGTCCGACCACCGGTCCGATTCGATATGCCTCGCACCGGCTAGTACAGCACGGTTTGGCGAACCTTGGTCCAAACCATGTGGTTTAATGTTTAAGTCTTCATATTGAAGCCTGTATCATTCTGACCCAATGAGTGTGGTTCTTGGTTTGGTCGGCATGGATCGAGATGGAGTGAAACGATTATTAATGCCAACAATAAAAAGACATAAAATAAAAGTTACATTATAAGATACCTGGCTGTCTTCAATGTCAAGTTGGAACCATCCCTGTCCATCCTTTTCAAGGGTTTAAATTTCAATATCGGGCATGATCTTTGTTTGCTCCTGGGATAGTATGGAATTGGGGCAAGAATGTATAGTCATGACAGAACAAAGCATTCATCAACAACAAAATAAAAAGAAAATAAAAAAATCCTATTCCATCCTTGCTGTCCCAATACATCCAAAGTGTCAGGATGCATCTGGGATGGTCGAGACATCTTGGTTCAAGGGAGAATTGGTGCTTCGCACTCCTCTCAGGTACTGTTTTGTTCTTCAAGCAGCGTGGTACTGGTAAAACACATCGATACCTTCAGGACATTTATCTTAAATCCTGGTTCAAGAGAGAACCAGGGTCTGTCACCTGTCCTGATATTGTTCTCTCATCAGAATGGTACTGGTAGGTTGTGTTGCTACTGTCAGGATGCAGAACCTTGACTTCAGACTTGTTTATCATTTTTCATGGAGGCTCATAATGACATGTGTAGACATGCAACATATGTATCTAGTATTTCTTGAGAAACATCTGGTTTATAAAAAATACTGATGTTATTTTGCGAGGCTGATCTTAATCAGTAGGTTTGTGAATTCTTGCCTGAACATTGATGATTGTCAGGCTTTCTGCATATTCTCTAAGAACTTTTGGTATGAGTAGGAATAGAGGACATATGGTCTGTCAAGGGAGAAGCTTTAGAAAGGGTACCCTGATTTTTTTTTAGGACTGATAGATTTAAAAACAAGGATTAGGACCTTTTTGTTTGCATGATCATATCCATTAAACTTGAAAGGGAAGATTACTTTTCCCCTCCGCTCCACCCACTGCCCCGATCCACCTTTTGATTCAAGGTTGCTACTTTGATGGTGCAATACTATGAATATTTAGTGTATTGCCTCCAAAAGGAGGTCTGTACTCAGTAATGGGCACCCTTATTAAGCATTGACAGTTTAGGAAAGAGGAGTGAACTGGAAGTACTGGGTTTTATTAATGCAAAGTTTGGTAGACGGCAATTTTTAGCCAAAACTAACAAGAATTGAGGAGCATGAGCAGAAATCAGATATAAACTCCAAAATGTCAGATGTAATTCTTAGGGTGATAGTAATGTTTCCGGACTTTGGGCGGATGAATTATGGTTCAGTAATTTTTCTTTTGAGATTGAAGGTTAGGATTGTAAGAGTCTTAAGAGTAGATACTTAATTGATAGGTGATATGGTTATAAAGAACTGTTAGTCAGATCTGATTTTGGTTGTCATAAACGGATACATTAATTTTCTAGATATCAAAATGACCAGAGAATTATTTGGCTGTGATATGGTAGTTATTCACTTTGTAGGTGGTTGATTTTGGAGAAAGCTTCTCAGAAGGCCTTTTTAAAGTTTCATATAGCTAAGCTAAATTCTCAGTTTTAAGTAGGCCTATTTCTCACATATGCTCTAAAAATGAGTCCATCTCATTAGATTCCACTTAATTGGAGCAGTCTTCTGCCTATCTGTGTTATTTGGATCATTTTTTTGGAAGCTTTGGTTCCTCGGTTCCTCCTCTTTGATACTCCATGGCATTGTTTGTACTTCTAGGTCATCTTAAGGGTTAGTTGAAAGTTGGGAGACCTGACAGGAAGAGATAAAGATGGGAAATTGGCATTTTTTGGTATTGTAGGTATTGAGGTAAGTGGGATTGAAAAACCACCAATTGCTGAGGAAGTAACTATTGTCATTTTCCACTATATTCACTTCTTAACACCTTGTTGGCCTGGGCACATGATATGAAGCTGTAGCAAAAATAAAATCGCCTAGTAGGATTGGTAATTTCTATGTGCTAGTGAGTTTGGATGTTCTCTCACCTGGAGAATTCATCATACTCTTTGGCTACTTATATATATCTTATTGATATCAACCAATCAACCACTATTTCTTTTTTACAAGTTTATCTTTAATTGTATTCTTTAATTTAACTAATAAATATTTATCATTTGTCATTTGAAATATCTTATGGCATTGTTTGTACAGGTGGATGCTGCAGCTCTACATCACCAGAATCAAAGGCTTGTTCAACAGCTAGAGGCCCAGAAAACAGAAATGCATACATTAGAAGAGAAGTTCAAAGAACTGAGAGAAGAACAAGATTCTTATGACAAGACTTTGATTACTGTAAATAAAATGTGGAATCAGGTATCTGGCAACTGTTTTCTTATTTCATTTTATTTGTTCTCCTCTATTTTTCTGATGCAAGATTTCTTATTGGCATTTGAATTCTTCTCAAAATTATAGTTGGTTGATGATTTAATCCTGCTTGGAGTGCGAGCTGGTGGTGATTTACGTTATTTACAAGCATTGGACCGTGAAGTTCTGTGTACAGGTTCTTTTTGAAATTCTATGCTTACTAATCTTTACCAAAAATTAGTTTTCATGAGGATGATCTTTTGCTCTATAAACTTAAGGGCTTATTGTTGATGGCTTCTGTTCCTCTTTTTACAGAGGCACTTGCATCATGTCCTCCAGAGGACACATTTCTCTATAGGCTCTTGCAAGGTGGCGCCATTGAAAACAATGAAGGAAATGGAACCATTAAATATGTTCAAGAAGCCCTTGCTCGTCGCCATGCAGCCACGCTGGATCTGATGAAACATGTCCATGAGACTATCGCTGCTCGACAGGCTAAAAATGATTGCTTAGCAATGGCTTTACATGGGAAGTTGTCATCTGAAGGTCCGAAAAATCTTTAAGCATGCTCCTAATTATTAAGATCCCTAGCAAACCATTACTGATTATCAGCTTGGTCATTAAATCAATGGCTGCCTTGGTTATAATGTTCTTGTAGATGCTATTATGCAAGTCCAGAAACTTAATGATTACAGGGGAGAGGTAGCTAACAATATGCATCTGGCTATTGACATTCTTCATCAGAAGCACAAACAGTATACAGATGAAATAAACAAGTATCTTGAGAGACATTCAAGGGAACAATCTGAAATAAAATGTTTGTCAGGTACTGAAACACATTTGTCCTCCATTTCTGTTTTTTAATATCTGTTTATCAGCATACTGTCTTAATGACAATTCCATCAATTTACTTCTGAGACCATGACCTCAAAATTTGTTGACAATGCTGAAAAGTGCCAACTAATGGGTTTAACTTCCTATGTGAGAAGGTCTATCATCCTAATTATCCAATCCATCTAAAAATTTTCTACCATGCTAAACACCTAGTCCTGAAAAGTTAGAGGGTTACAATGTTCCCTTTACAGCTTAGCTTTGGAAATTTAAGAAGAAAACCACCTATTTGAGATTTTTCCACCCATTTTATTCTGTCAGTATGCAAAATTCTGTCTAAAATGGAAAATTAATGGAGGCTTCGAATGCTGGTGGGTTGAGCATCACTTGGTGGGGTGCAAAAACAGGGAAGTAAACTTGATTTTGCTGCTTACCGATCTTAGGGAATGTATAGGTATGGCATCTAGAATATTCATTGTGCTTGATGTTGTTCCTGTCTCTTTGTTATGCTAAACATATCTCTTGTTAATATCTGGGTGATTAAGGTGAGTTGGAAGAAAGCATGGCTGAGCTTGAGGAAAGCCGACGCAAGTTGGCTATTCTACAAATGCAGAAACATGGAACATCTGTAATGAATGCTTCAGTTATCAGTGCTGTAAATGGAAGCAATTCGCCAGATAAACCTGCAGATAGGACTGTGGGTTTGCAGGAGCTGAAAAATTCAGTTGAGGAGGCTAAGGTATCATGAACATTTCTTTAGTCTTTAAGTATGGTTTCAGAAAGAAACCTCTTTAATTATTATTGTATCGAAGTTACTTTGTTATCTTTGTTAATAATTGGATCTTTGCTTTTTAATTTCTTTTGCAAATGAATGGCAGACACTGGCAGCAAGCCGTCTTTTTGAACTTCAAGAGGCCCAAGAAGAAAACTTAAATATGTCTAAGCAAGTGGAAGATCTTCAAGTTAGGACCTCTTGGGGTGCTCTAATTTGCTTTTATCTCAAAACTCTTGTTAGTGGATTGTTTTATTATTCATGAAGTTTATGACTTAAAACTTCACTTCTTTTCTGTTCTTTCTTCATTTATATAGAACAAATTGAAGGATGATAAATACATAGTCACATCAAAACCTTACTCTTTATTAAGCGATAAACTCCAGCAACTTAATATGGAACTCGAGCAGTACAAGGGATTGATGGAATCGTTGCAGGTAACATTGTGTTTCTCACCCTTTTTTTTTTTTTTTTAAGTTGCTTAGTTGGTCTTGGATTCTAATTATAACTAGATAAAGTCAGGCAGAGAGGAATCATATACTGAGAAGAGAGAAAGAATTGAATGCAAAGGCTGAGTCAGCTGATGCTGCAAAGATTTCTCTTAGCACATATGAGGCCAAGATTGAGGAGCTGGAGCTTCAGATTCAGAAGTTTATTGCTCAAAGAAATGATCTTGAAATTAAATTGGAAGAAGCTGTGCAGGATTCAGGTGATAAATGACCTCCATTTTTTGGGGGGACTTCCATGTGCGCATATCTTCAAGCAGATTCTGAATTTGTTAGTGTTGCAGGGAGGAAAGATATCAAGGATGAGATTCATGTCATGGCATCAGCACTATACAAAGAAATGGAAATGTTGGAGACCCAGCTAAATAGGTCTAAAATTGCTGCTCATGATGCACTTAAATCACGGGAAGATGCAGATTCATTGAGAGCTGTATTAGATAGGAAGGTATTTAACAATACTTGCTTTGTGTGCTCTAGTGTTATGTTTTGTAGGGGTATAATCTTCACACTGTTCTAGCAGTGCTTTTTGAATATATATATATATATACCTCTCCACCATCTGATCCGCATGGAGATCCATGCAGCAAAAAGGTTAACTGCCACTTTTCTCTCTGTTAAAGTTTTAAAAAGTAATAAAAAAATCTAGTTCATTAATGCTGGTGGAACGGAATCCCACGCACCATAAATGCGGATGGAAAAATTTGTGTTTATTTTGGAGTGTTTATAATTATCGTGCAAAGTTTGTATTTATTCTGGAAGAGTTTGTGTTTATTTTGAAATTTTTCTATTATTCTGTTTGTGTTTATTTTGAAGTTGTTTGTATTTATTTTGGAAATGTTTGTGTTTATTTTTAAAATATTTGTGTTTAATTGTTTATTTCATTCGAAGTTTATGTTTATTCTGGAACGTTTATGTTTATTACTGAGAGAAGAAAAAGTAGCATGTCCCATCATCATTAATAGTCCCAACCATTGTTAATACACCATTAATGCAAGTGAAAAAGTTTGTGTTTATTTTAAAGCATTTCTGTTTATTCTGTGTTTACTCTGAACTCATGTATATTTATTTTAAAAATGTTTTGTCTTTATTCTGAAGAAGTTTGTGTTTATTACATCTGAAGTTTGTGTTTGTTTGGGACGTTTGTATTTATTGCTGGATCATTAATATAGATGGGACAGCCACTTTCCATTTTCCTGCAATAAACAGAAACATTCCAAGATAAACACAAACTTTGGATAGAATAAATACAAATCTCTTCAAAATAAACACAAACCAATACAAAGGAGTTTAGAATAAATAGAAACACTCCAAAATAAACACAAATCTAAACAAATGGAAAAGTGGCTATAAACCTTTTGGTTTGTTGCATGGAGATCCATGTAGATTGGATGGTGGGGAACTTGACCGGATTTGGCTCCATATCTTATCGAATGGAGCCTAGTCCATCTCGATATATGTCTGTGTGTGTAAAATTATATAAATATCTAATATTGAGATCTTTGACTATTTAACTAGAAGTGCTTCTTGGCACCAAATGTGTGACAGAAAGTTGTATGATGAATATGTAATATAAATTGTTAGTATCTTTCTCTTTTCTATTTTTAAATTCCTAAGTATGTCTTCTTTCAATATGTTCTCAAGAAAACAGATATTTGAAGATTTCATAAGAATTTTAATTGCTGACTAGAATTTAGAATTGGTTTTGGTTTTATTTCTAGAATGATAGATAGGCTTGTTGAAAGCAGGATAAGATGGAAAGTTTAATTGCTTGTTGCTGATGGTAGCCATACAATAAGCTCGTTGAGCTGGTCCTGTGCCTGACCATGAAATTTGTTATACAAGTCATGCTTGGTTTCTTTCTCGTACCTCCTTTGTTCCCTAGTATGTATATTGGGCAGGCCTTGGCTTGTTTTTGTCAGATATTTTAGATGACCAAACCTGTTCTGAACTTTAACAGACATCTTTACTATTTTCATTGTGCTTTCTGTCAATAGTTTCTGGTTTGTTATCTTTGTGATATCCTTTTAGAATTCCATCAGTATTACAATACACTTCTGCTTTCTGTACATGGCTGTTTGTTTCTGTGGATTTAACCTCCTTGCCCGACCATTTAAGTTAACTTTTCCTGCAACTTGAGACCTTGATTACGGTCACTCACTTGTACTAGAAGATGATTTTTTTTTTCACATGATTAAATTTAAAGTTTTTGATGACAAAATAGATAGGATGTTTAGATTTCATGCCTGAAAAGAAAGGGTATCCACAATCTTAACATATGTGTTTGGAATGCTTTAACTTTCATAACAATGCAGCGAGACGAAAACGGGCTGGGAAGAGTAATGTTTTCTGGGCTCACAAACCTCCTGAAAAGAATTTAAATAACACAAGAAAAAACAAGATAATCTTCCAATTAAGCATATATTGAGAGAATATAAAGGTATTTACTGCAGCTACAGTGAGCCAACCGAAAAAGAAATTATAGGTTAATGCCTAATATCAGCTAGCTTTGCTACAATTTTGGTTGTTGTTGTGCATGATTAATCTATTATGCAAAGAAGTCTTAAATCTGGTTAATAAGGTTTTGATATAGTTTAACCACAGATGTAAATTTCCCCATTGGTTGAGTTCTTCTTAAGGTGATTAGCTATATGCAATAAGCAATGCAGCTAAAGTTTTTGATTATTGCGGGTCCACAAATCTCAAGGTATGCTTATTGGCATTGTGGTACAACTAAGTGGACACTGAAGTTATCAAAAAAAGTTGATTCTTCACTTGTTTAAGTTTATCAAGGAATGCTGTGTCTTGGCCAAATTTTCCTATTGGCATGAATGTTAAGCTTTTATTTTAGATATTGTCATACACTGGCTTATGATGTTGTAAGCCATATTTCATTGTGTTTTTGCATAGATATCACATGTCCTCTGAGTATGTTCTCTTCTCTTTAGCTTGGTGATTTTTCTGACTTCTTATTCTTTCTTGGAGATTCTCCTAAAGTCCAGTAAATTTTGATATTTTTTCCACCTCATGTTAAGCTTTAATATGATCTTGTCATCACAGGGTTATTTTTATGTTATTACCTTGTTGCAACAGTTGAAGTGTCATTTACATTACTAAAAACTTGATGTCTCATGAGCAGAGGAATAATATGAAATGGCCTTTTTTAACGTGTCATCATGATGAGACACCTGTAATCATATCCCCTCCATTTAAATAGCTTCTTAACATTTCTGAAGGTGACTAATGGCATCACTAATTTCTCCTTTGCAATTTTTTTTAATAATTCACTTTGAATTTGCGCGTGTGCATGTCTTATCTTATTGTATGTGAGCTTTGAGATAATGTAGATTTCTTTTATTATTAACTATGCCATTCTTGTATTGTATCTTGTGTATATCTTAAGCTACAGCCTACATCAGCTAGCAACATTCATCTCTTAAACATCTGTTCTCCAAGCAACTAGGGATAACATGGAAAGCACAGCTTGTGCACCAAATTAGCTTGTACATGCATGAGCCTCTTGTGTAACCATAATCACATTCATGAACCCTTGAATGTGCATGAATCAAAATTGCTTCATCTTGTAGTTGATTTGATGATGATGATGATGATGATTACTGACAGTTTCAATTGTGTTTGTCCACACGTTACCTGCAGATGAGCCAAGACATGCCATTACCGCCTCTTAAACTTTGGGCTCACGCCAGATGAGCTTACAGGTGCACGAGCATCATGTGTAACCTTGAACATGTTTTGCCAACCTAACTGTATGGAAATCAAAATTGTATATTCTATTAATTGATTCAATTTTGTCTGGACATAAGCCAAAGATGAGCCGTGTGCACTCATCCTGCAGCCTTGATGTTTTTTAAGAAAAAGGGAGATACTCCTACTCGTGCTATAATTACCCAAGTCCAAATACTTGGGGATGTACCAACTAAGATTCAAATTCAGAATCTCTGGTTGTTGAGCAGAGGGGTATGACCGTTAGTATTAGGGCAAGCTCCTATTCACATGCTATCTCGATATTTTAACTTCATTTACTTAACCATGAAATGAATGCTAAATGTTCTTATGTGGTATGCTCTGTATTTGAAACCCACAATTGCAGGAATCCACACCTACTAAATTGTTTTTGCTATGTTACCTGCATCCTTTGATTTCATTACAAGTACGTGCACCTTGGTGCACTTAGGTATGTGTTTGTAAGAAAAAAATCTTAGATATTGGAAGGTTCTATCATTTAAACATGCACCTACAGCCAACACATATACATATATGCATGCACGGACACATGCATACATGTATGTATGAATGCATGTGTGCATGCCATGTACACACTTGAGGACACTTGGACACTTCAGACCTGTGCCAAATGTTTAGGAACATTGCTGAAAGTACAAGCTAGACTTTGTGAAAGATATACTCCTTGTGACTTATCTATATATATAAGTATCTATTGGTCCATTGACATTATTTACTTATATTTAAATGTTCATGTGGCTCTGTTGAAATGCCTTCACATCATTATTTTCATACTACTATTTCATTCATGAATTAAATTACAATTGGCTGTTTAAGTTTTACTTTGATCTTTCAATTACAAGCATGGTAATCATGCTGTCCTACACTAACTGCTTGCCTGATGAAAGAATCTCCTTTATGTTTCTAGATTAGTGAACACAAAATCTTATCAGATAAATGTGCAGAACAAATGGTTGAGATCAAGTCCTATAAAGCACAGGTATGCCCTGTCTAGCATATCATTTTTTATTTGTTGTTTTCTGTCCACTAGATGTTAATTATATATCTTTGTTGTTCTTCTAATTGAATAGACTTTTGAATACAGAATATATCATATATGCTTGGGTCTTTTCACTAAAGTGAATGAAATTGCAGATTGAGAAATTGGAAAAGGAAAAACAGGAGTTGCAAATTTTCTTGGATATGTATGCAAATGGATGCTTTGACACTAGGTATGTTAGTAGTTGATCCCATGCCTTGTTTGTATTCATCGACCTCATTATCTTCTCACTTCTCACCTTCCTTCCACTCTTTCAGACATGCAAGTGTTTTGTTGAGTCTCTTCCCTACTTGCCATAGCTGGCTTCACAAATACTTGAATCCAATTAATGATGCAGAGAGATCATTACCTATTAATTTGAACTTTGAAGTTTGAACCTTTAAAACAGCACTATAGTTAGCAATTAGTAAGAGCTCTAGAATTTTATTTCAGCTAATTGGATAATGTCAAGTTATACCATAACTTAATAATAATGGTCAAGCTCTCCAGTTATGTGATCCCTCTATTCTTTCCTTTGTGGGATCTGGGAATTGTTTACTCCATGTTTTTACTTGTGCATACCATGTCATTTAAGTTAATTCCTTCATGGTCATAGCCACTTGGTGCTGCATCATATACATTTCATTCTATTTTAAATGGTTCCTCAAATCTTCCGAGATCTTGTTTTGATCAGTGCTTGCTAATTTCCTGTAGTTGGTAAATCAAACATGAGTTAATATATAAAACATAGAATCACTATATATTAGTTTGAGGCCTTGTTTGGGATTGCTGTTGGTAGTAGTGCTTTTGGAAATAGAGCTTTTACAAAGCAAACTTTTTTGTTTTTTAGTAACTACATTTTTAAAGTATTGTGGAACTTTAACATGTTTGGTAACCAAGCTGATAAAGTGTTCTAGGCATGACAAAATAACAATAAAGGATATTGCATAGTGTCGTACAGTATAATACAATACAATGGAATATTACATGTTATTACATATTAAAATATTATTACAGGATATAATATTATTGTAATGTAATATAATAGTATTATAATATAGTGTAATATAATATGATATAGTACAGTATAATAATATAATGTGATAAGATATGATATAATATAATATTATGTAATATAATAATGCATCATTACTATTAAAACATGATTACATTATATAATATTATTATAATATAATATAATGTGTAATATAATGTATTATATTTATGAGAATTGTTCGTGGGCATTTTGCTCACTACGAAAATTTTATTAAAGCTAAAACAACTTCCCAACATCTACTAAAAAGTGTTTTTGTGGAGAAGCTCCAAAACGGTGCTTCTCCCAAGTAAATCTTTTCTACTTTTTGGAAAAGCCAAAATAACTTTCAGATTTTTACCAAATATCACTTTACCATTCTAAAAGTACTTTTGGAGGGCCAAACAGTGCTTTCAGGCGCCCCACCCCCCCCCCCCCCCCAAGTAAATCTTTTCTACTTTTTGGAAAAGCCAAAATAACTTTCAGATTTTTACCAAATATCACTTTACCATTCTAAAAGTACTTTTGGAGGGCCAAACAGTGCTTTCAGGCGCCCCACCCCCCCCCCCCCCCCCCCAAAAAAACTTTGCCAAACAGGGCCTAAGAATGTTGATTAACTAAGAGGCTAAAATGGTAAACGACAAAGCTATATTGTAGAGATTCATAATCACATTGGATACTGAATATGCTACTTAGTGAGGATACCTGGGCTTTAATCCAACTTAAAGGAGAAAAACAAGGTGAAGGCTATTGCCTGTGATAAGGGGCAGGATATTAAGGTCAGTACAGTAAGAGTATACTGAGCTTCGGTGAAAGATTTGGTGAAAATGATCATCAAAAGCATTTGTTTGTATGATTTTCAAGTTTGACTTTAGAAGAAGGTAGGCTCATGTTGGCTAAAAGAGAGTAAACTACAAATTTGAGCAATATCCATGTATTTGAGGATAACATAATATTGGTCCAAGGTTTCCTTTGATAATGGAAAAGGGAAAGTACACATGTAATAAGTTCATAGGCAAATTACACTAGGTTATGCATTCATACAACTAATTAATTTGGATAACAAGAATCAAGGTTCACAAGATTAGTGCATACCATGCCTTTCCACGTTTACCCTATCATACTGGTACTGCACTGACACTCAGTATGGAGGGTGTGCCAAGTGTTGGTATGCTGAATTGACACCCATACTGGAAGTATGGGGACTGAACCAACATGGTTCTGGTACAAGGTTCGATGATGAGATCATGGACCTTGACAAAAATAGAGGGGAGGGCAATGCAAGATCCTCATCCTTCTTTGTAGAAGTGGGAAGGGCAGGGCATGGCTTTCGATGTTCACACAGCGTGCATTTCTCATTTTGTACTCCAATCACCAGTTTTTAAGAGAGCAAATAGCAGGACCACACACCTCAAGGAAATTGTAGCTTAAGCCATTGGATTCTCTATCCACGCACTTGTTAAAACTCACATATAGTTAATGGTATGTAATCGACCATAAACCAATGGTTACAACCATAAAGTGTATGGTGAGCACCATTTCTGCAATTTGAGCAAGGTGATCATTAATATTGTGGATTATATAAGATCTATTAAATCCTTGACTAAAAGTGTGTTGCGAAGTTCCCTCTCAAGGGTGAAGTGCCATTATCAGTACCCATGGTACCTAAGGAACTAGTATACCAGTAACATATAGTGTGGTAGTTGGTGTTGGCTTTAGAAAAGGGATCTTTAAAACATGATTTATGTTTGCACGGCTTTTCAATCCTTATGTCTCTGCACATGGGTTTGTACTGTTCTGTGTACATAACCCAAAACATGATGACATGCTGGTATCTTTTTTTTTCCTTTTTTAAAGCCAAGTTCAAATAAGTTACCTAATTGATTGAAGAAGATAGGAAGGGTTCAACCATGGCGACCATTTATGAGGATTTCTTGCGGTGGAAGCGGCTGCGCAACAGGGTATTTTGTCAGGTTCCATAGAGGAGCATGGGGCAAGTTGGTCTTGGAGAAGGGTCTTGGTTAACATGGCATGGCTGATGGAAGAGGGGGATGATCTGGTGGTGGCAAAATGAGGGGAAAAACTTGGAGGTTCTATTCACAGGGCAATGGCATAGGAAATTTAAGGTGACAATGAAGGAGATGAGGATCTTGATGGAATCGTGGGAGAACCAAGAGATGGGTTTTGGGGGAGGGAGGGGCGGGGAGAGAGAGAGAGAGAGCTTGGCATTTCTATTCATGGGGCAATGCCATAGGAAATTGAAGGTGGGAATGAAGGAGATGAGAATCTTGATGGGATCGTGGGAGAACAAAGAGATGGGGTTTTGGCTGGTTGGAGATAGAGAGACAGAGGAACATGACATTAGTGGAATTTTGAAATTTTATAAGGTTAAACCAGTCAATGTCTTTTAAATTGGAAAATTTTGAATTTATGCTTCCTAGCTTAATGGTGGTTTAACTCAGAGTCATATGTTAATTTCTGTAACCTAGAGAGCTGTATAAAAACAGGATTCTAGTGTGATATGTGTAAACATATAAATTTATCAGGAATACATGTGAAAAGTTCAAATATGAACGTATGATTATATGAGAATGAAATCCATAGTCTAGTATCAAGAAATGTAGGTATTGCAGTCTATTAAGAGAGAAAATCGGGTGTCTATGCAAAACAACACTGTTTTTTTTTATTAATTGATGATAAGTATTTGTTATAGTGTTGTCATTTTTTATGTGGTGTATTCCAAAGGATAGAGCATTTGATGGAGGACTTTAATCCCATCAGTTATAATTGTTTGGAGTAGATTTGATAAATATACCTTTTCCGGTTATATACTCTTCTCATTCCTAGTCATGTATCAGAATGAGCATAGAGGGGTGCATATATTTTAAAAAACAATTTTGGTTGAAAAGAGGTGAGATACATGGCCTTACACATTCTGGGTGTTCTCGTCATATATAGTGGAGATGAAGACACATCGTCATGTATATTTTTTTTAAAAAAAAAGAAAAACAAGGAATACACATTTAAACAGCTTGAAGAAAATAATGAAATATGAATTTTATTTGTTAAAAGGCTCACTGGAACTAAAATGCTTGACATGGTTGTCAAACCAAGGTATATCCCAGGAATATGTTGAGGTGGAATCTCCTTGGAGTCAAAATAATCAAGGGCAATGAATCTTAATTTGAATATGTTTTTGATTGGAATTGGCTTTACAGTTGAGCAGGTGATAACATTTAAAAATGTGGATAGTGTATTGATGTTTCATAGATTGAAAAAGCCATGTAAAGTTGATTTTGGAAAGTAACCATGCATCGCATCTATGTGTTTTAAATTTAAAAATAGAAATTGTGATTTTATTGCCTGATTACTAGAGATTCATTTTAATGCAGCCACTTTGAGCTGCGTAATCCACTGCTCCCTGCATATAATTGTTAATCAAAACCATAAACTGTTTTGCATTTGTGATCGACGTTGTGAATCCTCAAGTTCCACTGCTGATGCAAAAATGGTTTCATCTTTTTCTGACCTTAATAAAAATATAAGTTATTTACTAGACAAATAAATATAAGTTGACATGAAGACCATATGTATGTATATACATATGCTAGGCAATATTTATTTGAATATGTTATCACAACTCAATACCAGTCTATTATCCAATAAATATGATTATATATATATATATATTGATTGTTGTCTCTCCATGTGCTGATAGCAAAAAGCAATGGATCAATCAGCTGAAACTTTTAATCTGTGAGAATAATGCATATTTTTTTTTTTAAAAGAAAAAACAGTGTCTTTCCTTATGTTCTTATGCGAGTGCTTGCAGATAGTATACTTTTGTGGTGCTAGACTTTCATTTCAAATTGACTACTTCTATACAGGTTGATTATGTTTTCAAGTTAAGAATTGTTTTGACTGTATAAAATTATAGGTGCAACTGATTTTAATCCTGATTATATACAGAACCATTATGGAAATCAAAGAATCAGAACATAGAGCTCGTGCTCAAGCTGAAATCTTGAAAACTCTTTTAGATGAACACAGTCTTGAATTGCGAGTGAAAGCAGCGAATGAGGCTGAGGCAGCTTGCCAACAAAGGCTTTCTACTGCTGAAGCTGAAATAGCAGAATTACAGGCAAAACTAGATGCTTCTGAAAGGTTGGATGTTTTATTTTATTTGCTTACTGCATTTTCACTGTCAAGCTTACTTCTATCCAATATTGCAAATACTCTTGACCACCATAACCATTGCAGCTATCTTCCTGCCTGGAACTTTTATGCTATATCAGTTACTCTAGTGTTAACTTTTTAATGGTACCGAATACAGTAATTCAAATGCATTATAATAGTTGATGGGTTTGCCGAATTGTGGTTTCTAGGCTTAGAAGTTGGAAAAGAATTTCATGGATTTTATGTATATATATATATAGGCTAAGTTTCAATGGACTGCAATGTTCCTTTGAAGATAATAGTAGCTGTGCATTTTTTTTAATGCGTAGGATCATTAAGTTTCTGGTGAAATGAGCAGACAATATGCTCTGAACTCTTTCATGGTGATTAACATTGTCTTTACAGAGATGTCTGGGAGCTTAAAGAGGCTATAAAAATCAAAGATGCAGAAGGAAAGGCTTATATTTCTGAAATCGAGGTCAGGCTATGCTAATACTTTGTTCCCTTAACAATTGAATCGCTTCATTTTGTTTTGTGTACTTTTTTTTTAAAAAATTCCCAATTTACAGACAATCGGTCAAGCGTATGAAGATATGCAGACACAGAACCAACATTTGCTTCAACAGGTTGCTGATAGAGATGATTATAATATCAAGGTTTGTGGCTTGTATTGATTCTCAGCTCGTTTCATTGTTTACTAGTCTAGATTTGCTCAAAGCAATCACTTCATGAGTTGCATCTAGTAATGTTTATGCCCTCCAGATATCTGAAGTTTGATATACCATTGAATTACAGCTATTTAATAATTAGCAAACTTTGTCCTTTGTGATTGATGTGATGATGTCTGGCTGTCATTGTCAAGTTTTTGTAACTGATCTATTCAATATTGGCATCATACCAAAAGACTTGTCCCCGGGAAGAGTTGGCACAATGCAAGAGGCACATCCTTTGTATTATTGTATCACGTAGGATCAAATCATGCATTATATACTTAACAAAAAGCTCATATCTCATACCAATGGCTTACCATAATTTATTATAGCAATCATAGGATGATACGAAGCCTTTGATGAAGGTGAGTTCAGCCTTTTTTAGTTGCAAGCTAGTATGCACTTATATTGCTTTCTGCTTCCTGGTGATGTCATTGTTGTTTAATGACAATCAGCATCTCCCTCTTTGAAATTAGCATATATTATTGTGCATTGACATTTTTTTTCAGTTTTTTTTTTCTTTTAAGTCCAATGTTTAAGCAATTCACCAGTGCCTTGGCTCATAATTATACTTTGATGTATGCCAGCTGGTATCCGATAGTGTGAAAATGAAGCAAACCTACAGCTTGCTTCTCTCCGAAAAGCAAGCGAAAGCAAAGCAACTCCAACAAATAAATGGCTCGCTCGAGTTTTACAAAATGAAAGTTTCTCATGGTGAAGAGCAGGTGCTATTTTTGGCTTACCTCTCTTTTCTTGAAATTTCACTCTCTCCTCGTGCAGCTGTCTGACTATATCATACAGATGAAGGCATATGTTGCCCAAGCTTGTAAAGCTTCCCTGGAAAATAGGCACATCACCATCAATCTGAACCAAGCTCAAGTAGAGTTAGCTGATGCGGAGAAGGAGCTGATGTGGCTGCGATCTACTTATGATGCTTCTCAGAAGGAATATGAGCAAAACCAGAAAAGGATTGGTAACTTGAGGTCGGAGTTAGAGCGGGAAAGGTGCTTTTGCCTGTTTCAGTTAATTTAACATGGTTTAAGCTCATGATGAACTTGCATTCTTGTCTTTATCCATCTTTTTGCCATGGCACCTAATCTTTAACCGAACTAATCGTAAACTCAGAAATGAGAGGAAAAAGCTTGAGGAAGCGCTCGAGGAAGTGAAAAGCGAAGTTATGGAGATGAGCAGTGAGAGTGAAGAAACTACAATCCAGAAACTTCAGGATGAAATCAAGGAGTGCAAGGCAATTCTTAAATGTGGTGTATGTTTCGACCGTCCAAAGGAGGTAATATGAGAGAATACATGTTTATTACTAGATGTTGCTTTTCTATTTTATGCAAATGCAGTCATCATCTTGTTGATGCACTCATCAAATTATAGAAAGCGTGTGTTATACTCAAAATATCATTCATTTTTCACTCCGTAAGTTAAATTTCAGACAATCATTATTGCTGCTTTGGATGGTAGACAGTATTCTTTTAAAAGAAATCGTGGAGATGGAAGAAAAGTTATGGTGCATATGATAGGTTTTCAATTTTTAGACGGAAGTGTGTCCCATTTCTTTCTAATTGATGTTAAATTAGTTACTTGTTTTTTTTTTTGTTTTCAGGTTGTAATTACCAAGTGCTTCCACCTATTCTGCTATCCATGCATCCAGAGGAACCTGGAGATTCGTCATCGTAAGTGTCCTGGGTGTGGCACCCCATTTGGACAAAGCGATGTCCGTGAGGTGAAAATATGAACTTCCTAGAGGGGTACCTTTTTTCTACACCTTCCCTCTCAAGTTTTGTGATATGGATGTCTGGAATGGCAAGATGACTGTGGACCGGGCCTCGGGTCTTCACTATATTTTTTTTTGACGAGATTTTGGGCCAGGCTTATTTAAAGTTTGACATCTTCTGTATCCAAGCCCGGCTTATGATCAGCTCGACCAGCTGCTTGTAATATCATGTCTAGCCTTTCATATGTCGGATAATGATTTTATATACACCAAATATATATATTTTAAAAAATACATAAGGCAATTATATGGCAATTTTTAACTATCTGGCCCATGCTTGAGCCTTGGAAAACTTCCTAGTTGCAAGATTTTATCTTGTTCGCCAAGTTTAGAACCTTATCGTCTTTGAAGTGGATGTGGGAACCTCGAAAGGGCACTGAAGTGGTCTACTTTGACTAAAGACTTAACCGTGCAAAGCTATCACACCAACATGCGAAAACTGTAGCGTTGTCGGAGTTCCTTTGTTTCGTCGTATGTTTGTTGCTCCCGTCTCTGCATAAAATCTAACGGGAAAATTGCAAAACCTCTGGTTATAAAAGCTATCAAAGCAGGCACCTGTATAATATCATCGTTCCAATGCAAGGAATCTTTGGTTGCTGTACGTGAATTTATTCAACTTAAAATGAACTAAGAGTTCGAATGACATCCTGGTTTCGTTCCATCAGCAGGCTTGTTTAAGCTTATTATTGTTGTCGTCAGGCTTGTTTAAGTTTATTACTGTTGTTTTCTAGATCATCGTGGCCTGCAGCTTCTTACATGATCTAGATGAGTGAATTTTCTGTCGGCATCACCGGGCT
Organism: Areca catechu; assembly: GCA_021397845.1. Taxonomy (NCBI): domain Eukaryota; kingdom Viridiplantae; phylum Streptophyta; class Magnoliopsida; order Arecales; family Arecaceae; genus Areca; species Areca catechu. The sequence continues at coordinate 7,517,096 of CM038041.1, read as the reverse complement.
CGTCAGTTGGAGACAATCAAGGGGAACATACCCTTCGTCACGGGGCTCGGTGGAGTTGCCGTGCTCGAAGGGGTCGTTGCAAGGATGAAAGGGGCTTGAAGCTGTGTTGTGGACTTCCTGTGGGCCTCTCCGGTGAGGAGCAATCTTCTCTGTATCGTCCCTCTGTCAGGCGGATCTGCAAAACAGGTGTATCGTCCCTCTGTCAGGTGAATCTGCAAAACAGGGGAGACCTGGGCCGGGGATTCCGGCAGACATTCCGATGATCAAGTCAGTGGGACGATCGAGGAAACAGACGACCTCTAAGGTAGAGAGCTTGGGGGACTCTCTGCTTCCAGAGGGTGATAAAAATGGAATAATAATATAAGGATGAAGAGAGTGTGTTGTCTCTTACCTCCTCTTATCTCTCCATGCCGGTCTTTATGTAGACGAATGGCTCCTGTCGTTCGGGGGAGGCGTGCTGGTCTTGACGTAGACCTGTGAGGCTAGGACAGCCTGTGATGCCATGATGGGCTGGTAAACCTTCCTTCTCTAGGTGGTTCAGGAAGTTGGTGCAGGGATACAATGTCGTTCGGGGGAGGCGTGCTGGTCTTGACGTAGACCTGTGAGGCTAGGACAGCCTGTGATGCCATGATGGGCTGGTAAACCTTCCTTCTCTAGGTGGTTCAGGAAGTTGGTGCAGGGGTACAATGTCTTGGGCAGGGTACTATTTCCTGATCAGTGTAAACAGTGGCTTGGGAATCCTAAATGCAAACCTTCTTTGCAGGCGGCGTGCCATAAGATCCACGTGGATGGGGATCCTTGGAAAGAGTGCCGGGCCCATGTAGATGAGACTTAACCATGCGATGCATTCAATGGCCGAGCTAGGCTGAGATACCGAAATGCCGAGTTGGCCGGGACGCTACTCCAGGTTGCCATGCAGGCATGCGGACCGAGAGAAGGCTCGTGGGTCTCTATGCACGCTGATCAAGGCGATGTGCGAGGCTCCATGCACGTAGGTGCGAACCAACACATCGCGAAACCATGGGTGCACGAGCGTGCAAGACCGTGCGGGGCGGAGCCGGACCTGGGGCACGGGCTCACCGGGCGGGCGTGCCGCGGTGCGAAGCTGGGACCGTGCCGGGCTGAGGTGCGCTGCAGGGCCGTGTCGCGGGCATGAGCCCGGGGATTGGCGAGGTTGGGCGGAGCTGCGCGAAACACCGCCGGGGTGCCGGACAGGCTGAGCCGGACCAGGCGAGGTCGGGCGGAGCCGAATTGGGATGAAGCTCAGCCGGGCTCAGGCGTGCCACGCGAGCGTGCTGAGCTGGGAGCCGGCGTGCCGAGGTGGGTTGGACGCCGGAGCGGGTGCGAAAGAGGCTGGGGCCGCCACGGTCGCGCCGGGGGCGTGCCGCGGGCGTGCTGGCGCGAGGTTGCACCGGACCGGACGAAGGCGAGGCGAAGGTCTCCTGCGGGCGAGCTGGGCACCGTTGCCAAGGTGGGCGCGCGAAGCGCTGTCGGGGTGCCGGACGGGCTGAGCCGAACTAGGCGAGGTCGGGTGGAGCCGGCGAAGCCGGACTTCTCCCCCTCGGACGGAGCCAAACTGGGATGAAGCTCAGCCGGGCTCGGGCGTGCCACGCGGACGTGCTGAGCCAGGAGCCGGCGTGCCGAGGTGGGTTGGACGTTGGAGCGGGCACGGAAGAGGCTAGGGCCGCCGCTGTCGCGTCGGGGGCATGCCGCGGGTGTGCTGGCGAAAGGTTGCGCCGGACCGGACGAAGGCGAGGTGGAGGCCTCCTGCGGGCGAGCTGGGCACTGTTGCCGAGGTGGGCGCACGGGCCTGCTGGCACGGGGTTGCGCCGGACCGGACGGAGGTGAGGCGGAGTCCTCCTGTAGGCGAGCTGGGCGCCGTTTTCAAGGTGGGCACGCAGGCCTGTTGCCACGATCGTGCCGCGGGTGTGAGCCTGGCTGGGCCCCAGTCTTGCCTGAAACGGGCTCGCTAAAGTACTGTCCTGACGCGAGCCAGTCAAGGTGCTGACTTGGCTTCATCGAAGTGGGCTGGCCAAGGTACCGACCTGGCCACCACAGGAGCTGATCTCTTCAAGTGGATCCACCATTGTGTCAGAGATGAATGGGCGGGTTACTACCGTAACAATTACCATCTTAAAGCTTAAAAAGTACAAACGAAATGTTAAAGCCAGGTTGTGATTGAGCTTGATCGAAACGTTTATCGATGAAAGAGTAAGTCTTGGTGCACCGTGTGTGGTGCAAGAAATCCATCGTGGCCTGCATCATTATTTTTTATTGATCCATGTCGATTCTATATAGCTTGATGAGATAGGATATGAGTTTATATATCTAAGATTACATTATCTAAGCATCGCTGTATTTGCAGTCATTTCAAATATAGAAAATAACCTTTTTACCCTCTTATTTTTCAGAAGAAGGTACATATTTCTGATCTGAAAAACGATTCTTCTTCTTATGCAAACAAAAAAAAAATCTATGAGCAAAGCGACATCCCAAAGTTCCTTCCATTATTTTTGCCTATCCACTAATATCAGAACGAAACCCCTAGTTTTTCCTCCATTTTTTGGTTTTTGCTCCTCTTTGGTGGCCGAGAAGCAGCTAGTGAGCTGGAATTTCTCAAGCATACCACGAAAAATATGCCTTCAAAATCTTGAGTCAATGGAGAAAAGTGATTTCGTCTTTCAATGCAGATGGTGAACACAAAAATACCATAAAAAAGAAATGCAGATGGAGGAAGGAAAGACTGCACTTGTTGTTTATTCAGGAGAAGATGACACTCCCTTAAAATCCCTCCCAAAAGAAACTACATAACTAGAAATACATAATAAAATTATATATTTTAATATAATTTTTTAAAATTTAATTTTACAGAGGGATGTCACGATATATTTTTAAAATATTAAGTCTTCATAGTATAAAATTATGATACCATGCACAGTTTCATAACACCGTAGCTCATAATTTATGACATCCAAGTTCAAAAACTACGACACCCTAGTTATAAAACTACAACACCCAAGAAAAAATTATAAAATAAAATTTCTAACCCCTTCTACCTCTAATACATGTCATTCGTGGCTTGGTTTATGATTCTCAGAGTGTCGAGAATTATCACGGATGCTATAAAATTAATCAAAATGGCCGAAACAGTATTACGACATCCCAGTATAAAAACTATGATACCCTTGCAGAAAGTGTAAAATATAAGTTTCTAACCCCTTGTATATCAATACTTGTCATCCGTGGCTTAGTTTATGACTCCCAAAGTGTCATAAAATTATCATGGCTGCAATAAGATTACTCAAAATGGCCAAAACAATATTACGACATCCCAGCTTAAAACCTACGACATCCTAGTTAAAAAATTACAATACTCATGTAGAAATTATAAAATAAAAGTTTCTAACTACTTCTACCTCTAATACATATCATTCATGACTTGGTTTATGACTCTCAGAGTATCATAAAAATGCCACAATTCATAAGATTACTCAAAATAACCAAAATAGTTTTACGATACCCCAGTTTAAAAATGACATCCTAGTAAAAAAACTATGACACCCATGCAAAAATTATAAAATAAAAGTTTGTAACCTCTTTTACCTATAATACATGTCATCCATGGCTTGATTTATGATTTCCAGAGTGTCAAAAATTATCACGAATGCTATAAAATTAATCAAAATAGCTAAAACAGTATTACGATACTCCAGTATAAAAATTACGATATCCTAATTAAAAAACTATAACACCCTTGTAGAAAGTATAAAATATAAGTTTTTAACCCCTTGTACATGTAATACATGCCATCCGTGGCTTGGTTTATAACTTCTAGAATGTCATAAAATTGTCATGGATGGTATAAGATTACTCAAAATAGCCAAAACAGTATTACGATATCTCAATTTAAAATCTACGATATCCTAGTTAAAAAACTATGATATCCATGTAGAAATTATAAAATAAAAGTTTCTAAACCCTTCTACCTCTAATATATATCGTCTGTGGCTTGGTTTATAACTCCCAGAGTGTCATAAAATTGCCACTAATACTATAAGATTACTCAAAATAGTCGAAATAATTTTACGATATCCCAGTTTAAAACTACGACATCCTAGTAAAAAAAACTACGACACCCATGCAGAAATTATAAAATAAAAGTTTGTAACCCCTTCACCTATAATACATGTCATTTGTGACTTGGTTTATGACTCCCAGAGTATCAAAAATTACCATGGATGCTATAAGATTAATCAAAATGGCCCAGACAATATTACGACATCCCAATATAAAAACTATGACATCCTAGTTAAAAAACTACGACACCCTTGCAGAAAGTATAAAATATAAATTTTTAATCCCTTGTACATGTAATACATGTCATCTATGGCTTAGTTTATGACTTCTAGAGTGTCATAAAATTATCATGGATGCTACAAGATTACTTAAAATTATAGTATTACGATATTCCAGTATAAAAACTATGATATCCTAGTTAAAAAACTATGATACCCTTGCAGAAAGTATAAAATTAAAGTTTCCAACCTCTTCTGTCTGTAATACATATTATTTATGGTCTGAATTAAAACTCTTACAATCTTATAATGACACCCCCATGTCATAACAAGCCTGTGTGAAAAAAATCAAGAGTAATTAAGTCTGAAACAGGATTGTGACACCCTAGTTCAGGATTCATGACATCCTATTTCAAATATTATGACACCCTGTATATTTTTATGCTGGGATGGCTTGCATTTTTTTAATAGTTAGTTAGAATTTATTATTTAATAACTTACATTTATTTTTTCCTTATGTTTTAGGTGATTTTGAAATAGTTCAGCTGCCTAGAGTGAAGGCTTCGCAAGTGTTTAAAAACTATTACAAGCCAGCAATGTACGTTAAAAAAGCATGAAAATTGGGTTTTTCTAGTTTTCATTTAGAAATCATCCGTAAGACTCCATTCGAAGCGTTCGTCGACATGCAACTGTTCGTAGTCGACGGGCAACTCCTAGCTGAAATTATTAGGTGTTATAAGGAATGTAACAAGTTTATTTTTTGTGGCAAGGAACTTACATTCAGCATCAAAGACATAGCCCTGATTTTGGGTCTGCCATATCATGAAAATAAGATTGCAATGGAAGGCCAAGATAAAAAGGGAAGGTTATTCTGAAGATTTGGTAGGGAATTAATCTTCAGAATAAAAGGCTGGGGAAGTTGATAGAGCAACTTTTTTCATCAAACATACAAGAGGATGTTGAGGACACCATATGACTTTGGATCGCATACATGTTTGTACTGTTCTTATCTCCAAAGTCAAATCAAGCTTGTCCAAGATATATCATCCCTTACTTGGATGATTTATCTTAGCTAGGATAAATCACTAAGCTTCTGTGATAAAGGAGTTGACTGTTATGGCTCTCCCAAATGTTGCTTGTTGCTTGAGATCTGAGGAGCCAGTCCAAACCAAGAGAAGTAACAAGGTTAGGAAGGAAACAAACCCTGTATGAATATTCAGCTGCTCTGGTGATAAGGATCATTAATATGTAGTAAAAGTATAATTACATTTATTTTAAATATTCCATATCTTTAAAGTACATGATTATTATGTACATATTTGGTTCCTCGAACATAGCACCTTAAGAGCCCCAGCACATCCAAATAAGCTACCTAGGATGTTAAAGTGGTATGGCAGCTAGTTGAAGACATAGAGTGTTCAGTTTGCGAACTTGCAGCCTCATGAGTTGGTAAGATAATCCATTATTTCATAAACATAATGAACAAAATATCATTATCATTAATATAAAGTTATTTTGTTATTGTTCTTGGCTTGCAGGTGGAGGGAGCTATTGAGCCTATGATAACGGAATTATGCTTATCACTAAAAAAATAGTATAGCAACCCCGAAATCCGAAAATAATTGTGCATGCTGTGCACAGTTGAAGAATGAAGTAGAAGATATAAAGAAGAGGCTTACCAGAGTTGAAACCCTTCTCAGTTTATTGTAAAAAAGATAGCATGCCAATAAATAAGGGCACAAAGGGGCGGAGGGAGATAATATTGAGGATGAGATGTGTTACGGCCGTAATGATGATGTGGCCGGTCTCAGATTCCGTCAGGTATGATCGAGCCACGTGGAGGTTCCTTCGATCGAGTCAGCCTCGGCTTCCGCGCTACCGAGGTCGAGCTCGGCCCTTGCCCCCCAGGCTACCTCGCCAGGTGATATCCCGAGACGTTACCGCCCTCGCCGAAGTCGAGTTCGGTACAGGGCTCCTCCCGCCGCCTCGCCAGGTGTCCACCTAGGAGGGGTCCACCTCGGTCGAGGTCGGCTGCTCCTTCGCTCCTTCGCCAGGTGGCCCCAGGAGACGGGTCCACCTCGGCCGAAGCCGAGCGCCCTCCTGCCACCTCGCCAGGTGTCCACCCAGGAGGGGTCCACCTCGGCCGAGGTCGCTGCTCTTTCGCTCCTTCGCCAGGTGGCCCCCGGAGACGGGTCCACCTCGGCCGAAGCCGAGCGCCCTCCTACCACCTCGCCAGGTGTCCTCCCAGGAGGGGTCCACCTCGGCCGAGGTCGGCTGCTCCTTCGCTCCTTCGCCAGGTGGCCCCCGGAGACGGGTCCACCTCGGCTGAAGCCGAGCGCCCTCCTGCCACCTCGCCAGGTGTCCACCCAGGAGGGGTCCACCTCGGTCGAGGTCGGCTGCTCCTTCGCTCCTTCGCCAGGTGGCCCCAGGAGACGGGTCCACCTCGGCCGAAGCCGAGCGCCCTCCTGCCACCTCGCCAGGTGTCCACCCAGGAGGGGTCCACCTCGGTCGAGGTCAGGCCGCCCGTACAAGAAGATCCCAAAGAAAGAGACGCAGGTTCTGAGGTTGGCCCTCGAGCCGTGCGCATCACAGACGGCGCCCCGTACAGATTGCCGCGGTACGTGAAACACCACTTACGTCGGCCCGACAAGTCCTGCAGTCGAGAGGCGCGGTTCTGACAAAACAGGGCCCGTAAACGGACAGCGCCGGCACTTAGGATGGAGAGCGCCCTCACTGGACCCGAGGTCTGACCGGCCGCCCTGCCGGTGCCACCCCCCTTCTTTTGTCTTTACCCTGTCCCCGCTGGGCTCGGCGAACGAGGTCGGAAAGCCGCCTGGCCCTCGAAACCAAAAGGGAAAGAGAAAAGGATGGAAAGAAGAGCCTCCTACGAGCAGAAGACAGGCGGACAGCGGGAGGAGATAAAAGGAAGGAAGTTGGAGGCGACCAGGTAAGCTGGGACAAGTAAGAAACAGTGGCCGAAAGCCCCGCTCCGAGAGTAAGATCCAGGGTCCCGAGAGGGGATCGCTTGGCGTGAGCTCGGCAAGGAGGCCAAGGCCGGGTTTCTGGTCCCTACAGCACCTTTCTTGCTAGTAAATTCTCTGAGTCTGGGACTCCTTCGGGGGCCCGTCTTGGAGAATCTGTTCCTTCTCGCCGTCTACTAACTTGACCGTCGGAGCTCCCTCACCGGGATCCCCGGCCAGGGTCTTCTGACCCTCTCTTGCAGGTTCGCTCCAGCCAGGAGGCTCCAGGAGCTAGGCGGTCTGGTAAGATCGGCGGATCCGTGGCACGGGCGCGGCGGCGAGATTGGCAACAGATTGGCGCACCAGGTAGGGGGGCAGGACAACACCCCTAGCGGGAGCCAGCTTTCTGCAGGTACCGCGCTCTCCGATAATGGTGGTCACTCGTGGGCGCGAGGCGTCCACCAGCCGTGTGGGGGAGGTTCCCTCCCCTCAAGGGGCCCACAGCCCGGAGAGGGAGCTCCCAGCTCCCCCTCCTCTTCCACTACCGCCGACCTCGACAGACGGGCCCCTCGCGGCCGTTATCCAACAGCTGCAGACCTTGACCTTGGCGGTCCGGCAGCTTCAGCATCAGCAGCGGTCCCTGATGACGCAGCCACAGCCGGGGACCCCCGTGGCTCGGGCCACGGGGTCGCGTGGGAGCCTGCGCTCCATTCAGGGCAGGCCATCCCACCCGAGGGCAGTCTCCAACCCCGCGGGAGCCACCAAGCTCCCGCAAAAAGAAACTACTCCGGTTCGGTGGATCACGAGAGTCGATCCCTGACCGATGAAGCCGAGACGGCGCATCGCAGCAAGCGGCGCCGAGGCGTGACTTCGCGCCGAGACCGATCGGTGCCCCCTTCGCCAGCAGCCTCGGTGGAAGATTCCACTGACGAGGCCATCAGGCGTCAGGCCGAGAGGCGCCTGGAGGAGCACGAGCGCAAGTTAGCAGAGTTCGCCCGCCGATTTGCCGACCTGCAGAACTCATCGGCGGACCCGGCGGGCTACGACTCCCGTCCCTCCTCTGAAGAAATCCAGGCGAAGTCGATCCCGAGGCGGTTCCGCATGCCGCAGGTGGATCCCTACGATGGGACCACCGACCCTCTGGACCATCTGGAGAGCTACAAGGCTCTCATGAGGGTCCAGGGGGCCACCGACCCTCTTTTGTGCATCGCCTTCCCCGCTACCCTCTGGAAGGCCGCTCGAGTCTGGTTCACCCGCCTCGAGTCCGGATCTATTTGCTCCTTCCACCAGCTGGAAGGGAAGTTTGTGGCGCATTTCGATGCTTGTCGAAAGGTGCCGAGAGAGGTGGATAGCCTCTTCTCCATCCGCTAGCAGGACCATGAGCTGCTACGGGACTACATAACCCGGTTCAAGACCGCAGCCCTGAAAATCTACAGCCTCGACGAGCCCGTCGCCATGCTGGCCTTGAAGCGCGGACTCAAGATGTCCCGCCTAACCTATTCCCTGGACAAAAAGCCTCCCAGGACGTACTCCGAGCTCCTCCTCCGCGCCCACAAGTACATCCGGGCGGAGGAGGCTGACCGCACCCGCCGAGAGCTGGACGGGAGGACTCCGAAGAGGCCATCCCCGAGGGATCTTCTGGAGCTCGGAAGCCCGGGCCACCTGCCGACCCTCGCCCGAATCCGAGGCCGAAGGGCGAGGCCATTCCGGAGCGAAGGTTCACCCCTCTCCTCGCACCTCGGACAAAGATCCTCATGAAAATTGAGGGCGAGCATTACCTCCGCCGACCTCCTCCTCAGAACCCGAGGGGTATCCGGGACAAATCGAAGTACTGCCAGTTCCACCGCGAGCACGGTCATGACACGGAGGAGTGTCGCAATCTGAAGCGGGAGATCGAGGAGCTGATCAAGAGGGGCTACCTCAGGAAGTTCATCAGGAACGAGGTCCCCCCGGAGGGGCAGCCGCTCGCTGCCTTACCACCGGTCCCTGCAATCGATAACGCCCGACGGAGAAGCCCGTGGGCATGATCTCACGCGGGGTCGGGCGAGCGGCGAAGAGAGCCCGGGAAGTCAGGAACCCGGAGAATGTAATCCCTCCTGAGGAGGGGAAGAATAATGAGAATGTAAACAACGATGCCGTGGTGGTCGAGATGACCATCGCGAAGCATCCTGTACATCGAATTATGGTGGATAGTGGAAGCTCGGCTGACGTGCTTTTTTATGATGCTTTCTCTCGGATGAATTTGTCCCACGATCAGCTGAGACCGGTGCATACCCCCCTGGTAGGTTTTACCGGAGACTCCGTGGGGGTCGAAGGGGAGATCACTCTCTCGGTCACCGCTGGATCCCCACCTCGGCAGACGACCGTCCTGATGACGTTTACGAGTCAGGCTCCCTTCGCCTTACAACACCATTCTCGGGCGTCCCGGGCTCAACCAACTGGACGCCACGATTTCCACGAAGAGGTTGTTGGTGCAGTTCCCCATGCCTTCCGGGTTCGGGGTGATGAAGGGGACGACCCAGCCGGTCCCGCATTGCCTCCAGACGGTCCCGAGCGCCCGGGGCGCGGAGCTCGGCCCCGATGTTGACGACCTCGACCTGAGAGAGAAGGAACCCAGGGGGGGCCCGTAGAACGCATGTTGACTTATCCCCTTGGTTCGGACCCGCTGAAGACGGTGCAGGTCGGGGCGCAACTCCCTGAAGAAGAACGGACCCGCCTGCTGGAGTTCCTCCGCGCGAACGCAGACGTGTTCGCCTGGTCGGCGGCCGACATGCCGGGCATTCCACCCGAGGTCATCACGCACAGGCTAAACGTGGACCCAAGTTGCCGCCCGGTCCGCCAGAAGAAGAGGAGCTTCGCCATGGAGAGACAGAAGGCCATCAACGAGGAGGTGGAGAAACTCCTCGCCGCCGGCTTTGTGCGGGAAGTCCAGTATCCCAGTTGGCTAGCGAACGTGGTCATGGTAAGAAAGAGCAGTGGTAAGTGGAGGATCTGTGTGGACTACACCGACCTCAACCGAGCGTGCCCGAAGGACAGCTTCCCTCTTCCAAAGATCGACCAGCTGGTCGACACCACCTCGGGACATCGCCTCCTGTCATTCATGGATGCCTTCTCTGGATACAACCAGATCCGAATGAGCCCGGAGGACGAAGAGCATACCGCCTTCATCACCGACCGCGGAACTTTTTGCTACAGGATGATGCCATTTGGCCTCAAGAACGCTGGGGCCACGTACCAGCGTCTGGTCAACAGGATCTTCAAGGACCAGATCGGCCGCAACATGCAGGTGTACGTGGATGATATGCTGGTAATGAGCAAACCCGATTCGGACCAAGTAGCTGACTTGGCGGAGACGTTCGGCAACCTCCGGCGTCATCAGATGAAGCTGAACCCTGCGAAGTGCGCCTTCGGCGTCTCCGCCGGGAAATTCCTAGGATTCATGGTGACCCAAAGAGGAATTGAAGCCAACCCCGAGAAGGTCCAGGCCATCCTGGACATGGAGCAGCCCCCTCCAAGAAGCAGGTGCAGCAACTCACCGGCCGGGTTGCGGCCCTCAGCCGCTTTATCTCCAGGTCGGCAGATCGCTGCCGTCCCTTTTTCAAGGTGCTGAGAAAGATGAACGACTTCGCCTGGACCGAGGAATGCCAGGAGGCCTTTGAAGAGCTGAAGAAGACGCTCGCATCGCCACCGCTGCTTTCCCGGCCCGAGGAGGGGGAGGAACTCATCCTCTACCTGGCGGTCACCCCGGAAGCCGTCAGCTCGGTCCTGGTTCGGACCGACGACCAAGGAGTCCAGTGGCCGGTGTACTATACCAGCAAACTTCTCCGCGACACGGAGCTCAGGTATTCTTGGCCCGAGAAACTCATTTTTGTGCTAATAGTGTCTGCCCAGCATCTCAGGCCCTATTTCCAAGCGCATCCCATCGCTGTCCTGACGGATCAACCGCTGAAAGCGGTGCTCAGCCGACCCGACACCTCGGGGTGATTGGCGAAGTGGGCACTGAAGCTCAGCGAGTTCGACATCGCGTACAGGCCCAGGTCGGCCATGAAAGCTCAGGTGCTGGCCGACTTCTTGGTCGAATGCGCGGGTTTGGGCAAGGAGCCCGAGGAGGATCCCCTGCACCAGCAGCTGAAAGCGGGCACCGAGGGGCCCGGAGAGGACGCATGGATCCTCCACGTAGATGGAGCCTCGAACTCTGGCGGGAGTGGAGCCGGACTCATTCTTGCCAACGGCGATGGGGTCGTCGCCGAATGCGCGCTCCATTCCAGTTCGCCGCGACAAATAATCAGGCGGAGTACGAGGCACTCCTCGCTGGGCTGAGGGTCTCCCGCGAGCTGGGCGTGACCAACCTTAAGGCCTTCACTGACTCCCAGCTCGTGGCAGGACAGGTCTCCGGGGAGTATGCCGCGCACGACCCCCAAATGGTGAAATACTTGGAGCTCGTCAGGGCGGGCACGGCCGGTTTCCGGTGCTTCAACATCTTCCACATCCCTCGCAGGGAGAACGCCCGTGCGGACACTCTTTCCCGACTGGCGACCCTGCCGGACACGATGCTGGGTCGCGCTCACGTGGAGCACCTTAAGGCCCCAAGCTACGAGGCCCCAGTGGGGTCCATCAGGTCGATCGTGAGCCCAGCTGGATGGACAAATACGCCGAATACATAACCAGCGGCACCCTGCCAGAGGACCGCGAGGTGGCCCGCCTCATCAGAAAGAAAGCTGTGCGGTTCGTCCTGATGGATGGGCAATTGTATCGAAGATCCTACTCCTACCCCCTCCTCAAGTGTAGGACCCGCAGAAGCCAGACTCGTGCTCCAGGAGATTCACGAGGGCGTCTGTGGGAACCACGTGGGGGGCAGAGCATTGGCCTACAAAGCCCTTCGTCAGGGCTACTTTTGGGAGACGATGAAGGAAGACGCCGCTGACTTCGTGAAGAGGTGCGATCGGTGCCAGCGTCACGCCACGGTGCAACGGCAGCCCTCCAACCCAATCTCCCAGCTTTCAGCTCCATGGCCATTCGCCCAGTGGGAGATGGACCTTCTGGGCCCATTCCCGCTGGCGTCTGGACAGTGAAGTTCTTGATCGTGGCCATCGACTACTTCACGAAGTAGGTCGAGGCCGAACCCTTGGCACGGATCACCGAGGCAAACGTCGCCAAGTTCTTCTGGAAGTCGATCGTTTGCCGTTTCGGCCTCCCCCATACCGTGGTTATCGATAAGGGCGCCAGTTCGACTGCCGGGAGTTTGAAGAGTTCTGCGGCGACCTCGGCATCAGGCAAACGATCCCCAGACCAATGGAGAGGCCGAAGTCACGAACAGGACCATTTTGCAGGGCCTCCGCACGCGGCTGGACCAGGCCAAGGCAGATGGGCCGAGGAGCTCCCCAGCATCCTTTGGGCATACCATACCACCCCGAGGACAACGACCGATGAGACCCCGTTCAACCTCGTCTTCGGAGCCGAAGCGGTCATCCCGATCGAACTCAGCCTACCCACGCTGCGTGTGGAGCAATATGACGAGACAGAGAACCCCGCCAGAATGATGCTCAACCTTGACCTTCTTGAGGAGACGAGGGACAAGGCCCGAGTTCGGATGGCGGCGTATAGGCAGCGTGTGGCCAGGTATTACAACTCCCGAGTGCGGCCGAAGTTTTTCGTCCCGGAGATCTGGTCCTCCGGCGCGCTGAAGCTTCTCAGCCACGGGAATGCGGCAAGCTCTCACCAAAGGAAGGCCCGTACCGGGTGGCAGAAGCCCTCCCTCACGGCGCCTACTACCTGGAGGAATTGGAGGGACCAGGTTTCCCGGACGTGGAACGCCTCAAACCTAAGAATGTATTATCAGTAATGTAAGGTTCCCCACTCCTGCAATAAAGTTCTTTGCTTCAAACGCTCTTTTCTCACCTCGTAGGGAAACCGGCGCATGGCCCTGGCCTCGGCACGCCCGATCGTGGCCGACGGCCAAAGGAAGCGAGAAGTCCCGGGTTTTGGCCTGGAAGGCGGGGCAGAACCCAGTTCGCCCACGCGAGCACGGAGAATAGCTCGGCAAGCCGCGCAAGGCTTGAGAAAGCCTGTGGCCCCGGGGTTCAGTCCGGAAGTCCCGGGCTTCGGCTTGGAAGGCGGGGCAGAACCCAGTTCGCCCACGCGAGCATGGAGAACAGCTCGGCAAGCCGCGCAAGGCTTGAGAAAGCTTGCGGCCCCGGGGTTCAGTCCGGAAGTCCCGGGTTTCGGCCTGGAAGGCGGGGCAGAACCCAGTTCACCCACGCGAGCATGGAGAACAGCTCGGCAAGCCGCGCAAGGCTTGAGAAAGCCTGCGGCCCGGGGTTCAGTCCGGAAGTCCCGGGCTTCGGCCTGGAAGGCGGGGCAGAACCCAGTTCGCCACGTGAGCACGGAGAACAGCTCGGCAAGCCGCGCAAGGCTAGAGAAAGCCTGCGGCCCCGGGGTTCAGTCCGGAAGTCCGGGCTTCGGCCTGGAAGGCGGGGCAGAACCCACTTCGCCCACGCGAGCATGAAGGCAATCCCAAAGATGGACCCGCTCAAGGCTACTCTGACGCCACGCGGTCCGGAATGTCCCAACCTTCGATCTGAGCAACGGACGGGACCAGGTCCACCCTCGTTCGGCACTCCACATCAACATCTCAAGAAGGAAAAGAGGAGATGGGAGAGTGGGAAAGAAAGTGAATTCGAGACATAGACAAATGGTGTTTTCATTAATCCAAAAAGAGAAGTACAAGCTGGGAATCCCGACAGGCCGGGAGTCCCCAAAAAAAAAAAAAGAAAAAGAGAGAAGTACAACAACAAAACAGAGAAAAATGAGAAGATAAGTGGCTCAGTTCGGCGCGGGGTCGGAGCCCTCAGCCTGGGTCGCGCGCTCCGCATCCTCGCCTTCGGCGGCTGCCGGCTCAGGTGGCTGCTCTGGAGCCACGGCCTCGTCGGTCGCCGGGGCCGCAGGCGTGGCGTCGGCCACACCGGAGGTACTGCTCTCGGGTCCCTGCCTCCTACCTCCGAGCACCACCCCACTGAAGTCGAGCGGGGTAGAAGGCCCCCACCTTCTCCCGGCACATCCGGAACCCCTTCAGGAAGGAGTCCACGGCGGCCTCCCGGACCTCCGAGGTATACTCGTCGGAAGCCCGAAACTTCGGGACGGCTTCCTGTGCCTCCCGCTTCGTGGCTTCCAAGAGCCCGTTGACGTACATGCTCCGCTCCTTCGCCGCGTTCGCATCCCACCTGGCCTCCTCCAGCTGGCGCTCCAGCCACTGAGAATGGGCCTGAAGGTGAGCCCTCTCAGCCGCGTCCTCCTCCGCGTGACGCTGGTGGGAGATCCTCTCCTCCGACAGAGAAGACTCCAGGTCCTTGTTCCGCCCCTTGCGCGCGCCAGGTCCGCCTGGAGGGTCTGGTTGTTTGCTCGCAGCTCGACCCCCTTCTCCATGAGGTCCTTGACATCGGCTGCGAGCTTGCCGAGTTTCTTTTCCTTATCGGCATCCCTCTTCGCGTTCCCTACGAGGAAGTTCCTCAGTAGGAGCACGTCGTTCCCAATCTGCACAGTGAAGCAACCGGATTAGAAGAAAGACCACCCGAGGTCACAGAGGACAGAAGAAACTGAGTTCAAGATTACCGTGAAGAGCTGCGGGAGGATCCCGAGCAGAGCGTCGGCGTAGTCCCGGCCGTCTCGAGATCGGCGGTCCCGGGCTGTGGAGGCGTACTCCATCACTTTCTCCGCGAGCCCTTTGTCACGGATTACTGAACACGGTGGGTGATCACGGTGGCGGAGCCGTCAGGTCAGCTCCGGCGCGACTGTCCCTCCAGCAGGAATCACCGTCGACGGGGCGGCAGAGGATGCAGGCTGCGCCGTCGGAGCCACGGCGGTAATAGGGCCAGCGCTGGACGGAGCTGCAGGTGGTGGAGCCCCCTCGACGGCAGCACCGCCGGGTCTGACGGCTGGAGAATCGATGGCCCCGCCCCGAGGCAGCCTGGGCGGGGGAGCAGCGGCCCCGGGCTGGGTACGGTCGCCGGGGCGGCCTCCTGGCTCACCTCGGTGCGAGCCCTCTTCGTCGCGGGCTCATCCACTTCGGCGGCGTCCCTCTGGGCCGCGCCCTCCAGGAGGCTCTCCAGCGAGAACTTCATGCCTGCAACGCAAAAGAGAAGAAGGTCAGCCAGCTCGGTTATAAAGGAGAAAGAATGCAGGAGTCAAGGGAGGACCGAATCTCACCCGCTCGCGGATGGGACTGATCCCGGCCTCAAATAGATTCTGCTCCGAGAGCAGAACCTCGAGTGCCGGGACCACATCGCTCAGGAGCAGGGAGTAGGCCTCTTGGTCCGCGACTCGACCTGGGAGTTCCGGTTCGGAGACCGGTCCGGTTCGCTCCAGGCCCAGTCAACATCCTCGACCGAGGCAAAGAGAACGGTTCTTCCAGTCCTTGATAGAAGAAGGAAGGTCGAACGGAGGCACCTGGGCCGGGACGAGATGTACCACCAGTCGTCGTCAGTGGAATACCTCTTCAGGGTAAACATAGCCCTGAAGAGGGAGAAACGGACAACAAACCGTGGAAATGGCAAAAAACAATGAAAGAAAAGATGACCCGGATGGCATTGGGAGCCAACTAGGCCGGAACGAGATGGAAATGGCTAAGGAAAGAAAGGAAGAAGGGGTGCAGAGGAATCGAAGACCCCCGAGGAGGAAGTCTTCATAGAAGGCTATGCAGCCGGGGCCACTCATGGTGACGCAATCCACGGACCGCGGAACAAACAGACGGATTGATCCCGGGATGCCGTAGGCCTCCCGGAGCAAAGAAAGGTCGCCTTCGGTCATTGTGGAAGCATGACGGAGGGACGGCAGGAAGAAGAGGCGGAGCAGGAAGAAGAGGCGGAGCAGGAAGAGAGAGAAGCGGAAGAGCGGAAGCAATAGGAGGAGACCGGATACCCCTGGGGATGCCAATGGTGACACCCCCAGGTGCAGTCGCCTGCGGATCTCCTCCGGGATCATTTCCTCCTCTGAGGAGGAGGAAGACGGGGTCCTCGGCCGGGACGGACCGGCCTCGTCCGGATTGGAGGAAACATAGCGACGGCGCGCCATGACAAAGAAGAAAGAAAGAAGATTCAGAGAAGAAGGAGAGGGGACCTAAGGAGAAAATGAAGGCACTCACCGAAAATACACCGAGCGGATGCGGGCAGTGGAAATTGGCCTGCAGCAAACCGCCCATGAAGCAAGGGAAAAGGCCTCATTCCGGAAAGCCCCCTCCTTTTCAAATTCAGTTGACAACAGCCGTACCCGTCATTCCGCCCCGAGCCACTGGATGATCGCCACGTGGATGCACGCCCGACACCAACGCCTCGTTAGCAGGGTAACGGCCTCTGCTTCGAAGCGACGCATTTATTATAGGCAAGTGGGCGACGCGTGGCGGCTTCCTATAGGACTTCGGGCGCACCAAGAAACGGCGATGAGGATCGCGGTAATTATGATGCAAGATCTTCGCCTCCCCACGTCATATCCGCATTTAATCCCGACGTTCCGTTCTACGATGCCCCAACAGAACGGCGGGCTGGGGGGCAACTGTTATGGCCGTAATGATGACGTGGCCGGTCTCAGATTCCGTCAGGTATGATCGAGCCACGTGGAGGTTCCTTCGGCCGAGTCAGCCTCGGCTTCCGCGCTACCGAGGTCGAGCTCGGCCCTTGCCCCCCCAGGCTACCTCGCCAGGTGATATCCCGAGACGTTACCGCCCTCGCCGAAGTTGAGTTCGTACAGGGCTCCTCCCGCCGCCTCGCCAGGTGTCCACCCAAGAGGGGTCCACCTCGGCCGAGGTCGGCTGCTCCTTCGCTCCTTTGCCAGGTGGCCCCGGAGATGGGTCCACCTCGGTCGAAGCCGAGCGCCCTCCTGCCACCTCGCCAGGTGTCCACCCATGAGGGGTCCACCTCGACCGAGGTCGGCTGCTCCTTCGCTCCTTCGTCAGGTGGCCCCTGGAGACGGGTCCACCTCGGCCAAAGCCGAGCGCCCTCCTGCCACCTCGCCAGGTGTCCTCCCAGGAGGGGTTCACCTCGGCCGAGGTCGGCTGCTCCTTCGCTCCTTCACTAGGTGGCCCCCGGAGATGGGTCCACCTCGGTCGAAGTCGAGCGCCCTCCTGCCACCTCGCCAGGTGTCCACCCAGGAGGGGTCCACCTCGGCCGAGGTCGGCTGCTCCTTCGCTCCTTCGCCAGGTGGCCCCAGGGACGGGTCCACCTCGACCGAAGCCGAGCGCCCTCCTGTCACCTCGCCAGGTGTCCACCCAGGAGGGGTCCACCTCGGCCGAGGTCAGGCCGCCCGTACAGAAGATCCCAAAGAAAGAGGCGCAGGTTCCGAGGTTGCCCTCGAGCCGTGCGCATCACAGACGGCGCCCCGTACAGATTGCGGCGGCACGCGAAACACCACTTACGTCGGCCCGACAAGTCCTGCAGTCGAGAGGCGCGGTTCTGACAAAATAGGGCCCATAAACGGACAGCGCCGGCACTTAGGAAGGAGAGCGCTCTCACTGGGCCCGAGGTCTGACCGGCCGCCTACCGATGCCACCCTCCTTCTTTTGTCTTTACCCTTTCCCGCTGGGCTCGGCGAACGAGGTCGGAAAGCCGCCTGGCCCTCGAAACCAAAGGGGAAAGAGAAAAGGATGGAAAGAAGAGCCTCCCACGAGCAGAAGACAGGCGGACAGCGGGAGGAGATAAAAGGAAGGAAGTTGGAGGCGACCAGGTAAGCTGGGACAAGTAAGAAACAGTGGCCGAAAGCCCCACTCCGAGAGTAAGATCCAGGGTCCCGAGAGGGGATCGCTTGGCGTGAGCTCGGCAAGGAGGCCAAGGCGGGTTTCTGGTCCCTACAGCACCTTTCTTTTTAGTAAATTCTCTGAGTCTGGGACTCCTTCGGGGCCCGTCTTGGAGAATCTATTCCTTCTCGTCGTCTACTAACTTGACCGTCGGAGCTCCTCGCCGGGATCCCCGGCCAGGATCTTCTGACCCTCTCTTGCAGGTTCGCTCCGCCAGGAGGCTCCAGGAGCTAGGCGGTCTGGTAGGATCGGCGGATCCGTGGCACGGGCGCGGCGGCGAGATCAGCAACAAGGTGAAAGTCATGGGGCACGATCAACCTATGATGGAGAAAAAAAATTTATGATATTCCTGTGACTGAGGTTGAACATAAGATAGAGAGAAAATTTAAGGACATCCCTGTGAGTGAGGATGTTGAGGGAGAGCAAGAAAAATCTCTGGTTCCTTCACTTATCAAGAGGGTGAAAACAAACCTAGGCTATGAAGGCCTCACAAATGATAGCAGATTCTACTTTTGAAACAGGCCAACTCAAAAAAAGATGAAGATAGTGAGCACATCTGATGAATCAAATTTAAATTTTCAATTTGAAGATGATGAAAATTTGATCAAAACTTTTTAAAGAAAGATCAACTTGTAAGTTATATCTATTTTTTCTATTATGTATGCTACTTTTTGATCAAAAATATAATATATTTTATGTTTATTAATTTCAGAGAGGTCATCTACACCAATAAATTTGGAGGTACTATCACAAGAAAAAATATTTTCGATCTACTAAACAATGATATGATAGTTGATGATATAAGTAATGGAGTATTACTTTATTTTGTTCTTATTCTTTATATATGTTATGATATATTTTTTAATAATTCTTATATTGATTTGCAGAATTGTATGAATCATATTACTTATAATTAAGCAGTTTACATTGCATTGCTAGATAATAATGCTGGGTAGGAATTCATTAGAAATAACTGGATAGAGCATCCAGAAAGATATCATAAGTGTATAATTGCACCTATAATGACCTCCGGTATGTGCCTGATATCAATATCACCATTTCAAGAACTTGCTGGAACATCCAGGACTATGATATTTGATGAAGTCAGTGATAAAGATAAGAAGAAATTTCAGTTTCTATTCACTATCATCAACTTAGATAATTTTCACTAGCACCTGGTTGTGGTTGACATACAAATAAAGGTATTGATGCATCTGAATTCAATAAAATGCAATTCCAAATATAAAGCAAATGCAAGGAAGTGGCACAAGATACTCGGGCCAATATTTATATATTCTGTGACAATGCTAAGGTGAAGAATTAGTCCATGGTAGAGATTACTGAATGCCCTTCCAACCTGGAGGATCACTTGACTGTGGATTGTATTGCTTAAAATATATGGAATTCCTTGCTCGCATGGATAAGCCTGATAGTTGGATTTCACAGAAAAGATATAAGTGTTTATCGATGCCAATTAGCAAGAAGATTATTGAGAGAAAGCCTAAATCAGAAGATTGATAGTGCAGTTAAAATTTAGCATATAAAACAAATTTTATTTAATATACTTATTCTTTTCGATTCATGCATTTCTGTAATATATTACAAAATTTTATGTCAATTAATGTTTATATTTTAAGTATCATCTCAAAAAAAAATCTGTAATTCATTCAAATGGTAATCTTTTAATATTATTTTCTCATTATATGAAGTTTTTATATTTTTGATGTTAAGTTTACTTCTAGAATGTCAAATTTCTTTATTAATATGATGATGTTATAAAGGAATATATGTTTCTGGCAGGGTGTCATTGTTTTTAATTGAATATCATAACTATAGATCTAGGATGTCATAATCATGTTTCAATATTTACTTAAACTATTTTTAAAAGTCTATTATGATATTGTAAGAGTTTTATCAGATCACAGTGACATGTATTACAGGCAAAAAAGTTAAAACTTTGATTTTATATTTTTGCAAGGGTGCCATAATTTTAACTATGATATCGTAGTTTTTAAACTGAGATGTCGTAATACTGTTTCGATCAATTGAATAATCATCTGGCATCTGTATCAATTTTTGACACTCTGAAAGTTATGAACCAAGCAACGATGACATATTTACAGGTAGAAGGGATTAGAATGTTTTATTTTATATTTTCTGTAAGAATATCATAATTTTTAACTAAAATATCGTAGTTTGAATTTGGATATCGTAATACTATTTCAAGCTATTTGATTAATCTTATAGCATCCGTGAAATTTTTATACTATGGGAGTCATAAACCAAGTCACATATGACATATATTATAGGTAGAAAGGGTAAAAGTTTATTTTATATTTCTACATGGGTGTCGCAGTTTTTTAACTAGGATATCGTAGTTTTAAACTTGGATATCGTAATACTGTTTCGAAATATTTGATTAATCTATAGCATCTGTGGCAGTTTTTTATACTCTGGAAGTCATAAACCAAGCCACGAATGACATGCATTACAGTAGAAGGGGTTAGAAATTTTTATTTTATATTTTCTGTATGGGTATCATAGTTTTTTAACTAGGATATCATAGTTTTTAAACTGAAATATCATAATACTATTTTAGCTAATTTGAGTAATTTTTTTAACATCCATAATGTTGGCTCCACCTAGTGATTTTGATGAAAAAAAAACATTGAGTGCATATTGTATACTAATGTGTATTTCAAGCTATGAGTTTTAGGAAGAAAGCACCTCAAAATCTCAAAAGCTTATGTATCATGGCACGCCGTGGCATGGAGCATTTTTCGTAATATGGACATCCTCTTCATGGAAAAAGGGCTTTTACATGATCATTATTATTTATTTATGTTCCATTTAAATTTCAAATCAATATTTGTGTTTTTGGCTCTATTACACTTGATGTGATTTTTCAGTATCAAGTGTCGACACCTGGGAAGCCAAGTGTCGACACTTCAGCATTTGGCATGCAGAAAAATTCTTGGCACGCCAAGTGTCGATACCTAGAACTCAAGTGTCAACACCTGCATTTCAAGTGTCGACACTTAGGTTTCCAAGTATCGACTCAAGGCCTGAGATTTTTGAAAATCCAGAACTTGGCCATTTTAGGTTTTTGTGTCAAGTATCGACAGCTGTGCATCAGTGTCGATACTTGAAAGTTCAAGTGTCGACACCTAAAAATCAAGTATCGATACCTGACAGCCAAGTATCGACACTTGAAACCTGACAGCCCTAACGGATCTATTTTCTAACTTGTAGAACTTGCTTTTCAAGCTCCAAACGGCCAGATTCGAGGCTCCAATGGTCACAAACCATTTTTTGAAAGTTTCTGTTGTATTTAACCTCCACCAACTTCATTCCAAAGGCATTGAAGTGTATGAAGTCCATTCAAAAGCCAAAAAGCCAATATTCTCTCAAGAACTTCACATCAAGAGCCTTTTATAGTTTGATTCCTGAAAAAGCCTACAAGCTCATCCTTACATCATTCCAAAGAAGTTTTTGAGGATATTCCAAGGAGGAGACAAGACAAAGCATCAACTTGAGCTTCAAAGCTTCCTTCTACTCTTGAGAGAGTTTATCTTAGTTTTAAAATGTATATCTATTTTTATCTTGTGATTTGACCTTGCTTTCAAGGGTGTCTTGAAAGAAGGTTGTTGTGGTTTGTTGGTGAGCCAAAGAGATAAAACCAACTAGGGTTAACTTGTGAGCCGAGATAAATAAGTGTAAAAGGTTGTTGGAGCCTAGGTGACAAGACCAACATAGGTTTTGACTTGTGAGCCTTTTGAAAAACAAGTCAGCTGTAATATTGATTGGATTATAGTGGAATTTCCAAGGGTGGCTTGGGAGTGGATGTAGGTGCTTGTTTGCACTGAACCACTATAAATATTGTGTTGTGTGTGATTCCCTTCTTTCCTCTTGCTCTTAGCTTATTGCATTTGATTTATGCTTTCCGCTGATTTAATCTTGAGCATTGAATTTATTACTCACAAACACCACTAGACCTTCACATTACTATTTTAATTTTTAAAATACCCAATTCACCCCCCTCTTGGGCTCCATTTCTAGGCAACGCATAATTTTTTGACACTCTAAAAGTTATAAACCAAGCCATCAATGACATGTATTACAAGTAGAAATGGTTAGAAAGTTTTATTTTATATTTTATACATAGGTGTCATAGTTTTTTAACTAAAGTATTGTAGTTTTAAACTAGGATGTGTATTACAGTTTTGGCCAATATGAGTAATCTTTTAGCATCCATGATAATTTTGACAATCTGGAAGTCATAAACCAAGCAACGGATGACATGTACTATAGGTAAAAAGGGTTAGAAACTTTGATTTTATATTTTTTGCATGGATATCGTAGTTTTCTATCTAGGACGTCGTAGTTTATGAACTTGGATATCGTAATACTATTTCGGGCTATTTGATTAATCTTATAACATCCATGATAATTTTTGACACTCTGAGTCATAAACCAAGCCACGAATAATATGTATTGCAGGTAGAAGGGGTTAAAAATTTATTTATATTTTATGCATGGATATTATATTTTTTAACTAGGATATCATAGTTTTGTATACGGATGTCGTAATACTGTTTCGACTTTGAGTAATCTTATAGCATCCGTGGCAATTTTATGACATTGTGGGAGTCATTATTCAACATGGATAAAGGAAAGTCATGTTATGAGCAATTATTTACTTAATTTCTTGTTTCATGCTGGGATATTCTAATTTTGTAAATAGATGTCATCCACTATATCAGGGATGTCATAATTCTATTTTCCATGTTTTAGTCTTTGGGCACTTAAGGTAGTACTAAAATTTATATTGAAATAAACAGATTTAGTCACATGTCCAATACATCATGTTTAAATTTCTCCAGATAATATAAATATACACAAAACTATACAAAAATTTAGTATTTTATATTCTCTTTATGTTAGTTGACTGTATAATAAGCATCAAATTCACTAAAAAAGGATCGAAAGATGGTATAATGGGTTCAATTACTTGTCCTAGTACTTCACTACATTATAGGAAGTCTGTCTCTTATTTGTACTACCTCTTCTTTAATTTTGTACAGGAGTGTCAACGGAAGCCTTATCCATATTTTTTCTTGATCTCTTTGACTTCATCTCGACTCCACTTTTAATTCTATTCTCTCTTGGACGACCTTTCGTAGTAAATTTGTAATGATCTTGGATTAGAAGTTGTGTGCTTTGCTTAGCTACACAGTTAGCATCTACAGCTCTTCTGAATAATGGTATAAGATCTTTCATCACTAATTAAATGCATTTCAGACTTGGAAGCTATCTTTGCAAGCTTTATCATCCGTGGCTCATCAAAATATATTACGACCAATAAAATATAGTATTTGTATTAGGATTTCATGATATTGATAGGTTTATGTAAACATAAAGAGGACATATAAATTTAAATAATTTATTGACTACGTACCAGTTTTTGTACTTTATCACAAATTGAGTATTGCATTTGAAATCATCGAATTGGTATTTCATATCCTTGCACCATCTATTCAAAAGTACTTATCTGAGATACGAAATATGTCGCTTTGATGAAGAACAATAAGCATGCCTATAAGATAACCTTTGTACTGAAAAGATCCACACTGACATTGAACATCCTTCAAGATTTTGTCATATGAAACCATATTTTTCTTATAATCTCCTTCGTTCCATCAACTTCAATTATTTCAAGATTTAACAGAATATACATCACAGTTGTCAACTTTTTTAACTAATTTAGCATTTGATGCAGTCATTTCAAGGACCTCATTCTAAAATTTTTTGAATATGTGCCTTATATATTTTTTTGCTGCTTACCTCTCAAAATGAGAGGATGTCTTTAAGAAGCATTTATTTGTAATATTTTATTGTCTTTCTTATTTCTACTTCATATTTTTTTTCAAGGCATCTTCGTACTTATCGATGATTCTTTGAGTGTAGTCTTCGAGTTTATAAACATATCAAAGAAGTGATTGATGCTCTCGCTCCTTTATGAAGTTGACATCCCTATTCATAAAATATTCAAAAAATAGAAGCATTAAAGATATAAAATTTGTTGAAAATTTACAAACATGAACATTAATCGATCATAATGATTTACAAACCTATAAAGAATGTATCCTTAAGATAAATTGAAACCATTTATCCTGATATTTATAAATATTATTTAACCAATATACAGCCTGCATTCTTCATATTTCTCCATTAAATGTACACCTTTTCTCGAAAGATATTATGATAACTGAATCATATATCGCCTCTTCAAATTCAACCATAAATTTGGGATTTGCAGTACAAATATGGCCATCTTTTTATAAATCTTTTTCAATATATGCCAAAGATATGTGTCGTGCATTGGAAAAATATCCCTAACAGTAGCCTCGATTGTCTTATCTTAGTCAGTTATGATGGTATTAGATGATTGACCACCATTTGCATCCAGCCATGATTGGAATATCCATTTAAATGTCTCAGTTCTCTTATCTGATAACAAAGCACAACCAAGCAATGTAGACTGTCCATGATGGTTGACTCCGATAATAGATAAAAAAGTATTTGATATGTATTGTCAAATAGGTTATGTCAAAAGTCAGTACATCACTAAAGTAAGTGCTTACCATCTTGATATAGAATGGATCCAGAAGACAGACCTGAGCTATCCATATCATTCAGATTCAAAGTATAAAAGAAATTTAAATTTTTTACTTGTGTTGTGTAAAATGGATTATCATTGACTATACATCCTTTTTTCAGCTGACTCTGACATTCTGATAGATGAAATTATAAGCATGCTTCTATGGAAATCTAACTATCTCTATCCATTTCCTTCTAGCCATGGCAGAGTATATTTGAGTTGTAAAAATATTCATGCATATAAATTACGATCTCTATATTTTCTGGCGTGCTAATCCTCCTATAGGACGTAGATAATCAACTGATGAGATGGACAGCTCGTGGTTATGTTCTAGAAAAACATCATCCAATATTTACTTATCATTTTTAGAATTTAGTCTTGTTTTTATCGAAGCCTTACAATCAATTTGCTAGTATCCCTAGGATTCATGGAGTTATTGATTTTTCTAGATTTTTCTTGCCTCCAACATGTCAGGTACTTGAAGCATATTTCTTTGTTGTTATTGGACCTACTACATACTGTTGTGATTCCAAAATCTACTCTCCTTGCATATCCATTGTAGAAATTATATACATCATTTACAGAATTGAACTCCATTCCAATTTAGGATCAATAGACTTGTTCTCTGCACTCGGGGTGATAGGAGAAGGTGCATTCTTGTGAACAATACTAGCAACCTCATCCAAATGATCATCTTCATTTTTTTTCAGATTTCTAATTTCAACGCCATATGTAGAAATATCTACAGAAAAACATAAACATTGATATATATAGTTTTAGATGACATTTTATCTATAGCATAATAAATAATATGTTATGCATTTGATAGAGTATGATACGATATGTGATAATACGGACATAGAACCAAATATTTCTAAAAAAATATATTTAAACTTATGATATCCTAGTTCAAAAATTACAATATCCTAGTTAAAAGATATGACAACGGATCATAAAACATAAAACTAAATTATTAACCCCCTACCAGAAGAACCTATCACTTGTAGACTGAGTTATGACTCCAAGGATGTCATAACATGCTACGGGTGCTAAAGGATCATAAATATATGCTGAAACAGTATTACGATATCCCAGTTCAAAATTTTGATCCTCCATAATATAAGTGTTTCAGTATGTATTGCTGATATATGATACCCATATTGTAATAAAATGCTTTTGAGAAAATTTAAATATCAAAAACTTTGAAACATGAATAACTCGATACAAAATAGAAAATGAAGGCTTTTATTATTCATCATAGGATATTTCAACCGTAATTGGCTTGAATAAGATTGTTAACTTATGATAAAAAGACCAGAGAAAAAAATATTTTTAAAAAAAGTTTTCAAGGAACAACATCCTAGTTAAAAGATGATGACACCCGATCATAAAATATGAAACATTGCTGATATATGATACCCATATTATAATATAATACTTCTAAGAAAACTTCAGTATCAAACCTTCGAAACATGAATAACTCGATACAAAATAGAAAATAAGGCTTTTCATCCTCTATCATAGAATATTCAATCATGCATTGGCTTAAATAAGATTGCTATATTATGATAAAAGGCCTAGGAGAAAAAAATCTAAAAAAAAAGTTTTCAATGAACGACATCCTAGTTCAGAAGTTACGACATCCTAGTTAAAAGATTATGACACCCGATCATAAAAACTGAAACTAAATATATTAACCCCTCCTACCAGGAGAACTTGTCACTTGTGGACTGAGTTTATGACTCCTAGAATGTCATAACATGTTACAGATGCTAAAGGATCATAAATATATGCTGAAACAGTATTACGATATCCCAATTCAGAAACTATGATATCCTAGTTAAAAAACTAGACATCCCTCCATAAAATCATAAACTAGATATTTTGATCCTTCATAACAGAAGTGTTTCAATATGCATTGCTGATATATGACACCCACATTGTAATAACATGCTTCCAGAAAAATTTCAGTATCAAAAATTTTGAAATATGAACAACTCGATACAAAACAGAAAGTGAAGGCTTTTGACCTCCGTCATAGGATATTTTAATAGTGCATTGGCTTGAATAAGATTATTAGATTGTGATAAAAAGACTAGAAAGAAAAAAATTTCTAAAAAAAAGTTTTCAAGGAACGACACCCTAGTTCTAAAATTATAATATCCTAGTTAAAAGATTATGACACCCGATCATAAAACATGAAACTAAATATATTAACCCCTACTACTAGGAGAACTTATCACTTATAGACTGAGTTATGACTCTTAGGATGTCATAACATGCTACGGATGCTAAAGGATGACAATAATATACTAAAACAGTATTACGACATCCCAGTTCAAAAACTATGACATCCCAGTTCAAAAACTATGACATCCTAGTTATAAACTATGACATCCCTGCACAAAATCTCAAACTATATTTATTATCCCTTTTTACCAGGATATATATCACCTGTGGACTGAGTTATGACTTTCAGAGTGTCATAAAATTTTATGGATGCTAAAGAGTATTATATGGTTTTCCTACATCATTAACTTTCTCTAACTACTAAAATAGTTGGTGTAATAAAGGAACTATAAAAAAAACTAAACAAGATTCTATGAAGGCTTGGTTTACTTCTTGTCGGAGATGATATTTTGTCTTGAAGTTATAGAAGAGTCTTTGATGGCTTATTCCCAATCTTGGATCAAAATAGAGTACTTTTTCAGAGCAAGGAAGAAGCTTATATTAACATTCGAAGTTGATTCCTACGACAGAACACTCAGAGCACATTTCAGAGCGAGGGAGATCTTCCTTCAACTTTTGACTGATTTCTTGGATCAAAGCCAGAGCATGTTTCAGACTGAAACATTTAGCTAGAAGTACTAGGAATAATATTTTAGATTTACCAAAATCTAAGCAAGATGACGGGAAAAAGTTGGCCGGAGAGAAAGGGTATTTTAGTCTACACAAAAAATTCAAAAAAAAATTGAACGGTAATTAATGAACGTCACGCTCAATTTTTAATCCGTTATACCTGCCAATAATATAGACTCTCATTCCATCCTATCAAGCTATGTAGAATCAATATGGATCAATAAAAAATAATGATGCGGGCCATGTTGAATTTCCTACATCGCATGCGGTGCACAAAAACTTACTCTTGACAAAAAAAGTGATTAGTGGCTTAGGCCTGGCTCACCAGTGCCAATGAACTCTTTCTAGCTGATGTCATGTGACTTTTCTTCTAAATCCCTTCGGAACGGTATCTGACATGGCACAAGCTGTTGATAAGATAAGAAAGAGGGAAATTGTACGTCAACTTTATAATTTTTTTATAGTATTTCTTTCTGATATCCTTTCACTGCAAAAATTATTGCAAGAACCTTATCCTTGAGAGAAAAAGAAATGAGGATGGGTCGGAACAAAAGAAAAGCTCAAATAAAATAAAATAAAATAAAAATTAAAAAAAGCTGCAAAAATATCAAATTCATAGCGATATGCCTAGAAGAAGCTGCCATCATAGTTTAAAATAACTTAGTTTTCGTTGGTATATATACAAAAGGTTTTAAATTATATTGGTAGAGGAGGGTCCATTTTCTCATTACCATGCACATCGTTTTAGCGAGATTGTGTCTCTCACTGCTTGCATTTGTTGCTTCCCATGGTTAATTAGCAATGTGCTCTTGGGAGTCTAAATTTGGTCCGTCGCATGATCACCACTATGAGAACATTTATGATTATAAAAACTATCTACAATATGAGAATCTTTATACTTGCCATGGAATTCATGTCATCTATGTTAATTCATGTATGCAAAAGAGAGTTACTGGCCAGCAGATTGGCTTGTCAAGGAACTTCTAAAAACCAACAAATTGTTAACATCTAAATTTGCTATAGAAGTTATATGTTCTAAGTATTGTAGTAGAAGTATTAGCATGTAGAAACATATTTAAGAAGAAATATGCATTTTAAAGATAAATTACAAGAACACCCTCTTAATTTTAACTCAATTTCATTTATAGCCTCTCGACTTTAAAAGAATCGAAGTAGCCCTTAAATTTTTGAAATGTTATAAGTGATCCTACCATTTATCTTTATTAACATTATAATGTTATCTTATAATCACATGATACCATCATTTTAAAAAATAACCAAATTACCTTTATCCTCATCTCCTTCCTCGTCACCCCCTTCTCTTCCTTATTGTCCTTCTCTTTGAAGCTCATCCATGAGCTTCCCCGTCCATGGTGATTCTCTTTATCTCCTCCCATTTCTCATCGGTGACCCATCCTTTCCTTTTCTCCTCTTTTTTTTCTACCTACTCCTCATCCTCCTCCAAGCCCATTTATGAGCTCTCCTCCTCCATGGTGGCTCCTTCCATCTCCATCCATTCTGCGCTAGCAACCCCTCCTTTTCCTTCTCACCCACTTTTCCTCCCATCCATAAACCCTCCCCTTTCCATGGTGACTCCCTCCAGCTTCGTCTCTTCCTTACTGATGAGCCCTCCACCTTTTTTTCTTCCTCGCATACTTCTCCTCCTTATTCTCTTCTTCTAAGCCCATCCATGAGCTCTTCCTCTTAACCTGTAGCTATCTTTGCCAGTGGCCTCTCCTTTCCCCTCCTCTTTCTTCTCTCCCACTTCACCTCCTCCTCCTCCTTCAAGCCTGCTCATGAACCCTTCCCCTCCACAATGGCTCCCTCTACCTCTATCCCTTCTTTGCTTGCCCTCCTCCCCTTTCTCCTCCCACATGTCTTCTCTTCATCATCTTCCTCTTAACTAGCCTATAAACCCTCCCCCTCCATGACAACTCTCTCCACCTCCGTCTTTTTCTAACCGGCACCCCTCCTTCCTCCTCACCCTTTCTCTTCCTCCTCCTATCATCCTCCAATTTCGTCTATGAGACCTTTGATACCACCCTCCTCTTCCACGCTGATCCTTACAATCCTGCTCTTTCTCTCCATGATGGCTCCCTCCATCTCTATCCTTTCATCACTGACAATTCCTTTTATATAAGTAAGGGATATTGTTATCCATTAAAATGAAAAGCTAATACCATTTGTTGATAAATAAATAGTAGGATCACTTTGTAACATTTGGAAAGACTAGTTAATTTGATAATTTTTAAAGTTGAGGTTGTATAATTTACTAATATTCATCTGGAAAGACCAGTATGACTATAATCTTTAAAGTAGAGCCTAATTTTAGTCGAGGAGTTATAATTTACTAATAGACCATGCTCACCAATGAACTCTTTCTAGCTGATACCACCCGTAACTTACTAAATTCATGGTCTATCAATAGTCTTTTAGAATGTTGAAATCTAGAAATGTAGATTCAAGAATTTTATGAAGCCATCTAGAACTTTTAATAAGTCATAATAAATGAAAACACAGCATCTGCACGGCGCCTTCACCTGAGAAAATTACACCAACTCTGCAATTATACTTTCAGAATTCAAGAAAACTTGGGCTACATGGAGTCATTCAACCAAGATAGATTAAGAAAGTCAAAACTTTGCATCATGAAGTAATTTCTACCAAGCACATACATGATCGATGGACCTAAACTACAGGTGATATACTTGTCTGCCACTCTTCGCCCTAGAATCCACCATGACTTTTTTAAAGCAACCAGATTCGATCACTAGAGTAGTTTTGTCACATAGCCATTGTACGTCTGGCAACTAGGCCAACCCAGAGTCACTTTCAAGGAATTTTGGTTCCTCCAATTGGTGAGCCCTCTCCTGGATCTGCTGCAATGTTGCTTAGATGAAGCCCTTCCAACAGATTTGGATCCATTGCAATCGTCGCATCCAATGGTCGGGCATGCATACATATGCATGAGAAAAACTAACTTTTAAACAACTTATGCATAACATACTTTCCAATATATTCAACCCTTGTGAGCCATTGGATGTCACGCATCCAACCCTATTTGAAGGCAGCACTTGGAACCAAGACACGCGCAAAACCGAGCTCCCAACATGAACCGTCGCACTTTTCTCATCGAGCCCTACGCAACAAATTCTTTATCCTATGCTTTTTTCCTCCTTTATTCCTCATCCAAGAGCATGGTCGGTGGCACGTAGCACCATGCCATTGGTTGGCCGCTTTTATTCCTTGAATCCCAGCCATGGAAAAAAGCTAACGGCCCCTGGAATGTCAAATCGGAAGGATCTCTCCAAGCACAAGAAAAGATATATATAAACACACCTTAACTTCCTCCAGATCAGGATGACCTTTCTAGCCCCAAGCTCTTAATTTGGTTTCTTGAGAAGGAAGCACATCTAGCCAGGTAGTCAAATCTACCAATTCTTTTAGTCTTTATTGACAGGTTTTAGAAAATGCTCCTTATCACTCCTCTACGTACGTTAATTGCGATCATGAAGCTGCATGCATTTTAAATCAACGTCTAAGACAAGTTTAAATTAATCTCAGGTATTCTTCATTTCGGACGTAAGCAAGGATTAATTCGAGTCATTAATTGCAGAAACTCAAACCCAGAATATTATGATCAACGAGCAAATTTACAAGGGTTTGAAAACAATCGTACGTAAGTCCTAAGTGCAATAAACTAGCATAATTTGACCATCCATCCAGCCATGAATATTAATTGGTTAGCCTTCCTAGATATATTAGAGACTGGAAGAAGACATGCAATTGCAGTGAGATGTCTGATTCCAAATTTCTAATTAATATTCACTAAATATATATTTTTAGAAGCAATAATTAGGTTTGTAAGCCAGATAGACAAGACAATTCGAATGGGGGAAGTAATTAGGTTCAAGATTCCAAGATTCCTTTCCAATTGTTACTTAACCACACCACACACCAGAATTCGTTTTAAGATAAAATCAAGATTAATTTGGACTGAATGTAGAGATTACTACGTACCCCTTGATAGAAGTAAAGCGCAAGCCTCTCACTATATAAAGCTCGGTACTGCACTCACCTTCTCCCTCATCACCTCGCATGACCTTAATTTCCACCACCCCCTAGAAACCAGAGAGAAACCCAGCCACTTCTCCAGCCAGCCTCTCCAACCCCCTAGAAACCAGAGAGAAACCCAGCCACTTCTCCAGCCAGCCTCTCCAACTGAGAGCACCCCCCCAACAACACACACACACACACACTTCCTCCTAATATTGAAGCTCGCGCATGTACTCCAGCACTCGCTACAATATATCCTAATTACCATGCTCATGCCCAAGCCCCTCCCATGTCACTCCACCTCTGGCTCTTTCTTTTCATAGTATTCATCTCCCTTGGCTTCTCATGGTACATGAGGTATGAGTCGGCCTTGGAGAGCTTGGTGGACCGGCTCAGGCTCGCTATCATGGTGCTGCCGCTCGTGCTGCTGCTGGCCGTCCACTGGCTATCGAGCAGAGATGGAAGGTGGGTCCCTTTCTTGATCCAGCTTCCGGAGAGGGAGTCATTCCATCGAGCTGGTGGCTCGCCGTGGGGCGTCGGGCTACTTCTGGTGGTCCTCATCTTCATGATCTCCCACCAGTCCTACTTCCATGACCGCTGGTTCCCGCTTCTTAGCCGGTGATATATATGATCGATGATGATGAGAGAGTGATGGTGTTTGAAGGAAGAAGAGTAGGTACTGCACTCACCTTCTCCCTCATCACCCGCATGACCTTAATTTCCACCACCCCTAGAAACCAGAGAGAAACCCAGCCACTTCTCCAGCCAGCCTCTCCAAAGGAGAGAGCCCCCCCCAACAACACACACACACACACACTTCCTCCTAATATTGAAGCTCGCGCATGTACTCCAGCACTCGCTACAATATATCCTAATTACCATGCTCATGCCCAAGCCCCTCCCATGTCACTCCACCTCTGGCTCTTTCTTTTCATAGTATTCATCTCCCTTGGCTTCTCATGGTACATGAGGTATGAGTCGGCTTGGAGAGCTTGGTGGACCGGCTCAGGCTCGCTATCATGGTGCTGCCGCTCGTGCTGCTGCTGGCCGTCCACTGGCTATCGAGCAGAGATAGAAGGTGGGTCCCTTTCTTGATCCAGCTTCCGGAGAGGGAGTCATTCCATCGAGCTGGTGGCTCGCCGTGGGGCGTCGGGCTACTTCTGGTGGTCCTCATCTTCATGATCTCCCACCAGTCCTACTTCCATGACCGCTGGTTCCCGCTTCTTAGCCGGTGATATATATGATCGATGATGATGAGAGAGTGATGGTGTTTGAAGGAAGAAGAGTACGTGGAGCTGGGAAGTATCTAACGCAACTACTTATGAAAGTGAATTAATGAGCTAGGAATCTGGTCGTTTATAATCTCTAACTTGGCTTGCTTTTTTTTTTTTTTTTTTTTTTTTTTTCCTTCTATTATGCATGGTTTTTGGCTTCTCCTCTCTTCTCGTTGTACTTGCATATATAGGTGAAATGTGGGAGCCTTGTCGTTTATAACCTCAATAATAATGATAATAATATTAATATTAATAATTGTAACAAAGCTTGCTTCTTTTTGTTTTCTTCAAATGATGGTTTTCTGGCCTCTATGGTTGTTAGCTGTTTTCTTCTAGGGTGGAAGATTCTTAGCTTTTTTTTGTAACTAGCAGTCAGAGAGGATTCCAGCATGATCCAACTTTTTCTTGGCTGTGAATAAGCCCAGCTTGTAGCTTTGGGTTTTAGGCATAAAAAAGTGACGCAATTCATAATGAAATTGGATTCATATCAAAGGAGAGAATCTAAATGCTTGCAACTCCAAGTATGACACTTGATAAATATATATTTGTGACAGAAGTACTTCCCAAACGCCATTTGAAGTGGCTGTCAGTTTCTAAAATTCCTTAATCCTTGCTGAATTATTCAGTATATACAAGTTATTTTTATAGGTGGCAGATCCTCTTCCGAGAATCTGGACAGTTTACATGTATCCAGTCACCACATACACAGCTCGATCGGAACCCAAAGTCAACCCTCTGCATGCACCAAGAGATCTTCCAATTAAAATTTAGAACAGCACGCTACTCAGGATAGATCAGAAGTACCAGGATCAATAATAAACATCAATTAAATTAAACAAAAATAATAGAAGAAATTGGAAGAAAATAAAGTCATTCAAAAAAAAATCAAAATCAAAATCAAAACAAAGAGTTTATAATCTTCCTCTCACAAAGATTTTCAGACACCCATACATTTTTTTTTAAAAAAAAAAAAATCGCTAAAGAAATTCTCTTTCACTCCTCACGTCACTCTCTTCTCTTTATGAAACTATACTCTACCGCAATTCCAAAAATATTACCATCTGCAACTTTCACTTAAAAACTAATATTTATATATTGAGCCTAAGACTCAAACTAATTATACTAAACAACAAGCTATCTCAATTAGAATTAGAATAGAAACTAGGACAAACTCGGAATCGAATCCTCGTATAAGCATGAACATTAATGGACTCCCAACGTTCCCCCTTGTTGTATAAAATTGATGGCCCGATCCAAACCTGGCCCGCTAGCCTAAGAACATTTAAGTCATTAGTCTTTAACGGTTCACTGGTTGAATAAAATCCTAACCTAACAACCTAACTCCTTTCTAGTTCTTTCTATTTTACATCAAATCCTAACCTGCTGCCCCCTACTGTGTCCCGTGCCCTCCCCCCCCCCCCCAACATAGCCCTGACAATGCCGGCACCTCGCGCCACCCCTTGGCTTTACACAAAGCCCCCAGTAGTGCCCATGTCTAGCATGCCAGGAACTCGAGGTGGAAGAAATTGTCAAGCAACGACATGAGGCCATTAGAGATGTCGATGTACAGGTTGAAACTCTTGCGGACGATAGCATAGAAGGAGATTTGGACCAAGCTATTGGTCCTGGTGGGGCTGATGGGGCGAGTGGCAATAGTGCAATCAAGGAGGCGCTACTATAATTAATGCGGTTGAGGAAGAGAGGGAGCTTCATGTTGGCGATGCAGTTGATGGAGGCGATGTGGCGGTGGGGGAGGTTGCCGAGCTTGTTGAGGAGGGTGGAGTTGACATGGGCATCGAGATAGAGGTTGTAGGTGCAAACAAAGGCGATGAAGTCCTAGAAAGAGTCGTCATAGAAGGTGGAGAGGTCGAGGAGGCGACTGGGGAGAGAGATATGAAAAGAGTCTCGCAGGAGAAGTCAGGGCTGGCATCACAAAGGGCGCAGAAGGTGATAATAAGGGATTTGAGGGCGACGACCCAATTGTTGGTACGAGAGGAGAGGGTCTAGATGCATGCGGCAGCAACGAGGGAAGGACTTGGTGAGAAGAACGACCTCGGTTACGAGTTAGTCGTCGACAAGGACCTTATCGCGAGAGGTGGTCTCTAGGATGGCAACTTCGAGGTTGAAGGAACAATCAGGCTTTGATTCGGGCTTCTATTGAGCCGACCATTTAGGCTTTATTCGAGCTAGCCCAATCTAGCTCGGAATTGGGCTTGAGCTAGGCTCGGAGCTCGAGCCTAATATTTTTCAAAATAATTCAAACCTAAACTCGGTCCGAAGCTATAAATTTTTTTTGGATCAGTTTCGGGGAGGGTATGCCCTGCCTAGCCTGACCTATTCCAACTCTATTTTTAAAACTATTTCAAACTTGGTTGACCCTTCATCTTCATGGCTAACTAAATCTCCATAAGAACCATTTGTATCTTATACAACCATGGCATATAACTTTTCTACCCATATGATTTCTACAACAAGATTAACTATAACATAATTTAATTTCTCATTATGAATTTCTCCTTCTATATATGTGTGTGTGTGTAAGCAATTCCAGGCTATTGGCTTTCTGTTCACCTGGTTCCTACAACTACAATCAAACAAATAGATAAGATATGCAGAGCATTCCTTTGGAACGGTGATAAACAGCACAAAAACATTTGAAATTTGGCAAACTGGTTGGCAATAAGCCGGCCAAAGAAACTGGGTGGATTGGGAATGGTTAATCTTCAAGTCTTCTACATGGCTTTACTTATAAAATGGTGGGACAAACTTTTCTCTGGCTCGATTCGACAATGGCAAGCCTTGGTCTTACATAACTATTACAGCAAAGCAAGATCTCCTATGTCAGAATTAGTCAGCACATCTAAGGGTCTCCATTTTGGAGGAACGTCTTGAAGATGAGGAAGCTATAGCTGCATCATTTACATCAGTATGCTCAGGTAACGGACAAACTATTTCACTTTGGGATGATTTTTGGACAGATAACATAGCACTCAAATCAAGTTCCCTATTGCTCACTGCCTGGCTCTCCAAAATGCATGCAGCATGTCAGAACTTTTGAGAAATGAGAACATCCAGGAAAACTTCCATCAAGCTCTAGCTCAACAAGCCAACAACGAGATTTCTGCATTAAGAGGCCAGTTGCGGAATGTTTCCTTGATGGACAAACAGGACAAGTACCTCTAGAAGTGGTTCCCAAACTATATTTTCACAGTATCTGCTTGCTATAAATTTCTGATGCACTGGAGGATAACATCGGTGTTTGGTCACATAATTTGGAAACTCCCAATACCAGAAAAATGCAAACTCTTTAACTGGCTTTATTATCACAACAAACTTCTGACAGTAGATGCACGCTCTGTTATGACCAAGAGGAAAATGCTGATCACCTTTTCATCCAAGATGCACAAAAAAAATAATAATTCTAAGTTACATGCACATACGGTACATTGCTGTGATAATTAGAATCACTAGATGTTCTAATCTGGCCCCTGTTACTAACCCAATCCTCTATTTCGATCACTGAATAAGGACTATTCATTTCTTTTTCATTTTGGCACAAACTTCAATTAAAGTAGATTGTTTCCAATATGACATGCTTGGATGGCGGTGATATATATATCATAAAACTTTTAAAACAAAATAACAATCGAGCCATGACCACATATTCAAAGGATATGAGAAAAAAGCCTTACAAAATGTCAATCATAGATGGAACTTGAATTATTGGAGGAATGATACCTCTCTTGGAGGCCCATAGTTTCTTCCATCTCTGATTCATGATTGCAATATTTTCATATTTTTTCCCTCTCTTAAAGGCCCATAGTTTATTCCACCTCTCATTCATGATTATAATATTTTATTTTGTATTTTTATACTTTTATAAGAGTCAAAGTGGCAAGAAATTATTTGTTCAAAAATTCACCATTCTACGTTGATGATGAGTGTAATTATTAAGCTGTTTGGTTTGTGAAAAAATAATTATCCCTTTTTCTAAGTAGGCTTGGCATGCTCGATTGACCGTATAAAAATGGTATATAAAATATATATTCTGGAATGATTTATATTTGTTGAATATCTTTATTTTAAAAAAATTATATAAAATATTTTTTATATCCCTAATGAATTCGCTGCAAAAAAAAAAAAAAAGGATACCGCTATTAAGATGATGAACATATCCATGATAATGAAAAAAAAAACAAAAAACAGAGGGAGGAGTGGGGGATATGTCCCATATGAATTTCTAAATCCTTAAAAGTTAATTTTTGTCTCTAAGTAAATTTTTCATCTCTTATTTGAAACCTCTAATCAAATAAAAATCCTATCAAGATATCAATAGATATATATCCAGAGTAGATGACACAAAAATGCTATGCATCATGAGGTACTCGAATCATTTCAAAAATAACATCAATAGAAATGCCAGCGCATCTTGGACCACTTCTACATTTAATTCCGGATTATTTTTTTACTTAGTAATTTAAGTAATTGCCGATCTAATATTTACTCTTGATCTATTATTATAAAATAATTTCTACATGGCTCCAAAAACCATTAGTCCTAATATTTCCTCCAGTCTTGTGAGTGCTGCACAAGTGTCCATCCAAAGAGAGACATTTTGCCGACCGTCGCTTTCTTCTTTTACCCCTTTCCATAAACTAAGATGGCTTTTTCCTTAAAGGGCTTGTCTTCATGGGTCATAGACACATCCTCCAGACACAATTTTGATAACCCTATATATCTAATACATACATATACATATTAACATATCGAAAAATTAATCATGATCTAAAAATATTAATATATATATATATATAAGCATGCCATGATGGATCCTGGTAAGGAAGATTTGCAAGTTGTCAAGCCACATTTTAAGCGGATTTAAATTAAGAAGAGGACCTAGTGAAGCATCAATCTAAATCCCATTAAATATAAACGAAGAAGGAATAAAAGATTGGCTTATTTATTGGAACATAAATAAACTTGCAAGGTAGGTAAACACTATCAAGTTAGACGAACGAAGTAAGTAACACATTCCCCCCACCCCCTTCACATAAAACACCCCACCGCACCGTATAAACATTACAGACACCCCCCTGTACATAAATTCATACACGTACGCACCCTACCGGTCCCACTGACTATATATATAACAATAATTATAATAATTTCCAAAAAGATCCAGTACTCCGCGGTGATTTTTAGACAGGAGCAACCGGATCGAGTCACTTCGCTTCCCGGGCGATCTTGGCGGTCTCGAGGTCGGCAGCCTGCTGGAGGAAGTTCTGGCCGTCGTCTTCGACGGCGATCTGGATCGGAGACGAGCCGAGGCCGTCAGCGATGGCGAGCATGATCCGCCGCATCTCCCGCCGGAACTCCTCAAGGTCGACGGTGCCGCTGTGGTCGCAGTCGAACTGGTCGAAGATGGAGTCGTAGAGGGCGGCGACCTCCGCCGGGGGGGTCACCACGTCCACCCCGAAGTGAGTCTCCAGGAGCCGGAACGTCTCCAGAGCCAGGCGGAGCTCCACCCGGGAGAGCACGCCGTCACCGTTGAGGTCCAGGGAGGCGAACCGCTCGTCTACGCTCTTCCGAAAGGCCGCCTCGTCGCCAACAAACGCCCGGACTGTAGAGCCGTCCAACACCACCACACCCATCTCTCCCTTTCTCTCTCCAGAAGGTCTGTTCTTACGAGCCTTATCTTGCAAGAAGAGGAGCGGCTGTGGCTGGGTTTTTATTTAATTGCGGGGACCAGACGGTGGGTGGAGCATTTTAGGGAAATTACGAGAATGCCATTGGGGATGTGATTCGATTACCGTGGGCGGCAAAGCTACCCGGTTTGCCGCCCTAGATTTGGATATCCATACGACACGTGACACGCAAGTGGTTTGGAGACTGGAAAAAAAAATAATAATAATAATTTGATGAACAATAAAAAAAAAAAAAAAGAAAGAGAATAAATTCTCGCCGTAACTATTCTCATTAGATCTCTTTCCCATCTAAAAATGAGTATGTTACATGATCTCCTTACGATCCGAAGATGAGTACACAGTGACTATTATTAAATATTTTTCTATTAAATCTCTTTTTCATCTAAAAATGAGTATGTTTATCTGATTTCCTTACGATCCGAAAGATGAGGAGTACATCAGTCTGATTCATTAAAATGTTAGAATAGAATGCTCCCCGTATCTAATCATGTGCCCCGGGAATGAAACAAGAGAATGGAGGCTAAGCGCTTGCCAACCGCGCTACCATAGTATTGGTGGTTAGAAAAATTCTTTGAAAATAAAAGGAGGCTATGGCCTACGAGCCAGCCACCTGTCTTTTATACGGGAAAAAAAAAAAAAAAAAAACTATTTACAACGAGCAGGGGAGGGAAAAAAACAGGATGAGGGTAGGAAGATAAAAAGCCAAGTGGGCAGCAGAACAAAGTTCGATGATGAAATGGAGTTTTAAATAGAAGAATAAGACTTTTCCTCATCCTACAGTAAAAAGAATTTTTGTGTAAACTCTCGATCAAATGATGGAGTTTTAAAAAGAAGGACAAGACTTTTCCTCGTCGAACGGTAAAATATTAAATAGTCTACCAAGCAAGGTTTTTCCCTGATCCTATAGGAACTCAGCTGACGGTTACGATCACAGGAAACATCATCCAGCACATTTAACAAAAAAAGGACCACCTTACCAACAGCATGGTAGTGTAACGTTGACTTGAAAATCCTACCGTTGCGTGCTCGCCATAACTGTCAGGCTAAACAAGCTACAAGAGAAGCTTGCGTCTTCTCTACAATAGCACGTAAAATAAAATTCAACAATGCCGGCAAAGAAAGAGGCAGGAAACCAATGCAATTGCTTACCAAATTCAGGCATCGCCGTGCAAAGGTGAAAAAAATAAAGGCATGGGTAAGATCTGTTTGCTCAGGGCACAAATCCCAATCCATCATAGCTTGGGAAATAAGATCTTTTTCATACAAAAATTATTTGCAAGGTAGCACAACCCAACATAACTTCCAACCAAAAAACTTCACTCATAGGCACTCGTAATTATACCTAGGCAAAGGAGGAAACCTCTACAGTAGGTTCAATCAGCATGGCATAAATCTCAGTAAACTATGGTTGATTATTTGTGCCCCGAACCATCTGATCAGTCCACGAACCAATTAATAATGCAATCTTCGCAAAAAGATCGCATCAGAAAGGAGAATAGCAGCAAATTTGACCATATCCCAAGAACTGTCTACTGTGATGAACTCAGCGATCCGAGCATTTAACGGAATGTTTTTGAGTACCAACTACAAAGAGGCCCGTAGTTGAATGTTATTAGCACCAGAACCAACCAATCAATTAAACAATAAAATTGAAAGTCGTGACCGGTGCCGCTGTATTCCTCCAAATAGAGGATGTAATGATGCCGAGGCGTGTAATTGTATCTGCAAACCCAGCTGAAGTTCTTTCCCAAGATTCAACATAATCAAAACTGTTTAACATCAAACAGACCAAGAAATCATCGAAAATGTCCTTTGTCAAATGAGATCACTCTTTGCTCAGAATTTAATTACAACTTTAGTAGTAGGCAACCAAGTTCTTTATTTTGGACAGAATTCAATTACACGAGCTTCAAGCTTTAGATAGAAATAT
This sequence comes from Areca catechu, assembly GCA_021397845.1. Classification (NCBI taxonomy): domain Eukaryota; kingdom Viridiplantae; phylum Streptophyta; class Magnoliopsida; order Arecales; family Arecaceae; genus Areca; species Areca catechu. The sequence continues at coordinate 7,476,576 of CM038041.1, read as the reverse complement.
TGCATTGACTGATCTCTTTCATACAGCTTACTTCAGGGACATTCACAGCTACCCAAAACTTACACAGTATTTCAGCAAAAGACTAATCTATAGCTCATCAAGAATTTCCCAGGATACATCCTGCTGAAACAAAATTTCCTGAGGCATTCTCTTGAAACATTGTAACATTGTAAGCCACAAACACCTAATGTGTTTCCAGCTGACAAAGGATAAAAAATTTAGTATGATATGCAAATAATAGCAAAAGATGAACTAGATGCAATAATAGCACAAGATCCAAAAGATGCAAAATAGCACAACATAACATCAACAAGATACAACAAGGCACTCTTCTGTGAGACAACTTGCAGTGCCATATGAATGTATCAAAACAATTAAAACAATGCATGGCAAACAATTATTACCATGAACTGAAATGTATTTGAAAATAATCACATACACCACTAGAGTTTATTCTACAACTTCATCAGCTTCGACTCTTCTTTCTGAAGAGGACTGATCCAAACAAGGAAACTTTTGAGGAAGAGCAAAGACAGGCTGCTCGCTGTATTTGCCTTGAAACGCCAATCCCATCGAGTATCCAAGTGCTCGAGCAACAGGTACAGCTACAGCATTTCCAACTTGTATATAGCTGAAACAATTAAACAAGTCAAATTTAGTGAAAAGGCATTAAGCATTTAGAACAATATCAAAAGCACTAAAAGTTTTTATCTATATACATAAAGGTAGTCGGAGAGAGAAGTGGAAAGAGATGGGTGGAGAGAGAAAGAGAGATGGACATGGCTCCAATCAAGTGGATTTCAACTCAAATTCGGTCCTATCTACATTGGCCAACAAGTGTCTCAAATTGCTGACCTAAGGTATTTGAAATGATATATTATCTCTAAATTGTTTATCACTCAATTATAGTCCAAAGTCTCTCTCTGATCATCAATATGTAACTTCCTTTGTCCAACCCAAATCTAACCAGATATGAATTGAGATCCACTCGAGCATAGCCCAAAATCAAAGGTTATCTTCCATCTCAAAACTAATCAAAAGTCCTCACACAATCAAAGGTTATCAAGACATCTAGGTTATCCTAATCCAAAAGGACATCGTAGGCACCACCTAGTCATGCTACAAGGTAGGTGAAGTTACACCCCTTCTTAATGAAATTTAACATAGCAACAAGGGGGAACGGTTCTCATGATGAGATGAGTTGATAATAACTCGTCAAAAGGAAAAGTAATTACCGCTCTTTGACGGGGCCACAAAGTTTGTAAAAATCTGGGAAGCCTTGGAGCCTCGCATTCTCCCGAATTGAAAGTACTCTATCTTGATCTGGATGTAGTAAGGCCTATCGACAATTGAAGCATGAGAAACATGATAATTCACAAGCAAAAAAATAAAACATACATTTTCATTTAAGGTACCTGATTGTGAGGCTCGGCTCTTGTTACAACTGTAGGCACAGTTTCATCCCACCATAGACGTGCAAAAGGTCTGTAGCACATTTCAAACGTGAGTACCAATGCAAAAGAAAAGAATCAAAGATAGGGTGAGAACTTACTTTGAAGATTTCCCTTTTATAAAACTCATAGCATAGTCAGGGACCTGGCATTGAAAATTCTTCAGCCACCACAATACAGAAATTTGAGAACCGGAACACAAAGGAACAAGAAAGTTACCAAAGGTTTCCCCGAGGGTAATAATACTCTCCCAATTTGTGGATCCCATTCAACAACATTGCCAGGCCCAACCTTAACCCCAGGCAAATCCCTAAAGTTTGCACCCTACAAGGAAGAGGCAAACAATTAAACAGACCTATCACAGGAGTATCTTCGACACAAATAAGACATGTCAGCAGCAATAACTGATTCAGAATAGTCGACAACCAACCTTCCTTTTGGGAATCTGGCAAACTCGTAAATAATCATCTTCGTTCAACTGAAGGGCCTATGTCGAAAAGAATGGCCTTCCGTGAAAGCCTACCAGCATCAGAAGCGGAATCAACCCAGTTCTGCGTGTGATACCAAAAAGCTATCACAAAGATGTAGGGCGCAGGTGCCAGAAAATACAGACAAAACCTTCAAGCTATGATACAGCATAGAGATATTGTATCACAGAGGAATAATACTAAACTGCAGTATTTAATTGCAATTACCATGTAGATTTATCATACGGGCAGATGGTCAAAATGCCAAAAAGGAAGGGGGAAAAAGGTTATAACTAGAACATTTATTTCGGATAAGAAGTTTTATCAAAATAAACGCAGGAAAATATGAAAACATATGCCATACAATTCTGGTAACCAAAACTACATTCACACATCTCATATTCATTATAGTTTTGTCTCGCAACTACATTTACAGGTATAATTGAAATAGCTTTGGAACTTCACATTCCACAGCAGACTCTAGGACTAGCGCACAGTTAAGAAACAAGTACATCTATAGTTTACATATACGAATATACTATTAGAGAGTAATAGAAAAACTATTATTTTTTCCCATTGGTTGTGAGCAAGCCCACCTTCTCTTGTCAGCCGGATAAAACGTTGAAATTCCGTCCTTGGAGGTTGTCCATATGGCATTTCATCCCTTGTTTCATCATTGTCAACCTAAACGTACAATAACATTGGAAATAAATAAACAAAGAAATAAATTCATTTATACCATTCGAAATGCTTAAATATAGAGATTTTTTACCCGAGGAAGATCAGATATGGCATCCTCAAGTAACAAAGCACACTCAAGCTGCCGATGTTGATTTTCATCATATGCAACTATATTTTGCTACAAGAACAATGATGGTTGGTCAGAATATACAACATAATGAAAAAGGCATTTGATTTGCAGTCATTCCTCAAACTCATTCAGTTTATAACATAATGAAATAGGCACTAGATTTGCAGTCATACGACAAGCTCATTTCGAGAAAGGCATAACAATTTCAAGTCGTACCTCAAACTCACAAGGAGCACCACCGCGCACAACAACATCATGAGTAGGTAATGGAAACTGGGGAAGAATCTGATAATCCAAACAAATTAACACAATAAGACATTCAATGGAAAAACACAAAACCACAGAGTTATGAGCACCCCAGAGAAAAACAAGCATTGCAAGAAAAAAAACCTCAGTGGGACGAGCACCCCACAGAAAAACTCGCATCCGAAATTGTGGAAGTCCATAGCAGCCTGCAACCATCATTCCCAATCTGGCTTGGTAATTCATTGCAACTAGCCTACTCAGAGCATATCTTCCCAAAAAACCTTGAGCAAACTTGAGGATGTCCACAACATTCTCCATGAGAACATATTTTGGCTTAAGAAAATCAACAATATCCATGAAGACAACCATTTGTTGATTTTTTGGGTCTTCTAGTGGAGCATTGTAATTTCTAAACCGATTAAATCCACTTATTCCTTGGCAAGGAGGCCCTCCACATATCACATCAGCCCTTCCCTGAGGATTGAAGAAGTAAAATGAATCAAATTATTATCAGAAAATGACTTGACAGGACACTCAAAAAAGGTCGGTATGATTATCAGTTAATTGCAAGAGAAAGACAGCTATACATACAGGCAAAGGTAGGATGTTTTTCTTGTATCCATTGTGCACGAAGTCTTTGATACGTTCTTGACACTTGCTGAAGCATAATAATTTTAGAAATTAAAAACGCACTGACAAAACTAAGGCAGAATAACATATGCAACATCAGTACCTTAAGCCATCTATGGGTTCCCATGTGTCCTCACTTGGACCATAGCCCTTCCATCGAACCTAAACAAAAGAATAGTTGGAACAATTAATGCTAACACGGACTGCAACTAAAGATGCTATTTTAAACAGACCATGTCCCAATCTGTTTTCATAATAAATAAAATTTTGTTCTGCATTGAAATAACAATAGATAAAGACAAATTCAAATTTGAATAGGCAAGACATGAAATAAACTCTCAGGACACTGCAATTTCAACACTTATTACCTTAAACTTCAGTCCATCTTCACCTATGTTGCCGGGATCACCATAGCATATCCCAACTAGTTTTCCAACTTCAAATTCCCCTTTAGGAACTCCTGTTGAAACGGCAGACCCATCTTCATCATCAGAGCTGTTTGATTCAGATTCTTCGGCAAAAGAGTTCTCCATCCCAACAAGATTGTACTTTGTGCATAACTTCTCCCACTCTCTTAGAAGAGCCAAAAAGTCTTCGGCCTTCTCATTTCTTACCTGAAAGAGTTCCATACATATAACATGCCGTATTATATATAGCATTCAGAGAACTCAAACAATAGAGGAGAAATCAGCAGAACAAATCAAATCCAGTTTTAGTAATCAAAAACTAACCAAATCAAACCCAAGATCTAAATTGAAGTATGGACACAAAATAATTAAAAGTCACAAGCCCAGCATTACCTCTGTGCGAGGATGATTTAATTTCAGACTTTCACATGCATATGGATTTATGTCAACAGCCCAGCGCTGCATGAGACTATCATAAATAAGCTACAAGAATAACAAAGGCAATAGAAGAACACAATAAAATATACGCAAATGTAGACTAAATATACTCACTGTTTCAAGTTTTAAACCAGAGAGATTTGTACCAAGACATAACCCCGTTGACATGGCACCACAACCAGAATATAGGTCCAGAAGTGACAGTACACGCTTTCCCCCAGAGGATGAGGCCTCTGAATCCGATTGGCTTTTGCCTTTGCAAATATTTGACGCATCCTCAGAAGATATGGTTGATGATGTCTCACTGCCAGCCCTCAAGCTGTCTGAAAACCATAACACAGATCACCATGAGAATGCAAACTACAAGAAAGCCAGCATCAGAAATAACAGAAGGTAAATGATATTGAACATTACCTCGGGGTAAATTTCCAAAGGTTGAATAAGACAAAGAATAAGACATATCATAATAAAGATCACAAGGTGGGATGCTATCCTCCTTTGCCTTAAGATCAATCTAAGACAATTACAAATCGCACAGCACTTAGTATGTCAATCTTGGAAACACACACACACACACACACACACAAACAACACACACACAACACACATTCAGAGAGGAAGAATAATGAGGACTTCATAATTACATTTGATTCCACTTGAACAATTCTAATCTTGGAAACAATGCAGTCCAATACATTGTCATTTTTCTCCTCCGACAGAAAAACTCTTCTAGGGTCATGAACTGTTTTAGGGTCATCAGCAAGCTCCTTGATAACCTAAAAGCCAAAAACATGTAATGAAATAATTGATGTGCAGTTCTTATAATATTGAATTTTAATAATGGTAAGGAATTACCAGTACCAAAATTACTTACAGTATCTTCAGCCCTAAAGAACCATTGAGCTGTAAAATATAATTGCTTATCAATTGTTTCAAAAAATTCAACAATTCGGCCAATGTAATCGGGCTCCCCATCACCAGCCTGAATAATTTCTGACCAAGTTAGCAAGAAGGCATGCGATGGTGAAACTGTCAAGAACAACTGCAACTAAAGACCTCTTGTTTCAACAATTCAACACATAAAATTAATTTGGCTACACAACATGCAATAGTATATTCCCCTTATCCAACCCTCAACCAGGCATACATTATAAACCAGGTTCATAGTTGGCGATCAATTGATAAGAGTCATAAGTAGAATCTGAGTGAACCTATCAAAAATTTGGGTAGATCATATTTTCCACATTTGCATTGAAAAGAAAAGAAAATAAACAACAGAAATATAGGAAAAGATTCAATATTCACGTTACTGAATCTGCCTTAGCAAGAGTAGTATCATTACAACAGTCCACATTACATACTCCAGTTCAAACTGATATTTGGAAGTAACATGCATTGACCTGAAGAAGCTCATGAAATAAACAGATCCCAAAGGAAAATGAATAAATCCGAATGACATGGAAAAATCCAGTGACATGAACCCAGAGAATCATCTTAAAAAATACAAAAGTACTAAAAGGAAAAAGAAAAAAACAATATCATATAATGTGTGTCACATCAAGTGTCATCAATCCAAAATAGTATAATATATTTGTCATTGACTGTCATAAATCCAAAATTATAATAGAGAACATGTTATCATAGCCAGTTTACCACAATTGAGAACTTACTTCCTATGACCGCATGTCACATAGCGACACATCTATGCAAAATGCTTTGAGGCACATGTGCACAGGGATAGTTCATGAGGCCCACCATTTGCTGATAAGACAATTCTACAATCAACCAGCTTTCTTTCCCTTCTGGCAACAGATCCCACAAGTTGTCCTAATTCACTCTTACACCACTAATAGAGAATTGTTTGTGTTCATGTAACAGGAGACCCATAGCATTATTCTATGTCTATTAATTATGTTATAGGTTACTTATTTGTAACAACCCAAAGCCTCAACCAAAAAGTCTAGCCAAAAGATATTATTAGAATTCCCTAGCCCTATATAAATATACAAGATCTTTCCAATGAATAACTAATATGAGACTAAATATACACCTACACAAGTCTACATATGTTCTCCTTATTTAAATCATTGTATCCTCACTAAGCTAAAGATCCAAATTTATGAAAATCCAGTTATAAATACCATGTTCAATTTATGGTAAGCCTCGATGAACCTGTGATACAATATCCTTTAATGCACACAGGTTATAAATTAAGCTAGTTCTAATACTATTCGTAACAATCCAAGATCATATTCAAAAAGGCTAGTCGAACGGTACAATTTAGATTCCTTAGTCATATATGACTATCCAAAGTTTTCCCAACAACTAATAGATGTGTGAGTAATTATATTCCCGCATGCATACTTCTTATTTTATATCATTGTCATGAATTAATTTTGTGCATTCATGTTTATTGATTATAACAAGATTTAACATACCAATCAATATTGATGCATTTTGATGATACCATACCAATAACAAACTGATACATGGTACAAAAAAATGTACCAATACATGAGACAACATACCAACCACTATACTAGGCATACGAATATTATAATAGTATGGCACTAGTACACAATCCTGTACCGAGAAAGCAAACTTTGAATTGTAGTTTTCTTGCATTACATTATTACACATATCATAATTTATCTCCACCCATAAGGCTACATATATCTAACACACAACAAATCCCACAAAGATAGGAGCCTCATACCTTGCACCACCCTTTTGAGATATAGATCTAGCTAGCTAAATTTGATCAACTACATAATAAAGGTTCCTATTTCTGCTTTTAAAAAAAATTCTTTGCATAAATTTATTCTAACAAACTTCAAAATAGGTACAAAGAGAGATGACTGTCAATTTGAATTTAAATCCACCAAATATGGAGGAAGTTAAATTTTGATCAATTACATGTGTGCAAGTTCCTATTTCTGCTAAAAACTTTAAATCTTGGCATAAATTTATTCTAACATATAATGCCTACTCCATTAATGTGCCCACACATGAGGCAAGTCATGATGTCTGCACTTCCATGAATATACACACTTGCATCCCGTGTTTATGCACTTCACATGCAGTGATGCCTTCCAATCCTCCATCCCACATCTCAGTTAATTGAAGCATGAGGCTGTTAACCTATGGGCAAAAGGCCAAACATTTCTCCTTGCATTTATTATTCTGTGTTTCCAAAAAAAACACATGCATCACACGTGCCACACTCTGATAGTGTCATGGTTATAACAAAGCAACAGTTACACCATAAGCAGTGCCTTTTATTCTGAATACATTGATGTGATAATTAGCAAAAAATTCTAAAAGTTCCATAGGGCATTGTTAACAATAATTGCCATCTTTATAGAATAGGACATGTTTTTTTTTTCGTTGATTGGATTGATAATACTATATTATAATCAGTTAAAAATTCGATGAGGTAAGGATTTTAAAATTATTCTAGACCACCCAACCACATTCCACATTCTGTTACTGTCTGTACATGGATTTAAGTTTGTACTGAGACTTATTTTAAGAAAACACTGGTGGTGAATTTGAAGAAGATGGATGTTGTCTATAAATTAGAGGTAGAATACGAGTGATTGCACAGGGATACCATTTGAGCATCAGATATTAGAGATTCTGATCTTGACAGATATACCAGTTGCATCTCATGACACATCAAAAGTTTGTAGTGATTATTTGCTAAAAACTAGTGAGCTCGTATGGATGGGGTGTCGATTAAAAGCAACTGAACAAAAAAATCTAGTGCTACAACAAAACTCACTTTTATGTAGACGTCATCATTTAGATTGTAAATGACATTGTCTACCATTGCACGCCAGTAATGGCGCCTTGCTTTCAGTTCCTCCTCTTCGTCACTCCTGAGTTAATGGTATAGGTTTCAGAAATCAGCAAATAATGGAAAATAATATAGCTGTGAAGATACAACTTGCAAGATCTGAGTCATTTATCTCAGAGACTTACTTTTTACTGATCCCCGGAGCTGGTGCCCGCTTCCCAGCATTCTATCAGTGCAGAAATATAAAGTCAGCAAGCATAAGAAGATCGTGTCTTTAATACAACAAGTTCTTGAACTTAAATGCAACTAAGATCTAGATGGCAAAGGAGTGAAAGAAGCAGAAAAAGAGAACACTGTTTTTTTTTTCCGAACTTACCTTCCTTGGGTACCTTTCAGGCCATCGCTTCTTAGCTTCATCATCAGGAACCGGGTCACCGACAAAGCCGTGCACCACCTCGTTTCCATTCCCCTTTTTCTTGGATTTCTTGGCCGGCGCCGCCCTTTTCTGGGGTGAGAGGCGCTCTTTCCCTCCTGCATCCTCCTCCCCTTCATCAACGACAACCGTCTCGTCGTTTCCCAAAGTCAGAATCGGCTTCTTTTGAGCCGATCGACCCCGTCTAACCTCTTCCACCTGCACCTCGACTGCCTCCACGTTATCTAACGGCTTAGGCTTCTCCGACGAAGATCCGGCGACAGAGGAGGAGGAGGAGGCGCGCGTTCTCTTGGAGATGGGCGCCTTGGAAGGGGCCGTATGCCCCTCCTCCTGCTCCACGGCACGCTTTATACGGCGCACGCGCTTCTCTGCCGCGGCCGTGCTCATCGCCGGCGGGGGGTTTGCGCGGGGGCGTAGAGAAAGGTAGAGGGAGAGATCGGCTCACGAGGGGAATGGGAAGAAGGGTTTCTAGGGTTCTGTAATTTGAAGAGTGGGGATTGGGGGATCGGAGATGGGTCGGTGGTTTTTGAAGGGGTGGGCGACCGGGATCGGGTGGGCGGGAAAACGGAAATTTTAGACGGGGTTTAACGAAATTAAATTTTCGCGTTGGGGTCCGGCGTTTCGGGGTGGCAGCCTTTTGGCCGCGAATGGGTTGGCTCATAACGGGCGGGAGCCTAAGCATGATTCAAATTTCAATTTTTTTTATTTTTTTCTTTTTTTTTTTTTATTTGGTAACTCGGGGAATTTGGTCGCGACGTTCAATGCCTGAACCAACTTTCGAAAAATAATGCCGATTTCTATTAGTGTGAATTTGGATTATTTCCAAAAATAAAATGGCCTTGTGTTAATTGCTTGTCAGTAACAATATAGAAGGAATTTTCTTTTTCTATGATTGGCAAGTAAAAGGATGACAATTTTTTTTTTCATGTAATTGTCGAGTATAATATTATATATATATATATATATATATATGTATGTATACACATGTACATATAAAATTAATGATGTCTATTTGTTTATATAGTAGCCATTTATTGTTATAACAAGATAGGCATTAGCCTAGCTTTTACTATTACAAGATTCAAAAAGTTCAAATGTATATAATTTTACCCTTGTATAAGGATAAGCTATATATATAATCAAGATTGCTAGCGGAAATATATAACTATAGTTGTCAATTCATTTATATAGTGAACGATAATCGTTACACCATGATAGGCACTAGATTCTCACCATTCCAAGATTTAGGAAGTTTGGATTTATACAATCTTATTCTCATACATTGATAGGATATATATATATATATATTTATATATAATATTGGACATGTAAAATTGCAGTTATCAATTCATTTATATAATGGTCGTTAATTGCTACAACAAGTTAGGCACGAGGCTCCCATCAGGATCTAAAAAGGTTCATATATATATATATATAATCTTTATCTTTGTGTGCGGATAAGTTATTTTTATATTTCAAATATATGATAAATAAATCATGATGAAAAAAACTTGCCTTTGCATTAAAGCTTACCTTTTATATATAGCTTTTATAAATTAATAAAAAGCTTTTCACTTCATATGATTCTCTATCGAGGGGACATAAAGCATTATTCCATGTCCCATTATTATGGGTACAACATCAATTTGATTATTTGAGTACATTACTGGCGTAATTAACTTGTATTGGTCAATGCACGATACTAGGTAAATGGAACACGTGTAAAAACAAAACTTTACTGTTGAGGTGGTGGAGGCCTTGTCTCACTATCTATCGGTCGCTGGTTCGAGAAATGATCCTTACAGTGACTCGATTAAATTCAGGATTTATCATGGACCCGTGATCGTTGATGCGAGTGAGATGTCAAGGTCTCTCCTTTGTCCATGTTCTACAGGTCGGTGTCTTGGTAGTGCCAGGTTGGCGTACTCATCCTTAGGTGGAAAAACTTGTGCAAATCTGAGGAGCTTGTATCGATCGAACATTACCTGAAGGCTGAAGGGTTGGGGGCCTACGGGGATAGCTGCACCGGGATTTATCCCCTTCGTTCAGTTCTACGGTTGACGTACCGTCTTTAGATGAGAAAAACTTATGCAAATCCGAGTAGCTTGCATCGAACATTACCTGACGGTTTGATAGCTACACCAGGATTTATCCCCCTATCCCTTTCGCTTTATAAAAAAAAAAAAAAACTTTAATTTGTATTACTGGAGTACATTATCGGTCCAATTTAACTTATATTGGTCGGTGCACGATACAACGCAAATGAAACACATGCAAGAACAAAACATCAATTTGCAATATTGGAGTACATTACTGATACAATTAACTTATATTGGTCAATGCACGATACCAAGAAAATGAAACACGAGTAAGAATAAAACATCGATCTGCATTATTGGATTACATTGCTACTGCAATTAACTTACGTCGGTCAATGCATGATACCAGGCAAATGAAATGCATGTAACGACAAAACGTGCATAACCAAGAAAGGGGTGGGTTTAACAACGTAGCAGAGAAGTAGCTTCATTCTACTATTACTTCCTACGATGCAAACTAACGCTTGCCATCCCTTTTTTACGGCAGTTGTTAATCGTAACAATATGATAATAGCTAGATGACAACCATAATCTAAATGCCCATTATTTGAAGACTTCATGATTTTCTTGTGCATGGTCCTCTCTTGCTAGGGCATGAGATGTTTGCGTGCATACGGGATAGCAACCCCAGCAACATAATCATGCAATTTTGGATAATGGTAATTGATTTTAGAATAGGATTATAGCTAAATTATAGCCATAATCCAGATGCATGTTATTTTACGATTCGAAATTGATAAAAGACTTCCAACTTCGAGTGCATGTTACATAATTGTGAAGGCACAGTGTGCTACCCCCACCTCCCAGCCAGGTGCATGTCGTTGGTGCTTGCAAGACATTAGAGATGGGTCTTATCGATGTGTAATCAGGGCTAGCAAATTCTAACCTAACCTATATTTGGCTTGTAATAAGTATATTTTGGTTCGGGCTGAATAGATTTGTGTCGTACATAAGTTGACTTACCTTGAGCTGCTTATTAAATGAGTCAAATTTAAGTTATATAATCATATCTCATTTAACTCGTTCGATCGATCAAGTAAAGGAGGGTATACATGTTTGAACAACCTATTTATCTATCTAAATGTATCGAATAGGCCCTTTGCTTAAGCTAGCTAGGCCACTATCCATTAGTTTTATCCAAAATTGACAGAGTTATAACTTTTCAGGCTAGTTCTTTTACGGGTAAAAGATTTAGCTGGAAATATATATATTTTTGATAAATATTTTCCAAGCAACATTTAGACAAAAAAAATGATATAACCAAGTTCTTTTATATATTAAAAAATAGTTTCAAAATTTGTTATCCATGTCTTTTTACATTATTACTTTTCTATATAAGTTGTTAAAATTTATCCATATTTTTCATAACACCATTTATAGGGACTAGAGTTTGGACGTGATGGATAACTGAGTTATTGGGTATTAAATAAGGAGGCGTTGAAAATCATGAGATGGGCATTTTGGAAATAAAATTGAATGCTTACTTTACTGGTTAGTAAAAAATGATTTAACCACCTTCCAGATTGATAAGATTTTTTACTGATTGATGGATAAATGCTATCTAGAAAAAAAATTTATCAATCAAAAACATGGATAAGTTGGTCGATAAAAAAGTTGACCAACTTTTTCTATAATATTTATCCATAAAAGAACGAGCCTTTCAAGTGATTAAGACTAAGTTTTTTATTTCTCTTCATGGTTAGGGTTACAATTTCTCGAGCATCATCAACAAAAGGAAAAGCACTTCCTCTCGACAAAAGGAAAAGCTCTCCCCAAGATATTCAAGCTCTACAAGGGAGGGATTGATTACTGCCTTCCTCCACCCTCCAAGGCACTCGAGGTTTTCTTTATTTGTTTCCTTCCATTATCTTGTCCTTATCTAAAACTACATTTTTATGATCTAGAAATATGGATCATTTGAAAATGCTCTATGTCATGTTAGAAATCAAATAGAATGAGCTTACCTTACCTTAGATAGCAGCACCTTCCCCCTTGAATCGATGTTTTCAAGGGTTTGATATTCAATACTTGATTTTTACTAGGTTTTGCTCAGAAAAACACTTTATAATTTTGAAGGATCCAATTGTTACATGTGTGTTTCTTGTTACCAATTACGGTGATTTACACGTTTCTAAGATTGTTTTGTCTTGGAAATGTTATTTCGAGAAGTTGCCTCATTTATCAATGATGTGACTTTTATTCATTTTGTTGACTTTGGCCTTGATGAATGACAAAACACTTAATATATATAAATACTAATGTATGTTAAAAGTGTTTATCAGATATAGGTACTCATCAATATTAAAAGTTTGAATTGCTTGTCAATTAGTTGAAGAAGTCAGTTAAATTAATGGAATTTTAAGTTATATAGACTTTGGAACATGAGAAAGATCTTGAAGATCTCATAATTTTAATTTGGACAAGTTTCGGCACTGGTCAGGTCAAGTGTCGACACATCAAAGTGTCAACGCTTGTAGTGTCGACTTACAGAAGGCTTGGACTGATATGCATAGAAAATTTGAACTGGCACGCGGAAGTGTCGACTCAATACATGAGACCAAATAGAATACAGCAGAACATGTTGATTTTAGGATTTTGGTCAAGTGTCGACACTTGGAGATAAAGTGTCAACTCATGGTCTGAAGTATTGATACTTGTAGGTTTGACAACATTGTAACGGCTAGTTTTCTGAAGAGCAGAATTTTTCCAATTTATTTATAACAACTAGTTTTTTCTCTCCAACAGCTATAAATAATTATTTAAGATTTGGGAAGCTATTTAAACAATACCAAACTCAAGGAAAAGTGATTCTTTGGATTAATTGATAATTTCTTGAAGATCCAATTAAATTTTGTTTGAAGATTCGTATTTTGAGAGTATTGAGCCATCAAGCTTTCAAGATTCAAGAAGAGCTTCAAAGTCCACAATTTCAATATCATTCAAGGCTTAACAATTTGGAAACAAGCTTCTTCAACATCATCAAAGAGCTTCAAAGAGATATTTGCTTTTATTTAGAAAGCTTTTATTTTGTATTCTCATACTTATATTTGAGCTTTTATTGCTATTAGTTTCAAGTATATTGAAATTAGTACGAGGTTTGTTGGTGAGCCTTTGTATGAAAACCGACAAGATTGTTGATTTGCTTTTATGAAAACCAATAAGGTTGTTGGTAAGCCTAAGTTACAAAACCAACAAGATTTTTGGTTAACCTGTTAAAACCAAGAGATTTTTGGTTAGCCTTTGAAAACCAAGAGGTTTTTGATGAGCCTTGTGAAAATTAAGGGATTTTGACTTGTGAGCCCATTAAAACAAATTGGGTTTGACTTGTAAGCCCGGTGAAAACAAGTTGACTGTAATCTCGGTAATTATAGCGAAATTTCTAATGAAAACTTGGGAGTAGATGTAGGTGCCTTGGAGTGCACCAAACCATTATATATCTTTTGACTTGAGTTGGCTCGAATGTCTGTGCACCAGAAAATAAGGTGACGTGCCAGACTTCAAGTCAGGTCTCCTTCTTTGAGTCGGCTCTCGTGACTTAGGTACAAAACTTGTCAAACTTGTCCAGACTTCTTCAGTGATTTTCAAACAACTCAAAACCTTTCCAACTCATTCAAAGATTGAACATTAGACAGTTAAACTAGAAACATACATAGAAGCAACCTCTTAAATGAGTATACAATTGATTTTACTTGGGAGCTATTCTTTACATAGAGTTTTAACAAAAATTAACTTAACATACTACAATGTTGCAGAAAGGAGTGTTGTTCAATGAAATCAACATACAAAAACTTTAAGAATACTTAAAAAGATAGTCAGTAATCAAATACATGTTTCAATATTTGGTTATCATCAAAATTATTCCAGGGATCAACAACAAGTATCTAATATTATCTTTTGAGTGGGATGGCCAGAATCTCATGTGGAGAAAAAATAACTTATCGTTGTCATTTTTTTTCTTTCTATAGAATTTAAGTCAACTCACCTGAAAAAAAAAATGATCGTAGGCATTTGTAAACATTGGCCCAATATAGCCTATAATTCAATGGTTTTGAATGTTGGGCTACAAATTTCATAGAATTTTAGGCCCAACCACCCAAACATGCCCTTAATCAAAAAAAAAAAAAAAAAAAAAAATCCAAACTTTTGCCTCCAAGTCGTTTGTTTTGTTGCTTCTTGCTTCTTCACAATATTGAAATATTTGTATAATGATCTTGGTCAAAATATCATTAGAATTTCTTGGAATATTGAGTTTCTACGTTAATATTCGATTATATCGTAGTAATAGTTGTCTACTCCTTTGCAGTGTATTGATTCCTTGGTATTTCTTTAATTCTATAATCTAGTCGGATTAGGGCAATGATTCCCAATTTCATGAAGCATCTAGGCGAAGAATGGTTGACACATGACTATGATTTGGAATAATGTATTTGAGATTTATTTACTAAAGCAAATAATATATATATATATATATATATATATATATATATACTATTATATAATGTATATTGCGGGAGGAGTTGGGATTTTGAATAGGAATGGAAATTGATGACTTCATTTTAACTATTTGGTTTGAGAGAGGCCCAGTTTGATTTTGATTCTGATTATAAGATAGGATGGAAATAGCCTAATTTTTCTTAAAAACTCAATTCCAACTATTTTATAAAAATTAAAATCTTTATTTTGATTCTGATTTTGATTTTGATTTTGGTCTCCAACCAAATATTGCAAAAGATATGGCCATTATAATTCTCATTTTAATATATTTCGATTCCAATTCTAATTTTAATTCCAATCATAAACTAAATACCCTCTCATAGCTTTAAATGGATGCAAAGAATCACCATTGCTGATGTTAAACACATTAACTAGTTTGGTGGTCAATAATGTCTTATGTAACATAGTTATACAAGTTAAACTTGCTATACAGGTTATACAAGTTAACAGGTTATGTTGGTTAAGAGTCATAGAGGTTATTGATATGACTTATTTATGAAACATGTTAAGCAAATAGGTCAAATTACTTATTTATCAAATATATTGTATTCATGTTTCAAATCTTTATCTATTTATTAAATGGAATAGGTTCAAATTTTAATTTTTTTTGATACAATCTACATTAAACTTGACTTATATATAACCTGACATGATTGACACCTCTATGTGCATTTTATGTAGAAATGCAATATATGAATGTACTCACAATTGGGAGGGAAAATATTGGCGTTATGGAAATCTTTGATTTGTCCATCTATGAATGAATATATTGCTTCCTTTATAAAAAACAAATGCATAATTCTATCCATCCCAACCATCTAGGTAATCCGATAGGTGGCACAAGGATTGAATGAAAGTTATATATATATATATATATATATAGGTGGATGGTCATATAACTCTGGTATAAGAGCAATCTAAAATATATAAAAATAAAAAAGCCTATAAATCTACAAAAAATCATTATCTACACCCGTTCTAGTTTCTAGATTGCTCAAACTTAGAGAAACCGGTCAGCCGCACTCACATCCTGAAAAATGTGATAAATAGACACCATCATGAAAGAACTGAGGATCTCCCAACAAAATATATACAGAATACACAAGCTAGTTCGGAATACATACAAAAACATAGGAAGAAACATACAACCATCAGAAATTCAGAATTTGTCAGCTGTTTGGTTGGCCTAAACATCTGAACCCAAAAATTATGGCTAACTAACTCTAAAGAAAGTTGCCAAAACCTGTCACCCAAAGCCTAATTGCTTGCTATTGTTCAACATCATCGCAAAGATAGGAAAGATACAAGGTAATTTCAACCTCAAAATAGCACCCAACTTCCATCTTACCCAGTAAATAAGGTATAGCTGAGGCTATGTAAACTCCCTAGCCAGGGTAGTTACCAAGTATAAGTGCTTGAAGCATAGGGATGGGTTAGAATCTTGCCCCCCAAAACCCCTATTTGTTGTTTTTGCTGCTGTTTAAATGATGAGGAAGGTGGGGTTTTTTTCCTTCACCATTGAAAATTTATGGAAAGGAGAATAAGGAGAAAATAATTAAGTAAATACTTTTCCAATAGTCTAAAATATTCTTATCCATTGGTGATGTTTCGAAGAAAACCTATTAACAAGTGAATCTAAATAACTCATCCACTTCTTGGCAACCAGTCCATGCGAGTTGTCAGCAGTCCCTGGGGCAATGAATTAAGTGGAATACATCTCTCACAATCAAGAATGTACTTCATCAAGTCATGCGATTTATTAATAGATCTTTTATTAGACCAGCATATCTATCGCATATCAAATTATAGTATTATATATCTATTATAAAATTTAACCCAAACATCGAAGTGTTGTGCACAATATTGCATAGAGCTTCAATTGTTCATGTCCGGATCTCTCACTACCGTTACTACATACAATAAACATATTTTGATTAGTTCAAAGAAAATCATACCTTCCAAACTCAAGAATTTAATTATTCAAGTAGGCATGCACTAAAAACTTTTCATACATTTGAAGATCTCAGGCATAAGTAATACTTCAAATATTAATAAAGATTTTCTATACTTTTATCATTCTAAATGCTTTGAGAGGCCCTCTCTTGCACTTCATTTTGTAATAGAATTTAGATATTATTGCTTGTTATACATGATGCACGCAATCAAATAAGGTGGATAGTTATATATTTTTAATTAAAATGGAGGATCCATAGATGAAAAATTATATTTTATAAAAGAACAAAAGATGTAGGGTCCGTAGCGGTGGTCCTTTACTTTCGATCTAGATTAAAGTTTTTCTCTAAAAAAAGTATAAAAAAAAGAGATATTCTTTTGCATATAAAAGATACATCTTTCAGGACCCACTATAAATTGAAAATAAAGGAATTTTTTCATTTTTCATGCAAATGTGACAATATGAAACAAAATCAAATCTCCTCTTTTTTTTTTTTTTTTTTTTTTTTTATAATCAATATATTAAAAAAGCAGATGCAATTTGAAATGTAATTATATATATTTTTTATTTTATTTTCTTTTTTTCTTAAGAAAAGAAAAAATTGACCTTCCTAATTTTTATGTAATCTAGAGTGAGAAATAAAAAATCTAACATTGACGAGATCTATCTTTTATTTTTCCTAAGTGACCAGAGGTCCAGAGTGTAGCTTTATGCCGTTATCCGACCAAGCCTATCAAGTGATGGTTCCGCTCCGCCTCGCCTCCTCCCCCTCCACCTCCTTCCTTCCTCTCTCTCAAGCCCTAAACCAAACCCTAACGCTAATTTCCCCACATCCCCGCCGTCTCGGCTTCATATCCCGCCATCCCCCACCTGGACTCTCGTATTCCCCTCCACTCCGCCTCTCCTCCACCTCCGCCGTCGCCGCTTCCGCCTCCCTGTTCCCGTCGGAGGACCTCGTCGAGAGGGACTGGTCCTTCCTCGAGCCCGACTCCTTCGGCTCCGACCAGGAGTGGGTGGGAAAGGCCCACCGGGTTATCGCCGCCGGCCAGATCCACGAGGGCTCCCGGGTCCTCGCCGCCCTCCCCACCATCCGCTTCGCCGCCCTACTCGCCGACCTCTCTCCATGCGAGCTCCTCCTGGCCATCCACGAGTCCCTCTTCGTGCTAGCCATGATCAAGGAGAGCCACGACCGGGTCCGGTGCTGGCAGGGGGAGATCGCCGCCGTGCCGGAGAGGTTCTCGCCCTTCGATGTGGTGTTCGCATGCTATTTTCCTGCGTTGGGTGTTTCTGTCGACCAGCTCTTGACCTTGTTTGCTGAAAGATGCTCTCCAGGTCCGTTATTTTCTCTTCTCCTTCTTCTTCTTCATTACCTAAAGCATCGGTCTTCGGTCTATTCAAAGTTGGTTTCTTTGATTCATATCAGGTCCAAATTCTCTGTATAAACTCTTTGAGATCCAAATTCCAGACTCTAAACCTTAAGCCCGGACCCTTGGCTGACTCGCATATGAACTTGGAACAACCACGTTCCAAAACTAAATTAAAAAATTCATTTGTTTAATACTTTGTATTGTCTGAAGTTGGTTTCTTTGATATCTACTCTGTAAAACATAGAAATCTCCTATAATCATAATCCGAAACTAAACACAAAGATCAGTTACTTGGTTCTTCTTTAATCTGCGTCCAAGAATTGGAACCTGATGGTGGATGGTATATAGAAATGTCTACAATCAAGATCGAGATTTGTGCACCCATGGCGAAGAATGATAATTTTGGTACCCAAAAAATTAAAATTGGGACTTTGTTACTTTAGGCATTTTATATTTTCTTGTAGTTTTTATACTCAATTTTCGGGCTACTCTTGGTAGATTTTGATCCTGCCTTAACTAGGATTATTACGCTAGATTCTTTAAGTGAATGTTGGGTCACGAAAGTTTTTGAGTCATCATGATTGTCTTTTGAAGTGTTATCAAGGGTTTCTATGCAGGCTTCCATGGGTGAATTCTATTTCAGGAATTTATTTATGTTTTGTTAGGAAAGTGGATTATCATGTTCCCATAGTTGTTTTAGTCAAATCTAGATATATATGAGGAGAGAAGAAGGTGCAAAATCAATTTTTGCAATAAATTTCAGACCTCTCTCTCTCTCTTGTTTTGGCTTCAATCTGAACTCATGATTGTTGAGGAATTGCTCTTCTTGTTCACTTATCAATTTCTATTCTTTAACCAATATAATTTCTTTCTCAGTTCTGGGAAAAAAAATCATCTTATAACCATTCTAGATTCAACACTTCAAGGCAGAACCTACATCAGTTGGTACCGGAGCACAAAATATCTGCTGTTGCAAGATTACATTTTTGTCCTAATTCAATAAACCTGGAGGCGAAGGAATCTCTCGTGTGACTCCTTGGGAGCTTTAGTGTGTAATTTTTGATTCAAAGGTCTTATCTTTAAGTCTTCAAAGAGTCTTTTTGTCAACAGTGACATGAAGCCATTTTGTAGAGATGTCCTAGTATATGAGTCGTATAGTTTATCTACATGAATAATGTAGTTGCTAGCCAAGTATATTGGCCCCACCTTTAACATGGGGAAAAAGATAAGTCATTTGCCCTTCTATTTTTTCGTTTCATGTGGTGCTTTATTAGGGTTTTAAGGAGGAGAAACAAGAGTGTTCATGGTTTTTAACATTGGCAAAGAATTATTAAAAAAGGAATGTTATTCCTCTGCTTAGTCAATTTTCATACATGCGAGGCCTTGTTTTATGGTCCTAGGTGCTGATAGTGTTGCATGGGCATGGATACGAGGATTGAGCTGAGATGTGTATCCAAGCTTTCGGCTCGGCAAGAGGAAAGATTCAGGATACGTAGAACAAAATATAATTTTAACTAAATTATATATTTATATCTTTAATTATCATTTGAAAAGTTTAAAAATTACAAAAGCAAACATCAAAAAGATATTGTTGTTTAAGGTCTTTTGATATATGTATTTATCATCCAAACTTTCTAATTAACTTAAAGGATACAAGAAAAATGATATTTTGGATAGTTATTTCAATATCTCCATCCTTGACTGATTTCTGAAAAAGAACAAACATTTTCTTATAGTGTTAAAGTGGATGGTCAAACTCATAGTTGAAAGAGTCCAACTTGCCACTTGTCTTTTAAAGCCACAACTCGAGAGGTTCATAGGTGTCCAAGTGTCTGACGTGTATTCAGTGTATTCAATTTGGATACGATCCAATAATTTTTTTTGAGCTGGATGCCGGTGTCCAAATAACTCAAGGATGCTAGTTGTTTACCCCACCATTGGGAATTTGAAGCTTATTGAAAGAGATCTGGATTTGAAATGAAATATTGATCTTGAGTCTGTATGTGAAGTCCAAGCAAGTCACACGAATTGGAAATAAAGGCTTTTATTTATTGGAGTCAGTTAGCTCATTTTAGTTGGTGTATACCCTGACATGTGATGTAAGCATGGTAGCTTAGTAAATGCATGTTCATGCTAATAGTTCTGCATTCTTTGACTAATTTCTTATTGAAAGTGCACCTAGGTTATTTTCTTGTAATTTTATGACATGCGACAAGTGAAACTAAAATTGGTGGCATGCATGCCAACATTGTTTGGCATGCAAATAGGCTTCAAAAGTGGTATAATGGAAACCTGGAAGTTCTAGCAAGCAACTTGGAAAGTTAGAGCATACTGAAAATTTGAAAAGTGAAGGGATGCTGTGAAGTGGGGGTTGCAGTTGTGAAATTGGTGTAGGTTGTGATTTTTTATATGGTGAAATGGATTATGAGTAGACCTGTTTTGATGAAGAAGGTTGGCTTTTTCGACTTGTTGACTTGTTATGATGAAAGAAGCTTGAAAATTGAGGCAGTAGAAGAAAAGATGCTGCCAAAAGTGAGGGGGTTGTAATGTCCAGCCTAAGGTTTAGTCTCACAGTTTTAGAAAATGACCACTTTGGCTGCCTAGCCTGCCTATCTAGGGCTCTATGGGCCATGCCTCGGCAGTTCAAAATAGAGTATGGAATGAGATGGATTTATAAGTTATCATCAGATGTTGCTAAGTTAATACTTGCGATTGACTTACTACATCTTTTCTGATATGTTTTCCCTCACTTATTGGATTATGACTATTCTTTTTAGATTTTTCTAACTATTTAAAAAAACTTTCTCCACTTTTTTTTCTTTTCTTTCTTTCTTGCTTTTTTTTTTTTTTTTTGCATTGACTATTCCTGGGCCACAATGACTTCAGTACTTACCTTGGTGCTTGTGCATCCCCCACCACCCAAAGGGGGGCCACTTGCCTGCCATATACAATCTTTCAAAGCATTTGTTGGTCTTCAATTAAAATAATTTCTGGAAACATGGGAGCTCAGTGAAATATTTGGGAGTCTTAAGGGCTTTTAATTGAAATGCACCTATGCTCTTATGTGCAACTGGTTCTTTATTTTGATCGCCTCCCTCGGGCACACATTTGGCATATGTAATTTGCCTCTAAATTTTACTTTCACAGTCTCCTCAGTAAATATTTCCTCCTTTTTGGTGATATAAAATTGATTTGCTGTCCAATGTAAAAGCTCAAATTATATAGCTCAAAGAACTTGAATGATGTTAATAAAAAATGCTGAAGCCTATACCATGTAACCTAAATCTCTATCCATAAATTATTGAGATCTCTTGAACTTCAAAGCTTAATTTACAAAATCCTTCATCATTTGCATGTAAATCTTAGATGTATAACTTTGTATTCAGTGTGACTTGCAACCTGATTGTGACAGCAACTTCTTCATTCCCAATTTATGGATTTTTTTGTCCTGCAATTACAATGAGATCTTATATAGGTGCAAGGCTGGTTATTGGCTTTGATCGAGGGAGGGAAATCACTGAGCGAAATCATCGGGAACAATATCCAGATATGGTCACTTTTGACTTGCCTGACAAAATAACTCTAGAGAAGGCAGCAGCTGCTCAGTCATTTCAGATAACAGAATTTGTTGATGAACCTACCTTCTACCTTGCTGTTTTGAGACTTCCAGAACGGGGAGTTCCAAATCAGTAAGTTCTGCCTATGTTTTTTAACTTGATGTCTGGTGGATATCTTTTGTATTGGAAACACAATTTCTGCATATAGATGCCTCATTTATATCTCTGAATTTGCATCAAGTGACCTTGTATTAATTACATTTCCACTAAGGCTGTGTTTGAATGTCATTATTTGCAAATTTATGGTTCTCTATTTTCTTGAACATTTTGAATTAGATGTTAAGAAATTTTAGGAGGGTGAGGTTGTTAAAAGGAGAATTGTTAAAAATGGAAAAAATATGTAATGCAAGAGGCCAGTAAATTCATGAATTAGAAAATTCTGTTAGATGTGGCTTTTCAATTTGGTAGTGGCAAGCATTGATGCCATTTTATTGCACAAGCAAAAATCGTGATTAGCTGTCCATCAAGGTCCACCATAATAGGGTGTTTAGTATGGGATAATCAATCAAAAGTGATGTAGGTAGAGATAATGAGATTGTTTGGTTGCATCATGATAATTCTATGTTGCAAGCAATTTGAAATTATCCTTACTTTTTCAATTATTGTCCAATCAAGTGGTGAAATACCTATCCTTTATGTTGGAAATTCAAGATCATCCCATGGCAATGATATTGCATTAAAATTAGAGAAAAAAAAACCTATCAATCTAAAGAAAAAACCAGTATATCAATACATCATTAATATATTATATCAAAATTATATATATATGATGTCATATTGATATTATATATTATATATATTATATATTATAATATAATATTTTATTAATTATATTATTTTCATATTATTATTTGATTATATTTTCAAATTATAGTAGTAATATATTATTGTAGGGCATATTTATATAATAAAATTATGTGATGTATTACTTCTATTTACTTTATTTTTCTAATCAAGATAAATATTAATATTAAAAAATATATTAGAAGTATAAATTAAAATATTAACTATATAATAACAATTAATATTTTTTGGGGGGTAGGATAATTAATATATTTTTATGGGATTAATAATTTATATGATTAATAAATATATTTTTATAGAATATATTAATATTTTATTATAATATATTTTATATGATTAATATATATTTTTATGGAATATAGCAGAATCATTTTTTTGTTATTACATGAATCCTTAGCATATCATGATCATATTATCCTAAGGTAAAAATCACCGGTGATCTTAGGTTAGCATGATGATCTTGTTTGGATCATCAAACATCATCTAAACGATTTTCATCTTATGTTTAATTGCTGGCCAAATTTAGATGTTTATGACCTTCATCGCAGTTGCATCAATAATTCGAGAATCGGTTCGAGATTATATTATATTATATTATATATATATTTTTTAAAATGGGTAATTGTCTTAAGATTTCCTTGTTATAACTTCTCTTTTTAATTTTGTGCTCTTGCTAATGGTCTACGAGCATCGCCGCTTCGCCACCTCCCTTCACTCTCCGACGAGCCCGTTCATATATGCCCCCCCCCCCCCCCCGCCTGCCACCTTGATCGCCGGCCTCTTTTCCTTCCCCATCCTTGCTACCCTACTCCGTGGTGCTGCCTAACTAGAACGTCATTATGCTCGTGCCAAAGCCAACTACCTCATCTACAAATTGCAATCTATTCGTAGCAGTTAAGGTTGCAAATAAATTGGGTTGACTCGTGATCCAAACTATTTAGATTTGATTCAATCTATTTTATGGATCCACGGATTCGGATCGGATCCTAAAATTAGACTCATTTTATTTTCCGGATTAGGTTGGATTTACTGAATTTGGATCCGATTCGACTCGAATATACTAATACTGTTAGGATCATATCTATTTGGACTTTTAAATTATAGTTTAAAATTTATATGAAACTTATTTTTAATATAAAAATAGAATTATAATTATTTTTATATCTTAATTTATTTTGAAAATAATATTGTTTATTATCTTTTTATGGTTGATAATAATTGGCTATATAATAATTGAAATATGATTATCTATATTTTATCTAGATCATATTTAGATCTAATTTTTTTAGATTAGAACCAGATTATTTGTGGACCCGATCCAACCCGAATGATCTGTTGGGTTGAAAATTTTAATAATGAATCCGATCCGATTTTCTAGTGGGTTGTGCCTGGATTTAATATTAGAATCCGACCAAAGAATCGGATCGGATCGGGATCATTCATGACTCAATCCGACTTGATCCATTTGCACCACCGATAGCAATGCCCTACCAAGGCTTTCATCGTCTTCCACAGCAGCATGGCCCCGATCGAGGTCATGCTCGCCTGCACAAGATATACGGTAATATTTCTAAATGTTTTTTTTAACCTTTTCCAAGTAACCATACATATATCCCGGAGAAAATGTTACGTCAAAACTTAGGAACCTAAAACTTTGTAGGCTCGCAACCTAATCCATGAAGCTGATGATGCTATGTGGATTGTATAATAATGCTTTATATAGAGCAAAATGTATATGATGGCTTTATCATGCCGCAACTGGACATTATATATGATATGACACAAGACCCAAACCAGCTTATTCAAAATTTCGACTCGCCATTGTCGTGAGGCAAGAAGATCAAAAAATGTTCATCCCTATGCCAGCATATATGGGCATCGCCGCATCGGAAAATAATAGTTCGAGATATTCGTGGTGGGATTAAAATTATGCCTGTAGGATATATTAATAATATTTACTACCTCATCCATGTAAGAAATTTGTCCAATAATATTAAAATTTATTGTATTTGATTTTATAATAAAGTTTATTTTATTTTGTTTCATGCAAATCAGCTATTTGTCATATAATAAAAAATGTTCAAGAAATAAAGTATAAAATTTTATCTATTCATAAAGTTAAATTTCATATAAATAACTAAATTATGAGATATTATTAGTATTGTGATGCATAGAAAGCCATGTGTTGACTTATAATATATTTGTTGCTATGATTCTTATTGATGATTATTTTATAATCAAATATACAGTGCATATCTTATGAAGGAATTAACTTTTAAATGCAGTTACATCTATTTTTTTAATTATCAAATCTAAATAAAATTTTATTAAAAAAATTAAAAATATTTTAAATAATTAAAATGAAGATGTGTTAGATTAGGCTAAGTGAAAAATATTGAAATTTATTCGATGAAGTCTATCTAGATGTAGCCCACACTAATGTTAATAAGGATTTGTTACATGTTTGTATTTGATTGAACTTTGACTAAAGATAAATCTATGAACTATCAAGGCGGTAGATGCGAATTCAAGGAAGATGCTATAACTGAGTTGATTAAATCTAGTATTAATCATGGAGCCCGTATCAGGTAGGGTGGGTAGGGAGCTAGAATCTCTACCTGTTTCATGTATTATAGCTGGTACCTTGGTGGTATCGGGTTGATGACTTGATGTACTCATTTTTGGCATGGAAAAGAGACCGTGTAAATTTAACACCTCGTATCGAATATTTTTAAGTGGAATGTGAGCCTTCAAAAATAGTTATACTACGTTTACCTCCCTATCCTTTTTACTTATTAAAAAAAATGAATCTATAATAAAATGATAAAGAAAAAAATATAATGGTTATTATGATGATATATTATTTCTGGCGGGTGAGAAACGTTACAAGTAGGATACCCCTACAAGTTTGCTTCCAACCCGTCCAATGCTGGTGAATAACAAGAAGTATATATAGCCAGTTCCTTTTTGTTATTGCACGTATGGCATCGATAACTTTATCCCAAAAGTTTTTATAAGAGGACCTTCTCGAAGAAGGGGTCAACAGTTCGAGCCTGTTCATATTGTTCTTAAAAGATTATCATATATAAACCACCAAGCGACATACTTCATGCATCTAGATATCCAAAGGCAAAATAATGCCATCTTTATTTCCCCCTTCCTTTTCTTTTATTTTATTTGCTACTTTTGGTTTGAAATAATGTTCTCTCTTATTAAAATTGAGCACAACCACCATCCTAATCCCTAAAATTATAACAGATTTATAAAGCCATAGCCATTAGCATGTTATTTGTTAAAAAAGATTCTTAATGAAAATAAAGCAAATCACAATCTACGGATCAGTCCCCTTTTTTTAATACATATGGAGGTTAAAGATCCAATAAAAAAAGAATAATTAGTGACGATGAATGTAAACTCTAGCTTTGTTTATCCAAACCAAAGTTCTCTTTTTTTCTTTTTTTTTTTAAACAAGATTTTATATCATGATAGGACTGATGCAGGACGACTATCATGCCTTATTCTTGCAATAAAATAGAATTGAGATGGGATTGGAACTCCAAAATCTATCCATGCAGAAAGAGAAAAAGAAAGAAAAGAAGATGAATAAAAAAAAAAGTGAAAAAAAAAAAAAATGAATAAAGGGAGAAGAAAAAGAAAGAAAAGAAGGAAGAAAGAAAAAAGAAAGAGAAAGAAAAAGGGAAAAAAAATATGAAAGAATGGATAAAAAATGAAAATAAAAAAATAAAAAAAACAAGGTAGAAGAAAATAAAGGAAATAAAGAGAAAAAAGAGAAAAAGAAAATAAGGGAAGAGAGAGAAAATATCTAGCTTGAACCATTATATGGACGAGATAAAACAACATAATCTTTCATTCTATAAAAATAATAGGACATATCTATTTCACAGGATTTAAAACTTTACTTTGCAATAACATGAAAAATAAAATCTTTAAAATCTCTAAATTCCTCTAAAATAGCAAATGATTGATTATCACCTTCTTTTTTTTTTTTTTTTGGATAAACTAGTGCATTTAATATAAAGTTCTAGCATGAATACAACCAAGAAAATCAGAAAGAATAATATCACGAAATGACCACGAAAAATCTTCAAGTTTGTTCACAACATTATTCTAAAGTGATTAGTAACAAAGGAGGCTATCCAGTCCGTTGCAGACTGATTACTATCTTTGAGCACATGAATAATAAACAAAGAAATGCAAAGAAGGCAAAGTTTGCTGAATATCATGATGGAGAGGATGACTAAACATGGTGGAAAATAGCATTGCATTGTTCCTATAAATATTTGATAACAACAGTTGAATCTCCCTCTAACCATATTGATTGAAAATTATGGCCCATAACTGCTATCATAAGACCAGACCAAGCAGCTTGGAATTCAACCATTGACATTGACATAGCCTGCATTCTTTTCGAAGCAGCAAGTATGACATTACCATCATTGTCCCTTATTATAAAATCCAACAGAATAGATTTTTCATTCCATGAAGCATTGAAATTAATTTTAACAAGAAGCTGCCAGTATCCTAGAACTGTAGGCCAGTAGAAACAGTTGAATTTGATGTAGCAATGTGAAACCCTTTTGCTAGATGGAGAGCGAGATGATATATATCCCGGAAAAAAATAATTTGTTTACTTTAGAATTAGAAATCATTCCGTGTATTCCAAATAGCCCAACCGGCACAACAAAGAAGTGTTTTTGGCAAAATCACTGACTGACTCATCCAATCATAAATTCTTTATTATTTGGAGTGAATCAAAGTATCTTTACAGGCCAGTCCTGTCATACATTCATTACATGGGATACCCGGGTGGTTGCTCCGCAACACATTCCACGTATCCTGTGGATGGTGAAAGAGAAAATTGTTTACGTCTCTACAGGCCAGTCCTATAGTAGGCATCTTCTAAAGGATAAAAAAAAACATCAAACATAACAAAGGGTAAAAACTGATAATCCCATTCCAAGTATCTCATGATACATTATTGTGAGATTTTCACAGAGTCGAAAGGGTTGGTTTGCTACGGTCCACTAAACAGCGAGAGATTTTCTTTCAGTCTACTGTCTATCATTGCTTCCTTATCAGGCTTTAACTGCCTCACTCCGTATGGTGACAAACAACATCCACAAAACCTTCATTTAAAAATCCCAAACCCACTATTGTGAATGCTGCACCGAAAGCCTACAATAACAAATCGCACATTTTTAGGGACTAATCTTGTCTGGAATCTCCATTATAGTCCAGGCACTTGTGATGAAATAGAGAATTTTTTGCTCAGTTCTCTCCACTAAATGTCTTAACAAAGGGTTTAACAACACCCCACCCCCCCACCCCCGGGCCCCAAAAAAAAAAAAGGGAAAAACTTCAAAATTTAGTTGCGTGGGTGAAATTAACTTAGAACAGTCAACGGAAATTGCTCAAGGACAATTACGAAACTGTGCTGGCCATGAAAAATTTATATCAATAACGGAAGTAGGATTTCAAAGTATAGCACTGGTCAAATCACATAGAAAACAAAGAAAGCTCAACTGCAATCGTTTCAGAACACACTGACAGATTATCTTAGAACCAATTCATAGTTCGGCGAGAAGAAAGAGAGTTAATCTTTTCACTACGAATGACATTAAGTTCTCCCTATGATAATAACATTCCTAGAGAAACCAAGATATTACAAATGCTTAAAGATGGAGAACCCTGAATGAAAAAATTTTTTAAAAAGTGAACCTAGGTTTATACCGATGCAGCACAAAGTGCACCTAGTAGGAACTATAACCAACTAGACCATGACAACCTTCTTGGAAGTCAAGAGATTGCAAAAACTTCGACAAGCATATTCCCATCAAGTGAGAAAGCATGTTAGCAAACAAAATTTAGGGGACATTTAATATATTCCCATCCAGATTGCCAGCAATTTAAAAGGATGAAAAATTTAAAGGAGCCCATCATATTATTTTATTTGATAAGACTTTTTGGATAGTAATACAAATTAATTAGCAATCTAGATTACATCTCAAGAGGTAATCTAGATAGCCTCGAAAAAGAGTGGCCATCCAAATTACCACATCTTTGGTAATCTTGTAATTAAAATTTTAGACTAAATTATCCTTCCAAAAAATAAGTCCTCTAAGCTAGCTTTTCTTTCCTCAACCAACAAATTCTAGCCACAAGAGACTCCATCTCTCATGCAAGTCATTCTCGCCGCCGTTTTAGTCATCACCAGTGATATCTTTTCTATGGCTGCTAAGTCATCTCTCATGTTTTCTTTTCTTTTCTTTTTTTCCTATTCTTGCTTGATAACTTTTGCGATGTTTGATTTTTTTAATACTATACTTGTTTTTCTTTTTAATAGTTAACATTGTTTCATGTGATGATATATCATATAATTAATATTTTCTGATAAATTTATGAATTTTTAATAGATTTAACATAGAAGTATTTTGGGAATTTGATTTCAATTACTGGTAATCTGATTGTTGAATCAAACAAGTCAATTAAGATATCTGTACATACCAAACACAGAAATCAACAATTAAGATGATCCGTATTACTAACAATCCACATTATTGACAATCTAGGATTGCCTGACAATGTACCAAACACAACCTCATAGACTTTCACCGAATTTTCCTATAAATAGTCCATTATGGATAATAAAAAATTTTAGCTAGATTTCTATATTTATAATAGAATAATTCTAGCATAATTTCTTATTGTTGATTCATATATTTTGAGTATGATTCTACATCAGGTTCAATACTTGAACTAGGATTAGGGATCCTTTCCTATACACGTGCATCCAATATATTATATACCCTTTTGACATTTTTTTTTTTTTCAAAAGAATTTTCTTCACCAAATGAAGGGTTTCTCAATCCAGTTCGTTTCTTTATATGTTAATCTTCAAAATATAATACTGATGATTAAATCACCTCATCACCCTTTCCTGCTGTATACCATCATATTTTCACAACTTAAGAAAGTAACATAAAGAATATGAACTCCTTAAACGGCTGTAATATAAGCAAGTTGTCTAAAGTCTAAACCCGCATCAACATACGTTCATGATGAAGGTAATCTTACGAGAACATATCCTCTCATATCAAACAAAAGCTAGTTCTCCTTATATAAACATGCAGAGAAATGAGTTTGTGATTTCAAAGAATGTCTACAGCTAAAATATCAATCAATATTCCATTCATACCAGAAAACTTTCCTCAATTAGGAGTAAAAAAAGAAAAGCTATATCACTCGCAATTTTTCTACAATCCGAAACAATAAAGCACAAATTGAAAGCATCAACAAATCAAAATATACTAAAATTTTTGAGAAAGATTATTTTTACCACATACAAGTGCTCACACTTTTCACAACCGAAGCAGTGAAGCAGACAGAATGTTCCAGCGGCACTCTTGCAACCACTCTAGAGACTGCACTAGAAGAAGGAAAAGCTAACACCACTTCTAGCAGAAAATAAGCTGTATTCTTCAATCTTCGTCTCTTCCTTTGAGCACGTATGAGCCTGAGCTGCAGGTAACTTAGAGACAAATTCTCCAGTAGTCTCTTCTTTTATAGAAAGTGAATTCATATTGAACCCTGAAGCAACCCCATCAACTGGACCACCAAAGTGAAACAACGAGAATGATGGACTGTCACTGTGTGATCTAGAAGCGTTTTCAACACTGCCATTTTGTCCCCCTGACGGTGTGTGTGAAGGCACCTGTCTACTTGGAAATGACTTTTCCATGGGATGGTTATTTCCTATCAGCTCACCAACAGCACTGACTTGCTGGAATCCACATGAATCGAGATTATTGTATTGCTCCTTTGACCTTGCAATATTGACTCTGTTAGCTGTCTGGTACAAGGAATGTTGGTTTCCATCAAATGCAGGAGCTGAAAAAGGTTGAAGGGTACTGTACTGCATACAGAAATCTGAGGACTGGTTTGCCCGCAGGCTATATCCAAGTGGACTAGGGAGTATATATTGGCTGGACTGGGAAAGTGGCATCAATCCATTGCTGTGAGTAGCTGACCAAGCAGTTGCACCATGATTATGATACCCCATGGTTGGAGAAGGAAACACTGGCACATGGATGCTTTGGTTATGCACTGATAACATGTGCGGCCGAGAAGGGGCCATATTAAATCCAAATCTACCATTTTCAGAATTGTGAGCAGCTTTTGTTGAACTTTCTCTCAAAAAATTTGGCACTATACAGCTCTCTGCTGCAAAACCTGCAGTTGTTCTGGTGAAAGAATCACATCCATTTGTCTTATGATTGCTGTCTGCAGTTTCATCCAGATATTTGTGAAAATTATTGCCATCGCATATTGATGTATCTCTGCCATCTGATTGTTGGCTAGCATCTTCTGAATCTGAAGTTGATGATGATTCTGCATTTTGAGTACTTGAGAAACTGGTGCTGGTGTCACCCTCACTAAGACATGATGAACAGTTATCCGAACTAGAGGAGTTTGTTGCATGATCACAAGTATTATTCATCGGAAAGGTAGACATGATGGGGCATGAGTCAACTTCTTCCTTTGCACCATTCTTGGAGTAGCAATCCAACTTTGCTACCAGGACAGATCCATTTTGGTTACCATTCTGAGCACTTGAAACAGATTTATCGGAGTCCTTCATGGTATTCTCATGAAGTTGATAACTTTTCAAAGAATCAGCTTTTCCTGGACTTACAGAATGCTCAGATGAGCAGAAATGAATTGCTTCAAGTACATTACAAGGTTGCTGGCATTCATTCTTATCCTCATCAAATCTAGCTTCTTCAGAAGGATCAACCTTAACAGTAGTTCCCAAGGTAAAGTCAGGATCAGAACTACTTCTAGAGCACTTTTTGCGTGCATTCAGTGGTTCCCAAACCTGTTTTGTGTGGAAAATATCCTTGCCATGTATTCCTCCAACATGCTTTCCTTTTGAAATTACTGTACTATCTGGCACATAACAACCATTATTGTATTTAACACTTCGATAGAATGACCTAGGCATATCCAGTGCAGCTTCTGTTTTATTTGCAATCTTGATCTCACTGCCTGATCTGACTGTAGAAATGTGATAACCATCCTTTCCTTTGTAATCAGCCTGATGGATGCAGCTACAAGCCTGGAAGTCAAATCTATCTCGCATCCTGCTGTTCAAACAGTGGAATTTATCACTGTATTTGCAATTTCTAGCACTGCTCTTCACAATCCTTTCTCTTGATGGCCTGTGAAGCCCATTCATGCCCCTAGATGAAGACATAGTGCATCCATTTGAATCAGGCTCATCTTGCTGAATGCTACTCTCATTGCTGATGCTAGATTGGCGCTTGTCATACCAACTAGAAGCCTGATCCACAAAAGAATCTTTTCCAAATCTCAATTTTCTCCTCGATGATTTTGATTGCTCAAGTACAAAAGAGCCATTGCCATCCCTAGCACCAAGCTCTCCATCGACATGAAACTGACAATGCAGACTATCATTCTTCAGGATCTTTGTACCAAT
Organism: Areca catechu; assembly: GCA_021397845.1. NCBI lineage: Eukaryota > Viridiplantae > Streptophyta > Magnoliopsida > Arecales > Arecaceae > Areca > Areca catechu. Next base: position 7,444,042 of record CM038041.1, on the reverse strand, counting down.
GTCCTCAGTTGAGGTTTGTTCATCAGTAACATTAGGAGAAATAGGCCTGGGAGGCAAAGTAATATCTCCTAGTTCACTAACCGAATCCCCAGACTTGAGAGAATCTGGTGATTCATCATGTAAACTAGTGGGCGAGTCATTCAAAAAGGAAAGTGAATCCTCACTAAATGATTTGGACTCAGCAAGTTTCTTCTCTCTTTCCCTTTCTTTTCCTTTTAGCCTCTCTTTTCTTCTAAGCTTTTTTTCTCTTTCTTTTGCCCTCCTCCTCTCCTTCCGCTCTTCTTCTTCACGTTTCTCTTTTTCTTCCTCCTCTAGAAGCTTGGTCTGTAAGATAAATCAGATGAGGTTGTACAAATTCAACAAGAATGTGATGAACTCACACAATGAAAATTTTCCCCTCATTTATAATGAAAATAATAACTTCAATTTTTCAACCAGATAAATAAGAAAACATCAAATTACCTGCTTTTCTAAGGTAATAATCTCTTTGCAGGCAACATGAAGACGTTCTTCCAGCAATTTTAGGGCAAGACAAACAAACATACTGTGTGCATTTTGTCGAGCTGTACCTTCTCTGAAAGCCTTTTCTACCTAGAAGAACCTGATGAATTAGTTGCAAGATATACTGTGTGTGCATGATATGAAATCGAGAATTACATAACTGAAATCTTATTTGTTACTGTTTTGCTTTGTTCCTTTATTATTTTCTGAATGCATTATATACTGCTAAGACACGTGCATACACTAACAACAACAGTGAAGGTAGAATGCTACTGCCTCAATCCACCTACATGCATTTGCGAGGGGATCATAATCTTAAAGAGATACAGCACATCAAATCAGATGAAATGACATATTAATTGGCAAGATCAAATCTACAGATACAAATAACTGATACTAAGTTACTACCTGATATTGATCAATTTACATCACGGCTATAATCCTTGTGCACATTATAAAAATATGAAAGCTTATAAATTCCTAAATCTAAGTCATTTCTCGATTCTTGTTCACTATTTTTTTTTTTTACCCTGCTGGTTATCTTAAAGTCAAGATTCAATCTCACAGGATTTAGACATTAAACGCATGGCCAGGAATAATAGCTGCTTGCTTGAATTTTCCATGGTTGTAAATTTTCCACTAAAAGTTCCCCATCTGATATTGCAAGAGAAAATGATTATAATGTCCCCATGGACATTAAGGTTAAGTTACAAACAAAGAGATTTTGGTTCTTAACCTCCAAAATTGTCTGCCATATCATATGCAGCCTACAAGGAATGAGTAAAAGTAGTAACATCAAAACATTTAGTATATCAGTCACATCTAATAAAAATGCAAGTCACAAGGATTTTGCTTAATCCTTAAACCAAACAGAAACCTTTTTTCTGTCTTCTTCACTATCATCAACTCATTATTGCCTGTTTAAAATTTCTACAGAACGATGTATTTTCTTTATTTAAATTTGATGCATTTCTTCATTTTAATTCTTCAATTAGACATATTAAAAAAATTAAGGCAGAGCAAGCCACCATCATCCACAAAAATCAAAAGAGGTCAAGCCATGATTTCCAAAAGAATTGCCTACAAAATTCAAGTTTATACTCAGTCAAAAGGAAGCCAACAAGGTTTGAAGGTATTCTTGCTTTTTGTAGGTTTCTTATAATCATTCCACTTGAGATTCGAGACAACATAATGAAACTTTGCTCTCTAAAAGTTTTAATCTATCCATGCTAATGTCATATATTTGATCACACCTATATATCATAGTTCATGCTGGCTTTTAAATGTCTTCTTATTCCTCATCTCCACATTTCCTCGCATCACTACCTAAATAGTAACTAGCTTAAGCCATCAGAATTCATAAATCACAATTAGGATGCCAAGAACAGTTCCATTCAAGCATACCAATGGCAGGAAACAAGAAAACCTCAATCCGTAGATGCATATCAGCGGTAAAAGTCAATATTACTTTTACATGTGAATCCACATCTCAGTCACACAGTGCTATTACTTCTTGTTTGCCATGGAGCAAGTTAACATTGCAAAAAATACTAATGCATCTCCCTTATGAGCGGTTAGTCGAACACCAAATCACCTAATTAGTAACTCAAAACTATGCAAGATATAAGTACATAGCAAAGAAAGGTTTGAGATAAGATCTACACTTCACAATGAGAAATAAGCTACATAAAATTCACAGCTTGTTAAAGTTGGATCTTCCAGACACAGTAACTATTTAAGAACTTATTTTGTTTTTTTTTTTCCTGGGGGGAATAAAAGTAATACCAAAATGTTATCCACTTCTAAATTCTCGTAAGTGCAATGCATCATCCCTACAAAACTTCATAAAAACCAAAAGAGGCAAAAAACCAACTCAATGAGGTTAAGATAAAGATTGTCAGCCACAGTATTCTCTGAATCTTTAGGTAGCAAACAATTAACTGTTATGTGAGTTCAAGTTGGACTGGCAGATGAAAGATATATGCATCTATTAACATCATCGGAGTTTTCACTTGCTAATAACCACATTTTTTTGGTGCTAGCTAAGTTTATTACCACATGGATTATGTAGGCAATGTTATCTAGAGTCTAGACAGCTTCGTTCATCAGCAATCTCATGCATCCACAAGTGAAACGGTGCCTCATTTTTGGAAATTGTGCAGTTGATTATCAAGTTGATAACACAGTAAGTCTGCAAGTCAATACTGTAAATGCACTCTATTTCTATAAATAACAAAGATGACAATTATGAAATAGAATAAACATCTGTATAATTAAAATCTAGTTTACAAATCATTTATTTTTAATTTTATCAATGGAATAGATTACATGATCAGCCCCTGAGCCATGATGATCTGCTCTTGAAGCCTAGGCCCTCAACACAAATCAAGGTCTGACACCCTAATCATAGTCCACATAACAGCACGAGATAATTGTAGGAACTTCTGTAAAAGTTTAGAATATCTCTAAGGACTAAGAGAGTGGATAAGATGACTTGGAAGGAAAAAAATCATTTTATTGATTCTTCAATCAGCACATCCAAATCCATGAAAAGGACTTGCAGAGAACTTACTACAGTTCACTAATCGGAAAGGCTAAACTATATGCAAACTGTACCCCATTTTGAAAGGGGCTAGATTATTTTAAAAGAGTATTACTGTAACACTACTCATATAATTGTCTAATTGGTAATAATGTTTTGTTCTTGGCACACAGTTTCTCCATCTAACACCACCAAGATGCTAGCACCAGTCCCACACGAAGAAAATGGTGGGGTAACATTAAGTTGACAACCAGTCATAAAAAATGAAATGGATCCAAATTCAATACATAGCCAACCCTCAATAGATGGGATGAGGATTGGTGGTTGTGACAATGACTGATGACAGTTTCTTCAATCAGGCTGTACATGGAATAGCCTCAGAATCAGGATCACTGAATCGGTACCGAGACTCATACCGGTTAGCGAATGATATGGTACAATACGGTACTGAACTATACCAGTAGACGTACCAGGCTTGGTGAATTGAGAAAAAACTATCTTCCTCCCCCCTCTCAAGCAAGGATCACTGAACCAGACCCGAATCGGGCTGAATCGAGCCCAAACCAAATTGAACCGGGCCATACTAGTCCGAACCGACCAATACTGGTCCGATTCAGGTCAATTTTTATGGTTCAGATTCCGAACCATTTTTTATGGCTGAACCATATCAGTTCTTGGCCGGTACGGTACGATACACCCCGAACCGAGTGGTTCAAGACGGTACCAAAAATCCTGCTCAGAAAAATATAATTTCCCAGATAAGTTACAAAATGGAAGGAGGTTACTATGATGGTAACAGTAAAAGGTTATGAGCTTGTAACATATTTAGAAAAAGTGAAAGAAGAGTGTAGCATGTCGAAAGAACAACCAGCTGCTCTGCTTAAAATACCTGTTCTTTGAATATAACTGTTGCAGCATCTAGAAGGAATTCTCGTGCAAGTTCAGGACTCTTTGCATGCTTTTGTGGACGGGTTCCCTCACTTTCAAGTTCATTTCCATCCTTGTCCATAGCATCATCATCCTGCTCTTACAAATCAACAAAAATCAGATAGCATGCACTGTCGAAAATCACATATTTTTTTTGCTTCATTGTCCACTAGTACTAGTAAAGACAATTCATTCTATTAGCATGATACACAGCAGGCCCTCATTTACACATACCTCTTCTTCCTCAGCTTCTTCAGCATGCTCAAAAAACCTTCTGATACTTTCCCCCTTAGTTATTGTTACAAAACCATCGCCTACTATTAGCCTGCGATGGACACATGATTGTCCCTTCAATGCATGTGCCTTTACACAGAGCTCAGTGTAGCGGCCATCAAGCTTCCAAGCCCTAAGTGTAATAAAGCATGCACTCAGACCACCAAGATCAAGTCCATTCACCTGGACCTTTCCATTCATTCCAACATCTTCAAAGTCTAAAATGTCTGATTTCCCTTCTCCTGTTCCAACTGCCCATTCAAAATGATGATATGTTCCAACCGTGTCCATAAATGACTGGTGCCAATCAGCTTGGATGGTGTCCTCTGACACCTGAAAATGATATGACAAAAAATCTGGGTCATCTGGTGGCTCAATGAGGTAGAGTTTTTAATCTTGCAATGCTCATAATGCTTATATAGAATAAATCATATTTCTCCTATGAAACTGCCTGTTAAATTGTTAAACAAAATGAACAGGTAAGTAAAATTTAGACATGCATCTTTGAAAACACTGGCAAATGCAAACCTCATATTGGAAAGCTGTATCTGCAACACAAAACCAACTAGTGCATCGGGGTTCCCTTCGCATGCGCTTTAGTTCCTTCAACTCTTTGAATTCACGAATGACATTTCTTCGGCAATCTCTGCAAAACCTCTTGCTCTCAAACCTGTGAAAAGAAAATTGAATTCACAATAATGTTAACCCATTCTAACTACACATATAATACAAAGAACATTTGCACAGTAATGGTAGTTGCACGAAATTTAATTTGAAATTTAAAGCCACTTCAAGATCATATACATATTCTACCTTTACCTATATCATATGTTGGGCCATAATAACCTGAAGTTTGCAAAAATTGGTCTATACAAGCATACACTACAATCCAGTTCTCTTAGGCATGAGGCCGATAAGTTTGTTCTTGGACAAATGACAACTTTCATTGACAGTACTCAAGGAAACAAAAGCTTTTGAATAAGAGATGAACAAACTAAGGCTAGTTTCTTCCATGTAAACTCCTCTTTTGCTACGTGCACTCCTGTTTAGTCTTTTGAGGGGAGGCTGAGAGCCATCTTTGGAAGAAAGAAACTGGAGGATAATGTGAGGCAATAAAGGAATTTCAATTACCCTCTTGTGTTCAACTTAGAACATGGCACCACCTACCAATTTTTCTTGGCAAGAAGGAAATGCTCCTGGTATAACCTTTTCATGCAGAAATAGTAATGCATATTTCAACAAATTATTTGAGCTTATGTTTGCAATATTCTATATGAAAGAGCTTCGAAGGGGGCCGTGGGCATGTACTTAGTCCCACATCGATTATTCACTAGAAAGATTTTAAGTACTTATATAGGATCAAAGAATCTAAATAATACCTTCTGGCTAGTCTTTTTGGATGAGGTCCTAGATTGTTGCATATGGTATCAAAGTTAACCAACCCATATCTTATGTGGACTCGGGATTATTGCAATACAGATTTATTGGGGCTAACTACAAACCAATCATGGCATTTATGAATAGATGTACATGGATTTGGACCCTTAGCCTGGTAAGGATGTCAAAATTTAAATGGAGGGAGTATGCGAGGACTTGTGCAGGTTTGTATTTAGTATACGAGGACCTGTGCAGGTTTGTATTTAGTATACGAGGACCTGTGCAGGTTTGTATTTAGTCCTACGTCGATTATTCATTGGGAATATCTTAAATATTTATGCAAGGCCAAGGAACCCAAATAAAACCTTATGACTAGCCTTTTGGATGAGGTCCTGGGTTGTTACAAGGAAAACCAACTTCAGAATCAAGATGGAATTTGTGTGACCAAGGAGCGAGGGGGAAGTGTTTTATAAAAAATTCTAAAAGATTATGTAGATTTAAGAGATGTTAGCAAATTATAAACCAACCCGACTCATAAAAGATCATATTGATTTATGAGATTTAGTTGTGGTAGGTGCTGCAAAATTAGTCACAAATCCACCATTGGCTTCAGCCCTGGTTTTATTAAAGCTTCACTAGAAGATGCTTGTTATACAAGGACTGCCACAGTACCTTCAACCAATCACATTTCCAGTGAATCAAGCCATTGAGAAGTAGATAATGGCATAGCTTACAATATGTTATTGCAGAAGGAAGATGAGATACCTATGTCATGCATGAAATATGGCTAGCTCATCCATTTTCTCTACACCCAACTCAAAATTGCAACTTTTGTGTTTGCCTGCTTCATATTTTGTTGTCAACTTCATAAGGATTTTAAATAATATGGCCTTTTACTTGTGACCACAATTACTACCATTGCTTGTATATAATTCCATGTAAGGTCTATTGTAATTCGATTAAACTCTACTAATTCAACATTCTTGGCTTTTCAAGCAAGTAGTCATTTTTGTGACATGAAAAATCACAACATCAATTACATTCTGTAGCTCCCTTCAGAAAATGGCATAATAAATGTGCTTCTACCTAAGGTTTTGAATCCCCTGGGGCAAGGTTATCCTAGTTTTTCCATGGAACAGGATCCACCCTGTCCTGACACTTGGTACAGGGAATGTCCTAAACATGTTGATAGAGATGTTGGGATAATGCCGGGATGGTCTTATCCTAAGATTCAGAGCAGTACCCCATCCCAATATCCTGCAGGATATCCTGCTGATACTTGAGTCCTTGCTTCTATTAGTATGAAGGCCGAAGTTGAAAAGTATGCTACCTAGAAAAATAAAAAAAGATAGAAAAGATGTAAAATACAACAACCAAGCTAAGAAATTCCTAGTAAGAGTCAACACAACAAAGCCAGAGTGGTGATGACATCAAATGTCTATCCCTGATAAATGGCATCACTTGGGATTCAAACAATTGGATAGTAATGGATGTGAAGACACCACAACTACTCCGTTCAGGATAATTGTGTACATGTATGCATGTGTGCACCAAGTACGATACCTTGTTTTGAATTTCACAGCTTCAATGTACAATAACCACATAAAATGATTTTATCGGACCAGTTTAAAAGGTAATCTCACTGACTTCATCCAAACTTCTCAACTTAAAGGAACAAAAGCCCCAACCATGCCTTTGATAATGTGTCGCATGCACATCAACTATTTCAATTGGTGTCTTCGGTTGACCTGATTGTTAGTTCAAACAAGTAGGCTCTCCAAAAATAACAAGAATATCTGCTTAGAATATATGCACCTCTATTGACCGTATCCATTGCAAGAACTTTGAACATTAGACAGTTCTGATGCTACTTCACAAGTTACTGGGACAACAGCTCCGAGTTGAATTCCAGAAATTATAGAAGTTTATAAACATGTTCAGTGACAATATTCAAAGGTACCCGGTATGCTTGCTCCATCAGCAACCTCATTTAACCCAAATTCAATGAGGTCAGTCATTTATGTATAACATTCTATTATAAAGTTTGAGCATTACAGATGATCCACAGCCCATGTAGCATGATGAACAGCCGTAAGGGTCAAGGGCAGTAAGGCTTATTGTTCAACTGACATAACTGAAAGGAATTACAAGACTGAATACTTAATTTACTTCCAGATATTGAAAGACCAAGACAGAGTATCTAATCTACATGCAGTGAGGATCAAAGGAAACTAAGACTTATTGTTCAACAATGTGCATCACGTAATAGCAATGGGCCCAATTTTTGACATAGTAGAAGTGATTCACGTGAGTGCTTATGTGATTTACTTCCCATATTCAATGATACCAAGACAGAATATCTATCAAAGGAAACTTTGAGCTCCAAAATGAAAGAGCTTCACTGATGAATGCAGATCATGTTAGTGAAGGAACTATATCAGACAATGTTGAGTAGATATCAGCCACCAGGGAATGGTTTCATAATGAGTTTGTAAAGTGCATAAATTTAGAATTTCTTTGTAAGCTAGATAACTGGAGAACCACATGGACCTTTTTTTTGATAACCGAGAACCATATGGACTTTCAACATAAAACAAATGCTTTATTCAGTTGTTTATAGTCATGTGTATTCCTTCCTCATAAGAAAGCTTAAGGTATTAATCAGTTTATTTCTATAGAAGACGAAATTGTACAGAAAATATTAGATGAAAAACAAACCTCCTCAAGCCTTCACAGATTTCATGAACTTCTAAACACAACACATCTAGCTAAAAACTCAGCAAACATTACGTAAAAAGAATAGTACTTCATATATGAGTAAGTCATCACTACTTCTTGAGAATATTATTAACAATCAGCCAGATTTTTTATACGGAATGTGTGCTCAAAATATGTCCTATTGTCCTACCAACAGCTTCACATATACTTCCTCACTGCCAATAGAAGATTTTCATGAGGTCCTTTTCCACTCTCAATCCTCTGAAATTATTTTATTTGCAGTGGTTGAAATTTATTAATTCTGCAGCAACCTGTTTTGGATTACAGGAGTTATCTTTCCACCTGATACCATGTCCATCCTAAATAAACATGAATGACAAGATAGCAGCAATATTAACTACCCTAGAAAACTACAACATTTGTCCATGACAATTCCTTGTTTTCTCTTTCTTTTCAAAATAGACTAGAGCCTCTAACAATTGCTTGGACACAATGGTTTTACAAACAAATGGCAGTTTTGTGAAGTCCTCACTGACATGTGGTTCATAAAAGCTTCTTCTCTTAGAAAGACAATCACTAAAGCAGTGAGCATTTACCTTTAAGCTTGTGCAAAGCAACCTTGATTGAAATCTAAAAGAAAGGCATGTAATTTTCCAGTGTCATCTTAGCTAGCTTAGAGGTAAGAAGCATGCATTCTAGGCCTTGAAGTTTGTTTTTTGACATTCTGCTTATGTTCTGAGCAACTAAGAATAGATGTTTCCCTCCTATATAGTAAATTTTGCTCATGACCAATTCTGGGAAAAAAATGCACATTCTTTGTTGGGCAGATTGTAAAAGCTTTCTTTGAATGCCCTTCCACTGACCAACCAAGCCCCTTTATCCCCATTTCTTGTAATCAATCGAAAAAGAATTTTCAGCAACTAAATTATTCATTTTGCTTGTAATAGCAGCTTCACTGTCATCCAAAGTTCATCCTTTATGTTCTTAAAGATTAAATATCTTAACATAGAAAATCTAAGACAAAATACACTCACCTGAACATAAGTCTATCCATGAAATCACCCTCCTTCATCCTTAGAAGAGAAAATCTTGTTTCCTCACCCAGTGCGGACCAGAAATCCACTAATGTATCACAAGAAAGCCTGGCAGTGTGCAGAGCACAGGTTTCTCGAATTCCATGCCCTCTGCCATAATTAGCCATCCCTTGACTTATCCATCCCCTGCCTCCCCCACCACATGCATCGGGGTAGAGCAGCTCACGTTCACGTTCCCTCGCTCGGGCACTGTCAAAAACCTACAGGAACCAGTACAGCAGACTTCAATGATCAGAATAACTAAAACGGTGAAACAGTTATCAGATTCATAAAGTGGAAAGTTCAGTCTATATCAGCAATAATCATGAAACAGGATTTGAGAGAACTCCAGAACAAAGTGCAAGCCTCATGGCAAAAATTTATTAAAATTCAGTAAGAAATGAAGATGTGAAGAAAAAGGGACACAGGCATGGAATGGAAGCACTAATCAAGACATCAGAAATTGGAAAGCTTAAGAGATTGACAAAGAATAATTTGACGAGAGTTGGATGCTGCAATATCATCAATACAACACACGACATGAAATAGGGAATAGTGGGGCTAGCTCATTTGCTGAGCTAAAAAAGAATTGAGAGTCGTGATTGTGTATTATGACTTACATTCTGGAGCGTCTTCAGTGACTTTGCATATATAAAACAGTCAAGAAGCGTTAGTATGCCATCCTTGGTTGCTGCCAGGCCTCCCCAAGGGTGAACAGCTGGATCCTGAACTTCATCTAATTCACTATCATCCAAAATCTTGCAGGCCCCCATTTTGTTAGGCAGGTACATGCCCGCACCTTCCAGCTGCAATGACTTTGCATACATGACAATCTGTGTGAAGCCATCCAGAAGCAACCCATTGCACCTGGAACAGTAAAGGTTTCTGCGAGATTGCTCAAAGAGGGCATGCTTATCAATCCTCAGGAGCTGCTGTCGAGCCTTACGGGGTAACTCACTCCAGAACTGGTCCAATGAATAAAAAATCCAATTATGATTTGTTTTTTTTCATATCACAGTCATTTAAAACATAGAAGATCACAGGTACAAATTATGTTGTTTCAGTAAAGAATGTGAACCAGAAGAAATTTCTTCAACTACAGTATTCTCCATTGCTTCTTGAATCTGACATTAATTATGTCAGAAACCCATTCTTGAAGTAAGATTGGTTCATGGTCACGCTAAATTCCCATGACATGCAGTTTTTTTTTTTAAAGTAACTGAAGATGCTTTGGAAAAACACAGCAGTATTACTTACACCATGAGTTTGGGATGACGAAAGACCGAAAAATCTTAAGAAAAGAAAAATAAAAGATAAATACACGCATGCTCGGCAACAAGTACTCATATCAACAAGTAAAAAATGTGACTTAATGCAAAATTTCATTCAAAAACAGGATCGTGCTGAGGTTAATCATCGAGCTACTGATTTGAATCACAAAAAGGGGAAAAAAAAAAAAGTTGCGTATGAACATTAGCTTGTGCTTCCAAAGATATTTCGAATCTCTTTAGAAATTAAAATAAAATAAAGGATAAATACAAAATAAATTCGTTTTCTTATATAAATCTACATCCAATCCAGCTGCAAATCCAATCAACCCAAAATAGGACCGCAAACTAGATCTACCAAATCAAGAAACAGAAAATCCGATCAGCATCGCACGTGAAACCAATCAATAACCAGATAAAAACCGGGAAAGACCCAGAAACCGCGAGGAATCCAATCAAAAGATCGAACGAACCGGAGCCGATCGATCGGGGCCGATACCTTCTGGAGCTGATCGAAGGTGACGTCGTCCCGGTGCTTGGACCAGATTCCATGAGAGGACGCGGATCCGGAGGCGGCGGGCGTGGCCGAAGCATTGCCGAATTGGGCGTTTCTCTGCAACAGGCCGGGCATCTTCTCGTCTCCCCTCAGCGGCCGCTCGTCGATCCTTCCCTCCTCGAGCTGCTATCCATCCACGGCGGGGGTATCTTGGTGGGATGATCGGGGCGGCCGAGGGGGGATCGCCGGAGTCCTGTAACGGCGGCGGCGCAGGGATCCGAATCGCGATCGCGGGGGCGCCGGATTCGGATCGAAGGGGCGGCGGGGGGATCTGATCAGAGTCGGCGGCGGGGCGATCAGATTCGGCGGTGAGGGTAGGTTGGTGGATTGGGGGCGAGAGGCGACGGGAGTTGATGGACGAAGGGTGGGGGTTTTGCTGATGAGATTTGCTCGTCTCTTCTTTTTGTAGAGAGAGAGAGAGAGAGACGGAGAGAGAGAGGTTTAAATGAGACCGCTATCGTGCGGGGTGGGCGCAGGGGTGCAAGGGTAAAAGGAGCGGAGGGTATATACGAAAAGAAACTCCGGTCATTCACTCATTCCCTTCCAGCGATGGAAATGTAAATATTGATTCGACGCTGGGATTCGTGTACTTCCGAGGATCGAATGTAAATTGTGATTCGTACAAGGGGATTCTCGTGATTCGGGGCGAGAATTTGCCTTGCCTTGCTAGAAGGACCAAGAAATCATTGGCATCCATCGAGGGTCTTTTTTTTATATTTTGGACAAGGAAGCCCGCATAGACCCGGATACTGATGGCATTGGACATCACTTTTCTTAACCAGACATGAAAAATTATATACAAAAATTATTTAAAAATTTATGCGAATCACCGAATCTACCATCAAATATCTCTAAAAATAAATTTCAATATAATAATGATAAGCTTGAAGAACAAATGGGAGATAAATTTATAAATTTTAAATTAAATTTTATGCAAAATAGTGCAACATCATATTTACTGGGCAATAGAAAATTTTGATAATATTTATAAATACAAATCAAAAGGCATGTCCACTTTTTAAAATATTCTAGCTTATTTTCTAAACTAAGATACGTAGGGATCACTAATGCTCCGAGGTACTGTGGATGAATGCCTGTACAACCGGAAGAAGAGAATGTTGAAGCTTAACATCTAACTCACACCATCTCGCAAATAAATTATTCGGTACTTTGGATCATTTTAATTAATCTAAATAAAATGTTTCACGATAAATAATATAATTATTTATCTATGCAGAAAATCTTAAATTTAACATAAACTCGATTGTTATCTCCTTCTAACTTTTTTTTTTTTTTTTTTTTACGATAAAAAGAGAATACGGCCAAAATGAAAGGTGTAGTTATAAATATCCTAAAGTTTCATACTTGTTTATGAAAAACCCCTCAACCTGTGATTTATTATACATACATGCTCAAGTTCCAATATCTGACCGCGTTGTCCGGATCCAAATTTGCCCCCACGTGATTACCCTGGTAATCCGTTTGAATGACGAATTTACGCTCCAAGGTTTCCTTTTGTCCTCTATAATTTCCCGGATTAAAGGGCTTAATTATCATTTTTACCTTTCGGAGGGGCGATGTCGTTATTTTCGGGAATTGTTTTGCCTTTTTGATTGACCGGATTCTTCCTCTCTGCTCTTTAGAATCGCGGATGACGATAACGTCCTGACATTATTTCGATAGCAGACGGAAATCCTGCCGGTGGTGAGGTTAAATGACGATTTCACCCTGATCCGTTGGAATGGAAGGTGATGATGCTGTGATGTGGGGTACCGGTCGATGGTGAGCTTAGTGATGGATGATGGTTTTGATTTTTTTGTTTTTTTTGGGATAAAATGATGGTTTTAATTTTGTGATCCATATTGCTTATCATATTTTAGTGGATTTTGGAAAATATTCATGAAAAATGCTAAGGATCATCATATGCTAGATCAGTGCTTGGGTCACCCATGATGCATAGAAGCTGGTAGCTAGTTGGATGGTATATAGGATTTAATTGTCACCATCAGATCATGGTATTATAGCCATTAATATTTGATTTCCATATTAACCTAATGGAGTTGGCAGACTCGATAATAAGTTCAAGAGATGTTTAGTATGGGATGATCCATCTAAAATTAATAATAATATAGATGAGATGATACGGTTATCGTATTTGGTTACACTATGATAATCTCAATAGTAATTTTAAATCATCCATATTTTTCGAATCACCATCTAATCAGTGACGAGATATTCATCTTTGAGTAGGGCTGGAAATGGATTGGCCCAAAGACTATATTTTTAAAAATTTTGGACTGAATCCGGGTATCCCTTTGGTCCAAAAATTAAATGGACTCTATTTTACAGCCCGAAGACTAGTCCGATATACTTAAAATTTGGTCCGAAGCCTGAACCAATTTCAGGCCAACCCGAAGTTTATTGAGCTGATCCAGCCCAGTTCCAGATAATGGACTTTTGGGCCGGCCTATTTCCAGCCCTATCTTTGAGATAAGGAATCTAAGATCACTCTCAAGGAGTAATCCTGGACTAAAATTTAAAAACAAAAATATTTCTTAAACTAGCAAATAAATTTGATATATCAATATACCATTCATATATTATATTAATATTATATATCTAATATTATATTATATTAATAATATATTATATTGATTGTATATATTATATCATATTATTGTGGGTATAAAAGAGAGGGGCCTCTTTAGTCCCACATCAATTGTAAGTCAAAGAAAACTCTAGTTTATATATGTTGAGGGACCCTCCTTTTCTATATGAGACCCTTTAATTTTGAAATGGAGTACGAGAATCATAGCATTCCGTCATGCCTCGCATGCATGCGGTAAGGAGGACCGACCCTCACATAACCATAAGATATTATGAGTCAATAATAATATTCTATTTATATTATATTTATATAATAAAAGTATTTAATATATTACTTATAATTACCTTATTTCTAATCAAAATAAATAGTTTTATTAATAAATAATATATTATATTTATAAATAAAAAAATATTAATTTTACAACAATAATTGATATGTTTTTATAGGATTAATAATTTATAGGAATAACAAATATTTTTATAAAATATATTAATTATTGATATATTGATAAAAAATATTGATATTATATTATAATATATATTATATGATTAATAAATATATTTTTACGTAATCAATTGGGGATAGTTTTGGTATTATATGATCAGTGATCTTGGATTTTCATGGAATACCAAATAAATTACTTGTGGATACTTGGAGATCTTTAATCATCGAATCATCAACTATCAAATATAATGATCTTAGATCATCGATGATCATATCACCAAAAGATTCAGATCACTAATAATTTTAAATTACCATGGTAATTTTATTAAGATCTCCAAATACCATCTCAAGGTGATCAACAACAATACTCATTATCGATTTATGATAACTAACCGTATGATATTGCTATTTGCAAGGAAATAGAAAATCATAAAATCGAGCATCGAGCATGCCACATGCTTGATTTAAGTTGCTAGCTTATGATTTGCTTCACACTAATCTATGATAGTTTTTTCTAAAAAATTCTTTACTGGTAATGGAAAATATATTCTAAAAATTTATTAAAAAATACTATACGGAATTCCTATTGATTTTATTGATTATTTATATGAAAATTGCTATCATGCATAATCATGGACAAACAAACCTAATTTTTATCTCTTGCTTGATCTACATTGCATAATATCAAATGATGTTATTTGATATATATTATTTATTATGTTTTAGCAAATGTTAAAAAATGTTTATGAATAATGCTGAAGATCATCACATGCTAGATCAATGCTTGGATTATTGATCTTATATGGAAGTTGGTAGTTAGTTGAGTGAATGATAGGGTTTAACTATCATCATTAATTCATATAGGTATGGCACCAATCCCTAATTACCACATTAGTATTGGGAACTGATTGATAATTCAAGTTCAATCAATAATAATGCTCAATATGGATTTATGATAACTACTTGTGTGATACTACTCTCAGCATTTTGACCCCTTATCAAATTTCTGTAGGATCCAATTCTTGTATAACTAAAAAAAATATTTCTAAAAATATATAAAGGTTTTATTATTTGCTAGAAGTAGAAAATCATGTAATTGATCATCGAGCTTGCCACATGCATGATTTAAGTTGCCATTTGATGGCTTATTTTAGACTAATCCATGGTAATATTTAGAAAAAATTAACTAATAATGGATTATATATTTAGAAAAATGTTTAGAAAATATTATATGGAATTATTATTGATTTGATTGATTGTTTATGAAAAAATTGTTGTCATGCATGATATGGATAATCAAGTCCAATTTTTGTCACTTATTTGATCTATATTACTATCAGACGATGGTTTTGACTCTTTGATCTATATTATTTATCATGTTTTAGTAGTGCTGGAAAAATGTTCATGAAAAATTCTAAAAATCATCACTTTGCTAAATTAATGTTTAGGTTAATGATTTTATATAAAAGTTGATAGTTAGAGTATAATTGTCACTCTTAATTCATCGTGCTATCATAGCAATCCCTAATTGCTACATTAGCCTTGTGAACCAAGTGACAACCTGAGGGTGATTAATAACAATACTCAATATTGATTTATAATAGTTGGCTATGCTACAAGAAAATAGTCAATTGATAACAAAATAGTTTGCTAAGAATTGCAATTGATAGCTAATAAAAATTATAAGGCAACAAAATAAAAATCTCATCACAAAATATTATTTAAATATATTTTTCTAATGAATTTGTATTTCATTGCTATTTTTTGACATTAAATTTGTAGTGCCATACACTTCTACTCTAGCCTTTTAATAGAAGTTTTTTCGTAACAATTTATGATATTTTGTAATGGAAACTTATTGCCACTAATATTATAAATTTTATCAATGATATATTTTGTCATGAATTGATTATTAAATTTGGAACGATGTTAGAATTATTCCCAAATATATACTTGTGGATATTAAAAAAATTAGAAAATATTAGCAATTTTTTGTGATGAATTAATTTTGATACTAATATTTTTAACATTTGATAATAAAATTATATTTGCTTACAAATAGATCTCTATTTTTTAGAAAGGATAATATTTCAGCTCTAAATATTTTTTTTATTGGTGATGCATACAATTTTATCACATATTATGGATCATTAAGTAATGAAACAATATATGCCATTCATTTTTCAGTTTAGGAATTTATGATAAAAATTATTTTATTGATAATTATAAAATTAAATTTTATTAATGATAACATCTTGAATCAAATATATCCTTATTAGCAACATATATAATTTTGTCGCATGGTACTAACTATTTAATGATAAATTGGATTTTATCACCTATACATCATTATATAACTTTCATGATGTAATAGTTTTTATTGCAAATTTTTTATATGATTTAGTGATGATAGTATTTCATCATTAAATATATATTTATTGGTAATATATATAATTTTATTATAGAATATTGATTAATCAAAGATGAAATGCATGTTGTCATCTATACATTCTTATAACTAACAATTTTTATGCTAATTGTTTACAATTTTTTTATGAAAATTTACTTTTGTTGCAAACTAATTTAGAGTTTATTTAACAATGACTTTTTATTACTAAATATGTAATTGATTATTTTTCAAATATATATATACTTCAAGATACTTATTTACTAATTAATATTAAATATATCAAATATATTTTAGGAGTAATGATTATACATTGACTATTATATATTCTAGATGTATTTAAAATATTTTGATAATTTAAATATGTCATTACAACATCATTTGATCGCAATCAATTCAAAAAGAAAAAAATATTTTTTTAAATAATTCATCATTAAAATATAAATATTTTCACGTATTTAAAGTTGATATATTTTATAATATGAATAAATATAATAAATCAAAAGCTCATATTATTATAGTCACTACATAGTAGGTAATAAATTAAAAGTTCAATGTTGAATATAGGTGTTATTGCTGCACCTCTTCGATACTCAAGTAGGATTCTCGAATGTATGCCAAAGTGGCTTCTTAGAATGTTTGGATCCTGCAAGAAACAAGTCCTTGCTCACTGGAAAAGAGGGTAGGCATTCTTTGATGAGGGACCCTTTGATGCCTAAATTAGTTAAAAAGGAAGAAGAGTAAAAGAAAAATAAAGTAAGAGCTTATAAGTTTAGAATTTAAATTTTCTCGGAGTCCCCCTATCCCCTTTTTATAAAGAGTTTGAGTGATCTATAATCACCTAATTTTATTAGGCTATTATAGTCGCCTGATTATTATTAGGGCCATGACCATATGATTGGATTTGTTAAGGATTTGTTATAATAGAATAAATAATCCATTGGAAGTAGTTTTGAAAATCAGTTTTGTTACAATAGAATTGGATGGTTATTAAAATCATCAAGGTTCTATATTTTGAGTTTATGTTGGCTTAATCTGGATGCCATGGCTGATATAAAATAATAGATAATTTTAATACTACTTGAGGTCAGTTAGTATATGAGGTTGACATTTAGATCGGCTCCGTCTCAATGTTCTTTATCTGTTGTATTCATAACACTTTGCCCCCTACTTTCTAAGTGAGAAGAATTTTGACGTTCTAAGAAGAAGCATGTTAATGTTATGCCCAATCTTTGTCCATGGTGTCCCCTTCTAGATTTTAATTATTGTATCGATATACCAAGTCAACTACATTTATTACTGGATAGGTCAAATCAAAGCGATATGCCACTTAGAATTTGAAACGATCCAATCAAATCTTTTCCATAATAACTATAGAGCAAATTTTTCAGATATAATGATTAATTAGAGAAGCAGTTATTGAGACCAGCTTTAAGTCTATTGTGGATCACCACGTGTCAATGTTATATTTGCATTGGACTATTTAACATGGATCGGTATATATGGCAAGATCAAAAAAGGGATATGATGAAAAGTTGTGCATCCAATCATTAGGTAATGACCAAGTATCATATATATATATATATATATAAATTGAACATGATCTGTACTATTGATTATGGGTATAAAAGGATTTTATTCTTTTTGCCCTAATCATTTTAACGACTTCAGGGTTGCTACTCATGTCATTGCATAGATCACCTTTCAACCTTCTCTTCAACTAGCCATTCTCCTTAGCTCTAGTTCTCAGTGATTGTTTTCAACTCCAGTTCCTTATCTCATATCCTGTAAGAGTTCCTCTTGGCTAATCCATCATCTTTCTTTCTTTTCTTTCTTTCTCCTTTTTATTGTATTTAGCTCCTTTTTATTGTCTTTTATTTCTTTTCTTTCTTAATAGGTTTTTGTTTCTTCTCGTCTTTAATTCTTTAGTACTTGTTTTTTTCAAAAACATTTTATCTTTGAATGAGTCTTGTCATAAGAATTCCAAAGAAAAAAAAAATAGGGAAACCAAAGTTTCTAAATTCCTTTCTTCTTTGGTTAATTATGAGGTTGCACCTCGCATATTTGCCAAGGTGAGATATCCTACAAATCCTCATGTGTTGGTTCCAAATCGTGAAGGTATTGTTATCTTAGCACCAAACCGTTGTTTCCCTATTTATGAAGAGTTATTTTGGGCAAGATTTTGGTTTCCCTTCCACTATTTTTTTATAAATCTCCTTGACTTCTATACTATCCTTCCAACTTAAATCACTCCAAATGCTACCAGGGTGATTACTTGTTTTATTCTTTTTTTGTAATCTTGCTCGGATTGAACCAAGGTGCCATCTTTTCAGGACTTTGTTTGTCCTAAAAAAATATCCTTGGAAAGAGGGATGGTGGTATTTTTCTCTCCATTTCCATCATAAAACTTTTTATGATATTCATTCCACTATTCATGAGTAGAAAAGTTATTTCATTTTTATATCTTCAGACCAACTTTGGGACTTTAATTGGGTATGGGATGACTTCAACCGGGGCCGAATAAGAAGAGTATGCCTCTGTTTGAAGTCAAGGTACATGATGAAATGTTGCCCGACTTCCAGGTTTTAAGCTACAAAGTCTTTACTACAAACTAGGCTTTGTATGATGCTGGTACTAGCCTCATTGCACCATAAAATAATCTTGATTATTTTTATTTACCCTTTCTCATTTCCAACTTTATGTTTTATAGCATCTTGTATAATCTTTATAGATATGAAGATAAATCTGAATTAAATTATGAGCAATCTGAAAAAGAATTCAGATGGAGATGCATGCCTTCTAAAAAGAGAAAGTCCCAAATATATCATCCTATTTTGATAGAACCTCATTGACCAAGTCTCGAGGTAGCTATCCTAATCCAATATATTATGGCTCCTTTGAAGTGTCACCATGTCAATCCAGTGCTTCTAGCCTCAAACTCCCAAAAGTCACCGTCACTGTTAGGTCCTTCGGGTTCTAATGGTAGTGGTAGTAAATTAATTATGTTATCAAAAAAAATTTCAAAGTTTGGATTTTTTTTTCGAAGTTTGGATTTTGAATTAGAAAATTCTCAACTTGCCTGCGAGCTGGTACATCTCATGTTTTTCCAAATAACCATGAAAATAAAAATAATTAATTAGTGGTTGAGTTAACTACAAGCATTTCATATGTGCTTGATATAAATGTTTTGAATCGTGACTCCATTACTCTTTTTATAACTTTAACTTATGTCTACTTTTCTTCTTATAGATTGTCGCTCCTCTAAAGAATTACCAGGAGTTATGAGCCATAAAGGACTTCTATAGAAAACAAGCTCCTTGATGAACAAATAAAAAAAGAGGAGATTGAGAAAAAGGTTGTGAAGAAGATGTCTCAATTTGAAGATAAATTAAAAAAGGCACAATATGAGAAATTCAAATTCAACAATAACAACGTCCATTTCAATAGTTTGCTCTCTTCCAAACATGAAGAGAGCCAAAAAAAATGAGGCCAACCTCAAGGCCTAATTGAAGGGGAAGGAGGCAGCACTTACTGTTGCCAATAAAAATTTGAAGTCAATGGAAGATTGAGTTGCAAAAGCTACTTCCAAAATGTTTGAAAACTATAAGAAGTCAATAAATTTCAAGATAAAAGTGATCGAAGCCTCCTTCTGCTAAGCTCAAATTAGCTTTGAAGAATGCAAGAAGATGATTAAAAAACTTATAGATTTTGATATAAACTTGCTAGTCTACGAAGTCTTTGGTCCAATGATAATGAAACAAGAGACTAAAGCTGGGGCCGAAGTATCTACTCTAATAGAAGCTACAACAACTTTAGTTAAGGTCAGAGTCATCTTAACTGCACCAGCATCTGTTGGAGTGGAAGCCACTTATGCTCCTATCAAAGTTACTTCTTGTCTCTTCGTTGAAGTGGTTCTTCGATGGATCAAGATCAATCTCAAAGCTTAAAATCTTGTACTTTTTATATTTTTCAACTTGTAGTTGAGTTGTTTGTAAAGATTTTCTAAGAAATAGATTATCAAATTTTGACTAATATCATATGTCACTATTGTTGTTTACCAGTCTTTTATTCTTATTGCAATTGACTTATAACTTGTAATCAGACCATATTTTTCTAGGCAAAATGCAAGTGCAATGAGGCTTCAAGCTATTACTAAAAAATATAGGACTTTTCTTTTGGGCCTATGAGTTAGGCTTCAAAAAATGCAAAAAAAAAGTTGAAGTTCTTTATTCTTTAATCAACATAGAGCTCTTAACATTAGATATAATTGATGCTGAAGAGCTTTATGAAGAAATCTTAGTAGCTCCTTCAGATATTTTTGTCAAGATAACCACTACTTCAATGGACATGATTATCAACTAGATTTGGAATACTGAACCTCAATAACCTACAATATACAACCATATGCTCAGTCACAAGTTAAAGATCAAGCTATCCATTATTTTCCATAATTAACATTGTAAGCACATATCTAGAAATCAATGGGTTTCCACCCAAATATAGTTGGATACTTAACATGAAAATAGATTTGGTTGGTCAATAGTTTACTCAATTTCAATCCTAATTAGCAACAAGAATATATGTCTCTAATATCCTAATTTTGAGTGACGAAATAGTATGTTCGCTAGTAGTCATCTTTTTGTGACAATTTTTTTATCACCAAAATATTTTATGACAAAAGCATTTTTATTATAAAATTGTTTTTGCAGCCAAAAATAATATACATGATTTTTAGAGTTGACTTTTTGTGACAAAATAGATGTTTAAACAACATTGATTACTCATTTTTAATAATGAATTATTTTGTCATGAATTATGTATATGTTATTGATAAATATACTTCATCACAAAATGTTAAATATTTTGTGATAATTTTATATTTTCATCGTTGATGACTTTTAGTGATGGGGCATTAGCTTTGAATTTGGCAATGAAAAAAGCTTCATTGTCAATTACTTTAGGCAACAAAATTTACTTTTTAGTAATATTTTTTTTGTTGCTAAATATATAAATTATTGTAATGATATATGCTCAGCCATCGTAACCAACATCCAATTCTTATGGGATATAATTCTTATATAACAAAAAAATATATTTTTGGAATTAAAAAAGAGCTCCTTTTTTTTTGGGATTAGAAACTACAAAATCGAGTATTGAGCAAGCCATATGCTTGATTTGAGTTGCTATCTTATGGATTGCTTTACACTAATCCATAATAGTATTTATAAAATATTTTAGTATTGAATGATAATATATTTAGAAGAATAACAAAAAATGCTATTATGTATGATCATGGACAATTAAGTATATTTTTTATCGCACTCGGGGTGACTATACTTTGTAGACTTGTTTGTTGTTATGCATATGACTAGTCTAGTGAAATGTACATCATAATTTTTTATTTTATGCAACAGTATATGTTGTTACTAATTTGTGTTAGGAATACATAATATGAATTTGTATTCTACATCAATTGATTACAATTCAATTGGACTAATAATAAAAAATTAATTATTAAATTAATATTTAAAATTTATAGAAAATAGATAAGATAATTTATTCGAAGATGTACGTGCTGTCCTAAGATGATTCCCGATCCTCATGCAGGATTAATCTTGAGAACTTCATTCTAAGATACAATCAAAGATTTCTCTTGTGAGCATGACCATTAAGACTATAATGAAGCTTCAACCCAGCAATAAAGATAAAATGTAAAGAAAAAACAAGGAAGAACTTGATTGAAAAAAGATCGGAGAAGAATAAAATAGTTGAGAAAAATTTAAAGGAGAATAGGAGAGCTTAGGGAGAAAAGAAGCATTTAGTTTTTCTTATCCTTCCAATTCATACTTGTACTCAATCTATAGGCCCGAAAATAGCCATTTAGGCTAATCAAGTAGCTACAACATTAAAATAGAATATTGATTGGATAATTTAATTACCTAATAGGTAAAAGTATTAATTCGATGATTAAAATACTAATGGACAAAATATCTAATGGATAGAAACATTAATTAGAATATTAACATTAAGTAATGGCTAATATAATGATTAATTCGGTGATTAAGAAAAATAGTTAAAAATAAAACAAAATGTAGGCCTTACCATGGGAATGAGCAAGCCAGCTTAGGCAATGCATGCACCCTGGTGGATGGCCCAAAATATAATAAAGTCCAAAAGAATAGTTTTCCACATAAACCCTTTCTAAGTTTTCTTTTATCTAATATGGAACAAAACAAACTTACAGTTGGAAAGTTTCGTTAATGGAGGAAATTTTGAGTTTTCCCTCCAAAACATCAATATTTTGGTAAACAAGTTTTTCCAACTAGGATAAATTTAGGTAGTCTTTACTATTCATGATTAGACCAGTATGACTAAAAATATCTTTGCACATACACTTTGTGATACTAAATATTTAGCATATGGTTGACAAGTTTTGTAAGAACTCATAATGATGTTTGTCGTGGTGGGAGGTAGCCCGGCACTGTCTATTTGCTATACTAACGGGCCGTGCCCGGCATGACCTATAAGGGCCTAGGCTGGCACGACCCGTGTGCTAGCCCAACCCCCAAAAGATGGATTGTGTTTAGTATAGCCCGTAACATTTTTTTTGAATTTTTTAAAAAATATTTTTTTCTAAATTAAAATGGTTAAGGAGCAAATATAAAAAAAGATTAAGAGATGTTAAATTTTTTATATAAAAATAAAAAGCCACCTTGTAATGGTGGGTGGTTTGGTGTGGATCTTTACGAGTTTATTAATAAAAATGAAAATGATAGAAGGAAGGGAGGGGGCTAGGCCCGACCTTTAGAATACAATGAGAGAGAAAAAATATAGGTGACTCACCTCAACAATTAAAAAATAAAAGGTACAATTATAAAAAATAAGAATTAAAAATAAATAATAAAAATCTTACTAATTATCGATAGTATTTGTATTGTCATCATCAAATGTTGTATCATATATACCTTTATCTTAAAATCTCTTCTTGGCATCTAATCAATCTTTCAAGTAGAGGAGCATCTCAATTATATCGCCAGTCATCCTACTTCTCTTTTCATCAAGAATATGTCAACCTGTACTAAAAGTATATTTTGATGCTATTATGGATATCGACATAGATAAGATACCACGTGTAATGGCATATATAACAATAAATTGATTTTTAATACTCTTCTACTAGGCTAATATATTAAGACTTTCTATTTGATTTTTATTATATACAGGTTAAAGATCATTTTGTAAATAAAATTCAAGTTTACTGCTTAAAGATTAAAATGCATATGAACTTAAAGTATATGCATATCTTTTATGTGCAATGAATGAGAAAATAAATGATGAATAAGAACTACTAGAAAAAGAGATGGAGCTTTGTGAAGATAATGTGGGCAATTTAGATCTATGAACCTTTTCATCATATAAAATATAAATATCATAAAGAAGTTGTATTACCTTAGCTTTTGCAAGTTCATGATCTTGAAACATGCTTTCATTATATGCATCAAGTAAAATCAGTACATCACTTAATTTAATATATGGATCAAATATAGTAGCTAAGTTTTGCATATGATACCTTATTCCAATACTCATTCTATTTAGATTCTATTTCTTCAATAATAGGCTTTAAAACATCATGATATTTATGTTGTACAAATTTTTGGCTAATGATATATGCTTATAATAAATATGAACAAGATGTTGGATAGTAAACATTAGAAAAAAACTGTTGCTAGAGGATTTTGGCTTGAGGTTGAGGAAGAGACCGGTTAATAGGAGCTACTACTGAAGAGACTTGCAAAAAAGTCTATAGCCAGGGTTGGCTTCAATGGGATCTTTCAAAGCTCAAGTTAGAGATATGGAATAGATAGAAAGTAGTGAGCAAGAATAAATTCACTTACTTAGATCCTCAAGACTCTGGCTATTTGTGAAAGATGGCTGAGAAACCATGTAATTCTAAGAGTATCAGCTATCAATTATGCTATTATGAGCACGGAATTTTAGCCTTTATATCGTCCCTACATGGATGGTGGTTATTATTTTTGGCCTTACCTGCATGGTGTGGATGGTTTCCATATGTGTTAGGAGGCCATTCAATTGCGTGTCTTCTAGTCAACCTTTTCTTGGCTCCAAAAAAAGGTGCTTAGATGACCCCTATGCTTTGAGTATTATGCGAGCAGATCCTTGGATAATATACTTGTTTAGATTTTTCGAAAGCTAATATGATTGACACTTACTTCCATGCCCTTGATTGTGCGGCCTGTTGCTGCCTGGATCGTTATGGCCTGTAGCTTAAACACGGTACCGGGTTGTACCTTCTTCGCCTGGTGTCCAATACCATGCTCGGTCCTGCAAAAGAAAGGAGACCCAGGCCAAGGGTCCCGGTGAGGGCACTCCGACGATCAAGTTAGTAGGACGATTTAGGAGAACAGATCCTCCGAGGTGGATCCCGAGCTGGTCTCCACTCTTAGAGGTTTTGAAAGGAAAGAACAAAGTGAGAATTTTGGTGGAGGAAGAGATCTTGAGCAATGGCGGTTGTATCCGTTAGGACTCTCCCGACGAGTTCTCTGGTAGCCTCAGAGTGCTCTGCTTGCTACTTCTTCCTCTACCTGTTCTTGCTTACCTTCTTCGAAGGCCCTCCTCTCTTATAGATAGAAGGTACTATTTATTACCAACCTCAGGTTTGCCCTCCTCCTCCTTCCCTCCTTTGGGGATGCTGCGAGGTCAACGATGGGCGGTGCTTGGGGATCGCGCCCGAGCCCCCTCTTCCTTCATGGTCGGGAGTTATATCGCGAGCTCTGATGCCCTGATATGATGCCTTGTTTGGAAAAACTTGGCAGAGCCTTGATTCGGAGGTAGACGGTAGACGCTCTAGGACTCGAGCCCTCTGGTGCAACCTTCTTCTTCAAGGTGGTGTAGACGGTCGATGGAAGGGCGCGGTGTCTCGAGTGGCGCATCCTTCCCCAACTGGTATAAATGGCGGCCTGAAAGGATCCAGGTGCCCCAGCGAAACGGCTCCCTGTAAGTCAGTGCGCTATCCCTTCATAGGCTTCGGGTGGTGTGCCACTTCTTGCCTGGCGTACCAGCTTCATGGCCGACCTTGACCATGGGTCAACCTCGAGTTGGGCGCCCCTTCTCAGCCAAAGGGCGTGCAGCTCGAGAAAAGCTCGACTTTGACCGGGGACTCGATCCTGAGGGAGTCATCATGGCGGAAGGGCTCAAGGTTCGATGAGTGGGAGCTCAACTTTAGCCGGGGGCTTGATCCTGAAGGAGCCATCCCACGTGAAAGGGCCCAAGGCTCGAGGAGCAAAAGCTCGATTTCGACCGAGGGCTCGGCCATGAGGGAGCCACTCCGACGGAAGGACTTGAAGCTTGAGGAGCAGGAGCTCGACTTCGGTCGGGGGCTCGACCCTGAGGGAGCCACCCGACAAAAGGGCTCGCGACTCGAGGAGAAAAGCGGGAGCTCGACTTCGACCGGGGGCTTGACCCTGAGGGAGCCTCTTCGATGGAAGGGCTCAAGGCTCGAGAAGCAAGAGCTTGACTTCGGCCGGGGGCTCAACCTCGAGGGAGCCACCCCAGGGGAAGGGCTTAAGGCTCGAGGAGTGGGAGCTCGACTTCGGTTGGGGACTCGACCCTGAGGGAGCCACCCTGGCGGAAGGGTTCGTGGCTCTAGGTGCGAAGCTAGCATGGCGATCCTTGCCAGCACGACTTCCACCTGGGTTCGAGGAGGACTCCACGTTAGTGGTCTTGCCACATCACAGCTAAAAGGACATATCACACATCATGATCCCCAGTCACCGCTATATCTTTGTAATTAAGGGAGTGTGCTTAGGTCCATGCAGTAGTCAGCATTGCCATTAAATAATATGGCTGATTTCATACAAAGGACAATGTTCAAATTAAAATGAAATTTATATAATAAAAATCCCCTGAAAGATTGCTTGATAAGTCCTATCATTTCTCATCAAATCCACTAAGATCTCTTTCATTTCAAATATGTCCTTGTCTCTCGACTATACAAAAGGACCCCTGGGTGCTCCCAAGGTGCGCAAAGTCTTTGCTTCATGCTTTTTATATTATTGTCATGTTGGAATATTAACTTGAGCATTGGAGGGCTCACGTCCAAATACCTTCTGGCCAAAATTTTTATAGGTTCCATCTCCTGAAGACCTTCCTATATTGTCAGCTCCAGCATTTTCGGTATTTGATGGATTTCGATACCAACTCCATTATTCCTACATAAGGCATCTTTTGAATTGGAATCTAAAAAAATAAAATTATGAGGTCCATGAATCAGAGTGAACAATATCTTATATACCGAGCCATGAGATCATAGCCACAATATTGACTTAAGCTTGTATATTATAAGAAATGGTATCGATGGCAAAATCTTTGGACTACCTTCGGTTCATAAAGGGTTATTTTGCCAAATACAGGGTTCATTTGGATGTATTGGAAAATAATTATATCTCATAGGCTTTGAAATTAATAATCCTGATTTTGTAGTGTACAGTATTTTTTGTACCTTAAAAGTTTTAAATAATCTTGTTAACATGGAACGAAATGTTTTATATCAAGTAGAAATTTTTAAATTTATATATTTTTTTCTTAGATATCTTTAAATATTTATGTACTTGAACTTTATGTACATAGCCACCAAACATTTTAAAAAATACAAAATTTTTAAATTTTAAATTTTAATCAACAGAAAAAGAAGGGAACATGATTTTTAGATCCGCAAATTTCAAAGGAATTCATAATTTTAACAGCTAATCTGCATTCATGGGGAAAGGAAGAGTGCAACGAAATCAGCAAGATTATGTTGCATAGTACCTTATGCTTGATTCACGAGTTTTGTTAAATGCTAACATAATGTATTTGCAATTTTTTTTTTTTTTTTTTTTTTTTGGGGGGGGGACAGTTTGTAGATAAAATTTGTACCCTTTTAGCAGGAATTTTAAGGAAAACAATTTACAGTTAAATTTCGCCGACACGAGAAACGCATGAAAGGGGTGGTAAGGTGGGGCCCTCCAAGCAACAACCGGCAACAAGTTTCTACTGCTTTGGTACATACGCATACGCAGGCGTCGAACCGAAGGTACACCAGCGCACGCACCGGGCGTCCCCACTGTATTTTTCTTAAATATTTATTTATTTATAAATTTCTCATTTTCATCCAAGTCAAGATTCACGCTCCCTGTTTCGCAGGCTGTAAAACGTGCGCACCTACCCCACACCCAACACCTCAGCGGATTTATTGCATGGACCAGGTCAGTGGACCAGTGCAAATCACGAGGCACATGTACGGTAGAAAACAGTCACCCTCGTTTGATCTTGGATTATTTAAATACAAGGGCTGATGTGGCGAGGGACTACTGGACCGGTTTACTGGACCTGGTCTATGTAATACTTAGACGATGTGGAGCCGCCAAGGGGCACAAGTGTGAATCCACACGGCCCACCCCCCCCCCCCCCCCCCCCCCCCAACTCGCAAGCATCCACTATGAGAGAGCATTCGTAGTTCCGTATTTTCTTTATTATTATTTTTTATTTCACACAGATTCCACGCGTCTCCTCCAGTCTCCACTCAAGGGTTTAATCTCTCCCCCTCGTTCCTTTTTCGTATTATCATCGAGCCGCTTTTTGGGAAAAGATATATCCCCAAATCGTTCCCCTTTGGTCGGCGACCGATCGCCCAAGAAGAAGAAGGCGACGAGAATAAGAATCGGTTCGATCGATTCTTCCATATTTCAGGTCGTTCTTCGATCTCTTCTTGATTATCTTTCTTCCGATTCTTGCGATCTGTAATGATCGAGGCGCTTTTTTGCCCGATTTGGAGCTGATCTGGGATTTTCCAGGGTTGGGAGAGTGGAATGGCGGATAATTTGGGGCGAGATTGAGGAGATAATGATCGGAATCCGAGGCCGGCTTCGCGATTGCATGGGTGAAGAATGCCAGAGCTGCGGAGCGGGGCGCGTCGAGGAGGTCGTTCTCCACCGCCGGCCGCGGCGGTAGTTCGCCCGGCGCGAAAGCCGAGGGCCCGGGCGGCGGCTGCTGCCGGGGTCAGGCAGCGGGTGAGGACCCGGGCAGAGGCTCGGCGGCCGGTTGCGAAGGGGCGGCCTAGGGCGAGGGCGAGGTCGGCGAAGAGGTTGGTTCTGGTGGACGACGAGGACGGGAAGGGGGAAGGGGAGGAGAGAGTGTCCGATCAGTCGAAGGAGGTAGTGGTCCTCGAAGAGGAGGAAAAAAGAGGAGGCCGAGGGAAGCGGGTAGAGGAAGGGATAAAGGAGGAGGCGCGGGGGAAGGAGATGATGGCGGACGATAGCGGTGGATTGAGTGCCAATCGGGTTGCAGCTCAGGAAGAGGAAGGAAGCACCGCTCCTTTTCCGGAAAGGGTATATGCCTCCTATTTTCTTAATAGCTCTCTCTTTAAAAAACCAGAAATTTCAACTTGTTAAAGTGCATTATTGTTTATGATGTTTTTGTTATTGTGATAGAATTCGTAGGGTCTGTTGTTAATCTTCCGAAATCTTATTTGCAAAGTCTGAATTCTCACCTCCTCATATACGCAAGGAATCTGTTTCAAACCTAAATTTTTGTCTGCAGAATTATTCTTCCAATTCCACAGCATTCACTGGATGTTACAAATTGAGTTTTAATTTATTAATTGTCCCTGCATCCCCTTTGTCTCTAAATTTGAAGGGTAACATGAACTTGTTTTCAGATGCATAATTTATAGGTTTCTATCATCTTTTTCAAGTTCAAGTGTAATGCGCTCTTTTTTGTAATACCGCTGGTTACAGGTCTTTTTCTTTCGTTTCTTTTAAATGCATAATCTGATATACACACGTTAAACATAAACATAAGCTTAAACATAAACTCTTTTTGTCAACGTAGGGTCACCTATGTTGACCATACTTGCTCGGGAATCTGGGTGATGTCAGCGCAAGATGAAGAGTTCAATCTGCTTCTTATATGCCTTGTTTCCAGGGCATCTCAAGACAACTCTAGAATGTATTTATAGCGTCTAATTTAACAATTTAACATCATTAATCCTCTGTAGGTACCAATTCCAACCTTCCTCTATTATACAAACTTATAATGCTAGACCTTGTACATTCATCCATTTGCTTATGTTCATAAGCCCCATTGATTTGCTGAAATCCAAGCAATGCAAGCATATTCGAGATCAACTTGTTATCTAGTTGTTGTTGTTGAATCATCAATATTTGTATAGTTTTTGCATGTTATAAATCATTCTCACTCTTTTTTTTTTCTTTCTAAATGTAAATAATAGTTCTCCTGATATGACCTATGTGTCGGTAATTCTTTTTTTTTTTGTTGTTGGATCTTATTGTTGGGTTTTTGGCCTGTGTGGTTTATTTTACTTTTTTCATCATGGTTGTTTTTGAATATATACCTGTTGATTGCTTGGTTATTTTACTTTGTTACTTCTTATACTCCCTTCCCTGAGTCATGGTTTATTTAAGTGCTATTTGTATGTCAGAATGAGGGTTAATCTTTTGTCAATTTATTTTTTCAGGTCCAGGTAGGAGGGTCTCCCGTTTATAAGATTGAGAGGAAGTTGGGCAAAGGTGGGTTTGGTCAGGTTTTTGTTGGTCGCCGTGTTTCTGGAGGCAGTGAACGTACAACAGGTGCTGGTGCATTAGAGGTATTTTTTTAATAATTATTTTCTTGTTTGTTTCTTTATTTTTGCAGGGTACGTCGTAAGCTTTAAATTTAAAGAATTATGCAAAGCTTTGTTTCCTTAAATAGTGTTTTTGTAAAAGGTTTGCTTCTTACTGTTGCTTAATATTTTCAGCAGGTGGCTATAAAATTTGAGCATAGGAGCAGCAAAGGCTGTAACTATGGTCCTCCATATGAATGGCAAGTTTACAGGTTTGTCTGGGCCTTATCTTTGCAGAAGTCATCTCATGATTTTTTCTATCAGTGGTAGCACTGAACTGCTGTTGTTTAATTTTGGACAGTGCTCTTGGGGGCAGCCATGGAGTACCTAAGGTGCATTATAAAGGGCGGCAGGGAGACTATTATGTGATGGTATTATCTTCTATGGTTGTTCTTACACAATGTTTTTTTTTTGGCTGCTCTGCATCATCATATAGTTTCCTTCTCATTTCACATCAATTATTTTGCAAGTAACTTTTCTAAAAGCTTATCAAATTTCTTATCTGCTTTCCCTCTGTATTTTGACTTGCAGATTATGGATATGCTGGGCCCTAGTTTATGGGATGCATGGAATACATCAGGTCAAGCGTGAGTATCTTGCCAGCATAGTTCTCTCATCATCTTGTAGTATTTAAGTGTTGTGTAGTTAAGGTATTGCAATGCAAGTAGATGATGTATGGTGGTGAACCAATGCAGTAGGACAAAGATTTTTGAGTGTCTTATTAAGATGTTATTGTTGCTTCATCTAGTTCTTCTTGTACATTATTGAGATGCCTCTTTGACTGGGTCAATTTTTGCAATGTCCTATATTTGGTATTACCTCGACCACTGTAATTGTAGCTTGTGCTGAAGTAGTTTGAAACTCGTGTATGGTCTTTTTGTAGTTGCTAGGAGATGCATGTTAGCGCAGTTGTTTCCAATCAAGCAATCGTGGAGTGTCCCCTGCTTTTGATTAGTTAAATTGAAAAACATTAGTTATGATTGAAGTCCTTGTTGCTTATTTCTGTGGACTACAATTCCATTATTTTTGCAGCATCCATGACCTCTTGCACAAAAGTCAAATGCACCACTCTTTGTTGTGATATACATGGGATCCTTGGTTCCTTTTTCTGGGTCTTATGCATCAAAGTGGAAGGAATCCCCTACTAAATTTAGCAGTGTCTTTGTTGCAGATTTGACACTCTTCGAAACTTTGAAATACAGTGCATGTCAATCTATGTTTATTTTTTATGTATATACTTTCCACAGTGCCGACTTCCACCTGCCCTGCATATTCAATTTCATTGCTATTATCTTTGGTTCAGTGTCTGTAGAAATGAACTGAATTAATTTCATATTGTTTTAGTCAAATAAACTTACTTCTACAATTGTTCAAATCTGGCACATGGTGCATGTTTCAGCACTCTTGTTATCAAAAGATGGTTTCCTCGACTTCTCTTTTGCTTTACCCCACCTCCTGTTTATGCAGGCATTCCTGATATGTTTTAGTAAGAGTGAACTTACATTCACACAGACATACATATTTAGTTGGTTAGCTAACAATGTTTACATGCTAGGCTGGTTCTTTGTAATTTTTGATGGGTAAGATTGCCATAGTTTTTGTGAAGGACTTAACCGCTTATCATTTTGTGCCTTGTGGTTGTTTCTGTGATTTTTCAGGATGTCATCTGAAATGGTAGCTTGTATTGCTGTTGAGTCCATATCAATTCTTGAGAAGATGCATTTGAAAGGGTAAGTTTCCACTAACATGGGTGTTGTTATATTGAGATGATTACATCTTTCCTTGATTGCAATATGTGGATGGTTTATTGACAGCTATTTGATAGATGTTTGCCTTCTATTCAGTCCTGTTCTGATAAATTTTATGCTACACTTGTTATTAGATATGTCCATGGAGATGTAAAGCCCGAGAATTTCCTACTTGGCCAGCCATCAACACCTCAAGAGAAGAAGTTGTATCTGGTTGACCTTGGATTAGGTTAGTAGGATTTTATTGAATAGATGGTGATCTTTCATTGTTTTGCCTCAATTCATATCAATGCTTTCTATTATCTCAATCATGCATTCTATCTTCCTGTAATTGTTTTATCATTACCTGTTAGCTAATCTCCTTAGATGAGTATTCCTGACTTTTTATACTTCTTCTTAATGCCTTTTTATCTTGTTCATGTTTCCTTTAACTGATTTTACATGAATTACTTTATAGCAACGAGATGGAAAGATTCTGCCAATGGACAGCATGTTGAATATGATCAGCGCCCAGATGTGTTCAGGTGTACAATTTCTTTCTAATATGATAATGTCAATCAGAAATAATCTGCCCTCCCTGGATAAATAATAGTTTAAAATTTCATTTCTCAAACTGTGATTTAATTCTTGTAGAGGAACTGTTCGATATGCGAGCGTGCATGCACACTTAGGAAGAACTGCAAGCCGGAGAGACGATCTGGAGTCTCTTGCATACACTCTTATTTTTCTGCACCGAGGCCGGTTACCATGGCAAGGATACCAGGTAATTGAATGCTAGTTACTGAATAATCGTTAGAGAACTATAGCATTCTTAAAGTAACCTGTTCATTTCTTCAAATTCATTCTGTGCTTGTATGTTATTATCACAGGGTGATAACAAATCATTTTTAGTTTGCAAGAAAAAGATGGCGACATCTCCTGAGATGCTCTGTTGCTTCTGTCCAGCACCTTTTAAGCAGTTCCTTGAGATTGTAGTGAACATGAAGTTTGATGAGGAGCCAAACTACTCTAAATTAATATCACTATTTGATGGGTTAATTGGACCAAATCCAGCAATCAGGCCCATAAATACTGATGGTGCTCAGAAGGTGATACATGGCTCTTTGCGTATCTATCTTTATTTTCTTTTATGTATTGAAGTTGAAATCCCTTATGGTATCTAACATAATCTATCATGCAATCATGCTATGATTATCTATCAGGTTGGCCAAAAACGGGGCAGACTGACTCTTGATGAAGAAGATGAAGCCCATTTAAAGAAAAAGATCCGTTTAGGAGTTCCTGCCACTCAGTGGATTTCGGTATATAATGCCAGGCTTCCTATGAAACAGAGGTACATCTTTCTTGCTTTTCAACTTAGTTTGCTGGTGATTTGAGACCTAAAGAGATCTGTTATTGTATCTTGACTTGTTTCATCTATGTCTACAAGAGCTGTATATGACTATGTAGAACATAGGTTGCTTAGGACCTGTTTGTTACCATTGCTATTTTTGTTTTTGCTTCTCTACAAAGTGAAATTCGGCTTGGAGCTTGATGTGGATGACAGTGTTCCCGCAGAACTTCCACTGTTCTTCAGTTTTTATTTCACTCGTTTCTCAAAGCAATAAAATTTTGCTTCCGAACACTCCAAGATTTTTTATGAAACAATCTGAAAATATGAAAGTGATTCAGCATATGGGTGTTGGTCCAGTACATTCTCTTCTTGGGCTTCAAAAAAACAAAAACAGAAAATGAAGGCAAGACCAATTAGGCCCCTGTTATTTTTTAAAAAAAACTTCCCCATCCTTAACTTTTATGTGCTGGTATGGACAATGTGGTTTAATAGCATGTGCTAATATCTATTTGAAATGACTAACTACTCATTAAGCATTTGTTTGGCTAGAAAAGATTGTTAGCCATACAACCAATATCGATAATTTCCTAGTTTGACTGCGGTAGATTAATTACAAGTTGTATTGAAATTTTCGATTATGTTTGTAAGTGGTTTCGAGTCCCACGATCTAATCTACCAAATAAAACTAAATTTGAAGAGGGCGTTTCATCAAAATATCAAAGTAAAATTCCAAAACATCATAAAGCGATTAATGCTGTTTCTTTTCAAAAAAAAATTGCATGTAGAAGATAGAACAGCTAAGGAAAATATTTCATGTGGAAAAGGATGGGAAAGATGATCAAAGATTTTTGGATAAGAAGTTAGAGAATATATAGAGAGCTTGTACGAATAAAAAAAAGGTGATGGAATTTAGAAAAGAAACTAGTTTTTATGGAAATGATATGTATTAGGTTCTGGAATAATGAGTGATATCAATTATCAAGTATAAATTTAAATTGCTGATGTAAATAAAGGAGACATAAGAAAGTAATTTAAGGTAAACTAGTTTTTATGGAAATGATATGTATTAGGTTCTGGAATAATGAGTGATATCAATTATCAAGTATAAATTTAAATTGCTGATGTTAAATAAAGGAGACATAAGAAAGTAATTTAAGGTTGACAATGTGAGGCTGACAAGAGTTAGTCTACCATAGTCAAACGAGTCCTAAAGAAGACAGTGTTTTAAGGAAGGTTGATGATGTGAGTATAACAAGAGTTAGTGTACCATAATCATAATTAATGGGTCTTGAGTGAAGTGTTGGAGCTGGTTTTGATCCTCCTAAATTATTCGATCTTGGTAAATGCATGAGATACTAGATCAACTAAATCTTCCTGGATTCTTTATGATGGTCTTCATATGACTTTCTTGTGGTCTTTCTTCTATCCTGAGTCTCCTCTTTTTGCAATCCCACTCCCACCTAAGTGCAAGTTCTTCTGGTTCATAACCATTTTACTCTACCATTTCTGTACATTTTTGAATCTCAGACATTCACTTGGACCACTTCAATATCCCATTTGCAACAGTCATTTTGCAATTTCATTATGCTCACATGAGTTCTCTATAATTGGAAAAGAAACTCTAGGATTTGAATTCGTTCTTGATAATTTTCACTAAAGAATGCTTATCAACCTCAATTCTCCGTTTGTTTTGCAACTACCATACAGCAAGTATCCTTTTTTACCTCTCAAAAGGCGAGTTCTTTGTAAATATGGCTATTTGCAACATAAAACCTGGAATATCTCTTGGCTGTTGGTTATCTGATTACATCTTATTGTTTAACTCTGACTAAACTTGAGAGCTACGCTCCGCCAACCCGCGCCCCGCGTGCATTCCTTTCTTTCTCAAACATCAATTCATTATTTTTCATGGCTTGTTTTTGCAAAAGTAAGTTGATGCAGATTTCAAGTTGCGCTAAACTAAAATATGCACCTCAAATTGGCTTCACCACTTGCATTAGGTATCATTATAATGTGGCTGATTCACGGTTGGCACAACATGTGGAGAGAGGAAATGAAGATGGTCTGCTTATAAGCTGTGTTGCATCATGCTCCAATTTGTGGGC
Source organism: Areca catechu (assembly GCA_021397845.1). Lineage (NCBI taxonomy): Eukaryota > Viridiplantae > Streptophyta > Magnoliopsida > Arecales > Arecaceae > Areca > Areca catechu. The sequence continues at coordinate 7,408,484 of CM038041.1, read as the reverse complement.
CCTCATTATGGATGCAGGAACTGGTTTCACATCTCAGGTTTATGAATTGTCCCCTTTGTTCCTTCACAAGGTATGGATTTGCATAATGGAATTTAGCTTTTTAGTAACTTTTGAGTTTCCATTGCCATCATTTGCTTTGATCTTCTGCTGCAGGAATGGATTATGGAACAGTGGGAAAAAAACTACTATATCAGCTCTATTGCTGCTGCTAACAATGGAAGTTCTCTTGTAGTGATGTCTAAAGGTTAGTTTCTTTCATTTGGAGTTCGTGATTCATTTGTCTCTGTCATTGACATTGCTGAACATTGATCAATGTAAAACCATTGGGACATAAGTTGAAAATAATTCTTAGAAAGCAATGCGTGATGTCAATTTTGACTAATAATTGTAAACAAATTCAAATCAACTGTTATAGTGCAATCCATTTGTAACTCTATGTGAATGATTTACTTAGTTTTACATTGTCAAAATGGTTGCAGAGTGAAAAGGATAGGTCTGTAAATTTAACAACCTAACTCTAGGAAAGATTTACTCCTCTGACTATTTTAAGACTCAAAATATAACATTAATCAAGGATGGAGTCATAAAATTGAACATGGGAAACATCCAAACACAGCCTAAATGACTTGTTGCATCCTATTTATTTGAGACAATTTTCTTTCCTGTATGCCAAGATGACCTAAAATGCCCAAGGTCATTGGATCGTGACTTCTGTCCATATAAATTTTGGATAACAATGAAGGAGATATTCTCTGTTTGAACAGTTCTGACTTCTCAACAGCTGGCGATGGTTACTGCTGTGCCTTGTGGGTTGACATATGTATCTAGGCCTTAGCATATTGAATGGATTGGCTCCATCCTGGTCTAATTTATAACATCCATTACGGCAACTAACACTAGTTTAAACATTCTGTAAGACAAAATTTTCCCAACCAGATACGGTTCATGCTCTTTCATAAACTGGAGCTTGTCCACACCTCTCCACCTAGCAATCAGAGGTTCTGGGTTCGAGTCTTGGGTGGTGTATCCTGAGTATCGGGACCTACAATAATTATAGTACAGGATGGTTTTTCACCCTCTCTCTCTCTCTCTCAGAAAAAAAGATATGAAGGAAAAAAGTTATGTTCTTTCATATTGTCGTGCTCATGTTGCAGCTCATCTTTCTAGTGTCTTCTGTATCAGCCAGACATTGAATTCCCCCCATATATTTCCTTGTCAATTTTCAGATCTCTAATTGAATCTGCAATCAAACTCTTTCAGGAACTCCATATACACAGCAGTCTTACAAGGTTAGTGAATCTTTCCCCTTTAAATGGATAAACAAAAAGTGGAAAGAAGGATTTCATGTCACGTCGATGGCAACTTCTGGAAGCCGATGGGGAATTGTCATGTCCAGAAATGCTGGTTTCAGTGATCAGGTTTGGTGACATTACTTCTACACCTTATATTACTCTAAGGAAAAGCTGCTTGTGGTGAATAAGAATCTTCTTGTCTTAATGTTGGCCTAAAACCATAAAGCATTGCATTCAACTTTTACCATTCATGTGAGCTTTTGCTTTACAAAGACCGCAGGGGAAAAAAATACCAATTTTCACTATTGCAAGATAAGGGTTAACATTTTTGCAGGAATAATCTGCTTCCCACTTTGGTCCGTTATTGGCTTGCCTTGAAGACTACTTAAATGCTTATAGTTGATGCACTTGCTATTGTTATGAGGGCAGGGTTATAGTGGTCCACTACAGTCCAATTGGGTCATTTCTACAAAAACAAGATAATCGTTACTTTTTCTGCAAAAATTAAGAAAATTCTGGAGCATATTCAAAAAATTCTCCATGTTTTATCAAAGATATACAAGAATAACTACTGTTTCTTTCATAATTATCCTTTGATCTAAGATTTTTAAATTCTGTGGTCCAATTCAGCTAGATATTCCTTCTCTGACCAAATGGAAAAACGTCTTTAACTTTTGCTGCTGCCCTTATGGTGCCTATCACGTGTTTGGATTTTTGAGATACAATTCCTATAGGCTTATGCTTTGCACTCTAGTAAATGCTCTAATCCTTGACTTCATGGTGCTATATTTAGCTTTCTGATGTGACAGAATCCTTCATGCTTCTTGACACCTCTCTTTTCCCCAGGTTGTTGAATTAGACTTTCTCTATCCAAGCGAGGGAATCCACAGGCGTTGGGATAATGGGTATCGCATCACTTCGATGGCTGCCACTTGGGATCAGGCTGCCCTTATTCTAAGCGTGCCCAAGCGCAAGCCTGGGGATGAGACTCAGGAGACCCTTCGAACCTCGGCATTCCCAAGTGCTCATGTCAAGGTAAAATATGATTACATTTTTACATGAATAAATTTGCTACATTTCCGGTGAGTTGGATTTACGGCGATTGGGTACTTCAATCTCAATTAATGCAAAGAAAATTGATGAGGAATGGTAACATCAATCATGGCAACTGCTGCATGGCATGGGGCATCGTTCCTCAGATGTTCACGTGTTGGCCTTGTGCAATTGAATGGCTGACAATAATACTTTATTTTACTTATTGTTTTTTAGTTTGGATGAAGTCAAATATCTTGACTGCTTTATCCATACTTTTTTCGGCTAATTTTCTTTTTTATTTTAAACTTTATTTTATTTTTTTTGTGCGTGCAGGATAAATGGGCCAAGAATCTTTATCTTGCTGCTGTGTGCTACGGACGCACTGTATCCTGACATGTATGCCAACATTCGTTTCAAATCTGGGATCAGGGTTTCCTGCCCGAGTTTCATTTAGCATGTACATGCATCAAGGCCCAAACTAGAGAAACCAAGCCGTGCAGCCATATTTTATTTAGTGTTATCTTTCTGATTGTAGATTTTTCAACCAGTGAAATTAGCTGCGGAGGACTGAGATTCCGTTGTATGTATGCTTATATATGTACACACACAACATGAAAAGGCCCAACTCTGAAGGCCTGATGCATGCATGTAAGAAGCATACCCTGCACTGAAACACCATTCAAACAGGTAAAGGAGCACGCTATCCAATGTTAGGAAAGTTCATTTAAGAGTCTGAATTATTGAAGAAAATGTCCATTATGGCAACCCACATGTGGGAATGTTTAGCATATCCCATGGGAATTGAGATTCGGACCCAAATCTCTGGCCGAGTCAAGTGTTTCATGCCGTCTAAGAGAGCTGTTTTGGTTTGAAAGAATGCCGATCGTCGGATTTATTTGAGTGTAAATGAATGTCCTTGATGTCACTTTACAGCAGGAATATATAAGAGGTAATCATTCAAGCAATTGGATGACGGGTAATTTGTCAGACTTCTTGATGGGGGGTCGTTCTAGCATGTGCAAAGCTGATTCGAGGAGACAAAAAGATGAAAATATGTGATTCCGTTTGATGGTTGTGGTCCCTCGTTTAGTGGACCGTGCGGAACACAGCATACTTCAAGGCAAGGGAAGATGTACTTGTTATTGACCATTTGTGGCGGGGACCTCCCCGGGGGCGCGGGGGGCCGCGCCTGTGGCGGGGTTCGTCCTTCGTTGCGCTCGAATACGGTAGGGTTTACAACTGGCAAAAAAATCCTACCAACTGTTTACGACCTGTTTGGGATATCCAGCAGGATTGGCTGGAATCAGTGTACGTTGAACTGGTTGTTGTTTTTGACAAGAGGAGGGGGAGAAATGCCCGGTATGTAACTGGACTCGTTCTTGTTACTCGGTTGTTAGTACACTGAGAAGTAGGAATCTATTTATCGACTGGAAATTTTTAAGCGGCTGCGAGGATATTATTATTTTCACCGATTGTATGAAGATACTACAGTGTCGTTTACCGATTATTACTTCAGGGGTTGTATGAATACATGTTTTCCAGAAAGCGCCGCACGCACCAGAACTTATAAATTGTCGCTCATCTCCAGGGGGAAGACTAGCGTGATCCCTTTTCATGGTTGACAAGCGTTGGTCAATAAGTTGAACATTAATTGTTTTATTTAAGCGTTAACTTCGTCCCTGGACCCATCGATCTTAACTCTTCTAGCTGGTGCACACTGCACATCCATGAAGGATTCGCATGGCATGTCGGTATCATGTACATCTAGAAGCAGTGTTTTCTTTCATACTTCAAATATGGGTAGCCACTATTCATCTATCAAAATGCCTATGGAGGGACAATGTCCTATTTGAAGCACGAAGCCGATAATTTTTTTTTAAGAGAAACATGTGGCCAAATGAGCAATAGGTGAATTTGATTTGCCTAAGCAACCTAATGCATTGCTGATTCAGGCTTCATCTCTAAAATGTTAGCTGCCCACTTTACATGTTCTATTAGATGCCAAAACACAATCACATGTTGACACATAAAATTTCTGTCTAGTTTAACCATTTCTTTTCTTTATTCTTTTTCGATTTCTTTTTCTGAGAAAAGTCTATAGGCGAAGCATGGCATTTAGATTTCACTATACAAGGGGAGGGATTAAGTAGATCAGATGGATGGGAGGATTGAAAGTTAATAGTTGTAGCATGTATTCGTGAACCTTTTGACGTACCTTACAAAACCCGGTTAACATTTGGCCTTTGTGATTTACCTGGTAAAGCTCTCTGGACTAGCCAACTTTAAAACCCTCAATGGGCAGTCAAAAACTTCGTAAAAGAACCAGTTATTCTTACTAGATGATGAAGGACATGCAATTAGCTTTTCAGGCATGGACTCCGGACTCTTCCGAGATTTCTAACAAATAGGCTTTGTTTCCAGAAGTACCAAAGCTTTCACCCGAAGTCACCTTCTTTTTTTTTTTTTTTTTTTTGCTTTTAGCAGTAGTTAATTATCTTGGCTCCTCCTGCTATCCTCGTCTACAATGTGACATGATGTGTTTCATTTCTTAAACTCTATATTTGTCAGAGTACGGAGGAGAGCTCAAAATTTCCTACAATTTTTTTCCTCGACACCCCTCTTTTAATTGTTTAGTCCTACATAAAAAATAAAAGAAAATTCATAGTTATTTATATTGATCTTCTCATTTGTAGGCTTTATATTATTTTGGCCTCCATCCACGCCGCGGGGCCTAGCTCGGTTTGTATGTCGCACCGTTACATTTTTGCTGTTGCTTAACAATTAATCCATTAAATTATTTAGCCATTAATCCATTAACTCATTTAGCCGTTAACCCACTGAATTAAACCTTTTAGCCATACTTGACATTAATCCACCGAATTAAACCAATTAGCCATTTTTTTTAATGTTAACCCGCTTTATAGTTTCAGTTTTCTGCTAATTATTTACGTAATTAAACCCCTAACTAGTTACCTATTAATTACTCATCTAATTTAAGTCTCTAGCCATTGGGCTAGCCCAAACAGCTAGTACTTTGGGCCTATAAGAGGACTGGTAGATGGGGAGAAGGGGCAAGACAATTCAGTGTTCTTTTTCTCTATTCATTCTTTCCAAAAATTCTCTTCTCCAAGAAAACTAACCTTCTTCAACATTTTTCGCTAGTCATGCCTGCAGGAGAGAAATTCGGTTGTATCTTGGGATGGAGTTCTTGGGATTAAACTTGTACAAAAGTCGAAAATTATCTTAGGACAGTGCACTGCACACCTTCGATCAATTATTATTTTTTTATAAGTTTTATAAATTAATTTTATAATTTATTATTACTGTTAGATTGTTTGATTCATGATCGGATTCCTAATGGAACAAGGTTTTACAATAAACCGATTCTCTAATAATATTTCCATCTCAAGGTATCAATAGGGTGAACTATCACCTGTCTCTGTTCCTGCTTCATTATTGAATTTTCTTGGAAGACATTTTTATGTTTTGTGTTACTTTGAACTCAAAAATTTTTGCAAACAAATGGGTGACCATGGATATCGTAATTTTCATCAATTGATAGCTCCTAGAAAAATTTGAACATCAAACTACATCACTTCCAAAGTTATTTTTTAATGTTCTAGAGTTTGTTCTCTGCCATCAAATTTCATTTAACTTGAGTGAATTGTTTTCCCAAAGGAGTATGTTTAAGCAATCTAATGAGTTAAATTTAAGATGATAACATAATTGACTACTAAGTAATGGATGATCAAAACTTTTGTTCTTTTGTCTCGTTAGGATTGTTCGTTAGGTAAGTCCTTGCATCAAATACTTGACTTTGTTAAGAATACTCAATTACTTTAGATAAAGAGAACATATATATTTGTCATGTTACTTACTTTCTGAAATGTTGGGAAGAAAGCAACCAGTCAATATGCAAAACAAAGGGGTACTTCTCATACGGTCAACAGGTATAGGAAACAATCGTTTGATAAATAGTTCTCACAAACCTCTATGATCAAGTAACGAAATTATTATGTTTCAATTGCTACAGGATCTTTGTCTAAATGTACCAAGTTTTAAGATCCAGGACATATGTACCCGGTTATATGTGACAGACTTTGTCTCTCTGTTTCACGTTGTTTGCCTCTATGTTTCAGGATGTTTGTATCATAGACTGTCTCTTTGTTTCAGGTTTTATGTCAGGTTGTTTGTATCTTAGTTTCAGGTTGTTGGTCAAATGTTTCATTTTCTTCACTTTATTTCACGTTGCGTATCCTCACCATGTATCAGGTGGTTAGTGTCTTTACTATGTATCAGGTTATTTCTGTTCAATGAAAGTTTCGCCTCTGGCACCATCTTTTACACCCCCCCCCCCCCCCACCCAAAAAAAAGAAAAAAAAGAAAAAGAAAAAGAAATTAAGAGTTAGGATGTACATGGGCCGGGCCAACCCACGTCATGCACGATTCAAGCCTGTATTAGCAGACAGTTGGGCCAATATCTTTATGGAGCGGACCCCACAAATATTGGCCCAATTTGAAATCTTTAGTACTGCTGTAGAACTTATTGTTTAGTACTTGAGAAAATTATGCTACATAGGTCAATCTTGTTGATTACTTTCTTAAAACTAATTCAAACTTTAGTACTGCTTGTTTTGATACTATGCTACATAGGTCATCAAGTCTTCAGAGGACCAGGCCTCATTGTTGCTGGCTAGAGCTTGTTCACTTATGCTATAATACTGTGTGAAGGCTTCTCAATGTGGGGGGACAGAAAATACATATGGACCATCTGCTGGTGCCATGCATTCATTGCTGAACACATCCTTGGCCAGATGGGAGCTCCCTGGAATTGTTTCACTTGCTATGGAGATTTTGCAACATCAAGAATCTTTCTACAATGATTAAACAATTCATCCAGATATCGATGTGTGTTATATAAGCAGAATCTTCTTTTCTCCCCTTTATATTTTTCACCCTATACGAGATTGTGTGATGGATCGATGCTATTTTATGCTTTGATTCAGAGTCAACATGTAATATACCTAATTTGAAGGAACTGTCTCTGAGGATGATTGCTGGAAGCTCAGGGAGTGCTTTCCCTTGGGATTGCAACATCTTAAGATGATCTGCATGAATGACTTCATGTAAAGATGTTACCCAAGGTGAATAAATTCTTAAAGCATCGAGATTAAGTTTGAGTTTTTGCGGAGGCATTCGCACTCATTAAGGTGTATGTTCATCAGAGGTTGCATGACTAAGAATTTCTGTATAACATGAATGGATTCTAAGCTGGTACATGTGATCACAAAAGCTGTTGGACTTTCCAATAGCTTCTTCAGATGTTACAATGCATTTCTTCCAGGAGTTTTTGAGGGTTTTTTTTATGATGTTTGTTAGCTTTCACTAATTCTTTTTGTTTTATTTCTTTTGGGTGGATTCTTGGATGTAACAATCTTATCTCTTATATTGGAATATTTTAGAGGTCTTTCTTTGCACTTACAAAATTTCTCCTACAAAATCTGTCGTCAGGTGGCTTTTCCCAAGAGAGGGATGAATTGGAAATTACAAAATTTTTGCAAGTATGTACACAAGTAATTCCTTTTAGTCATGTGCTGTGTCAATCAGAGATTAAATGCAGAAGCTGAAAGGTAAATCAAACACAACACAAACAAGGCAGGTTTATAGTGGTTCGGAGCAACCCAGCTCCTACGTCCACTATCCAAGTTCACCACTCAGGATTTCCATTATATCCCCCAAACCGGAATACAGTTGGATTATTTTACAGGCTCACAATCCTAACCTCTACACTTTGGTTTTTGAACCGGGCTCACCAAAGAAATCCACACTAGGTTTTTACAGGCTCACATAGAACCTCTACACTTTGGTTTTTGAAAAAAAAGGCTTACCAAAGAAACATACACTAGGTTTTTACAGGCTCACCTAGAACCTCTACACTTTGATTTTTGAAAAAGGCTCACCAAAGAAACCTATTTGGTTTTTACAACTGGGCTCACCAATAACCCAAATATTCTAAGAATAGAATAAAAAAGCAACAAAGATGACAAACTCTATTGTCGGGTGGTTGCCAAGACAGCTCGAGTGAAGCTCTATTGAATGCTCTTCAATGCACTTCAATGGCTTCCTTGCTTTCTTCAAAAGGTGCTCCAAGCTTCTGGTAAGAGTTGGTGAAGGCTTGAAGGCTGACTTCAAAGCTCAAGTGCTCTCACTTCTAACTTTAATAAGTGGTAAATAAATGTCCATTAACTCATTTTTTTTTCTAAAGATATTCTCATACCTTATTTATATAGACTTCAATTGCCTTCCCTTGATTTTGAACGTTGTAGATCGTTGGGAGGTGACAGGTTACCGTTGGAGCACTTTTGGAATTCAAAAACTGAAAACTGGAACAAGCTGTTGGAGGTGACCCCGTCATTCCAGTCAGCTCGGACAATCTTCGAGTCGGCTCGGATCAACTTCGGGTCGACTGAGCTGAATGCCAGTCGACTAGCTTCCATAGTTGAGAAAATGTGTCACTCTGGTCGAGTCGGCTAGACTGAATTCTAGTCGGCTCGGATCCCAGAGGCTCTCAGAGCAATCTCAACCAAGTTCTGGACGAGTCGGCTGGGTTGAATTCCAGTCGGCTCGGATCCCTGAGAATCTCAGAACACTTTCAACTAAGTTCTGGATGAGTCAGCTGGGCCTTGGTGCCAGTCGGCTGGATCTGTGTGCTGGAGAACTTCTTTCTTGTGCCAGTGCCAGAGTTGGCTGGTTCCTCCATCCAGTCGGCTCGAGATTTGTTCTTCAGCCAGATCAAACTCAATTTTCCAGAACACTTGTCCCAAGCTTTGAAGACTTCTTCAAGGTTTTCTTACAATAAATTCAAGAAAAAAAAATTGAAGCTTGAAAACTACTAGAAGTAACCCTTTAACTTGATTTAAGTAGGAAATTTTTGTAGGGTTCTTCTTTACAAGATTCTAAACACTTTACAACTCAACACAAAGCAATAAAGATTGTAGAATTTAGAAAGTATGTCAAAGTAGTTGTCCTACAAAAACTTGTCAATCATTTGAAGAGTTGTTAGATAACCAAATGTATGCTCCAATATTTTGTTATCATCAAAATCACTTTAGGGGTCAACAATCTCCCCTTTTTTGATGACGACAAAACACTGGGCATGAAAAGAATCTATTCTATTCATAAGTATGGATGTGTATCGTAATAAGCATTTACATTTATTTGACAATTCATAAAATTAACTGTAATCTCAAATGTATATCAATATATGCTATACAGTTATGCACAAGGTCAAATTCATAAACTGTAAGTATCAGAAAATGATTGCTTGCATGTATCAAGCAGCATTAAGTATTGACAAATAGATGTAATAAGTAGAGAGCATCATAGTAGTCATTGAAGCATATAAATTAAACATGTATATCTCCCCATTTTTATAAAATTTCTAAACAATAAGAAATTTCTCTAAGTTTCTCCCCCTTTAACATTCATTTGAACATCTTAGCAGGAAAAGTATGCGAAAAATCATTAAGCTCCCCCTATCTAATTCACTTTATCAGTTCTATTCCAATTCAATTAGCTTTTTCTTTCATGCACTCTATAGTTCTCCCCCTTTGTGTCATCAATTCAAAAAGGTTAAACAGATAAGCTCAGAATTTTAAATAGATTTAGAAAGTTTCAAGATTTCTTTGAGATAATTTCACTTTCTCAACTTAGAGAGAGAATTCTATTTAAAAAAATAGAGAGTGTAAACAGAATAACACAAATGCACAATAATATCAAAAAGATGTTCATCTCATTTCTATCAAAAAATTTCAGTACATCAACCATTACAAGAGTTTCAAAGAGCATCCAAAAAGTACTGAAACTACAAAAGATCTACTCAGAATTATCCTTAGAAACATTGGCACCATGCCAAGAAGTAGGTCTAGGATGTCTGCTAGAGGAAGCATGTAGAGGAGGAGCCCTAGGATGATGAGAAGTACTAGGAGCCCTAATGAAAATGGGAGGTGGATCATACAAGGGTCTGGTCCTAGCAATGACCTCCAAGGATCTGACAGTGCCACGATAGACACCATCTCCATCCAAATTGCTCCTAGCTGTTGCTCCATATCTTTGAGGCTTGCTGGCACTTTGTTCACTGCCTCCTTCATCTCACCTATTTCTTTCTGCATTGATATAAGTTTAGAAGCTTGGACATTGGCGAATGTCTCAGCTGATCCTTGAAGTCTTCCAAGCTCCGACCTGATGATCCCAATGCCTGTAGTGTAATTATCAGCCATACTCCTTGTCTCTGTAACTGTGCCCATCTTGCATCTAAGCTCCCTCAACTCAGTTTGGTATTCATTTAATGTAGCATCCACAGATTTCAAAATTGCTTCAGAACTTGAAGAGATATAATCCAGGATTGGTTGAAGTTCTATCCGAGGAGTTGATCTTGAAGCTTCCATAGCTTCAACCTTTCCTTGTAGATTTGACACATGCTCTTCTAGTTTGTCTAATCTGCTGTCCACTGACTTTTTCAAATCACTAAATAAAGAAGTTATTGTACCTGTCAGTGTATCTGTCAAGCTTCTCATATGTTCTTCAATCTGAACTTGAATGATTGGAGGTTGTGGTGCTGCAGAGGGGTAGTCAGGTAAAGGAACATCAGCTACGGGCAAGTCAAACTCCGGTGCAGGCAAATCAAACTCCGCTGCATGCATATCAAACATAGGAGAAGGTGCTCTAGTCTCCTCAACAGTAGCAGCATGCTTAGAAATATGTGACTCAGGCTCAGGTACTGGTGTAGAAGAAGTTCCAGTTGCTTCTATATTCTCTTCCTCTTCACTACTACTTGAGCTGCCTATAGCCCTTATATTTGTGCCTTTCTTTCTCCATACTCCTTCCACTTGGAAGTACCCCATCCTCTCTAGAGTTTTGGAAGTGTATACATCTGTATGATGCAATTCTAATCCATCTTCACCCTCCAAACTTACTCTATGAGATTTAAACAATAGGGTAAGCATTATTCCATGGGGTAGACATGATTTAGCCTTTCTAACTGTCTCCTTCATTTGCATAATTATAATGTATGACAGATTGACATGAGTTTTCTCTAAAATGTGTTCCATAAGGCATAAATCCTTTTCACTCACCCAATCAAATCTTCCGGTTCTTTGCAAGAAAATTCTACAAATAAAATTGTGAAGCAATTTCATTTCCAGTGACAGGGTGTTAGCAAAAACTGTACCAATTCCTCCAACATCTTCTTTGTTCAGTATTGTTCTTAGAGTCTTCTCTCTATTGTCAATTACTGGAAACTTCACTCCCTCTAAAGGTAAGTCCTATACACCTTGTAGAAATTCCTCATTGACTATAATCCTCTTTCCTTTAACAGTGGACTCCACATGATTAGTTCCCAATTTTAAATTTTTATAAAAACTTTTAACCAGAGAGGGATAGGTCTTTTCATTCAAAGAACAAAATTTTCTCCACCCTTGATCTTCAATTAAGTCTTCTATTTTCAATCCAATCCCTTTAATAAACCTAAAATTAATGCATCGGCCAGAGGTTACCGGACGAGTAGACATCGAGGGCACTTGACTAGGAACGGTTGGAGCATCCCTTGTGACCTCTTCTACAGGTTCTTCATTGTGAACGAAGCTTCTTGGCTCTTCTTGGCGCCTTTTTGACCTTCTTTCCTTTTCAACCGATGGATCAGCCCTAACGGAGCATTTACCCGTTGCACGCTTGGGTTCCATTGCTAGGAAAGATTGAAAATTGAAAGATTGGAGTATTTGGAAGGGAGATAGAAATTTTTGGAGCAGGTTTTGGAGAGGTACGAACCGTTAGAGAAGACAAAATAGGGGTTAAACAATTCGGAGAAGGGTTTATAACCCAAGGCAAAACACATAGGCGCGAAATTCCAGTCGACTTGAGTAGCCCTAAAAAGGCTCGAGTCGGCTCGGCCAGAGCTCTCCTAAAACCATCAGAAGATCTAGTCGACTCGAAACTGCTCGAGTCGGCTAGGCCAGAACTCGCTCAAAACTCTCAGAAAATCCAGTCGACTCGGACTAAGATCCAGTCGACTCGAACAGAGAAAATAGAGTTTTTGAAAATTTGATCATAAATCAGGAAGATCTTGAAGAGAATTTTAGAGAAAATTAAGGCTCAATAAAATAGAATAAATTCAGGAGGTTCTCTAGCTAATATTTCCTTAAACTTGAAGGAATTAGGTTAGAGAATTTAGAAAGGATCGCCAAGTCCCAATTCACTCCTAATTAGCTCAAATCTATCTTGATTGAGTGGCTTAGTGAATATGTCAGCTAATTGATCATCAGTAGGAATAAAATCAAGCATAATATCACCATTTGAAACATGATCTCTAATAAAATGATATCTAATTTCAATGTGCTTGATTCTAGAGTGTTGAATTGGATTCTTTGTCAAATTGAGAGCACTTGTGTTATCACATTTAATTGAAATTTTAGATTGTGATACATCAAAGTCTTCTAGTTGTTGTTTAATCCATAACACTTGAGCACAACAACTACTAGCAGCCACGTACTCAGCCTCAGCTATAGACAAGGCTATGGAGTTTTGCTTCTTACAGTGCCATGAAATTAAATTCAACCCTAGAAATTGGCATGTACCGCTAGTACTTTTTCTATCCATTTTACAACCAGCATAATCAGCATCAGAGAATCCAATCAAATTCAAAGTAGAATGTTTAGAATACCAAATTCCTAAATTACTTGTTCCTTTCAAATATTTAATTATTCTTGTTACAGCAAGCATATGTGTTTCTTTTGGTGATGACTGAAATCTAGCACATACACATATACTATATAATATGTCAGGTCTACTTGCAGTCAAATACAATAAGGATCCGATCATACCTCTATATAGCTTTTGGTCAACATTGGATCCATTCTCATCTTTGTCCAATCTGCAAGCTGGGCTCATGGGTGTGCTCATTGATTTGCTACTCTCTATACAAAACTTTTTGATGATATCCTTGATGTATTTGGCTTGGTTGATGAAGATGCCTTCTTTTCTTTGTTTTACTTGAAGTCCAAGGAAGTAGTTCAACTCGTCCATTAAGCTTATTTCAAATTCTTCCTGCATAAGCTTAGCAAATTCTTTACATAGAGTTTCGTTAGTTGCACCAAAAATGATATCATCCATATATAATTGTACAACTAAGATATCATTATTTTTCTTTTTAATAAATAGAGTTTTATCTACATTACCTCTTGAAAATTATTTTCAATTAAGAAAGTGCTAAGTCTATCATACCAGGCTCTAGGTGCTTGTTTCAAATCATACAATGCTTTGTTTAATTTAAATACATGGTTTGGAAAAATGTGATTTTCAAAACCTGGTGGTTGTTCCACAAAAACTTGTTCAGAGATAAAACCATTAAGAAATGCACTTTTTACATCCATTTGAAAGAGTTTAAAGTTCATGTAGCAAGCAAATGCAAGTAATAATCTAATGGCTTCTAGTCTTGCTACGGGTGCATAAGTTTTATCAAAATCAATACCTTCTTCTTGGTTTTATCCCTTAGCCACTAATCTAGCTTTGTTTCTTATAATATTTCCTTGCTCATCTAATTTATTCCTATAGACCCATTTGGTTCCTATTATTGGATGGTTAGTAGGTCTATCTACAAGTATCCATACCTTATTTCTTTCAAACTGGTTTAATTTTTCATGCATCGCCATCATCCAGTTTGGGTCAGTCTCAGCCTCTTCTAAGCTATGGGGTTCTATTTGTGATACAAAGGCTAGGTAATCATGTGCATCCTTATGTGCGGACCTAGTCCTAATACCATGTGAATGATCTTCTATTATTAATTCTTTAGGATGAGATGTAACATACCTCCAGTCCCTTGGTAGATCGGTGTGATCCTTACTTACCGTTTCTTCTCCATCTTGAGTATCTTCGTCTTGAATGCTCAAGTCATCCATTCCTTTTTGCAATGTACCTGCATCATTATCTATGCACTCTTTTTATCTAGAAGGTGTAGGGTTAGTTTCAATAAATACAATATGAATTGGCTCTTCAACAGTAAGAGTCATTTTATTAAAAACCCTATATGCTTTGCTATGTAATGAATAACCTAGGAAAATTGCATCATCAGCTTTAGAATCAAAATTTTCTAAATTATCTTTTCCATTGTTATGGACAAAGCATTTGCAACCAAACACATGAAAATAACTAATATTGGGTTTTCTATCATTCCAAAGCTCATAGGGGCTTTTCTTTAAGATAGGACGGATCAAACACGGTTTAAAATATAACATGTTGTGTTCACCGCTTCTGCCCAAAAGTACTTTGGAAGATTACCTTCATACAACATTGTGCGAGCCATTTCTTCCAATGTCTGATTTTTTCTCTCTACAACACCATTTTGTTGAGGTGTTCTAGGAGCGGAGAAGTTGTGATCAATGCCAAATTCAGTACAATAATCTTCAAAAATTGATTTTCAAATTCAGTTCCATAATCACTTCTAATTGAAATCAAAGATAAGTTCTTTTGATTTGAAACCTTTTTATGAAATTTTCTGAAAACATGAAAAGTTTTATCTTTTGAAGCAATAAACAAAATCCAAGTAAATCTCGAAAAATCATCTACTATCACAAGAGCATATACCTCCTAGGCTTGTGGTTCTAGTAGGTCCGAAAAGATCCATGTGAAGTAGTTCAAGTGGTATTGTTGTAGAAATTATATTATTTGATTTAAAACTCCCCTAGTTTGTTTACCCATTTGGCATGCACCACAAACATAATTTAAATCAACTTTAAACTTAGACATGCCTCTAACAAGATCTTTAGAAATTAATTTTGCAATAGTATGCATCCTAGCATTGCCTAATCGTCTATGCTATAGTAAACCCGACTCTTTGGTCTTAGCATTCATTGCAACTAGACTAGGGCTACTTGACATGGCAAGATCATTAAGATCTACCACATAGATATTCCCGAGTCTATATCCAATAAACTTATTGCTAGAGTTTAAAGAGTTAGTTACTATACACATAGAAGATTCAAAGACAACCTTGAAGCCTTTATCACACAATTGACTTATACTTAAGAGATTATGCTTTAATTTGTCTACTAGCAAAACATTTTCAATAAAGATGAAGGGAGTCATTTTGATCTTACTAATACCGATTATTCTCCCTTTGCCATTATCTCCAAAGGTGACCAAGCCTCCTTTCATTTCAAGGGTGATAAATTGGTCCTTGTCACCCGTCATATGTCTTGAGTAGCCACTATCTAAGTACCACATTTTCTTCAATTTTGGGGTGCAAGACATTCCTGCAAAACAGTCAATGAATTCTTTTAGGTACCCAAGTTACCTTGGGTCCTTGCAGGTCAGCAGAGGCGGTTCCTTTAGGAACCCAAATCTTTCTTACTTTCTTAAGGACATTTCTATAATTATTGCATTCAAAAGCTTTATGTCATATTCTTTTACAAACATAGCATACAACTTTAAAATTTTTAATAGAAGCAGAATTTGAAGTTCTAACAGTTGATGCACTTGATGCAGATTTTGAACTTTTTGATATGTATGCATTTTTGCTCAAATTCTTAGGAACATATAATAAAGACTTTGAAGTAGAAATAATTTTTGGTGTGGCTGAAACTTTTTGAGATAAAACATTTTGAACATGTGTTTTGGATTTCACAAAAGTAGTTGCTGAAATTCCATTTATAAAAGAAGTTTTAAAGCCAATTCCATCTTTATTTCCTGAAATTTGTTGTTCTTTTAAACTTAACTCAAGCTTATTTGAAGATAAAGTGAGTTTTTCAACTAAAGGCTTGAGTTTTGTAACTTCCTTTTTCAAATCAGTGTTTTCAGCAAGTAAATCATTATTTTTCTTTTCACATGAAAGATTTTCATTTTTCAGCTTTTCAAATTTTTCAGAAAAGTCATGTAGTTCTTTTTGTAATAAAATGTTCTTTTCTGAAATTTCATCCTTTTATTTGAGTAAAGAATCATTCATATTTTTCAATGATTTTATCTTTACTCCAACTTTCTTAAATTCAGAAAGTTATTTATGAAAAGCAGAATTTAATTCATCAAAAGTAAATTCAGTGCAATTGTTAGGGGATGTTACCTCGTCTTCGAGACCCATTAAGCATATATTTGCAATTTTGGTGGTCTCTTCTTCTTCCGATGAAGATGAGTCTTCACTATCGGACCATGTGGCAACCATGGCTTTCTTTTTTTTCTTCTGTCTGAAGGATTTCTTTAACAGTGGACAGTCTGGACGTATGTGCCCCAGCTTCTTGCATTCGTAACATGTGGGGACTACCTTTTATCTTTCTCTCTGTCCTTTTCCTTTTTCTTTCCATAATCCTTCCTATGAAATTTTCAGTTGTACCTTCCTTTCTTTCTATCCATAAATCTTCTGAATCTCCTCACAACCATAGGATGTCATCATCTTCTAGGTCATCATTGGAGGAGGTGCTTTCTTCTTCAGATTCTTCATCATCCCTCTTTGATTTGGAAGCAGCTTTGAAGGCTATTGTCTTCTTTTTCTTTTGTTCGTCTTTCGTTCTGTGCTGCATTGTCAGCTCGTGGGTGATGAGTGATCCTAGCAGTTCATCCAACAGCAATGTATTTAGATCTTCGGCTTCCTGGATTGCAGTTACTTTGGGATCCTATTTGTCAGGCAAAGAATGAAGGATCTTCTGAACTAGATCTGTATTAGAGTATACCCTGCCAAGACTCTTTAAACCATTAATAATATCTGTAAATCTAGAGAACATGGCAGAAATTGTTTCAGAAGGTTCTATTTTAAATAATTCATAATTATGAATTAAAAGCTTATCTTAGAGGTTTTCACTTGGGAAGTTCCCTCATGGGTCACTTCGAGTTTATCCCAGATTTCCTTTGCTGAAGAGCAAGTGGAAATTCGGTTGAACTCGTTAGCATCCAAAGCACAATATAATAAATTCATTGCTTTGGCGTTCAATTCCCCCATCTTCATGTCATGATCATCCCAGTCCTCTTCAGGTTTAGGGATGTCCACGCCATCAACTTTAATTGTGGAAATGTGTGGCCCTTTCAAGATGACCTTCCATAATTGAAAATCTACAGCTTGTATGTAAATCTTCATTCGTGCTTTCCAATATGAATAATTAGTGCCTGTGAGTAGTGGAGGTCTATTTGTTGACTGGCCTTCGACCAAGGATGTACTCATGGGATGAGCCATCAATCTTTACTCAAGTAATCAGAGACACT
Source organism: Areca catechu (assembly GCA_021397845.1). NCBI lineage: Eukaryota > Viridiplantae > Streptophyta > Magnoliopsida > Arecales > Arecaceae > Areca > Areca catechu. The sequence goes on along the minus strand of CM038041.1, from coordinate 7,390,920 downwards.
GCTCTGATACCAGCTGTTGCCCAGGTAGCTTTTTCCAAGAGGGGGGTGAATTGGGAATTACAAAATTTTTGCAAGCATGTGCACAAGTAATTCCTTTTAATGGTTAGGTGCTGTGTCAATCAGAGATTAAATGCAGAAGTTGAAAGGTAAATCAAATACAACACAAACAAGGCAGGTTTATAGTGGTTCGGAGCAACCTAGCTCCTACGTCCACTACCCAAGTTCACCACTCAAGATTTCTACTATATCCTCCAAACCGGAATACAGTCGGATTGTTTTATAGGCTCACAATTCCAACCTCTACACTTTGGTTTTTGAACCGGGCTCACCAAAGAAACCCATACTAGGTTTTTACAGGCTCACCTAGAACATCTATACTTTGGTTTTTGAAAAAAAGGCTCACCAAAGAAACCTACACTAGATTTTTACAGGCTCACCTAGAACCTTTACACTTTGATTTTTGAAAAAAGCTCACCAAAGAAACCTATTTGGTTTTTACAATTGGGCTCACCAATAACCCAAATATTCTAAGAATAGAATAAAGAAGCAACAAAAATGACAAACTCTGTTGTCGGGTGGTTGCCAAGACAGCTCGAGTGAAGCTCTATTAAATGCTCTTCAATGCACTTCAATGACTTCCTTGCTTTCTTCAAAAGGTGCTTCAAGCTTCTGGTAAGAGTTGGTGAAGGCTTGAAGGCTGACTTCAAAGCTCAAGTGCTCTCACTTCTAACTTCAATAAGTGTTCAATAAATGTCCATTAACTCATTTTTTTTTTCAAAGATGTTCTCATACCTTATTTATATAGACTTCAACTGCCTTCCCTTGATTTTGAACGTTGTAGACCGTTGGGAGGTGACAGGTTACCGTTGGAGCACTTTTGGAATTCAAAAACTGAAAACTGGAACTAGCCGTTGGAGGTGACCCCGCCATTCCAGTCGGCTCGGATCAAGTTCGGGTCGACTGGGCTGAATGCCAGTCGGCTAGCTTCCACAGTTGAGAAAATGTGTCACTCTGGTCGAGTCGGCTAGACTGAATTCCAGTCGGCTCGGATCTCAGAGGCTCTCAGAGCAATCTCAACCAAGTTCTGGACGAGTCGGCTGGGCTGAATTCCAGTCGGCTTGGATCCCTGAGAATTTTAGAACACTTTTAACTAAGTTCTGGACGAGTCGGCTGGGCCTTGGTGCCAGTCGGTTGGATCTGTGTGCCGGATAACTTCTTTCTTGTGCCAGTGCCAGAGTCGGCTGGTTCCTCCATCCAGTCGGCTCGAGATTTGTTCTTCAGCCAGATCAAACTCAATCTTCCAGAATACTTGTTCCAAGCTTTGAAGACTTCTTCAAGGTCTTCTTACAATAAATTCAAGAAAAAAAAATTGAAGCTTGAAAACTATTAGAAGTAACCCTTTAACTTGATTTAAGTAGGGAATTTTTGTAGGGCTCTTCTTTACAAGATTCTAAACACTTTACAACTCAATACAAAGCAATAAAGATTGTAGGATTTAGAAAGTATGTCAAAGTAGTTGTCCTACAAAAACTTGTCAATCATTTGAAGAGTTGTTAAATAACTAAATGTATGCTCAAATATTTTGTTATCATCAAAATCACTTTAGGAGTCAACAAATCATTAAGGATGGAGGTTTACTGTAAACTTAAAAGATAAAAATCTGCAGCGTAGTAAAATTCCTGAGATGGTATAGAACTTGAGAAATCTTGCATTGAAGTTATGTAGGAGTCAAAGACATATATATTAACATTAATAAACCATTGCAAGGTTGAAGTTTGACCCAATGTCGGGATTTCAAATACCGAGAGCAGTCCTAAATGCATGCTTGCGGAACAACGAAAGCCGCGTGATCGCGGTACCATTACAGGTTTGAAGTTTGAATTAATATCGGGGATTCCATCACCGGCATAAGTTCCCCGTTATGACCCCCCGTTGCCATGGATCATCGTAAATAACGTACGATTACGGAACAATCGAACCCACGTTCCCGGACTAAGTAGACTACCAAACCAACTCGACTACCCGATCGCAACCCCAACAAGCGAAGAGAGGACGACGACGGAGACCAAAAGATCTCTTCGATCTTGAGAGCTCCGTGCTCGGCGGCCATGGCGACGGTCCTCTCCTCGTTCCGCTACGCCGACAGCCTTTTGGTGGTGGGGATTTCCGTCTGCACCGCCTTCCTCTGCGAGGGCATCTCCTGGCTCCTCATCTACCGCACGTCCACCTACAAATCCCTCCGCTCCTCGATCGATAGGGCCTCCAAGAAGCTCGAATCCATGAAGTCCACCTCCTCCTCCTCCGCCGGTGGCGTCGTCGGGGCCCCCGCCTCCTCCTCGAAGAAGCCCTCATCCCGGGCCAAGAAGATGGACCGGGTCGAGACCAGCCTCAAGGAATCCACCCGCGACCTCTCCCTCTCCAAGTTCAAGTCCGGCGCCGTCGTTGCCGCCGTTCTCTTCGTCGTTTTCGGCCTCCTTAACTCTCTGTTCGAGGGACGGGCGGTGGCGAAGCTCCCCTTCTCGCCGATCCCGTTGGTGCTGAAGATGAGTCACCGGGGGCTTCCAGGGACCGATTCTACTGATTGTTCCATGGTGTTTCTTTACTTTCTTTGTTCCATTAGTATCCGGACCAATCTCCAGAAGTTCTTGGGGTTCTCGCCCCCGAGAGGGGCCGCCGGAGCCGGGCTCTTTCCCATGCCTGATCCCAAGGCCAGCTGATGATTTCGGTTATTGGTATGACGGCCAATCCTGTCTCAAATTTAGGATTTTTTATTAATAAATAAGAGATGTTCTTTTGTTTGATTATTTGACTTTCTGGTGATTAGGGCTCTTGTGGGGAATCATGTTAGATGTTTGATCGTTTCCAGCGAGTTGTTTTATTGAGCCACTATGCATTATATTAGCTCCCGCTTTTGGAGGAAGCTGACGCGCTTACGGATCCCCTTGCTTCTATCCATAACCGGTCAAAACATTCTGTTGGCCAGTCCAATCCAAGTAAAATATCAATTGATGAGGAATTTAGCGTTCCTTTTTTTTTTTTTTTTTTTGTGTTCCCGGGGTTTGGAATTATATTTATTTAGTTGTTTATCTTGAGGGTTCTCTTGTGCAAGAAAGATTTTATGGGATTGCTTTCATGGATGGCAGATTCTGAAGAACTCAAAGTTGGGTTCTTGGTAGGATTTGTTGTTGTTTGTTGGTGAGCTTGGAAGATCATCTTGTCCTCTATTTGTTTGTGGAATCTTCTTTCACCAAGTATGGTACTATAAGTCAATTGACTTACTCGAAGGAGAGATCAGTGCAAAGTGGAATAAGGATAAACTTTCATGTAATGTGATGGGACATATGATGATAGTTGATGGAAAGACCTTCAAAGGTTTGACTTGTGTGGCATTATGGATGAGAAGCTTTGGAGATCCATTTTATCTATGGTAACGTAGCTTTTGGTTATGCATCATGAACATGTTATTCATCTAATCACTTGATCTAGATAAGTGACCACAGGATTTGGTAATTCAGAATTTAGAAAGCCTATCATGCATTAGCTAGTAATTATGGAGGGAATGTGCATTGACATGAAAAAGTCAGAGGGATTGTAATTAGAGGAATTATTCTTCCATGTAGGTGAAAAATTGAGAGGGATTGTAATGGTCATTAAAGCATCTAATTGTAGCCTGTCTATATCTGCATGAAGAGATGATCCTAAGGCCCTGTTTTGATTGTTGGACAGTTTTTCCATGAAATAAATCCATATATGGCCTAGAAAAGAGATTTTGGGGAGAAGTAGTGTGTTGGGGCAAGAGAGTTTTACCACTATAGAGAAGTTTATCCATGTGTGCTCGTCTAATGTAAATGGCTTTCCAAACAGAGAACGGTATCCTATTTTTGGTGCGATTGCTTAATCCACTACTTGCAAAAGAACAGAACCTAGTTATAAGATACCACTTATTATTACTTCAAAAGTTTCATTAAATTCAAATATGTTTGTCACTCTGGTGCTAAAGAGTTTGGCTATTTCTCCTATATTGATACACAAAATTTTTGCCTCTTTAGTCTTAAGAATTACTCTCTCTCTCTCTCACATCTCTCTCTTCTAGAGTATTACTTTTACGCTCTACAATTATTCAAGAGTGTAAGATAAACCATGCAACTTTCTTATAGCATCAAGTTGGATTTATAGCCAAATCTAGTAGCACAACTGGCAAACAAATATGCAGGGAGGATCATGGTTATATATCACTTTTTGCCTTATACCCACGCCCACCCTGAGGGCTGTGACTTAACCAGAACGGAATGCATGACTCCATGCTTAATGGCAAGGGGCGATACCATAGTGATTTATACTCGTATATTATGATGATCTTTTTTCTCACAAAAACATATAACGTGGTTACCGACTTCAAGCTGACCCAATGAAACAGAAAATAAAATAAAAATAAATAAGTAAATAATTTTTTAAATAAATAAAAAAACCCATCAAATACCCCCTTAGAGGGAGAGGATATCTCCTCATATATACCATGTGTATGCATATTACATATATTTGTGTATGTTAATAGAGAAATAGACCTACATTCTTAGAAGGAGAGATATCTACTCATATTAACTATTGGAAGGTCAGATATGAAGTTGGATGGTATGGACATAGAAATCTTGGCTACATTAAAGAGGAGAGGTAAAGGCAAAGCCTTTGGTTGTGCACTTCTCCATCTCCCAGTCTCCCTCTTTTGATCTCGCTACTCTTGATCCCTCTCTTTGTGCTCTCATTTTCATCCTCCATGCACGCTGTCCTCCCATCTTTGCTATTCCATCCATAATTCCCACCAAGGTCTTCTCTTCCTATCCATTGGCCTTACCTCCCTCACATGATCTCTCCACTTCTGTAGGCCCTTCAATGTGGTTGTTGCTTTATTGTATAGTGATCCTTGTGATTTGAGGTTGTTAATGTCCATGGTGGTGCTTGTGGTTGACACCGATATTAGAAGAGATTTTTGGTTTAGTGAAAGTGATGGAGGATAGAGGCACTGGAGGAGATGAGGGAATTGGAGAAGAAAGAGAGGGATGGAGCGGTTGCAATAGGTGAACGAGGATTGGGTTCGATTGGGGGTGAGTTGCTAGATGTAAATGGTGTCTCTTGCTCTCTCTCTCTCTCGTCATATTCAAAGTGGATGCTCAGGGGACCATCTAGATTTAAATTTAGTAGTTGGAAAAGTTAGAGGATTGGATATGTTCTCCTTTGAAGCAGAGGAAAGCAAACTAATTTATGTTGCCTTGTTCCAAAATAGATGGTGTGTGGGCAGTTGATGATTCAAATTGTCCAGCTACTTCAACATACTTTAGAAAATATGCTACTTCAACATACTTTAGAATGGATACGAACCAAATTTCAGGTGGTTCAAATAGATCAAAGACCCAAATAAACCTTTCTGTTGATTAATGAAAACTGATTTAAAAATTATTTCATACATAGGTTATTCTCCAAAACATTTAATTGTTTCATGTGTACTCATTGAGATGGTTGACTTCTGGGTCTTGAATTAAGTATTGACATAGTTGATCATTATTTATGTGCAAAATATTTATAGCCAAAATTCTATGTTTACAAGGTTGGTTGCCTCTGCATGAACTGGTAAAAAATGGACAGTTTTAATGGTTTGGTTCAATTTTTTTTATTCGATTTATGGTTTAGAAACACCCGAACCAATTGTTTTTTAGTTTATACATGCTTTAAAATGCAACAATGTGGATCCCAAACTTTACGTGTATTATCTTCTTTTTTAACAAGATAGTGCTATCAGTGTTGTTCATGTCATATCCATTAGGATGAATAACCTCCAAAATTTTTTGATTTTTAGATACTTAGATTTAAGTCATGATAACGTGTGTGGATCCTCAATTTAGAGCATGCTTCTTGGTTTTTTACCAATTGGCTTGAGGACTGAATACTGTCAGAATGAGTGTACTCTCTCGATAAACACACACTCACCTGTCTTGGGTTGCGATGTTTGGCAATGGTCATACAGCTTATCCCGAGTTTGAATCTTTGGTTTTGTTGTTATTGACTGCTACTTTATTTGTCTAGGAGGACTTGGTGAATTTCCTTTTAAGTTGCTAAGGTTGGGGATAATATGTATGTACAGCAAAAATATAGGGGAGTGTTAAGAAGAAGCGTCTTATGGATCCAATGTTAACCATAAAGATCAGTCATCATGAAGAGAAAACAACATGATCTTACCACTGATTATATGGACTTATTCAATATATTAATAACATCAGCTGCAGCCTTGGCAATCAGTTTCTGTAAGATAATATTGAATATGAGATAGCAATTCCACTGGATTTGTAAAGGTTCTTTTTATGTTTGGTGTAATACTCAACGGGGAAGAGGTAGAATACATGATCAATACAGTCAATGTAAAACAAGCTGTTGGGTTTGTTGAGGTGCAATTTTATTTGATGGTGTACGTTGCTATATCTGACTGGTTAGTCATTTCCAATGGGAAGGAAAAATTAAATTTCAGTTGCTTCACATTGTAATATTGGGGGAAAAAGGACAGATGAAAGCTTATATTTGGTATTTTTTGGCATTTTAATATGCTTTTCTTTTTATTTTATTTTTTTTAAAATATGCATGTGCATTATGAATAAATCAAACAAATAACAACCCAGAAAATTGTTTATGATTGTGCTCTTTGCATGGTTTAGAACTTTGAAGCGAACTAAAGTAATTAGCCAAATCTCTGGTTAGTTTTCTACTAGTTTCTTTTCATTTTCCCTTATGTTATTAAAAGCACCCGAGGTTTGCTCATGGCAATCAGTGGTCCCTCATGGCCTATTAATCCTTTATCTGCTTCTTTGCATGTGTCATTCACATTTTTTTTCCCCTTCTCAAAAAAAAGCCTTGAATGTCACAAAAGGTGTTTCTTAAGACTGATAGGAAACATCAAGATCAGCATGCCAAAAATATTATGTCATATTATATTGTTGAAAACTTGAAATGAACTATATTATGGATTTCGCTTTTCAGTGTAGCTGCCATTTTCTAGGACATTGCAGCCCTCTTTGGATAATAAATAAGCATCTGCTTTTACAAGCATCAATTTGCAACTAAACTGAAGTGATTTTTGTTGTCATTCTCAGTTAGTTTGCATCTTGTTTATCTGGAAGACTGGATCCATAAACTCTCATCGGAGGACACGGTGAATTAGTATTTGTTGAATATTAGTTATTTATTGTAGTAGTTGAATTTGGTTGAAGTATAGCATGGATTTTATGCAAAATGCATTTTGCTAATTACATGGATCTACTCAAAACTCAACTTGCATCGACCCTATTCATCACATGTATCAACTTAGCAAATCTGGGGGTCTGAGCCATTCTTGTATGAACTCTTTTTGCTTCTTCACATTTTTCTTGCAGCAAATAATTCTACTCATAATTTCATATGTTTGAACCTTGCGCATTTGTTGGTCATCAGATTGAAAATTAAATTTTGTTCTGTATGCTTCTACACATTGTCTTGAACACATGACCGATGATGGATTCATACACCAACCAAAAATGGTCAGGGTGACCCTTGATGATTTTATTATATGCTGATACTATCAGTTACTACTGCCACTACAATGCCGCTTCTAGCTTTGCATGTTTCTCTATTTCCCTTTTTTTCCTTCTTTTTGTCTTTGTAGTCAAGCCCAGATCTGTTTTTCCTTCTTTTTGTCTTTGTAGTGTCAAGCCCAGACTGTACAGATCCTGGTAAACACAATCACCAAATTGACAACCTTTTCAGGCTATGCACAATATTATCTTTTTCCGCTGTTTCTTTCAATATGCATGTTTGCTTTTTTATACTCATGCAATTTCTACCCAAAAGTCCACAGGCCCTATGACATAGGAGACTATTTCCTTCCCTATGCAAAGCCAGAGTAACATTAACCAATGCAATCCTAATAAGTTTCGTGATATGGATTTTGAATAATAATAATAATGTTATTATTCTTATATATATATATATTTTGGGGATTGGAGGGGAATGGACAGCCAGAACCAGGCATGATGGATTTGGTTTAGGGCTTTTGTGATGGTTTTGGTATCATTTTTCGAACTTTGTGTGCGTTGAATGTATAGATAAAGAGTGGGCTGCAACAGGAATTATGCCAATGAAGTTTGAAATCTTTCTAACGGAGGAAAAAGGGTTTCATGAAACTCCCCACATCCTTGACATTGTAATTGACCGTGACCATGAACGTTTTTATCAAGATGATACAACAGTGAATTTAATACATTCTAGTTCAGTGTATTATTATTTTTTTGTTTCAATATTTTTCCACCAACTACTAGTATGTATATCATTCATTTGATTTGTCATAGAAACAAGAATGGGCACCATTGCTGATATGAATGATCAGACATCAAGCATATTTCATGATGAAGCTAATAGTTTATGCTTTGGTGAATTATATGAAAATCAACATATATTTGATGGTTTTCTAAGCTATACGCTATCATGTATAATCTTTGAGGCCAAGGATGTAAAGGAGCATTCTGGTTCCTGCATTCTTAGGGCCATTTAAAATGACTCCATATGGCTGCCAGCAGACTTTTTATCAAAAATAAGCATTCAGAGTGAACATGTTCCATCTGTGGTGGCGTACAGCAATTTGACTTTTCCTCAATGAATGTTTACATACCCAAGGTTTTTTTGCTACTTTGTCAGTGTTTACTTATTTCCTTCTAATGTACTTCCATGGTGCTGATCTATGCTTTGCTTTTTTGCAGTGTAACAATTAATCCTCAAGGGGGCATCTTATGTATACATACCCAAGGTTTTTTTGCTACTTTGTCGGTGTTTACTTATTTCCTTCTAATGTACTTCCATGGTGCTGATCTCTGCTTTGCTTTTTTGCAGTGTAACAATTAATCCTCAAGGGGGCATCTTACCGAGGTAGCAGAATGGATCTCTTAGGGATAGGCAGCCCAACAAAAATAAGATTTGCATAGGAAGGGCAAAGTATTTCAATTCTTTATTTGTGCAAGCATGAAATTTCTTGGTAATTAATTTTCTAAGGTTTCAGGTTGTAACAGTATTGTATTTTTAATGAGAATACACCTCAACTTTTAATTATGGAACTTTATACATTGGCTCATGAGGAATTTGTAATAGACCCATTTCTAGAAATACCATCCAAAAATCAGTGAGAGGTGTGAGATTTCTTTTAATAATTTCTTGCTTCTCGTTTTAATGTGGAAAGCTCGATGCACGTATTCAAGTACGAGGGGCACTAACCAATCTATTATTAAACATAAGCAAGGAAATGAAAAGCTGGTAAAATATTATACTTCCTTTTTACGAGAAGCAGCTGCTTGATCCTTAGGTCTTGATGCTACTTTCCCTCCCTTCGTTAAGCGAAAAAGTTAAGTTTTCAATTCTCCAGTTGAGAAAGGAATATAAATTAATTAAAGGACAAAAATATTTTTTTTAATATTTAAAATTTTAGATCTCAATCAAATATATAAAAAGATATATAAATCTTTTAATTTAAAATAATAATATTATTATTTTTTATGAAGATTATCCAAACAAACAAGGATAATATTTTTCTTTCCTCCACTTCCTTTTTCTTAATGAAGGCTATCCAAACAAAACCTTACCATCCTTGTATAGGCTTTGAAGATAGCTTGGAGAGACGTATTATCTAAGTGGACGTATCTATGGAGAGACATATTATCTAAGTAGACTTATCTAAGTGACCGTATTGGAATTTAGCTTGGAGAGATCTAAGTAGACGTATTGGAATTTAGACAAGAAACCGGATCTCTAGTTTATGCGGGTCCAAGACGTAGGTAATTTTGTCTTTGAATGGTTACCTAGAGGAATTAGAGTTAGATGCGGTTGGTTAGAGTCACAGAACCCAAGACTAGAATCGTGGGCTTTATATTTCAAAACCGAAGACAGCCTCCTCCTCGGAGGACATCTAATCTCAGTACAAATCAAACATGGATATCGGCAAAACTTTCTGACCTGCCGTATACAATCAATAACACAGACCGGATGATGTAGTCTTTATACATAGATTCTCAATTGAAAACTTTTAGCATTACTTCTAACTTTTTAGAATAACACACCATAATAACCATGCTGGTGAAATTAATTAGCATCGGTTTCAAACAGCTGAGATTTTCTTGGTGAAGGGCAAGCTCACCTTTCACATATACAGCACCTTCATTTTCTCGACGTGTAATAGGAAAAGACAATCAAGAACAAGCAATGCATGGAGCTCAAGGCTGTCTGTTGGGTAGGTTGACAAGAATAGAATGCTCTGGCTTGTGGTCGCATTCAAAATCAAGATGCACAAATGCCCGTTCAACTTCTGGAAGTTCCTCAATTTTTATCTGTAGCGATTCTCCTATGGCATGTGCTTCTTTCAAAGGCAAATCTTCTGGGAGTTCGATGTCAACCTATCCCAACATACAAACAAGCTAGATTGGAATGCAATTACTACAATATCACAAAATTCTATTAAGAAAGAGCAGGAATGTTATGCTGCTGCAGTACTTTGGCTCTTTCACATTTTCATTCCCAAAGACCGGTTGTAAAGACATATCTGCACTGCATGCAAAATCACCAACCACAAATAATTTTCTGAACTGAATCCCCAAACATGTGATAAATATGGTTATATCGATAATAGGAATATATGATGTATGGACAACATTTGAAATTGTGATATATATATTTTTATTATATGTAAGTTGACAGATATATGCTTGTATGAAGTATATTTTTTATTGCTTCTCTCCTAAAACATGGTGACAGAGGAAGAAAATTGAGAGGGACTGCAAGCTGCTCTAGATATACATAGCCTCATGCGAAGCATTGGGTTAATATAATAAATATAATGCATTTATACAAATTCAACAAACACATGTTCTTTTATAAACTCTTTCTTAATGCACATAAATGTTATCTCCAACAACACTAATATATGCTTTTTCGAAATCAAGAAAACGATGTATAAAATCTTACTACTCTTTAAATTAGCTACCAATAGCACACGCAATGACTAGACTCACAGTGACTACATAAGCACAAAGCTAGATGGTTCCCGGTCTATGTTTGCGATTTGTGTTCATGTTCTCTCTTCCGCAACTTTATCTGTGAATTGTTTCACCAATAGCTTGGGTAATTTCATCTAACACTTCTTTTAAAAAATGGAATGAGTGATTTGGCATTCTGCTTGGAAACAAAATTTTATTGTATAAGCTACTTAACTAAATTGGCCGTGGTTTTTTAAATTTTTATATACCAAAATGGTTATTCTAGTGAAGCTCCTTGTTCATAACTGCACCATACAGCAAGGTAGAAACAGCATAAAACTGGTTAAAAAACAGTAATAAACTAGTTTTTTGAATCACTATGGCACAGTTACACTCCTACTATAGCAATTGTATTTCTATGTTTTGAATTATGAAACATAAATAGCTTTGGACCATGCAAAGACTACAGAATTGTAAATAATCTCTCTCCTAAAATTCTTCGGTTAGATTTAGCTTTTGGGTTTCAATGATAGAAAAGACTGTTACATGGTAGCAAAAATGCAGTAAACTTCTAGTATAGAAACTATGATGACCAACAAGACAACATTTATGCTCTTCTTTCAGGAAGGCTCACAAGAAACACTCAGATTGCTTCATTATTTGTGTTGAATATACAATGAATCAAAACGAGGCCAACATTTCAGTGTCTTATCTTGTTTGATATTTACTTCACCAATTGCCTGTTCCCCAAATATGTTATTCAGATATATCCAATGATGATATTGTAGCATTTACCATTGGGACATAAAGCTAAGAGCCTAAGATTGAGAGTTTAAAAGCTAGTTTTATATGCGAGTTTGGCCTTAAAATATGCAAATATCAAAAATATATTTTTGATTTATTCTAACTTTTATCTTCCAATATCACCATTTATTGTAATTATACTAACAAACTTCTGCTAACAATTGATAGAAGTGGAATAAAACATATAATATACAAGTGTTACCGTCTCTATACCAAAAACCTATCCTGTTTTCATATTCATCAATTTGAGACCTTGTTAGAACAACTACTATTGACTAACCTCCACAAAGTAAAGGACTCCAAAAGTATAAGCTCGAACTGTGTCAACACGTTTAATTTGAGGATCATGCCTTAGAACAAGATATGTCAATTTCTGCAACACCTCTGGAGGAGCTGATTGACCCACTAGTGAAACTGCATGAAATAGTACAGCACAATATATTTGAATTATGTACGAGTGGAGACATAGCAAACATAACAAAGGGAAGAATTAAGTTCATGTGCAGATATTAAATAGATGAGGACTTGCCATAATAAAAAGCTTCCTACATACTACTTGTTCAAGAACCAGGAGCTGTCTCAATATTTTGCTGATTCCCTGCTAGCAATAAATATAAATATAGTATCTTGTCGACATGTTTTTATTCTTTCTTCTGAAGTTTGTGCATTGAACACACATGCATACCATACTAATTCAAGTTATTAAAAGAAAATTCCTTCATAAATTTTAGTAATTATTGTTTACATGATTCTACAAACTTCCTATTGATCGGCAAATGTAATAAACTTCATCATGGACCAAATCATAGAGAAAGTACATTTCCAAATGAAAGGGCCAGGTATGATAGGACTACCATTTGACAACATCAAGATGTTTTAAAACTTCAAGAAAATATCTTAGAGCAAAAAGCTTCAATATAAAGGTACTTGATAGTTCATAAAAGCCATGTTAGAATAACTGGAAGATTGAGTTATAAAAAGAAACCTGCATTTTCCCAAACAGTTTCAGACCAATTTGAAATTGTATAAATTGCAAGGATAATTGCCCCAGCAGGGTCAATCCACCAATAAAATTCATCACCAAGAACAGCAGCAGCCAAGCCCAGAACATTGGTTACAACATCAAAATAGTGGTCCTGGATAATGCCAATGAGATTCAGCCATTTAAAATGGAAAGAATGTAGTTGATGTCAAAGAAATCAAAATAAAAATGTCACAGCAACTTAAATCAGAGAGTGTCATTGACAAAACCTTAGCATAGGCCCGCACTATTGTGTTCCCTGAGGTTCTGCAATAAAGCCAGAGAGCTAGTTTTACCACAGTGGCAGACAACATGATTGAGCAGAGCCACACAAGTTGTGCATTAGACATTTTCTCAGTTGCTTCATCTTCTATCAAGCGTTCAAGGGCTAGAACTAGAATTTGAAATCCTGGAAACATGAGGAAAATAGCATTACTGTTTTAGATATAACATTGTTGGGAGAACCATTAATAGCATATAAATGATGAAGCAGTGACCATTTCAGGGCTTTTTTAAAGAATATTACAGTATTATGTTTTATAGACAAAATTATTAAAGTGCTGGAGCTTAGGGTTCTCACATGGAGTTGTGCAGCCTTCACTTGCCAAGTCACATAAAACCACTCTTAAACATGAACGACCTAAGAAACATAGAATGTACTACAAACTTTATTCAAAAATGATACCCACGTGTCACCTACATTGGATTTGCTGTCTGATCCTTGTTTTCAAAGTTTATTATTGTCTCTCAACCATAAAAAGCTTTTTTACATACCATAAGATTTCTATGGCTAGTTATGAGTCTGATACCTCTAACTAGTCTCACATATGAGAAACTAAAATCCAGTAATCTCTTTTGAGGTATCATTCTGAATATGTAATACATCCAACTAGAATATACAAAGGCCACGAAAGAAGGAAAAAAACATACCTAATGTAGCCATGATGGCAGCAAAGATAACGATGCCTACTGGCTGCATGCGCAACTTGCCAATTGGGTATTTGTAAATGTTTATATTCTTCATTGACAGATGTGTGAACCAAAGAATTCCACCAGCCATAAGATCCAACAGGGAATCAAGTGTTGAAGCAGCAATAGCAATGGATCCACTTCTTATGGTAGCATAAATCTGCATTTTGTAATAAATATGAAAGTCATTAAATGAAACAACAAATAGTTTCAAAATAATAAACTTGAAACATCACATCATAAATAAAATCTTAATAGCTTTATAAAAAAATATAGGAGAACTAAATTACCTTTAATGCCAACAGAGCAATATTTGCATAATTTGATATTCTCACTGCGAATTCACTTCGGGCTCGCTCTTGAAGATCTTGATCTTTGTTGTATTCATTGGGAGTATTTAATGAGTCAACTTCCTCAAAAGATCTAAGCGTAGCAAACTGTTTTTTATAGTATTCTTTCTCTCCTGAAAGAAAAAACAAAGAAGAGGGATGTCAATTGGCACTCGGGTGAAAAAGTCACAAACACATCAATTTTTGAGTCTAGATGGCGATAAAAAAGATAAAACAATTTAAAAAAACAAAAGCATCACTGCAACACTGAATTACAAGTAGAAACAAGCTTAAAGTTGGGAAAATAATCACAAATATTAGGCAACTTAGAATAAAATCAATGATTTGATCATTGAGAAGGAAAATTCCTCCAACCTACTCAACTTGAATTTCTCAAAGAAAATTGGAAGATGGAAGAATTGCGAATTTAGGGCTTAAGTCTCTTTTTCTTTAATGATTAATTTAAAAACAAGATACACAACATCTATTTATAATAGCAAGATCTGTCCTTGCACAATTTAAATCGGATTCATTTTCCTAGTTTCTAGAAGGATATTCGCCCTTGCCTAATTTAGGCCAGATTTCTTGTCCTAGTCCTAGCAGGACTCTTTTACTTAAAATAGATGTTTATTAGAAATAATCTAGAAAAAAATAAAAGTTTTTAGAAGATAGATCTCGACCACTTTTGCCTTCCATCACTCTGTTGGATTTTTCTCGGATTGGAGTTATGTCCAATCAAAATCTTACTCAAAAAAAAGATATTTGATTTGACAAGCCTATTTTAGGTCCCAAATAAAGGAATTTAGGCATAATCGCTATGGGTGCTGCCCCCTGAAGGGTATGGCGCCATGTCGTAGATCTTGAAAAATTGTTTGGTTTGTTTAAAAAAATATTGAGATTAGATATCCTATAACCAAGTTATGGCTTTTGGAAGTTTAGCTATGACTTAGCTTCATGATGTGGTAAATCTTGCTCTTAGACCTTATCTAATTCTACTCATAGCGGCCAAAGTAGTCAATATTAAGTCCGATGATCCTCCTGGATCAGTCAAAGCAGATTATTGGATGGAATAGGGAGGAATGATAGAAGATATGGTAGAAAAAAGAAGGAAACCATTTGAAAAAGAACATATAACTTTTTAACTCAAGATCAACATTACATGAAAGATATAAAAACTCTTCCAACAAACCAAAGACAAATTCCTACAAGCATTAGACTATTTATATCACATCATATAATTCTAAAAACCTCCAACTGGTTTCTTAACCAATAGATAAACAGGCCAAGTCAAGAATTCCAGGGGCCAGCAGAAGATGATTTTTTCCCAAAAAGAAGTTATGTTTATAGATAATCTGGGTTTTTATGATAATCAAAATATTGACAAGATGAGGTTTCAGGGCAATATCTCCATTCCATTCTTATGTGCATCCTCCTCCTCTGTTCTACCTGCCTTTTCCTTTAGTTCTTCCTTCCATTTAGCTCAGCTCTACTCTCATATCTTCTGATTTTCAATCAAGGCCGGGTTTCTCTTATTTAGCCTCCCTTATCATAAAAAAAAAAATACAACATAAATTTGAAAGTAAGAAGGGAAACATTATCTTCCATTTTTTTCTTGTTTTAAAAATATTGAAACGTGGGCGTTCCCCGACTAAATAAGACTATTTGCTCACAGAAAACCAGTTCCACTCAAACACCCAAGGACCACCAGAAGAGCAATGAAAAAATCAATTTTGAGACGCTTCTTTAATTCCCACACAGCAAATCCAAGCACGTAAATCAAATTTCACAGCAAAAAATAAGAAATGCAAGCATGAAACTTCACTCCCATAAACATCAATGGAAGGACAATTTATAGCTCGCCAAGACTGCATTAAACAAAACAAAAATAGACCAAATAAACCAACAAAAAATAAAAAACTAAAGCTTTGAGCCAATTAGAACAGGAGCAACTATAAATCATTATAAAATAAGTGAAATTTCATCAAAACACCGAACATATGCTTCAAAATCGACCAAAATGTTTGAAACTTTAACCGAATCTTGTAGAAATCTAGAAACATTATCTTTGGCACTGACCATCCATCATGCCTTTCATCCGGGAGACGTCGATTTGGAAGGGATTTTCCGGGTCGACCCCGTGCTTCACCTTCTCCGGCAGCTTCTCCATGAATTCCCCTCGCATTAAGTTTACCGAATTCCTCCGTCCCCGGTTCCGGCCGCCGGCGGCGGCCCAGCCCTCTAACAGTGGCGCTCTCTCCTCCACCCCTCCTTCCATCCTCTCTGGCCCTAAGAAATTTTTTGAGCCGAAGAAGGCTCCAAAGATTTCATTCCTATGACGGGGGAAAATTGCAAAGAAGAGAAGAACAAGGGAAAGAGGAGAGAGAGAAAAAGGAAACGCGGCAGAGCGGCGCTTCTTGCGTTCGTCCTCCTTCCCGTTGTTATAGTTACGCTGACCTGTCCTCTGTTTTTTTTTTGATGTAAGATTTTCTCCCTTTCCCTTCTATATTTGATATTTATGTTTGTCTCATTTTATCGAAAAACAAAAAAAAAACTTATAAATAAAATTTTACCACGGCGCTAAAAAAAAAAAAAAAAATCCTTTTACTGTTTATCTATTTATGATTTTTAAATTAAAAATAAATTACCTAAATTTAATCAATTAAAATAATAATATATATGGAATTATTTTTTTAATTTTTTTAAAAATTTATTGGTACAAAATGATGGAGCTACGGGACGGTGAAGCGCAAAGGAGTCATAAATATCCAACAAGTAAAGAAGCCGCGGCCGTTGTGCGGAGAGCAAAGAAATTGCGGGTTGCTAGGAGGCATCATGGATAGCTGAATAGATGGAAAAGGAGATGAAAAAATTATAGACATCGAGAACAAGAATGAACATGAAGGAGTTAATAGGAGAATCATGCATGCAGGATTTACTAGAAAAATTATGCACATAGATGAAGATGGAGATGGAGATGTAATTAAAGAAGTTACTTATAAAAATATATATATATAATAGAATGATAATGTAATATTTTAAATATCTTTTATAGTAAAAATATTATAAAATATTATTATTTTATAAATAATAGTAAACATAGCATCACGAGCAATTAACAATAAAAATATCATTGATTTATTATTATAAATAAATTAAAAAATTTGTAAATCATAAAAAAAAATCTGATTAATCGACTATTTGGCTTTATTCGTAGAGTCATTTCATAATAAGATAGCAAGTCAATAATAATAATTTTTAAATAATTTGAGGATAATAATTTTCCTGTTTTTGATTATTCCACCAAAATTTTGCGCCCTCGGCTAGCTGACTAAGGAGGTCCGTACGGGTGTGAACGAGAAAAAGGCTAGAGTGGGAGTATCAGGAATCTCACGCCGTTTAAATGAGTGTGTTTTTTTTGTTTTTGTGGTGCACAGCACCGTTTTGATGAGCTGAACCGTTTTAATGAGTTTGGAAGGTCAGGAGGTGTCGCGCCAAAACATGGACGTAACGTAACGGTCGGATTGGTCCATGGGTTGGGGTTCCCTTCTCTCCGTCCTTTTCTCCCGCTTGCCGACGAAATTATTAAATGGATCGGGTCCAAATGGACCGGGGCAAATCTTGGCGCACATGCGCGGCGGACAATGCATTGTCCGGGCAGTACAAGGGGTAAGGTGCGTGTCATCCACCGTCGGATTTTATACGGTGTATTTGGACCTGGTCCAACCAATAATTAGATCATTTCCTGACGGGTTCGGACCGTATCTTTGACGCGTCGATTTTTTTTTCCCCCTTGCATTGATCTCAAAGCATTTTAAATATTTTTTCCCATCTATCTACTTGGATCCCATGGCAGCTATCAAGGCTGCAAATGGATTGGATTAAACCCACGACCCGGCCTGACCTGACCTAACCCATTTAGATCCGATCCAATTCATTTTTATGGACCCGTAGATCCGGATCGGATTCTAAAATTAGATCCATTCTATTTTTTGGATCGGGTCTGGGTTTACTGAATTTGGACCCGACCCGATCCGACTCGAATATACTAATATTATTAGGATCATATCTATCTGGATCTTTAAATTATAATTTAAATTTTGTATAAATTTTATTTTAACATAGAAATAGAGTTATAATTATTTTTATATCTTAATTTATTTTAAAAATAAAAATATTTCTTATCTATTTTATGGTTAATAATAGTTGGCTATGTAATAATTGAAATATTGTTATCTATATTTTATCTAGATCATATTTAGATCTAATTTTTTTAGATTAGAACCATATTATTTATGGACCCGATCCAACCCGAATGATCCGTTGGGTTGAAAATTTTAATAGCGAACATGATCCGACCCGACCCGACCCGATTTTCTAGTGGATTGGGTTTGGATCTAATATTAGGATACGATCAAAGAATCGGATCGAATCAGGGTCACTCATGACCTGATCCGACCCGATCCATTTGCACCCCTAGCAGCTATCATCCGATTTAACAATATACATTGAAAACAAAAAGATGAACTATTCTTTCCTGCCAAAGAGTACGATTCGAATTCATTCTGGCTAGATTCTTTTAAAAAAAAAATTATTATCTATGTCGTACATCAGCACGGCTATGGCCGATCACAATTATTGGTTTCCATGATATAGCACCATCTTGAGTAGGGCTGGAAGTGGACTCAAGCCGATCCGATGTCGGACCAGGACATCGAGCCTCGGGCTAGATCCAAACTAATTTAGATCGAGCTTGAACCTAAAAATAAGGTCCATTTCATTTTCGGGCCGGGCTCGGGCACCTCCTTGGCCCAGCCCGGCCTGGCCCGAAGTTGACCTGAAAGTGGTCCGGACCGAGCCAGCTCGAACAAGGCCTAGCGGCTCAGCCCGTTCTTTCTTTCTCACCGTCAGCTCTCCTCCGTTCTCTCCTCACTCCTCACCGTCGGCTCTAGTTCTCTCCTCCCTCCTTATCGTCGCTCTCTGGTTCTCTCCTCCCTCCTCCTTCCTCACCGGTGGCAAGGAAGGCGTCTAGCTCGAAACGAAGATGGTGGGCTTCGATCTCGCTCCTCCGGCTCCGATCTTCGTTCACCGGCCGGCCTCGATTAATATAACTTTTTCAATTTATTTTTGTCCCACACTTGCGAACCCTTTTAAGCCTCTTGTCCCGATCTCAACCTTTTCCGCCTCTGCCTACTTCTGTCGCCCTCTCACTTCCCCTTCAAAACCCTAGTCTTAGGATTTCTCATTTAAGCTCTCTCCCTCGCCATGGAAGGCCTCGAGATGGAGGGCGAGATGCCCTACCTCTCAGAAGACGAAACTGCTGGAGAAGGCCTCGAGACAGAGGGTGAGATGCCCTACCTCCCAGAAGATGAAGCCGTCGGAGAAGACCTCGCCATCGGCATCCTCGCCCGGTTTCACAGCTCCACCAAGAACGACCACGAGCACCTCTGCGCCGTCGTCGGCACCATGGTCCAGGCATTGAAGGATTAGGGTATTCCCCGCTTTCTACTCCGAACTTGTCGTCATCGTGCTGCTCTCCTTCCTCTCCATGGCTCGCCTCAGGGTCCCTCTCGCTGTCCTGAGGAGCAAAGGGGCATCGGTTGCCGAGACCCTGGTTCAAATTCTAGGGGTTGGGTCGCTTCGGTGATAGCGAGTCTCGGAGTTTGTGAGATAAATTTTTTTTTTTTTATTCATGTGGGTTTTATTCAAGCAGGCCCAATCGGGCTTGGGTCTGATGCTTTGAAAAAAATTCGGGCTTAAGCCCGATCCGAAGCCTGAAATATTTTTTCGGACTAGGCTTAGGTAGGGGTGCGGCCCAGTCCACTTCCAGCCCTAGTTTTGAGCAAAATCTAAAAATGAAAAAAATTATTTTGTATACCATGTACATCAATATGAGTATATAGTCAATCATAATTGCTGTTTCTTTTTATCGAAAGAAAAGGATGGGGGATAAATTTCAGCGTAACTATCCTACAGGTTTCCAACCTGCCAGGTAATAGCTCGATTCAAGACGATTCAAGATGCTCAGATTCGCACAGTTTTTTCTTACTTAAAGATAAGTATGTCAACGTGACATTACTAAGATACTGGCTAATAGAATGGGAACAAGAAGGAGACCCTGACCTCTCACTCACATCAGTGATCATGAGCTTCAGAAAAATTTTTGAATTTAATCGAACCATCGATAGCATCATATCTTAAATCCGCGAGTAGTTGATAATAAAATAAAATTCCTATCAACCGAGCAACCGTCTTTGATGGTCGTAGTTGCTGATTTTTTGATCGATCGTCGAGCATCCTTGGTGGATGCGATCCATGGGAAACAGAAGCTATTATTGGCTGTTTGTGTGGCTACTTGCTGCATATAAGTGTAGGCCATGATTTTTCGGAAAGGCGGGCCCCGGGGCGTGGTGCGGTCCGGGTTCTTGCCTGTTGTCCTCTCGTGCAAAGAGAGTGCAGGCCAGCTGTGTGATAAGAGAGACCCAAATTGTATACTTCCTAGGAGGGAGGCTTGGAAATCATCCAGGGATCAGCAGCCATCCGCTTCTTCCTGATTGGCCGTCGTCTGGAGGAAGATGGATTGCTATGAGGGATAAATGAACGGTGGATGTAATATATTACTAAATCATAGCGTGTGCTAAAACTTGTAAAATATCATCGTTTATGATAAATGGTACTGACGGTCTTGTCCTTCTTCCTCTTATCATTAATTAGTCTCTTGAAATGAATGTGAGACAGCAATTGAGCCGAAGGTTTATAAAAAATTGGCATTTATTATGGTTTTTCTGGTTTGAGCCGAAGTGAAACATCATCCGCACAAAATATAAATCCAATACGTGGATCTCATCCAAGATATCAGTTCATCTGAATATAAATGTATTAGCGTGAGACTAAGTTTAATTAACAACATATCAAGAGGAATTGGATCCGGAAAGTGGAAATAATAATAATAACAATTATAATAAGAAATGCGCTATTACTGTTTTTGCTTTTTTGCCGTCGAAGATGGGCTAAAAATATAAAATTCAAAATTTCATCTGTTGCGATAAAATCATCGGAATCTGACCTCTTTCTGGTTCTTCTTCTCCAGGAGCCTGCAAAATAGAGAATGTCTTGTACCGAGGATTCCGACGAAATCACTCCGACGATCAAGTCAGTGGGACGATCATGAAAAATGAAAGACCTCTGAGATAGAGAGCTTGGAGGACTCTCCATCTACCAGAGGGTGAGGAGATGAGAAGAGAAGACTCATAATTAAAAGAGATGGGTTACGAGAGTTACCTCCTCCATACCTGGGGTCTGCCTTTATCTTATATAGGCATAGAATAGTGCCAAAATTTGTTCGGATGGAGTCGGGAAAGACTGATCTGTTCCTGGAGAGTGGCCACGTGGCACTGATGTGTCAAAATTCTGTTGTAACAGAATTCTGGTACGCGAAGATGCTTTTGGAGTCATCGAGATATCCTTGGAGTGGGTCGGTCGTATCTCAGCAGAAGTGGGTCGGTCGTATCTCAGCAGAAGTGGGTCAGCCGTACCTCAGCAGAAGTGGGTTGTTCGGACCTCTCCTTCAGTGGGTCGGTTCGGACCTTAGCTTCAGTGGGTCGGTTCGGACCTCTCCTTCAGTGGGTTGGTTCGGACCTCAGCTTCAGTGGGTCGTACCTTAGCTTCAGTGGGTCGTACCTCTGGTTGGTCGGCCTTCCTGGTCGTCGGCCTTCAGGGAGGTCAGCCTTCTGGGAGGTCAGCTTTCAGGGAGGTCGGCCTTCTGGGTCGGCCTTCAGGGAGGTCGGCCTTTTGGGTCGGCCTTCACGGAGGTCGGCCTTCTGGGTCAGCCTTCAGGGAGGTCAGCCTTCAAGGAAGTCGGCCTTCTGGGTCAGCCTTCAGGGAGGTCAGCCTTCAGGGTCAGCCTTCAGGAAGGTCAGCCTTTTGGTATAACAGTTGCCCTCCATGCTCTTGGCCTTTGGAAGGGTTCACACCATCAAAGGGCGAGAGCATCACTTCGGGTTATTTGGATCTTTAGTTGTAGCGTCGATCGGATCCTTGCAAGAGCAAATGGTCCTCGGACCTTTGCCGACTGGGATCGGACTGTTGGAATTGGACACTGTCGATGCACCACTTCACGCGCCGGATTGTTATCCGGATCTCCTTCGAACCTGCATTCCAAAAAAAATGTACCTGGGAGCGCGTGAGGGCACAGCAGCGGGCCGGACCTGACGCGGAGACGTCGCGGGAGCGCGCTGGGGTGCAAAGACGTCCGACGGCTATGGGAGATCGCTAGGGCGCGGGCCTGGTGCAGAGATGGCTTTGGTCGTTGGGCTGCCCCCCAGTGTGCGGACGCTGGAGCTGAAGCGGGGCAAGCCGACGGGCGCGGAGATGTCAGACGGCAGCGGGAATGCGTTGGGGCGCGGAACTGGCCGACGACGGGGCGACGAGACGCCGCTGGGGCGCGCTAAGGCATGGAACAGGCCAACGGGCCAGACCCGGCACGGAGACACCGCGAGGGCGCGCTAAGGTGCGGAACAAGCCGACGGGCCAGACCCGGCGCGGGGATGCTGCGGGGGCGTGCTAAGGCGCAGAATAGGCTGCGGGTGGCGTGGAGACATCCGGTGGCCGGCTGGGGGCGCACTCGGGTGCGTAGAAGGCTGCGGGTACGCGCTGAGACATCCGGCGGCCGGTTGAGGGTGGCTCGGGCATGGGAGCCAGGCGCGGAGACGTCCGACGGCCGGCGGGGGCGCGCTCGGGCGTGGAGAAGGACCAACGGGCGCATGGAAGCGGCCCGGAGAGCACGCCGAGCCGACGCAGGGGCGTCCGGACGCGCGAAGGTGGCCGGGGAAGCTCGCGGAGCCGATGCGAGGGTTCACTTGGGCATGGAGGCGAGCGCGGAGGTGCGCTCGAGCACGGAGACGGCCGCAAGGGCGCGCGGAAGCTCGCGGGGGCGTCCGACGGCCGCGGAGTGCGCAGAGAAGTCCGACGGCGGTTGAAGCATGCGGGGCGGCCTGGAAGCGTGCACGGAGCCGATGCGGGCACGTCCGGGCACGCGGAGTGGGCTGTGGAGCACGCACGGAGCTGACGTGGGGACGTCCGGGCGTGCGGAGGCGGCCTGGGAGCACGCACGGGGTGCAGAAATGGCCTGCGGCCGCTGGAAGAGCATAGGGAGCGCGCGGAGACATCTCGACCGAGCGGAGGGGGCCGCATGGGCTCCAAGATGTGCGGAGATGACCGTGGGCGTCCGGAACCAGCGGAGCTGACCGCGGGCTGGAGCAGGACCTATGCCAGCAGTGGCTGAAGCGGGTTCGGCCGCCCTTCCTCTAGCGCCAATCTGTTGCTGCAGATTCACCGGGGTCTGACCTCTTCCTGGTTCTCCCTCTCCGGGAGCCTGCAAAACAGAGAATGCCTTGTGCCGGGGATTCCGGCGAAGACACTCCGTCGAACAAGTCAGTGGGATGATCGCTGGGAATGAAAGACCTCTGAGATAGAGAGCTCGGGGAACTCTCCATCTGCCAGAGGGTGGGGAGATGAGAAGAGAAGACTTATAATTAAAAGAGATGGGTTACGAGAGTTACCTCCTCCATTGCTGGGGTCTGCCTTTATCTTATATAGGCATAGAATAGTGCCAAAATCTGTTGGGATGGAGTCGGGAAAGACTGATCTGTCCCTAGAGAGTGGCCACGTGGCATTGATGTGTCAGAATTCTGGTACGCGAAGATGCTTCTGGAGTCATTAAGATATCCTTGGAGTAGGTCGGTCATACCTCAGCAGAAGTGGGTCAGTCGTACCTCAGCAGAAGTGGGTCAGTCGTACCTCAGCAGAAGTGGATCGTTCGGACCTCTCATTCAGTGGGTTGGTTCGAACCTCAGCTTCAGTGGATCGTACCTCTGGTTGGTCGGCCTTCCTGGTCGTCGGCCTTCAAGGAGGTCGGCCTTCTGGGTCGACCTTCAGGAAGGTCAGTCTTCAGGGAGGTCGGCCTTCCGGGTCAGCCTTCAGGAAGGTCAGCCTTCAGGGAGGTTAGCCTTCTGGTATAACACCTTCTTATTTTTTTTTTTTTTTTTTTTTTTCATATTTTGTAAATATATTCAATATAATATTCATCTTAGTATGTTGAATGAATCATTCCTCTCCTAACTCTATAAATTATATTGTAATCTCCTACTACAATCCAAGATTCCCGGAAATCCCAATGAATAAGATTCAGCTCATCCCACGATAACTTTTTGAGGCCTCTTTCAGAGTCTTGGTATGTTGCATTACAGTCGCGGCCATACACAAGTGTAAGAGTTCAATTAGTATTAAGCACCCTCTATTAAGGATAAGGATTGTCTACGGTACATATGATGTTGATGTACCATATAGTATAGCATATCATGTGCACCATCCATTGCATGATGAATGGCTGCACGTAGATGAGAATGACGTGCTTGCAACGTACGGGCTGCGTTCACGAGTGACCATCAATCGCACGAGCATGCAGTGCACCACGGAAGACCCGCGCGCCCTCATCAAACCACCGTGCACGGTCACCAAGAACCTCTTTATCTCGCTTCTGATAACAACGAATCTTTCCTCATTCCACCCCCGCCACAAGAATCCCTCAAGTAGACCCACAAGCATTCAAAGCAGTCTATTTGTTGATTTGCCCCCTAAACCAGGAGCTACAGATGACCGGTGAGGAGGAACAAATTAAATTAAGCTTCCTGAATGCCAACCACGCAACAGCCACAAACCTTCGAGAATCGAGCACCATGAATCTTTTAGTTGGAACCTCCAACCCTCCGACATTCCTCGAGATCAATGATATGGGTAACTAGGAGTATAACAGAACAACAACAAGATACTGATGGCCATTAAACACACAAGATAGTCCTGCCCCGATCGCACAACAACAGCCATACAAGAAGAAACACCAAACCAAGGAATCTGAAGAAAGACAACACTACTACAACAGAACCCAGAACCCCATAGCGACCCGTGTACGGTAGCCCAGTCCATAACGAGGAAGAAGAAACAGGTCATAACATAACCAACGGGAACAGAGAAAATCATTTAGTCATCACAAAAACCTGCTCTGGCTTCCTCAAGCCCCGGAACATTTTTGATCACCGACTCTACCTCCGAGTCCACAACCTTCGCTCCTGACTTGCGTGCCCAATCAATCATCATCTCTTTTGTGAATGCAAGTTTTTTCTTAGTATTTGGAGACAACTCTGCTTATCCACTCATATCTTGTATATCTTTAGATTGCATTTGGTGCATTGCCGGACAATCTTGAAAAATAATGTGGATTGACAGTAACAGGAATTGCCAGCAATGTTGATTATATATAATATAGATTATTATGTTTAGTACATGTTATAGTACGATGACTCAAGAAAAGATAATTACCGGTCCGGAGGTTCTATTGATCCCATCTGAATCGGTCGACCAAGCAGATAAACATGAAGGTGACTCCGAAGTTTGACAAAGTTTTCTAGGAGGACCTGAAGCATTAGAAGATTCACCTCCCTCTCTATTAGCCAAGACACTGCCGGCGGTAGGAACTTTTAAAGATCTAACCATGATAAAAGAAGGGAAAAAGATGAAGAAATATACCTGTAGAAGAAGAAGAAAACTTGAAGAAGAGAAGAAGATTTAAAACAGTAAAAAAGGAGAAATCTCAACGAAGGCAAAGAAATCCATTTCGAAGGACGATTGCCCCTTTATAGAGAAGACAGAGACGGTTCGGATGATCTTCTTAGAATAATGGAAATATCTTTGATCATGCCACGTATAGACGGCGCCGATCATGGGTACGAACCACTAAGAGACGCCGATCAATTTGACAGGATTAAAAATAGACTATCAGTCACGATCCACGAGAATCATGACTAGTGGCCTGCATGATGACAAGTGATCGAGATGTTACCATGTCATCTACTCCTAGTTGAAGACAAAGAGTCCACCGAAAACCTCTTAATAAGGAAATCAGCACGACTTTCGATTCTCTACCATTTCTCCAAGAGCCAATGGAAGCCCAACACCTGTCCATAGCACGACGTTCGAATTAGAAAGTCAATTATTGTGATCAACTGAACCGTGGATTTGTTATCATTTATTATCTTTTCTCCAGCTAGAAGAGGACAAAATATAAATACTTCCATTTTTCAAAGCAAAAGTTACTTTGAAACTGGGAGTGGGGGGCAACTGTCGTGGTACGACGGCTCGGGAAAAGATAATTACCGGTTTGGAGGTTCTATTGATTCCATTTGAACCGGTTGACCAAGCAGATGAACATGAGGGTGACTCCGAAATTCGATGAAGCAACAATCCGATGCTATGTACTAGCCAACGGCATCGCATAGCATAGGATCAGTCTTCGGCTAGCTCCGAAGAGGATAATTCTGAAATACATACATGATCCATGTTGCGCCATAATGAATGATTACTCAATCTTTAGTCCAATCTGAAGAAGACTGATTCGATGTAAATGATCCGAAGTAAATGGCTAACGCATTTTCGGCTTACTCTGAAAAGAATGGGTCTGAAGCAACTGGCCAACTTCACTTCAGTCCATTTTGAAAAGGAAGGTCTTGAAGTAGATTAATGGTTTTCCTTGGCCTAGAGCCATCAAGAACTGGTTTGGTTGTTCTAACCAACCACGTGATGAATAGCTCCTGCTTCAATAAAACTGAGGTAGCCAATCTCCGACAGCAACCCCATTCATTTATAAGGAAGTTGGATTAACCAACTTCCCTAACAAAATTTTTGAAGGCTTAATTACTTTCAGTTACAACATCACCAATAAATATCGGTAAGAGAAAACTCCTGGAAGCGAACCAGTAATCCAGCCACTCTATTTTGTCCGTAGGGATTCATTGTCAACAGTACATAAAGGTAATGTTGCATGATATAAAATCAAAATTTCAAAATATCCCTAAATCAAATCTATATTTTATTCATTTATTCAAAATATATTTTTATATTTTATATTAAAAATATTAAAAATATATTTTTATATAAAAATAAAAAATTATTGTTATATTAAATAAATTAATATAAAAATTTATATATTAAATAGATGATATATTTAGTATATTACTAAATATATTAAACAATATATTAAATTTATATATAATATAATATAATATATTCTACATTCTAAAATATAAAATAATATATTATATTAATACGTACTACAATATTATAAAATTAAATAAATTAAATAAAATAGATTATATATTATTTAATATAGTATATTAAATAAATTAAATTCAAAATATATAATATATTAATATTATATTATATTAAGATTATATAAAATATTAAATAGATGATATATTTAATATCTTACTTAAATATATTAAATAATATATTAAATTTATATAATATAATATAATATAATATAAAATATTTTATGTTATAAAATATAAAATAATATATTATATTAATACATCCTATAATAGTATAAAATTAAATAAACTAAATTAAATATGTTATATATTATTTAACATAATATAATAATATATTATCTAATTATAAATATAACTTAAATATATTATATATCATTTCATTTAATATATTAAATAAATTAAACTTACAAAAATATATAATATAATATCATAATATTATATTATAAATATTATATAATATATTATAAGATATTATATTTTATAATTTTATATTATAATATATAATATTTTAATATACTATAATAATACAATAATATATTTATTATATTATATTGTAAAATATAAAATATAAATATTATTATAAAATATCATATCATATTATTATATTATATTATATTATTTATTATATTATATTATATTATATAGAAGGGAAGAGGAGTGGAGAAGGAAATGGTAATTTGATAATTAAGATTATCTGAAAGGTGGCAATATGGATTACCATCCCTCCTTAAAGGAATCCATATTATCTATTGGAAGGCAATCTAGATTACTAGATATGATAGATTGCTATTCAAAGGTCTGCATATGGGTCGGAGGAAGGGAAACTTTCAAAGTTTTCGGTGGTCTTCCTCGTACACCAATAGTATCTTTTTGAATAAGATATCTTCAATATATAAGTTTTGTGGCAGCAGGATGCATCTCACCTTTTCTCGTTATGGTCTCATTTATGCCGCCCCGTAGAAGCTGCTTTGTGAGCACTCAAAACTATGGTACTGGATTAGGAATGATCCTCATTTATTGAATGGACAAGTCTGATTTTTTTGGAACAAACTTGTACCGGTAGATTGCTAGAAGCACCCAAGTCTTCGTCTGCCTTTTTCTTGGTGCAGATTTTTTTTTTAATGGTTGATGTTCCCTACTCTCCAGGGAGTTCGTGCATTCTTCCACGTTCGGAAGCTGATTGGGTTTTGGTTTTGTTTTTGTTGGTTATTGGGCATCACCTATTTCCTTTTTGATCAATTTTTTGTAGAAAAAAAATTTCATTAATCTCATGGATCATTGATAGAAGATTAGAACATAAATGTTTACATTTGATTTCATAATTTTTATCATATAATTAATATCAAAAGGGATTTTGCGATTCATACATGTATTTGCCATTAATTCCAAATATTTTTTATATTGCTGTTCGCAAGAACACGAAGGCAGGGTCCTCTCTCTAATCTTCCTCACAACAGGTGGCTCTCGATAAAAAAAATCACCATGAAAAAAAAAATATAAATGAAGTGGAGAGGGGACCTAGCCAAATAAAATAAAATACCCTAACTGACCTACCCGTTATAGGTCAAGTTAGGTCAAGACCTATACTGTGCCGCCTCAACCATACCAACTCACATGAGATGCTCCTAACCCAAACAATGATCACATAACATTGGGCTCATCATACGTTTATCAACATGGACCATAAAATCAATCCAGTTTTAATAAACCATACAATAATAATTAATGTTAGTCCAAATTAAAAAAAATTCTTACATTCTTTCACTTGGACTATATTAAAATAAAATGTGGCCACCATTTGATCTATAGACAGTACATACAAATGACTCGGTCCAACAATATCCATCATGCCGAATCATGGGGTCGTTGTACCACTTATTCATACAAGATTTATCCATGATTACAAGCATCATAAATACTATCGACATAAGTCTTCGTATAGTAGTGTGCAAGAAAATAGCATCAAGGTGATCAAAAATAAAATATGCTATTTTTCATTGTCAGTCCTCCAATTTCTCTTCAACATGTTTAGAAATAAAATAAATAAGAAAAATTTTAATGGCATCAAATAACAAGCCATTCTATCTCATATACTCAATGATAAGACAACATAATAGGTAGATAACCAAAAAAGATATCTTATAATCAAAGCAAATTAAATATATGTACCATTAATCATGATTTCTCTTTAACCACATGCTTTATAATAAGCTAGAGAAATTTCACGACTTCAAAAAAGTCTTTATGTCTCCAAATACAATGAGATCTCATAATTATCTAATGAGACATACCCATACAACTATCATTCTCAAGATAAAATACATTCTTGAGATACTATGTTGTATTTTATTATTATACATGTGCACATAAACTATATAGGAATATAATATATCAACTATCATGTCAATAATGTATAAAATACATATGATAGAAATATCAAATGAAATTAAGCTTTATAATAATAAAGCATAAATATAAAATCACTCTCACTAACCAAGCATAACAAAAGAATTCAATAGGCATATATTTTTAACATGCTTTATAAAGTATACGGGCTTCAAATTCTTGGTTAGAGGATTATCCAATACAGACTTTATATATATACACTCGATACTTATGTATCCTTGGATTACAATCCAGAATCAATGACAAATAAAATTTTGTCAATCAAGTCAATATATATAAATACATCAAACTTTCACTAATCTAGAAAATTAAAAGATTTTAAAATATCCATATTCATGACATATTTCATAAAAACTATGGATCTTATTCTTAAGTAAGGGTCAACAAACATCGACTTTGTATATTGTACAAAATATCTCCCTTTTAACTAAAATCTCTGACCGACAAATATTCTATCTTCACATAGATAAAGATAATGGAAACTTTTATTATTCCTTTAAAGAACATAGTTGTACTATTTTATAATAAATTTTAAGCGGTTTAAAGATAGAATCAATAATTATAGGTTTCAGGACAAAGTTTTATAATTAAAGTAATATATATTGTGACTTTGCAACATGTCACAAACATTGCCTCTACATCCAAGAATACCACTGGATTCTATTTTCAAGCCTTTTTATGAAATAAAACCTTCGGTCATTTATATTATCACAAGAAATGACATATATTAATTTCTTATCATATGATTTCTTTACTAGTGCTACATTAATTAGTAATGGAGGTACTATAATTAATTTGTATATATAATATTGCTCTTCCACTGTTCTCCAATAGGATGAAATATAATATTTACATAAATAAAAAAAATAAGAGCAACAACTTATTTTTTTTCAATATCATATTTCTAGTATAGAAGCATCTAATATTATGCAAATTATAATATACAAACATGACATGATTTGACTCAACGTTCTTTATATCTCTATTAGGATACTAGAATTTATATTCATTTAAAATTATCTGGATAACCAAAAATAAATAATATATTATTATAAAACTAAAATTTATTCACTGATGGATTATCAATGATTAAGTTTTGTAAGACAGCTCCAACTATAAAATTGAATAATATTGGGCTTCCTACTAACTTTCGACTCAAAAGTATTTTATATAACTATTTTATCAAGAATTTATTCAGATGGTAGATCTTTAGGATCTTATATTAGAGATATCATGATAAATTGTACCAATTCATCATACTTTATACCATATTTTTTAGAATATATTTTGCCTCTCAGTCATATTATTTTATTTAAAAATTTCAGGCATGGTGTATCAAATAACCATCATATACTTATATAAATATTCAATAATACTATTTGTTTATTATGTATAGAATATTAGAATGTGACTGATATACATTATCAATATCCATATCCTTTTCTCAAAAGTATCAAAAATCTCTGAAATAAAATAGAATATAATTTATTAATTATTTTACATATATGATTTTAAATTCATTAAACTTCACAGCAAGAAAACTAAATATGATGAGTATCCTATGTATTAGAGATAGGAATCCAATAATACTAATTTTAGGTGCAATTCTCTCTAGTTTTAAGATATAAATCCTAACACTATCATACCATCCATCTCATATTAATTTATCTATCCATCAACTATCTAGACTTTCTTTTATCAAATTCTACATAGCTTTCACAAATAAGGTCAAAAGTTATATTAGATCATCATTTTTAAATATAATAGTAGGAATGAAATCAATTTTATAAATATATTTCAAGTAAAATGATTCACTCTTTACTACTTTTAAGATAGCTTTATTTTAGAATACTCTAATAAGTTAACCAAGATGGAAGATCATTATATAATCTATATTCCATCATACTTAGTACTAGCACAACTTTAATTTATATATTTTATTTCAATTAGAGTCATCATAATGGGAGCATTAACTTTATTAAATATAAATATACTAACTGCTAAACATCTTTATGCAGTTAATCAATAAAGAAACATATACAATATGATGTGGCGAGATCGCTGACGTGGGTAGCTGACGGGTGCCACGTTAAGAGAAGCTGCCACGGCGGATGCCAAGGCGACGTCTCAGTTCGGATCACCTTGCCGAGCTGAGCTGAGCTTCTCCAGGACAGCAAGTCAAGCTCAGTCCTCCGCCAGGTCGAGCTCATGAGCTCGATGCCTAGGTCGGAGCCGTCCTCCACCCTCTAGAGCGAGACCTTCGGAGGCTAGTGCCATGCGGTCGAGGTCGAGCCAAGAGCTCGCCCGTCGATGTGGAGCCTCTCCGAGCACGCGCCCTCTGGACCGGGTCCGTCCTCCGCCCTCCAAAGCGAGACCCTTGGAGGCTAGTGCCCTGCGGTCGAGGTCGAGTCAAGAGCTCACCCGCCGATGTGGAGCCTCTCCGAGCGCGCGCCCTCTGGACTGGTTCCATCCTCCGCCCTCCAGAACGAGACCCTCGGAGGCTAGTGCCATGCGATCGAGGTCGAGCCAAGAGCTCGCTCGCCGATGTGGAGCCTCTCCGAGCGTGCGCCCTCTGGACCGGGTCCGTCCTCTGCCCTCCAGAGTGAGACCCTTGGAGGCTAGTGCCCTGTGGTCGAGGTCGAGCCAAGAGCTCACCCGCTGATGTGGAGCCTCTCCGAGCGCGCACCCTCTAGACTGAGTCCGTCCTCCGCCCTCCAGAGCGAGACTCTCGGAGGCTAGTGCCCTGCAATCGAGGTCGAGCCAAGAGCTCACCCGCCGATGTGGAGCCTCTCCAAGCGCGCACCCTCTGGATCGGGCTCGCACTCTCCCCTCCTCCACCGAGGTGATCGCACGAGCTCGGAGCGCCCATATCGGAGCAAACCCTGCCATCCCAGGACATCGACGAGCCGCCCGAGGACCACGGAACGACGCCCCCCATGCCGCCATAACTACCTGTCTAGCCATACTTCCAGAGGATGGGCCAGCCAGAGAGCACGCACCCCTAGGACGGCGGCCCCCGGATCGAGGCTCTACCAGACTTCCCGAAATGGAGCAACCAGAGAGGATGTCAGAAGGGATGGGAGCTTCTCCTACCACATGTCAGGAAAGGCATCCCGTCCATGGCACGGAATCCTGCCCCATGCACCTGCCAACCCAGCCAGGATCCCGAGGCAGACTCTGAACGACCAGTTTTCAACTACAAAGAACGATCGGCACCCCCAGAAAGGGGGGAGGTAACAACAACAACAACAAAGAAAAACACACCAGTGGAAAAGAACCACCGTCCACCACCAACATAAGCGCAAGCTCGACTAAGAGAGCAAAGCGCTACCACCAACACCACGATCGAAGGAAAGTCACCGAGAAACAAGGAGAAGCAGAGGAACATGGAACCCCTCTGTCCTCGCTATCACTCTCCTCCTACTGCTTTTCTCCTTCGCCAACACATCTTTCACTCCTCCTAGTGCGTAGTCCATCAAGAGGGGCCCGACTAGGAGGATCTGTTCCCCTGGATCATCACTGACTTGACCATCGGAGTGCCCCCGCCGGAAACCCCGGCCCGGGTCACTAATCCCTGTTTTGCAGGTCCAGGAGCAAAGGACCGGCAGGCAGCGAAAGGAGGGCACTTCGATGCAGCAGCTACAGGCCACGACGGTCTTGGCGGCAACACAATATATTCCAAATTTTTTTTATAAGTATTATTTTAATGAGAGCTCTTGGTCCAATGTAATAAAACTTTCTTTAAAAAGAAAGTGACCCACATAAGGTATCTTTCTCCAACATATAATGCTATGCAATCCCTTCTAAATATTTTATAAGAAGGATCTTGTAAATTTTAGTGAACGGGCCACATTGATGGTTATTATCCATCGAAATTCATAAATCTTTTAATAAAGAATCATCAAGTCATGACCTCTAAGATGGCATAAGATATGTAAAACATCAATCAAGCTCATGTACGATGCAACATGTTCAAGGTACAAATAACAAATAAATAAAGGCTTTAAATATAATAAGCAATTCTCAATAAATGTACCATGTGCATCATCATAAAACTCTCCTTTAGGCAAAGAATATGACAAACTTTTGAGTTCCAATAATGAGAATACAGATTTTTTTTTTAAAAATGTCTCCTTTGAATAAACAAATTTTTTAGGCCCAATATATATCTCTTTTCAAAGAAAATAAAGATTAACACAATGAAGATACAATGCATTCGAAAATCTATCACCTTTAGATTGATAAATTTTTTAAGCCCAATATACCTCCACCTTTGATAGTTTGACCTAGCCAAAATCTCAATAATAATAATATTATTATTAACATAAAAATGACTGTATAATCAAAGATGGCAGGAATGCAAAATACTAGTTAATGGACATATACATAAATAACATATAAGAATCCAAATAAAGTATTACGTATTCTTTTTTGGGCAGAACATGCAATATGCATAGTACTCTTTATATGAAATCATAAGCAAATGAGATACTCTAACAGTCATGAACCTATCCCCTTTGGATAGACAGACCCATGAAACCATAGCACCATTGCAATACAATGTCTCATGTAACCTTTCCAGATTAAAACATACAATAATCTCCTTTGGACAGGCGGTTGTATGCAATAACAATAAAATATCCCTCACATGATGAAAGAATTTCAATGGATTGACATAAATAAATCATTTTGATGATAAATATTTATGTTAATCCACAAAATTATTCATACAGAAAAAATAAATGCCCAAACAAATATAAAATGATATACTTTAACGACATGTATGCCACAAAAGATCAGCTCAAAATGGAATTCTTTAACAACATACACCCCACTGATCAAATTATAATAAATAATATATTCTAACTATCATTTCTGTCAATAATACTTATCACACAACTATAAAATATCTTTAAACAAGAATTATAGCATATAATAAGTTTCACAATCAATTACAATCAATTTTGGGTCAACAGCAACAAAGACATCAATATGCAATTCCAAAATATAATAAAAGATGAATAATTAATCCTCAATAACTCAGCTATTCAAAATTTATAGAGTATTCCGGATCCTTTGGGGCTATGCAAAAATATACTCGAATTATATAATAGTGGGAAAAATTATACATAAATAATTTTAAACTATTTAAATATTTTATCATGCATGAAGAACTCAACCAAAATGTTCTTTAAAATATTACGAGTCCAACAGTTCAAAAAATTGCTCAAATCGAATATAAAATGAGCAAGTTCTAGCAATTTTTATTAAAAACAATAATAAAAAACTAAACCATAAATTATAAAAAATATAAAAACTTTTTTGTAAAATACATTTTTAGAAATAACAGGATCCATCATAAATTTATATAGACTCGTATTTAATTTATAATTTATAGGGGGTTAAGTACAAAATCCCCTTAACTTAAAATTAAAACAGGCCCAATATAATTTGGTCCAGCCACTTTCATTAGTTTGGGCTTAATTTAATTAATGGATTAGGTTTTAAATAGGTTAAAACATGATAATTCAAAATCAAAGTCCACTTAAACTTATCTCCTTCCACTTTTTTTATTCAATGATGGATCAACCATCATCAAGCAACAAAAATGAGGCAAATGTCGGCCTCTACGATCTCTGGGAATATTAGCAAACAAGAAGAAATACCAGAGATATGTGATATGATGGGGACATCGACCAGCCTAGAACCTGAAGTCCAGCCTAGAAGCCAACCCAAACCCTGAAGCCCAGCCCAGAAGCCAGCCCAGCCCAAACCTTGAAGCCCAGCCCAAAAGCCAGCCCAGCCCAAACCCTGAAGCCTTAGTCGATGCAGCATATTTCTCGGAGCAGCGTGGATCCCGAAACATCACAAGTCTCGGAGCACATCAATATTAGGATTTTTTAGGATTTATCTCGATTATTTGAAAGTTTGTTTTAGGATTTACTATATCCCTAGTTGGATTAGGTTGTTTTAATTTTAATAGTTTGAATATTTAGGATTGAGTTGAGGTATCAGGATATCGGATATCTCAGCATAGTCTATTTATTATTTTATGATCGAATAAAAATTATTGATGATGAATTATTAAAAAAGAATTTTTTCTTCGTTTCTCCGGGTAGGGAGATCGTCATCCCTTCCGAGTAGGAGAAGGGTAGGAGGACCTTTCCGGGTAGGAGAAGGGTGCCTCAGGTTTTGTCCTTCCGGGTAGGAGAAGGGGAAAGCCAGCAGTATCCTGTATTTTTGTTTCGAGATCTTCCTTTCCATTCCTCTTTGTCTCTTCTCCGTCTCAACTCCCGAACACAGATCCCACCGAAGGACCACGGACAAGCCGACGACCTCCATCGCCAGCAGTCGAGAGAGCAATGCCCTCTCCATGACACCCCGATCAACCGTCTCCTCCACTCCCAACCGCACTTCCATCGGAATTCCCCTGCGTCACCTCCGAGAGCCCCGGATCCTCCCGACCGAGCCAGCAATCCACCGTGACTCCCGCAACAACGGATTCGGAGACCTTTGCGATCCACCGCTCGGGCCAGAACTCCGCCCGAAGCCCCTCCGGTGCCTCTGTTACCCATCTCCATCGTGACACCTCACTGAAGCCTGATTCCCTGCTGCCATTTCCTTCGGTGCCTTTGTTCCGCCATGGCTGCCATCATCGCCGCCCCCAGCCTCGTCACCAGCGGTCACTTGTTTCCCTACTGCCAAGCACTGCTGCAACCCATTGGAGACCTAATCTTCTGCCAGAAATCGCCACAGCCGACCGAGACCTCCGTCGTTCGTGCCGCCGTCTCCGTCGATCCTGTGATGCCTTCGTCCCACCGTGCCGCCGCCCCGTCTCTGGTGAAGCCCACCGGGTCTCCTCCGCTTGGCCGTCGATCCATCCGGACCGCCCAGATCCAATCAGCGCCTCCACCGGATCCCACTGGACGCCACCAACCACCGAAACCCCATCCGTCCGGCCATCTCCTTCGCGTGCTGCCGCCGTTCTCCGCCAGCGTCGACGTCGGCGATCCTCTCCGCTGCTGGTTCATTCCGTGGAGGAGATGGGAGAAGACCCTGCATGAACGTGAAAGTAGGGTCGTTCTCCCCTTTGCCGATTTCCTCTGCACAGTTATCAGAGAAAAGCCGGCTCTCCTCTGCTGACTTTAGGAAAAAAACCATGGAAAAAAAAGGAAAAAAAAAACATGGGGAAAAAGTGAAAAAAAAAGAAAAGAAAATAGAAAAAAAAAAGACAAAAAAGTATGGGTTATTAGTGGGAAAAATAAAAGGAGAAAAAAAATATGAGAAAAAATGGGAAAAAAGGTTTTTTTATTTGAATAAAAATCGAGAAAAAAAAAATAATTGGGGCCTATTTGACCTAGCCTAAAGGTCGTTTCCTAGCGACCAACGGTCCTATTTCCTTGGAATAATTCTTGACCGGAGCTGTTTCCCCGTCAACTTGGTATCAGAGCAAATTTAGGTCAGGTTAGATTAGTTAATTTTATTTTAATTGCATTTGCATTATTTGTAAAAAAAAAAAATTTAGTCTGCAGATCAGTGCATCCTGGAGTCAGAAGATTTTGCTGAAACTTGACTCGATGGAGTCGAGTTCTCCCCACCTCAGGAAAAATGATGGGGACATCGACCAGCCCAGAACCTGAAGTCTAGCCCAGAAGCCAGCCCAAACCCTGAAGCCCAGCCCAGAAGCCAGCCCAGCCCAAACCCTGAAGCCCAGCCCAGAAACCAGCCCAGCCCAAACCCTAAAGCCTCAGTCGATGCAGCATATTTTCCGAAGCAGCGTGGATCCCGGAACAGCACAAGTCTCGGAGCACATCAATATTAGGATTTTTTAGGATTTATCTCGATTGTTTGAAAGTTTGTTTTAGGAATTACTTTATCCATAGTTGGATTAGGTTGTTTTTAATTTTAATAGTTTGAATGTTTAGGATTGAGTTGAGGTATCAGGATATCGGATATCTCAGCGTAGTCTATTTATTATTTTACGATCGAATAAAAATTATTGATAATGAATTATTGAAAAAGAATTTTTTCTTCGTTTCTCCGGGTAGGGAGATTGTCGTCCCTTCCGGGTAGGAGAAGGGTAGGAGGACCTTTTCGGGTAGGAGAAGGGTGCCTTAGGTTTTGTCCTTCCGGGTAGGAGAAGGGGAAAGCCAGCAGTATCCTGTATTTTTGTTCCGAGATCTTCCTTTCCATTCCTCTTTGTCTCTTCTCCGTCTCAATTCCCGAACACAGATCCCACCGAAGGACCACGGACAAGCCGACGACCTCCACCGCCAGCAGTTGAGTGAGCGACGCCCTCTCCCTGACACCCCGATCAACCGTCTCCTCCACTCCCAACCCCACTTCCGTCGGAATTCCCCTGCGTTGCCTCCGAGAGCCCCGGATCCTTCCGACCGAGCCAGCAATCCACCGTGACTCCCGCAACAACAGATCCGCAGACCTTCTCGCGATCCACCGCTCGAGCCGAAACTCCGCCCGAAGCCCCTCTGGTGCCTCCGTTCCCCATCTCCATCGCGACGCCTCACCGAAGCCCGATTCCCTGCTGCCATTTCCTCCAGTGCCTTCGTTCCGCCATGGCCGCCATCATCGCAGCCCCTAGCCTCGTCATCGACGGTCGCTTGTTTCCCTGCTGCCAAGCACTGCTGCAGCCCATCGGAGACCCAATCTTCCACCAAAAATCGCCACAGTCGACCAAGACCTCTGCC
Organism: Areca catechu; assembly: GCA_021397845.1. Classification (NCBI taxonomy): domain Eukaryota; kingdom Viridiplantae; phylum Streptophyta; class Magnoliopsida; order Arecales; family Arecaceae; genus Areca; species Areca catechu. The sequence continues at coordinate 7,352,496 of CM038041.1, read as the reverse complement.
GTTCGTGCCGTCGTCTCCGTCGATCCCGTGATGCCTTCGTCCCACCGTGCCGTCGCCCCGTCTCTAGCGAAGCCCACCGGGTCTCCTTTGCCTGGCCGTTGATCCGCTCGGACCACCCAGATCCAATCTGCGCCTCCACCGGATCCCATTGGACACCGCCAACCACCAGAACCCCATCCGTCCGGCCATCTCCTTCGCGTGCCGCCACCGTTCTCCGCCAGCGTCGACGCCGGCGATCCTCTCCGCTGCTGGTTCAGTACATGGAGGAGATGGGAGAAGACCCTGCACGAACATGAAAGCAGGATTGTTCTCCCCTGTTACGGCCGTAACGATGACGTGGCCGGGCTTAGATATCGTCAGATATGATCGAGCCACGTGGAGGTTTCTTCGGCCGAGTCAGCGTCACATTGCCGAGATCGAGCTCAGCCAGGCTACCTCGCCAGACGACTTCCCGAAACGTTACCGCCCTCGCCGAAGTTGAGCTCGGTTCGGGGATCCTCCTGCCACCTCGCCAGGCGTCCACCCAGAGGGGTCCGCCTAGGCCGAGGTCGGCCGATCCTTCGCTCCTTCGCCAGGTGGCCTCCGAAGACGGGTCCACCTCGGCCGGAGCTAGGCGACCTCCTGCCACCTCGCCAGGCGTCCACCCAGGAGGGGTCCGCCTAGGCCGAGGTCGGCCGCTCCCTCGCCCCTTCGCCAGGTGGCCCTCAGAGACGGGTCCACCTCAGCCGAAGCCAGGCGACCTCCCACCACCTCGCCAGGAGTCCACCCAGGAGGGGTCCGCCCAGGCCGAGGTCGGCCGATCCTTCGCCCCTTTGCCAGGTGGTCCCCGGAGACGGGTCCACCTCAACCGAAGCCAGACGACCTCCTGCCACCTCGCCAGGTGTCCACCCAGGCCGAGGTCGGCTGATCCTTCGCTCCTTCGCCAGGTGGCCTCCGGAGACGGGTCCACCTCGGCCGAAGCCAGGCGACCTCCTGCCACCTCGCCAGGTGTCCACCCAGGAGGGGTCCATCTCGGCCGAGGTCAGGCCGCCCGTACAGAGAAGATCCCAACGAAAGAGGCGCAGGTTCCGAGGTCAGCCCTCGAGCCGTGCGCATCACAGGCGGTGCCCCGTACGGATGGCGGCGGCACGCGAAACACCACTTACATCGGCCCGACAGGTCCCGCAGTCGAGAGACGCGGTTCTGACAAGACAGGGCCCGTAAACGGACGGCGCCTACACTTAGGAGGGAGAGCGCTCTCACTGGGCCCGAGGTCTGACCGGCCGCCTTGCCGGCGCCACCCCCCTTCTGTCTTTGCCCTTTCCCCGCTGGGCTCGGTGAACGAGGTCGGAAAGCCGCTTGGCCCTCAACACCAAAAGGGGAAAGAGAAAAGGATGGGAAGGGGAGCCCCCCAGGAGGAGAAGACAGGCGAACAGCGGGAGGAGATAAAAGGAAGGAAGCTAGGGACGACAAGGTAAGCTGATCGAGCTGGGGACAAGCAAGGAACAGTGGCCAAAAGCCCCGCTCCGAGTGTGAGATCCAGGGTCCCGAGAGGGGATCGCTTGGCGTGAGCTCGGCAAGGAGGGCCGGCCGAGTTTCCGGTCCCTATAGCACCTTTCTTGCTAGTAAATTCTCTGAGTCTGGGACTCCTTCGGGGGTCCGTCTTGGAGAATCTGTTCCTTCTCGTCGTCTACTAACTTGACCGTCGGAGCTCCCTCGCCGGGATCCCCGGCCAGGGTCTTCTGACCCTCTCTTGCAGGTTCCCTCCAGCCAGGAGGCTCCAGGAGCCAGGCGGTCCGGTAGGATCGACGGATCCGAGGCACGGGCGCGGCGGTGAGATCGGCAACATCCCCTTTGCCAATTTCCTCTACACGGTCATCAGAGCAAAGCCGGCTCTCCTCTGCCGACTTTAGGAAAAAAAATCGTGGAAAAAAAAGGGGAAAAAAATGTGGGGAAAAAGTGAAAAAAAAAGAAAAGAAAATAGAAAACAAAAGAGAAAAAAAGTATGGGTTATTAGTGGGAAAATAAAAGGAGAAAAAAAATATGAGAAAAAAATGGGAAAAAAAGGTTTTTTTATTTGAATAAAAATTGAGAAAAAAAGAAATAATCGGGGCCTATTTGACCTGGCCTAAAGGTCGTTTCCTAGCGACCTACGGTCTTATTTTCTTGGAATAATTCTTGACCGGGGCTGTTCCCCATCATGATATTTTCATCTCAATGTCATTCTCAATATATTGAACATGTTGTGAGCATGACTACAGCATTAGGGATGACATAAAGAGCAAGCATGATATATTTTAAGTATGGACAAATTAATGTTCCCATTAATTTATTATGGCCCTCATATCTTTTAAAAATACATGTGAGCTATATGGTAATATACTTTTATTTGAGCTAGAAAAAATTATCACTTAAAGAAAGAGATGGAACCCTGAAGAAATAAAGGCCCAACAAGAGGATCAGGCACAAATGGTCCATTAATCTTTATACACCATCATAAAATTATAAATAGCTATATTAGAGTCTTTTCAAGTAAGAAAAAGCTGGGCCCCCATAGTGCATTAACGTTCCATAATGTCAACATTTTTTTAGACCAATATGCAAATATAAATATTTCAGGGACTTAAATGCAAAAGGATTAATTTATTGTATCAGAAAGAGCATGAGCCTAAATGTAAAATGACTTTTTTTTGTATAAAGTATTGGGTTATTGGATTTTGGGTTTGGACCCAAAACCCAAAACCCACAAATCCTTCACCTTTCTTTCCCACGGGACCTCAAAACCGGTGGGAGTTTTTCTTTTTGACCCGCCGACTCCTCCGTCAAACCCCTCACCACCGGTGCTAGGACCAGTGAGATGGCCACCGACTGACCGAGAATAGCGGTCGGTGAGTCCGGTGGTGTTGCCAGAGATCGGGATGCATCCGACGGCCGGCGTTCCCCTTTTTCTTCCTCCCTTTTCCTCTCCCTTTTTTTTTTTAATTTATTTTTTGATCGCAGCCGGTGACCAAACGATCACCGCTGCATGATGGTCAGTCGAGATCGCCACTACCATTGAAGGTTGACCAGTCATTGAGACCAACCGGGGATAGCAGTTCGCGACCTCCATGATCATCGGACCTCTTCCCATTGCTCTATTTTTGTTTTTTTTTTTGTCCATGATCTGAAAATTGATCACCACTGCCAGTTGCGCACCGCCACCGGCCCCTTCAATTGCTCCCCGTCGCTGGTCATCGCTCGACATCGAGGATGGTCAGGCACATGCGGATTACGGCCGATGATCATTGATGGGAAGGAAGGAAATAGATCTATTAATATCCTTTTAATAAATCCTAAAAAAGACCGATTATCAATTAAAACACTATATGAAATAGATCTAAATCATGGGAAAATAATGATTTTACTCTTCCATGGCAACAACTAATGCTCTGATACCAAATGTAAGAAAAAATTTCATTGATTTCATAGATCATTGACAGAAGATTAGAACACAAATATTTATATCTGATTTCATAATTTTTATCACATAATCAATATCAAAAGAGGTTTTGCGATTCATACATGAGCGATTCATACATGTATTCACCATTAATCCCAAATGCTTTTTATCCTGCTATTCACGTGAACACGAAGGCATAGTCCTTCTCTCTAGTCTTCCTCACAACAGGCGGCTCTCGATGAGAAAAATCATTATAAAAAAATCACAAGTTACATGATATATATGAAGAAAGTGGAGAGGGGACCTAGTCAAATAAAATAAAATATCCTAACTGACCCGCCGATCATAAGTCAAGTTGGATTAAGGCCTATACTGTACCCTCTCAACCATACAACTCACATGAGATGCTCATAGCTCAAACAATGATCACATAACATTGAGCTCATCATACGTTTATCAACATGAACCATAAAATCAATCCAATTTTAATAAATTATAAAATAATAATTAATATTAGCTCAAATTAAGAAAAAACTCTTATATTTTTTTTCTCCTACTTCCCCCTACCTACTATTCCATCTCTCACACTCGTAAATAGCTTCTTCTCATCTTAATAAAGGACGTCTGGTCACTGGCCTTCTTTTTACTGTCCAAAAAAAAACTACCATGTAGAATGGCAAAAAGGTAATTCAAATATGAATTCATTAGCTCTGCCTTGCATTGAGCGAGTCCCAAACTTGGCCTGTCCCCTGGAAGATTACATGTGTGTGTGTAAGATTTTGTATATTTATACAAAAGGACGAAGCCAAAAAATTAAATTATAAGAGGCCAAAATAAAACAAATAAAATATAATTAAAAAATTCTAATTTTTATAATTTAAATTTTAAATTGTAAATGACATTTTTTAAAGATATAAATTCATCAAGAATAAAATATAAACTAAATGTTTCTGTAATTTCTCTTTCAACATAAATAACCAAGCTATCATCAAGAAATTTATCTTTCATTTTGTTATGTAATCTAGTTTTTTAAAAAATTCATAGCTAAAAAAAATTATAATAAATACTGGAAGAGTCAAAATAAAATGAATCAATCTATCAACAAGATAATAAATCATCGACTTCTTTGTTTCTGTTAAATACTGGCACAAGTTTTTAATAGATGACAACCTCTTTAAGTTTGGATCATTGAAACAATTAATATGAAAATGTTATAGCTGATATCTTAAAGTGATTCCCTCATTCTCTGTGAAATCAAAAGGATAATACTTCTTTACAAGAGAACAAATAGCATCAATATCAAAGGATTTATACGCATCCATTGGATCCAAGGCAGAGCTAAGTTTCAAAAGCTTGATGACTCGCTCATTAAATCTTGTAGATATCTCTTGCAGTTGAAAATGATAATAATGCTCCATGGTAATATCATCTAGACGACGACCACTACACCTACAACATGTGAAGAATTAAAATTTGGAACATCAATATTGTGATTTGTGCAAAACAATATAATCTTTTTTTTAAAAAATTCCATCCATCATCTCTAAACTGTTGAATGAGTGATGTTATAGTTGGCACCACATACATTGCATTAACAATATCTTGAAATTTTTGTTGCAAACTCTAGCAAATAATATCGGTGATGCTCATAATTTCTTTCATCATGTGCAAGATAAAAATGAACTCAAAGAAGGTGATCCTTTTGAGAGCTACAACAACATTTTCTTTTGTTTTATAGTTAGATCCATCATTTTTAATACTTTCAAGAATTGAACATGTTGCATGAAATAATTTCATAGGGCTGCAAATAGAATCAAAATGAGAACCCCAATAAGTATTACTTGGCCGCTTCAAAGTACCGAGTTGATTGGCACCTTTTCCTATTTTGATTCCATCATCATCATTATCAATAGCTAACATTTGTGCAACTCAACTTATTGAGCAGCTCGTAACTTATCCTGTCGCTTACAAGAACCACTCATAGCATTAACAGTAAAAGTTAAATTCAAAAAAAATTCATGAACAACAAAGACCTCTCTAGTAGCTATAACCAAAATCAACCGTAATCCATGAGCCATGCAATGCACATAATGTGCATAAGGGCATTTATTAAAAAGTAATGCTTGCAATCCCTTCCATTCTTCTCGCATATTACTAGCCCTATCATAATCTTGACCACCTAGATTTTGAACATCAAGATCATGGTGAGAAAGAATAGCACAAATCGAAGAAAATAAAGTTGCTGCCAATGTGTCTCTAACATAGACAAGATCCATGATACGTTCTTGTATGCGGTCTCTAATGTCAACAAAACAAAGAACAATAATCATTTGTTCTCTCTTGGATTCATCACTTGCTTCATCCATAATAATATAAAATTTAGAATCTCCAATCTCTTTCCATACTTTCTTTCTTACATTATTTGTTAAAATATACAAGATCTCTTTTTGAATCATAAGAGATGTGTACTTTGTATTTAATGGAACATTTTTCACTTCTCATTATAAAATGCTACAAATTCAATCAGTTCAAGAAAATTTTCATGATTTAGAGAATTAATAGACTCATCGTGAGTTCTAAAAGCCATCCCTTGAAATGCAAGCCTGTAAATGATATTAATTGATGTTTAACCCGAAGCTTATTCTTCTTATTTTGTTCTTCTAATTCTCTCTATTATCTTATCAACATGTCTAGGCCGGTTTACTAAAGCTGAATAATGTCTTACAGCACTATTATGCAGAGAACATTTATCCTGTCCCATATGTTTGAGAAAAGCATAATTTTTTTCACATTTTACCTTCTAATTTCTGAAACTAGTAACTGTAAATGCATCATAACTACTTTGTATGCTTGGTTTCTCCGAAAAAAGATAACATGGAAGATAAAACACAGCATCTTTTGCAAGTGAATATTCAAGCCAAGAAAATTTATAATATCAAGAAGCTTGAAAACGATGACGGTGCTTTTTTTTCCAAAAAATAAACAAAGTAAAATGTTTGATTTGATAAAGTCCAGATCTCAAATAAGTCCTTATTTTATCTTGTTGATTAATTAGATAATTCTACATAGGTTTACACAATCCTGGATCACATTCTATACAAGAAAAACTAGAAGGATTTTTAATCATTGGAGAAGTAGGAGAAAGATTCTCAACCACTAGAGATATAGGGATCGAATAAATTTACTTATTTAGGTTGAAAGACTTATTATTATCTTTCTTTTATTTTTTAATTTTATCAGATCCATCATTATCTCCCTGAAAACTACTTTTCTCATTTTTTTTAAAAAAATAATTTTTTTTGCTTCCGATCACTTATGATTAAATTTCAAGCAAAGAATGACCTAAAATAATAGTAATTAACAAAGAAATTATAAAAAAAATGAATAACTCACTAATTTATTAATTAATCAAATAAACTAAATTAAATATTAGAGAATAAAATATAAATCATAAATTCATCAATTCATAATTTTAAACTAAAATTTAGTAAATTAAATTTATACTAAATTTAGTAAATTAAATTTATACTAAATTTAATAAAAAAGATAAATGAATATACATAAATTATTTAATAATTATTTAATTTTAAATTCTTAATTTAAGAATTTGTTTTGCTGTTGATATCTTTTTTGATCGATTGATGCGTCGATGCCTAATGATGGTGGAGGACCAATAGGATGTTGATAGTAGCTTCTAATGATTATTGAATTTCTTGCAAGCTGGTTACATGTAACTTAGAGGAGGGGAGAGGGGAGAGTTATTTTATTAAAAAAATAAAATGTCCCAGGTTCATGGTGGGCCTACGACTACAAAGGGGAAGGGGGGATGGGGTTTGGGTATTTTGTTACCCACTTAGGTAGCCGCACTTGCCTTAATAAAAAAATCTAAAAAGACTGTGTTTGGATGCAATACCGAAATTACATTTGTCATGCCCAAAATTCAGTACCGGAATCGGCTACGTGACCGGCCGCACAAACTCTAGGTTTTACCCTAGAGATCATGCAAGGCCTAGGTACACCAAAAGTCAACCATATCAAATTAAAATTAATATTATATAAACAAACAAGCAACAAGTGTACAATCCATTTATTTAGTCGACATTACTAATTGGTCTACTGATTCACAAATATCAGTAACCGAAATTAACTCTAACTAACTCAGCATATATAGAAATTTGTCTCACGCCCAGCCCAAATCTTGTCATGCATCATGAGTCTCTGAAAAATCAAAAGGTAAGAAGTGAGCTTAACAGCCCAGTAAGGTATCCATAAGATCTTTCCAATTAATAATATAATTTTTTGAAATAATAAAGTACCAATATGCAATCAAATGATTTAGGCCTCTTGTATTACACACCTTGATATTTTTACATTTTTCCTTTAGAATTCCCATTATTGAACTTTTATCTTTAGGGTTCTGGACTAGCCACGGTCATGTACCTGTTGGAAAATATGTCCCAAAGCCAATTTCTACTGTACACAGTTGTACATTTAATGTAATTATATATGAATAATATTATTAAATAAAATGTTTATTCTGGCAGTTCATCACTATTTCATCTTTCTGAAATGAGTTCTTGAGTGATGAAGTCCTTAGGACTATTTGTATGTGATATAGACAGGATATATCATATAGTCCTAAAATTGTTCGCGACCAAATGATACACTTATTTCAGGATGATAGTATATCAAGTATAGGTCGTTGTGTGCCATAGTCGTTGGTTGTCCTCTTAACCAAGGAGTATGGAGACACTAGTATGGCATACACATGTTGTGTTTGACATTTCATCGAACGTGACCCGTCTGTACTTTTTCTGCCTAGAGTTTTGATATGGATGTAGTTATCCCTCAGACATGAGATCATCATGGTAGCTTGCGAGCAACTCACTGTACTTTGGTGCTGGACTATCTGGATTTCTAATCCAGGGATGGAAGGTTTCTGGGTACAGTTAAGTACTCGTGTAGCAGTGATTGGATCAAAATGGGATTGACCCCTCCAAAGTGTTTGGAGCAGATATCTTACTGTGTTTCAATTTAGCAAAACCTTGGCCAGGGTTGTCTCTGTAATGTGTTACAGGACTTGTGAGATTGAGACACATTGTTGATGAACTTTATGGGTTGGGCTGTTTAACCCTAAGTTGATGGGGACATCGCCAGCACTAATCCCAGAGCAGCACAGATTCCGGAACAGCACTGATTTTGGAGCAGCACAGATTTTAATAAAATTATTTAGGATATATCTTTATCTTTTGAATTTTGAATTATGATTTGGTTGGTTAGGATTTAGATATGGATAGGCTTATCTTATCCTATCTTGTGTTTGAATTTGAATCATCTCTATTTTTTTATCCTGTATTCAAATTTAAATGAGGGTTGGACAAGTCTATAAATACCACCCTCAGTCCTTTGTGAAAAGAAAGTTTTTTGGAGAAAAGAATTTGAGTTTTTTAGAAGAGTGATTCTTCTATCCTTCGCCTTCGGGCATGGGCGTGATGCCCTAGTTATCCCCCTTCATATTCCATCTTTTTTATCCCCTCGTGACCTTTGAGATTCATCCTAGCACCTCCAAGTATCGAGGAGGGTGTAATGCCCTAGAGCTGAGAAGTCTCTTCGTTAGGATGAATCCCAAAGTCCATGAGTTCCAAACCCTGTCTTCCAGCCCCATTATTCCTTTGCCATCCCTAGAAAAAAAAATACCAAAAAAAAATAGTACCATAATTTAGGTGACTTCTAGGCTCACCAACGATCCTATCCTTGTCCCCCATCAATTTGGTATCAGAGCCATAGGTCAAGTTAGGGTACGTTTCTTTCTCAAACCCAGATTCTTTCTCACCGATTCTGCCATTATCCGTCTTCCCTATTCTTGCTCCACCCTGCAACAGTCCGTGAAGAATCCACCATCATCCTCAGCTTCAGATCCATTGTTGCCGAGTCTCCACCTAACCCTCTATTCGCACAGCCACCGTAGCCGATCTCCTTGCCGCCCGCCACCACGACCTCGCTCACCCTCTGCCAGATCTCCCAGATTTCCATAAAAGGCTTCTATCCATTTCATGCCAGATGCTTCTATCCATTGCCTCCAATTGAATCGCTTCTCCCATTTCATGCCAAGAAGCCATGGTATCACAAAAGGCTTCATTTGCTGTTTCTCGTGGCTCTGGTCGCAGATCAAGGTGGAGGCCCTGGTGCAACGCAGAGTCAGAGCTTGCCCTTACAAACTATCTCTACGCCATCATCCTACTTCCGCCTCTCCATCCTTGGCAACCCGTCTAACCCCACCGACTGAGGCCCCGTCGGCCATTTTCCAAGCCAAATGGGAACTCCCTCCCTCCGGTCGGTCACCCACCTCACGTCACCACCAGCCCCTCTGCTTTCCACCGAGAGCCATCCTCCTTTGCTCCAGAGAGCGTTGTTGAGTTTGCAGCGATGGCATCGGAGAAGCAATCGAACTGAATGAGGGAGATCAAGGTCCATAAGCTGGTGCTCAACATTTCCATCCGGGAGAGCGGCGATCGCCTCACCTGCTCCCTCTCAAAAGTGTACCTGGACTTAGAGAAAATAGGAGTTTGTCCACTCAGTTGCTCCAGCACCCATGGCTTCCCCACGACCATGACCAACCACGTTAGCTGACAAGCACGAAGCCCCCCCACCGCCGCTCTTCCTCCACCCTTCTCTCCATGGACCCCAGTGGCGGTGCCCCACTGCTGGTCGTCACCGTCGCCCCTTTCATCCACGACGACTGCAACAGGGAGCTCATAATCTAGCAATGCCAGCAGATGGTCCTAATGCAGCCGCCCGACATCAACCTTTTCCTCTCGGCCGAGCACTCCCCACCACCACCGTCCTGGAGCTCTGACTCCTACGACATCCTTGGCATTGGACTCGGTCCCTAGATCTCCGAGATCGAGGCCATCCTCACGTTCCCAAAGTCTAGTGGCAGCACCGTTGTCGCTGACATTGCCAGTGCCCGGAAGTGCACCATGCCTCCCTGGAATCAAGCCAAGGCCGCCTCCTTCCTCCCGCCCGATCTGGTTCCCTTCGCTGCCACCATCGCCGCAGGTGTCGCCCACAAGTAGCAGAACTCCGCCGCCCCAGGAATCGCCTCCACTCCTCTCCCTCCTTTGCCTACAATGCCCGCGTTGCCCTCACCCTCAGTGCTGCCGCCGCCGCGTCCCCCCTCATCTACTCTACCTGTTTCTTTCAAGCGCGCCAACTCCCAGCCACCGGACTCCACCTCCGCCATCCTCACCACCGCTCGGATCACGATGATCACCCACCGGATCTCCACCGTTGCCAGCCGCCCCAGCCCGACACCGGTGAATGCCTGAGATCTGGCCGGAAGACCCCCTGCTTCGTTTCCCTTCAGTCCATGGAGAAGAAACCCCCTGTTGTCGACTTCAGGTCCCGCACGAGTTTGAGCTGCACGCATTTCAAAGTTATACGAATTTCGAAGCTATGCGGACTTCAGAGCTACACGGATGTCAAAGCTCCATAAATCTTAGAGCAAGGCTGTCAGAAAAAAAAAATTAGGTTGTGAATGAATCGAGATGGTGAAGCATCGATCTCAGAGCTGCATAGATTTTGACACAAGCAGTGCTGCACAGATTTCAGAGTTGCACAGATCTTCGAGCAAAACTTCTTTCTGAATGGATTTGGTTCCATCAAAGTCCCCACTGATCCTGACTCGACGGAGTCGAGTTCTTCCCACCTCAGGGGAATGATGGGGACATCGCTAGCACTAATCCCAGAGCAGCACAGATTCTGGAACAGCACTGATCTCGGAGCAGCACAGATTTTAATAAATTTATTTAGGATATATCTTTATCTTTTGAATTTTGAATTATGATTTGGTTGGTTAGGATTTAGATATGGATAGGCTTATCTTATCCTATCTTGTGTTTGAATTTGAATCATCTCTATTTTTTTATTCTGTATTCAAATTCAAATGAGGGTTGGACAAGTCTATAAATACCACCCTCAGTCCTTTGTAAAAAGGAAGTTTTTTGGAGAAAAGAATTTGAGTTTTTTAGAAGAGTGATTCTTCTATCCTTCACCTTCGGGCATGGGCGTGATGCCCTAGTTATCCCCCTTCATATTCCATCTTCTTTATCCCCTCGTGACCTTTGAGATTCATCCTAGCACCTCCAAGTATCGAGGAGGGTGTAATGCCCTAGAGGTGAGAGGTCTCTTCGTTAGGATGAGTCCCAAAGTCCATGAGTTCCAAACCCTGTCTTCCAGCCCCATTATTCCTTTGCCATCCCTAGAAAAAAAATACCAAAAAAAAATAGTACCCTAATTTAGGTGACTTCTAGGCTCACCAACGATCCTATCCCTGTCCCCCATCATAAGTCTTCCTGAGCATTGAGGTCAAAGGGATTAATTACAAGGTTTCCATATCTCCTGGTTCTTGATTATTGCTCTGCAACTTCGACCTATCCGGACGTCGGGTGTCATTGCTAGATGGCGACTTTGACTGGTATTAGAAATGTTTCAGTGCTACCGGCTTAGTGTTCGAACCTATGGGGTCACACACCATAGGGGTTTCTACTTGATCTAGTGATCAGAGAACGATTGGGAATCGTTCGTGGACTCACAAAGGAAAAGTGTTTTTTCTTTACCCAAGTATCGACACTTGATATTCTTGAAAGGTCGACACTTGTTAATTTCGCAAGTGTAGACACTTGATGTCACAAAAGGTTATGACATAAAATTTTTACTAATAGTTGGTGATGCATGGAGGTGAATTAAGTAATCTGATTACTTGATAGCCCAATTTGATTGAGTTGTAAACATCTGGAATGAATCAAATAGAATTTGGTTCAAAATAGATTTGGGTCCAATTGGGTTGAACCCAATGTATGCACACTTGACCCAATTGATTTCAGTTATGAACTGAAATTAATTGAGACATTAATCTAAATTTAAATAAATTTAAATTTAGTTTTGGGGAGTTATGTAACTTCCCATGACCATAACTTCTCATAACTACCCATTACCACTCCATTATCATCCAAAACTCCCCACTCTCCCTCTCCCTCTCCATCTACAAAATGGGCTGAAATGGGAGGACGAAAATAAGAAAGAATTTAGCAAAGAAATGCTAAAAAAAAAATCAAAAGGGAAGAAAGGGAAGAAACTAGGAAAAGTTATAGTTTTTGTATGGGTGTGAAGTTTTTAGAAAAGTGTGCATATTTGTACATAGTGATCTAGGTCTTGGGATTGAGTGTTTGGGAAGGGTTTCAACTACTCATTCTCCACCTCTTGAGTTTCTTCATTCATTCAGAGAGTTCGGCATCGAAAGAAGAAAAGGAGTTCCGATCAAATCGTTCCACAATAAGCTAGCACTTGGAGTGGAAGCAGATTTTGAAAGAGCCTTGGTGTGAACCACCTGTAGAGGCCGAACACATGTGCGGCTAAGCAGAGTTCTTCTTCCTTCTCCTGGATCTTTCGCAGCGGAGAGTGTCTCCACTTCATACGAGGTATGGTTTTACATATATAGATATTTTGCTTTGAAATGTTCATAGCATGAGTTCATGATTTTATAGTTTATATTAATCATTCATGTAAGATCTTGGGCTAAGTAGCATAGAATAATTCTACAAGCATGATTAGATTAAATGATTAATCCTCTCGATCATGCTTCCACTGCATGTTATTTTGAAAAAGTTTTAAAATAGAAAGCATGCCCGCTATTAGTTTTCCTTTCAATTGGTATCAGAGCAACAAGGTTACTCTAGCATGAATGTTTAGTATAAACATTATGAAATCAGTTTAATATCTTGCAAGTACTCGGATTGAGTGCCTCACCAGGCCGTCCGGTCATAGGAGAGAAGTAGGGCTGCAAGACCCTCACTTCCTATTCAAAGGGATCTCCTATGGCATGTCGGGGTGCCATTGTGAAGGACTCATGAAGAAGAAAAAGAAAAGAAAAAAATAAAGATTAAAATATTTTGATCATTATTATGTTCTAAATTTGAAGTCATAAAATGTTTTAGAAATGTTCTAAAGTTAGTTTATGATTGTTATGTTAAATAGTTTAACATAAAATTCAAGTTTAGAAAAGACAAAGTTTGGATTCCTGCATTTCTATGCTTGGGTTGGATCAAGTGTCGACACTTAGCTTACCTTGTGTCGATACTTGGGAGTCTAAGTGTCGACACTTTGGCTTCTGGGTATCGACTCATGAATAAAAAATACAGAAATTGGTTCACTGTTTTTCACTATGTGTCGACCTGTCTCAAAGTAGTATCGACACCTTGGTGTCGACATTTGTTACTAAAGTATCGACACTTCACAGTGAACAGAAATTCAAAAGTTAGATTTTCTTGTAAAAATGTTTTATAAAGTTTACTGAAAATGTTTTAATCTGTTGTATGATTAACTTAATTATGAATTAAGTAAATCTAAGTGACTAAATGATCTAGGGATATGATTCTAAGATCTAAGTCATTTTCATAACTTTGGATTAAATGGGTTAGCTTGAATTAGGTCCTAATTGGGTTAGACCTAAGTTTAGATGAATTGGACTTAATAGAGAATTAACTTAATCAAATGTTGAGTTAAGGTTCTTCTCTAGTATCTATCTAATGTTAGATTGATTGGTCCATACATCTAAATGGACTTAATCTTGGCTTCGTGGTAGGACCCGATTCCTTAGGCTAGCCTAATCGAAATTGGTGAACCAATTGGTGTCTAAGGTAAGTACGGCTTTTGATCTATGGTTTTTGGGGCTACCTCTTTCCTGGCCAATAATATTGGTGTCTAAGGAAAGATGGTTAATGGCTTAACCCATAACCTTGATCTCACTTACCTGGCCAATATGGTCAACCAGATTTGATTAGTTAGCTCATTGATTCGAGTTAGCCCATGCCAATAAGGTTAATCAGCTTGACTGATTTAGGTGCCCATGGATTTTGTGGTTCATGTAACCCTTTCATTAACATATGAAGTTAGTGAAAGATAATCCATGACTTATCCTTTCTCTTCTATCACAACATATATAAAACCTCTAAATTATTAGGTCCTTAAAAAGATGGAAATTATATGATAATTTTTGTCTTAGCCTTCCATTAAGGTGTTTGGTAATAAGTCCAGCAGTGGGGTGATTATCGGCAGATCCATAGATCGGGTGGTCATCATACTATTGGATTGCCATTCATTATATGATGACATAATGCAACTTTCTTAAACAGGTAGTCAGGTTAGCCGGCCAAAGTCGGGCTTGATCATTTGTTAGCTAGAAGCATTAAGATCAGTCATGTTAATGGTTGGACCTAACTGGGACCTTCTTTAGCAGGTAGCCCAAAGGCCGATTGAAGTATTCCTGGGGCAAAATAAATTACTAGGAGTTGTTTGGAGAAACAACTGGTTATGAACCTACCTTTAGATGAGCATGGGTTGGCCGACCATAGTCAGGCTCATGTATTGTCTATTGGATTCTGGTACCCACTAAGGGATAAGTGTTATTCTTCGGATTGGAGGTAGAGGCTACCAGTCTGAATAAAATAGTGGGAGGAGCTTTTAGACAAAAGTCCATGTCTTTAAGTTTTAAATAATTCATATACTAAATAGTCTTGGTTTTCTCTTTTTCAGATAATGTCTACCAATCTGTCACTCCGGTCATTATTAGATAATGACAAGCTCATGGGACCCAACTTCGATAGCTGGTATCGAAGACTGAGAATTGTTCTCGAGCACGAATGGATCCTTTATGTATTAATGGATCCGGCACCTGAGGGGCCAGCCCCCACCGCACATACTGCAGTCAGGGATGCTTATCAAAAGTGGGTCTCTGACCGTACTACGGTGCGGTGCATTATGTTGGCGGCCATGAACGACGAGTTCAGTCACAGATTCGATGAGGCCCAATCGGAGGAAATCCTTCAAAAGTTGAAGGAATCTTTTGATGCCCTAGACGACATTGAAAGGTACAGGGTTTCCTCTACCATCTTCAATGCTCGAATGACTGAAGGGTCTTCGGTCACTGATCATATATTGTACATGATCGAGATGATCGAGCGCCTGGCCAAACTTGGATATCCATTCCATGAGTAGCTTGGGAAGGATGCGATTTTGAATTCTTTGCCTCCCTCCTACTTACCTTTTCTAGATCACTATAGATTAACAAGGCCTGTAGTCAACTACCATGGGTTGATAGGGTTACTACAGACTTATGAAAAGGATCACCAGCTCCAAAAGAGCTTGGTAAATTTAGTGGGAGGCAGTGCGGCAAGGCGTCATCCCTTTAAGAAAGGGAAAAAGAAAAAGAATAAAAGTAAAATGGTGCAAAGTGCTGGGCCCAGTCAGACTAAGAAGAAGGCTGACCAGAGTCAAGCAGAATGCTTCTACTGCAAGAAGCTGGGTCATTGAAAGAGGAATTGTTCTGCTTACCTAGCTACACTTGACCCGAACAGGCCGAAGAAGAAGAAGCAGCAAAAGGTTGCTGGACAAGGTATTTATATGATAAATCCTTGTTGTTTTTCTATTTGTGATACTACTAACTGGATATTAGATACTGGTAGTCCTTATCATATTTGCAATACATTGCAGGGACTACAAGTTAGTAGAAGATTTGAGAATGGTGAGAGATTTCTGAATGTAGGGAATGGAAGTCAAGCTCCAGTCCTGGCGTTGGGAATTGTCAATCTATTTTTCGAGTCATGTAAAGTTGTTCTTAGTGATTGTCACTATTGTCCATCATTCCTTGTAAATATCATCTCTGTAGGCCAGTTGGCCAGTAATGGTTATGAACTATTAATCAAGAGTGATTTTTGCAAAGTCATTATGAATGATATTGTGGTTATGACTGGACATATTAAGAATGGCATTTATGTTTTATCACAGCCTGTTGGTATAATGTACATTTCATGCAAACGCCCTAGATTAGATAATGTCAGTGATGCTTATCTCTGGCATTGTAGGCTAGGTCATATAAACAAGAATAGAATCAACAGGTTAGTGGGAGAAGGTCTCCTAAACGTTAGTGATTGTGAATCACTGCCAACCTGTGAATCTTGTTTACTTGGAAAGATGACCAAGTCACCTTTTACTGAAAAAGGTGTACGAGCCGATGACATTTTGTGTCTAGTACATACTGATATATGTGGACCAATGAATGTCGATGCCAAGGGTGGGTATAAATATTTCATTATATTTA
This sequence comes from Areca catechu, assembly GCA_021397845.1. NCBI lineage: Eukaryota > Viridiplantae > Streptophyta > Magnoliopsida > Arecales > Arecaceae > Areca > Areca catechu. The sequence continues at coordinate 7,335,922 of CM038041.1, read as the reverse complement.
CGGACGACCTCTCAAGGTACGGTTATGTCTTTTTGATGAGATATAAATATGAATCATTTGAAATGCTCAAACGGTATCGTAATGAAGTTGAAAAACAAACCGGGAAGCTTATTAAAATCCTTCGATCAGATCGAGGTGGAGAATATCTTTCTGGGAAGTTTCTGACTTATCTTGAAGAGAATGAGATTCTCTCTCAATGGACATCTCCTGGGACGCCCCAGTTAAATGGTGTGTCTGAAAGGAGGAATCGGACTTTGTTGGACATGGTTAGATCCATGATGGGATTTGCAACTCTGTCAACTTCCTTTTGGGGGTATGCTTTGGAGTCAGCATGCTATCTTCTAAATAGAGTTTTGAGTAAGTCTGTTAACAAAACTCCATATGAGATATGGAATGGGTGTAAGCCGAGTCTTTCACACCTTCTGGTTTGGGGATGTCCGGCTTATGTCAAGCATTTGGAGACAGATAAACTTGGACCTAGGTCTGACAGGTGCCTCTTTGTTAGGTATCCTAAAGAGTCTAAGGGTTATTTCTTCTATATGCCTGGGGAACAAAAGTTGTTCGTCAGTCTTAGAGCTACCTTTTTGGAAAGGGAGTACCTTACTGAAGGTGCTCAAGCTGCTAATGTTGAGCTTACTGAAGTTGAACAGATAGAAGAACCAAATCATTCAAGGACTGCTACAGAACCCGTTATGATAAGATCAAACCCTGAGCCTATTGACCAGTTATTAAGGAGATCCGGTAGAGTACCACGTCAACCGGACAGATACTACGGTTTTCTGGTCCGGGACGGTGATCCCGTTGAGCTCGATGAGAACAACGAGGATCCAATCACCTATATGGACGTGATGCAGAGGTCTGATTCTGAGTTGTGGCTGGGAGCCATGAAATTTGAAATGGAGTCCATGGAAATCAACAAAGTATGGACTTTGGTTGATCCACCTGAAGGGGTAAAATCTATTGGGTGCAAATGGGTCTTCAAAAGGAAACGGGGCGCAGATGGGCAGGTAGAGACCTATAAAGCCCATCTGGTTGCCAAGGGTTATCGTCAACGTTATGGTATTGACTATGACGAGACGTTTTCCCCTGTGGCAATGCTCAAGTCTATTTGGATTATGCTTGCCTTGGCTGCATATCTGGACTATGAAATCTGGCAAATGGATGTTCGAACAGCTTTTCTAAATGGTGAGCTAGATGAGGAGGTGTATATGATGTAACCTGAAGGGTTCACATCCACAGATGAATCTAAGGTATGTAAGCTTAGTAGGTCCATATATGGACTAAAGCAGGCGTCTCGGAGTTGGAAAATGCATTTTGATAAGTGTATCAAGACGTATGGTTTTGTTAGGAACAAAGAAGAACCCTGCATATATAAGTGGGCAAATGGTTCAGTAGTTGTATTTCTTGTACTGTATGTGGATGACATTCTCTTAATCGGGAATGACATCCCTGCATTACAGGGAATAAAGGTCTGGTTGTCATCCCAGTTTTCTATGAAAGACTTGGGTGAAGCTTCTTTCATACTAGGTATGAAGATCTATAGGGATAGATCAAGGAAGCTTCTGGGTTTGTCCCAGTCTACGTACATTGATACCGTGCTGAAAAGGTTCAGCATGGAGAATTCCAAGAAAGGCTATCTTCCGATAGGCCATGGAATTTCTCTTTCAAAGAAGGATTGTCCGACATCTCCTGAGGAAAGAGAATGTTTGAGTAGGATTCCTTATGCTTCGGTAGTAGGGTCCATCATGTATGCCATGACATGTACTAGACCAGACGTGGCATACTCATTAGGAATAGTGAGTCGATACCAGTCTGACCCAGGTGAAGCACACTGGAAGGTTGCAAAGACCATCCTGAAGAATTTGCGAAATACCAAGGACCAGTGGCTTCTTTTTGGAGGACCTGACTTGATCTTGTGGGGTATACTGACTCCAATTTCCAGTCAAATAGGGATGATAGCAAGAGTGTATCTGGCTTTGTTTTTACCCTGAATGATGGAGCTATATGCTGGAAGAGTTCCAAGCAGCACACTGTAGCAGACTCTGTATGCGAAGCGGAATACATTGCAGCTTCTGATGCAGCAAAGGAAGCTGTATGGTTACGAAAATCTTTTGGCAAGCTGGGAGTGGCACCTTCCCTGGATGGTCCTGTTCCAGTGTACTGTGACAGCACTGGAGCCATTGCTCAAGCCAAAGAGCCGAAGTCCTATCAGCGTACCAAGCATATTCTGCACCGTTTTCATCTTGTGCGAGAAATCGTGGAACGAGATGATATCGACCTTCTGAAGATCGACGGAAAGAAGAACCTGGCTGACCCCTTCACTAAAGCCGTTGGAATTCAAGAACTCAATGATTGTAAATGGAAGATGGGTATACGATACTGTTCTGATTGGCTTTAGTCAAAGTGGGAGTTATTGGGAAATATGTCCCAAAGCCAATTTCTACTGTACACAGTTGTACATTTGATGTAATTGTATATGAATAATATTATTAAATAAAATGTTTATTCTGGCAGTTCATCACAATTTCATCTTTTTGAAATGAGTTCTTGAGTGATGAAGTCCTTAGGACTATTTGTATGTGATATAAACAGGATATATCATATAGTCTTAAAATTGTTCGCGACCAAATGATACACTTATTTCAGGATGATAGTATATCAAGTATAGGTCGTTGTGTGCCATAGTCGTTGGTTTTCCTCTTAACCAAGGAGTGTGGAGACACTGGTATGGCATGCAGATGTTGTGTTTGATATTTCATCGAACGTGGCCCGTCTGTACTTTTTCTGCCTAGAGTTTTGATATGGACGTAGTTATCCCTCAGACATGAGATCGTCATGGTAGCTTGCGAGCAACTCACTGTACTTTGGTGCTGGACTATCTGAATTTCTAATCCAGGGATGGAAGTTTCTGGGTACATTTAAGTACTCGTGTAGCAGTGATTGAATCAAGATGGGATTGACCCCTCCAAAGTGTTTGGAGAGTGTCTCCACTTCATACGAGGTATGGTTTTACATATATAGATATTTTGCTTTGAAATGTTTATAGCATGAGTTCATGATTTCATAGTTTATATTAATCATTCATGTAAGATCTTGGGAATTCTACAAGCATGCTTAGATTAAATGATTAATCCTCTCGATCATGCTTCCGCTGCATGTTATTTTGAAAAAGTTTTAAAATAGAAAGCATGCCCGCTACTAGTTTTCCTTTCAGTACCAGCCCATGACTGGCAACCACAAAGCGACCATGCATACTATGGTCGGTCCTGCTCACGTACTAAGCCCATGGCTCAGCTATCCCACGTACTATCTGTCCGTGGCCGGCTCCTACGTACAAAGCCCATGGCTCAAGCTGTATAACCACGGTGCTACCGTAGCATGGCTAGACCAAATACCGTTTTTACTTCATTAACACTTGTCAAAACATATCTTTTATGACCTCTCGATAACCGGTATCGTGGTCCAACCCACTCGATAACCGATATCATGGTCCAACCCATTTTAATAACCGATATCGTGGTCCAACCCACTCGATATCCGGTTTCATGGTTCAACTTATTTAGCAATCCGGTATCATGGTCCAACCCATCTGGAAATCAATTTTCTTTATAACATCATGCATGAAATACCGACAATAATAATGATAAAACCACAATGTCTATCACAAGAAAATAACTATGCCACGCAATATAATACCACACGTGCAATTACATATATATATATGCTTAGATCAAGCCAAGCCATAATAATTTCATGCATAAAGGAATGATCGATACAGAATTCCTTACCTTAACACGCTATTCTTAGTATATCCGATATTAGTCAGTACCCGAATTTTACGCGATGCCTTCCTGCTCAATAGATTGATTCCCTACATTAATAAATAATTTAATTAATTAAAAAAACTAAATTCCTAAATTTCACGAATCTTGAGAAAATTCCTTGATTCTCTCTCTTCTTCCTCTCTCCTCTTCCTTCTCTCTCCTCCTTCTCTCTCCTCTTTCTCTCTCCTTCTTCTCTCTTCTCCTTCTCTCTCCTCTTTATCTCTCTTCCTTCTCTCTCCTCTTTCTCTCTTCCTTCTCTCTCTTCTTCTCTCTCTCTCTCTCTCTCCTCTCTCTCTCTCTTTCTCTCTCTTCCTTCTCTCTCCTCTTTCTCTCTCCTTCTTCTCTCTCCTCCTTCTCTCTCTCCTCTTTATCTCTCTTCCTCTCTTCTCTCTCTCTCTCTCTCTCTCTTCTCTTCCTCTCTCTCTCTCTCTCTCTCTCCTCTCTCTCCTCTTTCTCTCTCTCTCTCCTTCTTTCTCCTCTTCCTTCTTCTCTCTTTCTTTATTTATTTTATTTATTTATTTATTATTATTATTTATTTTTATTATTATTATTATTATTATTTTTTCCGGACTGTACAGAAACACCCCCACCTTTTTTTTTCTTCTCTTTTCTTTTCTTTCTCCCGAACAACCTTCCCCCTCCCCTGTTTCCTTGATCCGGCCAATCCGGCCTCTCCCCCCCAGCTGTCGGCAACCACTCCATGGTTGTCGCAGGGCCTTCACGGACCAAGGGCAGGCGGCGACGACGGCGGCAGTGGCGGCGAACGACCCCAAACTAAACCGAAATCCTAAAGAAAAACATCACGATTCTCCAAAAAAAAAAATAGATTTAATTGGAAAGGAACTTACCGGCAGTTGAAACCCTTCGCTGCTCACCGGAGAAGACAACGATGGTATGGAGGAATTTATAGAATTTGATTCGGCAACAGTGGAAGGAATTTAAAGAATTAACCGGTGGTTTCCTTGCCATTTGGGGAACAACCACCGCCAGATCGGAGTTCACTCCACCCCGGACTAGTCGCCGATCATTTCCACTCCCACTACGACTCTTCCCTCCGAGTCCTCCGGCGAGCTCCCCCTCCCCTGTTCCGTCTCTTCTCCGTTCTCTCTTTTTTTTTTTTTACTGGTTTGGGTTGAAGTCGGCTGGGCCTGCCGACTTCAGCCCAAGCCCGATATTATATTCTTCCATCGTTAAAATAATTTCATCCTCGAAATTTATGTACCTAGTGTTTCGAAAAGTTGTGGATCTTTTGTTCGCATCTCTGCTTCAAGTTCCCATGTAGCTTCTCTTTCACTATGATTGCTCCATTGCACTTTCACATATGGTATAGTTCTGTGTCGCAATTCTTGATCTTTGCTGTCGAAAATTCGTATAGGCACCTCCTCATATGTCAGATCCTCCTGAAGTTGTAAGGGTACGTAATCTATTACATGACTGGGATTGGGAATGTACTTCCGTAACATCGATACATGAAACACGTTATGCACCCCAGATAAAACTGGTGGTAGCGCTAATCGGTAGCCACCTCACCAACCTTATCTAAAATTTCAAATGGTCCCACAAATCTCGGGCTCAACTTGCCTCGCACACCAAATCGCATCACACCTTTTGTGGGAGACACTTTCAAAAAGACATAGTCACCGACATTGAATTCCAGCTCTATTCGTCTCTTATCAGCATAACTTTTCTGTCGACTCTGAGCAGTACACAATCGTTCCCTGATCTTTTATACCTTTTTCACTGTTTGTTGTACTATTTCTGGACCTAACAATTTCTTTTCTCCTACATCATCCCAATAGATAGGAGACCTACACTTCCTACCATATAAAGCCTCAAAAGGCGCCATCTGAATGCTGGCTTGATAACTGTTATTGTAGGCAAATTCTATTAACGATAGATGATAGTCTCAAGCACCACCCAAATCCATAACACATGCTCTCAGCATGTCTTTCAAATTTGGATGGTTTGCTCTAACTGTCCATCGGTTTGAGGATGAAAAGCTGTACTAAAACTTAATTTGGTTCCCAATGCTTTGTGAAGACTCTTCCAAAATTGTGAAATAAACTTACTATCTCGATCTGATACTATAGAAACTGGAATTCCATGTAGTCTCACAATTTGCTCCATATACAAGTTTGCTAATTTTTCCAGAGAGAGGCCGACACGAAAGGATAAGAAATAAGCTGACTTTGTTTGTCGATCCACAATCACCCACACCGCATTATTTTCCTTAGGGGTTTTGGGTAAACCTGTAACAAAATCCATGGTAATGTGCTCCCATTTCCACTGAGGAATTGCAAGAGACTGCAATGGTCCAGCAGGTCTTTGATGCTCAGCTTTTACTTGTTGACACACCAAACATTGAGCAACATATTGAGCTATGTCCTTCTTCATACCAGTCCACCAAAAGTTTTCACGTAGATCTCGATACATTTTTGTACTACCCGGATGCATTGTATATGCTGAACCATGCACCTCTTCCAAGATCTCATTCTTTGATTCTGAAAGCTTCGGAACACAAAACCTCTTACCAAATCTCAGGGTATCATCTTCATATATAGTAATTCAGACTGAGCGCCAGACTCAACTGTCCTAATTTTCTGAAGCTCTAAATCTTTCTTCTGAGATGATTTAATCTTATCCATCAGGATAGGTTGTACCATAATACTTGCTAATTGAGTCCCAGAATTATGAATTCTTACCTCAATCTTAGACCTCTCCAGATCCATTATAATGTGCTTTTGATTAGTAATTAAAGCCGCTAACTTACCTGGAGACTTCCTACTCAGGCATCTGCTACAACATTTGCCTTGCCTGGATGGTATTTGATATTCAGATCATAATCCTTTAATAGTTCCAACCATCTTCTCTGTCTCAAGTTTAGCTCCTTCTGAATGAATATGTATTTTAAACTTTTATGATCTGTAAAGATTTCACAACGACTACCATACAGGTAATGCCTCCATATTTTTAAGGCAAAAACTACAGCTGCTAACTCCAAGTCATGAGTGGGATAATTTGACTCATATGATTTCAGCTGTCTAGAAGCATAGGCTATCACCTTTCCTTTTTGCATTAAAACACATCCGAGATCCTTTCGAGATGCATCACTGTATATGCTGAAATCCCCTGTCTCTGCAGGAACAGTCAACACTGGAGCAGTGACTAACCGTTTCTTCAATTCTTGAAAACTTTGCCCACATTCATCTGTCCATTCAAATTTTGTTCGTTTCTGGGTCAGGTGAGTTAAAGGTATAGCAATAAGAGAAAATCCTTCTACAAACCTTCGATAATATCCTGCCATTCCCAGGAAACTACGAACTTCAGACACATTAGTAGGTCTCTCCCACTCTACCACTGCTTCCACTTTCTTGGATCCACATAAATACCATCCTTAGAAATAACATGGCCAAAGAAAGAATTTCTGTCCAACCAAAAGTCACATTTTTTAAGCTTGGCATACAACTTTTCCTCTTTGAGTATTTGTAATACTATCTTTAAGTGTTCCTCATGTGCTTGTAGTCTTCTCGAATAATCAGTATGTCATCAATAATTATTACTATAAATTGATCCAGATATGGTCTAAACACTCGGTTCATGAGATCCATGAAAACTGCAGGTGCATTTGTCGGTCATGTACCAGCCCATGACTGGCAACCACAAAGCGACCATGCATACTATTGTCGGTCCTGCTCACGTACTAAGCCCGTGGCTCAGCCGTTCCACGTACTATCCGTCCGTGGCCGGCTCCCACGTACAAAGCCCATGGCTCAGGCTGTATAACCACGGTGCTACCGTAGCATGGCTAGACCAAATATCATTTTTACTTCATTAACACTTGTCAAAACATATCTTTTATGACCTCTCGATAACCGGTATCGTGGTCCAACCCACTCGATAACCGATATCATGGTCCAACCCATTTTAATAACCGATATCATAGTCCAACCCACTCGATATCCGGTTTCATGGTTCAACGTATTTAGCAATCTGGTATCATGGTCCAACCCATCCGGATATCAATTTTCTTTATAATATCATGCATGAAATACCGATAATAATAATGATAAAACCACAATGTCTATCACAAGAAAATAACTATGCCTCGCAATATAATACCACACGTGCAATTATATATAACATATATGCTTAGATCAAGTCAGGCCATAATAATTTCATGCATAAAGGAATGATCGATACAGAATTCCTTACCTTAACACGCTATTCTTAGTATATCCGATATTAGTCAGTACCCAATTTTACGCGATGCCTTCCTGCTCAATAGACTGATTCCCTACATTAATAAATAATTTAATTAATTAAAAAAACTAAATTCTCAAATTTCATGAATCTCGAGAAAATCCCTTGATTCTCTCTCTTCTTTCCTCTCTCCTCTTCCTTCTCTCTCCTCCTTCTCTCTCATCTTTCTCTCTCTCCTCTCTCTCCTCTTTCTCTCTCTTCCTTCTCTCTCCTCTTTCTTTATTATTATTATTTATTAATTATTATTATTATTATTATTTTAATTAATAATATTATTTTTTTTCCGGACCGTACAGAAACACCCCCACCTTTTTTTTTTCTTCTCTTTTCTTCTCTTTCTCCCGAACAACCTTCCCCCCCCCTGTTTCCTTGATCCGGCCAATCCGGCCTCTCCCCCCAGCTACCGGCAACCACTCCATGGTTGTCGCAGGGCCTTCATGGACCAAGGTCAGGCGACGACGACGGCGGCGGCGGCGAACAACCCCAAACTAAACCGAAATCCTAAAGAAAAACATCACAATTCTCCAAAAAAAAATAGATTTAATTGGAAAGGAACTTACCGGCGGTTGAAACCCTTCGCTGCTCACTGGAGAAGACAACGATGGTATAGAGGAATTGATGGAATTTGATTCGGCAACAGTGGAAGGAATTTAAAGAATTAACCAGTGGTTTCCTTGCCGTTTGGGGAACAACCACCGCCAGATCGGAGTTCACTCCACCCCGGACTAGTCGTCGATCATTTCCACTCCCACTATGACTCTTCCCTCCGAGTCCTCCGGCAAAAACTTCGGCGAGCTCCCCCTCCCCTGTTCCATCTCTTCTCCGTTCTCTCTTTTTTTTTTTTACTGGTTTGGGTTGAAGTCGGCTGGGCCTGCCGACTTCAGCCCAAGCCCAGTATTACAACATTTGTTATTTTATTAGAAAACTGTAAAGCCACCTTGCTGTGTTTGGATGCAATACGGAATACCAAAGTGTACCTACTACCCCATCGACCATCTACTTTTACTTGGATTTTAGAAGTCTTTCTTTATTATTTGCTTTTTAATTGGGTTTCTAGAAGTCCCTCAGATTAGGAAAAGTGTTAGTCACTTATTTCCAAATAACTTCATAATTCTGTATGAAGCTCGGCCAACTGCTTTTTATACCTTCAACTTCATCTCGTGCACATATTGCCAAACATCTTGAGTTCTCAAAAGGAGGGGGCCATGGCTCCTCGTGCCTCTACGGGGCTCCACTGATATACAGGATCAAGATATTTAAATAATAATTTATAATTAATATTTTAGATGAGATCCTGGATTATATAATAGTATTGTTGCCGTCCGGATCGTCATGGTTCGTAGCTGCTGATGGCATCGAGAGTCGTGTGTCCGCCTGCTCGGGATGCCTCCGATGCCTCGGAACCTGCAAAAAATAGTGTCAGTGACCCGGACCAGGGATTCCGGTGGGGGCGCTCCGATGGTCAAGTCAGTGACGATCCAGGGAAACAGATCCTCCTGGTCGAGCCCCTCTGGATGACCTCCATGCTAGGAGTGAGTGTAGTGTGTATGAAAATGAGAGTGAACTAGGAGAGGTGGTGGCCGAAGTGGTCGTCCCCCTTGTCTGGCCTCTCTCCCTTGTTTCTATGTTTGCTTACTTTTGGCTTATCCTAGCTGGGTTTTTTACTTTGGCTTGCCTCGGGATCTTCCCATGCTGTCTGACGTGTGCGACGAGGTATCGTGCCGTAGACGGGACGCCTCTCCTGTCAGATAGCCGGGGAAGCTTCTATGCGCTTCTGACATTCCTTCTGCTTGCCCCTCTCCTGGGAGCCTGGCAGGACCTCGGTTGGTGGGCCACCGTTCTCGGGACCCGCGCTCTCCGGTTGGATCTTTTTCCTGGTCGTACGACAGGTTGGTGGAGGGCATGGTGCTTTGATGTGAGTTTCCTTTCTTGCTGGTGTGAGTGACAGCCGTGGACATTAATGGCGGCGTGGTGGGCGCTGTTGTACGACCCTCGGAAGACCGCCATTATCCTCGGAGGGGAGGCGCTGCTCCCTTGGTGGTTGGTGCCTCGGTTTGAGTTAGGGACCGAGCTGGAAAGGTGGGGCCTGCCTCCTGTGGGCTCGCCTCGAGGTAGCTCGGCAGGGCGGAGGAGGGCTGAGCTTTACTCCGGACCAGCGGAACTCGGCTTCGGACGAGCTCGAGCTGACGGAGGTGGGCGGGGTGCCGCCCAGCCCAGGGGACCCGACCTCGAAGGGGCTCCTCGTGGCGGAGGAGATTTGAGCTCGACTCCAGACCACGGGGCCCGACCTCGAGGGTCCGCTCGGGTGGGGCTTGTACTCGTCTCTGGCCTAGGCATCCCGACTCAACGGGGACCGACCTGGGGAGGACGGAGCCCGGGTTCGGCAGGCGGCCCCGTTGCTCCAGGGGAGCCCAGCCTGGCGAAGGGGCTCATGTTGGAAATCCATCATGACATCTGATGGGGACTCCACGTTAGTCTGTCCGCGTCATGTCAGCGATCTAGCCATATCAAGTATCATAACGGAATTGTCTATTTTTATATATATTAGGAAATATTACAGTATAGTTTTATTGGAATCGACTACATACATGTTATAATATTTATGGACAATTTTCATGGATTTGGATACTTTGTTTTTATTTGAGATCTTGTATGGATATAAATTTAGTTTCACATCGATTATTTGTTGAGAAACTTTGGATATTTATATAAAATAAAGAATCTAAATAATATTATTCGATTAGTCCTTTTGGATAAGGTTTTGCATTGTTACGTAATTGATTAACCATTCATCCTATTTAAGTTTTTTAACTTATTTTATATATATATATATATAGATTGAGCTAGGTTATTTATTTAATAAAATGATGGATTTGGAACTGGATTTTTAAACTGTTGCCGCTCTCGCCGCCGCACACGTGCCTCGGATCGGCCGATCCTTCCTGATCGCCTGGCGAGGGAGCCTCCCTTCCCGCGGAGAACCTGCAACAAGGGGTTAGAGGACCCTGGCCGGGATCCCGGCGAGGGAGCTCCGACGGTCAAGTCAGTAGACGACGAGAAGGAACAGACTCTCCAGCCCGACCCTCTAAAGGGTTCCAGACTTAGAGAGTTAACTGGTGAAGGAAACGCTCTGGGGACCAGAATCTCGGCTGGGCCTCCTTGCCGAGCTCACACCCAGTGTTCCCCTCTCGGGATTTCCGGTTTCTCCCTCGGAGCAAGGCCTTGTGCCGGTGCTTCCTCCTTGTCCCCAAGCTAATTGGCTTACCTCGTCGTCCCCAGATCCTTCCTTCTTTATCCCCTTCCGTCGCGCATTTGTCTTTTTCCGTCTCGGGAACCCCCCCCCTGTCCTCTTCTCTTTTCCCTTTTCGGTGAAGGGTGCCAGGCGGCTTTCCGACCTCGTCCGCCGGGCCCAGCATGGGAAAGGCAAGGACAGAAGAGAAGAGGGGAGGGCGGCGCCGGCAGGGCGGCCGTCAGGCCTCGGGCCCGGTGAGAGTGCCCTCTTCCCAAGCATGGGCGCCATCTATTTATGGGGCCTGTGTCGTCAGGGTTGCGTCTCTCGGCTGCGGGACCTGTCGGGCCGATGCTAGTGATGTTCCGCGTGCCGCCGCCCTTAGTACAGGACGCCGTCTGGGATTCGTACGGCCCGAGGGATGGCCTCGGGGCCCGTCTCTCTCTCCCCAGGGCCCTCGCCGTACGAGCGGTCTGACCTCGGCCGAGGTGGGCCCGTCTCCGGGTGGCCACCTGGCGAAGGACGAAGGATCAGCAGACCTCGACTTAGGTGGACCCCTCCCGGTGGACACCTGGCGAGGTGGCAGAAGGTCGCCTGGCTTCGACCGAGGTGGGCCCGTCTCCGGGTGGCCACCTGGCGAAGGACGAAGGATCAGCAGACCTCGGCTTAGGTGGACCCCTCCCGGGTGGACACCTGGCGAGGTGGCAGAAGGTCGCCTGGCTTCGGCCGAGGTGGGCCCGTCTCCGGTGGCCACCTGGCGAAGGATGAAGGATCAGCCGACCTCGGCTTAGGTGGACCCCTCCCGGGTGGACACCTGGCGAGGTGGCAGGAGGTCGCCTGGCTTCGGCCGAGGTGGGCCCGTCTCCGGGTGGCCATCTGGCGAAGGACGAAGGATCAGCCGACCTCGGCTTCGGTGGACCCCTCCTGGGTGGACACCTGGCGAGGCGGCAAGAGGTCGCCCGACCTTGGCCGACCTCACTTAAGCGGACCCCTCCGGCCCGGGTGCCAATGAGTGGTAGAGGAACTCCGAGCCGAGCTCGACCTCGGCGAGGGCGGTTTGCCTTAGGCAGTCGTCGTGTGGTGTAGTCTTGCCGATCCTGGCTTTGAGGATGTGGCGCTGACTAGGCCGGGGAAACTTACACGTGGCTCGCTCGTATTCGACGATACCTGAGCCTAGCCACGTCACTGTCACGGCTGTAACAGTTGCCCCCCAGCCCACCGTTCCGTTGGGGCATCGTAGAACGGAACGTCGGGATTAAATGCGGACATGACGTGGAGAGTCGAAGATCTTGCATCATAATTGCCATGATCCTCGTCGTCGTGGCTCGATGCGGCTGAAGACCTATGGGGAGCCGCCACGCGTCGCCCACTTGCCCATAATCAATGCGTCGCTTCGAGGCAGAGGCCGTTACTCTGCTAACGAGGCGTCGGTGTCGGGCGTGCGCCCATGTGGTGACCATCCAGTGGCCTGAGGCGGAATGACGGGTACGGTCGCTGTCGGTTGAGTTTGAAATGGAGGGGACTTTCCAGAACGAGGCCTTTTCCCTTGCTTCATGGGCGGTTTGCTGCAGGCTAACAACTCCTGTTGCTCGCGCTCGTCTGTGCATTTTCGGTGAGTGCCTCCTTCTTCTCTAGCCCCCCCCCTTCCTTCTCATTTCCTTTCCGATCTTCCTGTCATTTTCTTTTCTATGGCGCGCCGTCACCATGTCTCTTCCAACCCGGACGAGGCCGGTCCATCCCGGTCGAGGACTCCATCTTCTTCCTCCTCAGATGAGGAGGTGATTCCGGAGGAGGTCCGCCGGCGTTTGCAACCCTGGGGGATCACTATTGGCATCCCCAGGGGGATCCGGTCCCCTCCGTTGCACCTGCCGTGCCCCTCCGTTCCCTTCCTGCTCTGCCATCTCTTCCTGCTCCGCCTTCTCTGCCTTCTCTTCCTGCCGGTCCCTCCAGTCATGCCTCCACCATGACCGAAGGCGATCTTTCTTTGCTCCGGATGCCTATGGCATCCCGGGTCTATTCGTCTGTTTGCTCCGCGGTCCGGGGAGCGCGTCACCATGAGTGGCCCCGGCCGCATAGCTTTCTACGAAGACTTCCTCTTTGGGGTCTTCGGTTTCCTCTGCACCCTTTCTTTCTTTCCTTCCTCAGCCACTTTCGGCTCGTCCCGGCCCAGCTGGCTCCTAATGCCATCCGGGTCATCTTCTCCTTCATCGTTTTCTGCCACTTCCACGGGTTCGTTGCCCGTTTTTCTCTCTTCAGGGCCTTGTTCACCCTGAAGAAGTGCTCCACCGATGACGGCTGGTGGTACATTTCACCCCGGCCCAGGTGTCTCCGGTTCGACCTCCCTTCCTCAGTCAAGGGCTGGAAGAGCCGATTTTTCTTCGCCTCGGTCGACGACGTCGACTGGGCCTGGAGTGAACCGGACCGGTCCCCGAACCGGAATTTCCGAGTCGAGTCGGCGGACCAGGAGTCCTATACCCAGCTCCTGAGTGACGAGGTCCCGACGCTCGAGGTTCTGCTTTCTGAGCAGAATCTTTTTGAGGCCGGTATCAGTCCCATCCACGAGACCGGTGAGATTTGGGCCCTCATTGACCTCTGCCCCCCCCCCCCTTTTCTTCATAACTGAGCCGGCTGACCTTCTGTCTCTTTTGTCTTGCAGGGATGAAGTTTTCTTCGGAGAACCTCCTGGAGGGGCGGCCCAGCGGGACGTCGTAGAGATAGACAAGCCTGAGCGAAGAGGGCTCATACGGAGACGAGCCGGGAGGTCGTGGAGGCGACCGTGCCCCCTGGTTGCCGTCATTTCCCCCGCCCAGGCCACCTCAGGGCGGGTCACTGATACTTCGGCCGCGCGAACTGGCGGCGCCGCAGAGAGAGCTCCAGCGTCTGTCGCTCCGCCCATCGCCGGGCCCGTCATTGCTGCCATCTCGACAGCACCGTCTGTGGCGATCGCCGGCCCGTCGGTTGCGGCTTCGGTTGAGGGGCAGCTGCAGCAGGGGCCGGCCCGAAGGCTCCGGTGCCGGTGATCACTCACCGGGACTCGGTCATCCTCGACAGGGGGCTGGCAGAGAAGATGATGGAGTACGCTTCCACCGCCCGGACCGCCGAGCTCGGGGTGGCCGGGATTACGCGGACGCGCTGCTCGGCATCCTTCCGCAGCTCTTCACGGTAAGCCCGAGCTTCTTCCTTTTCCTTTTTCCTATCTCGAGACTTACCTGCCTTTGCTCTGACCTGTGTCGCTTTTGCCATTGCAGATCGGGAACGACGTCCTCCTACTGAGGAATTTTCTCTTAGGGAACGCCAAGAGGGACTCCGAGCGGGAGCAGAAGCTCGACAAGCTTGCGGCTGACGTCAAGGATCTAATGGAAAGGGCGCCGAGCTGCGAGCCGACAAGCAAGCCCTCCAGTCCGACCTGGCACGTTCCGAGGAGCGGAACAAGGAGTTGGAGGCCTCCTTGTCGGAGGAGCGGACCTCCAACCAGCGCCGAGCTGAGGAGGAGGCGGCGGAGAAGGCCCGCCTGCAGGCCCATTCCCAATGGCTGGGGCGCCAGCTGGAGGAGGCCCGGCGAGATGTGGCCGCGGCGAAAGACCGGATCGCCTACGTCAACGGGCTCCTGGAGGCGGCCAGGCGGGAAGCGCAAGAGGCCGTCCCCAAATTCTGGGCTTCCGATGAGTATACGTCGGAGGTCCGGGAGGCTGCCATGGACTCCTTCCTGAAGGGGTTCCGGATGTGCCGGAGAAGGTGGGGGCCTTCTTCCCCCAGCTGGACCTGAGCGGAGTCGTAGTCGGTGGCAGGAGGCCAGGAGGTGAGAGCAGGGCTTCCGGCACGGCCGGAGCGACACCTGTGGCACCGTCGACCAGCGATGCCGCGGCCCCGGAACAGCCCCAGGAGCCGGCCGCTGTAGAAGTCGAAGATGCAGCACCCGCGCCTCCGGCAGATGGCTCCGACCTCACATCCCAGTGATCCCGGCACTGTCTTTTTGCTTTATTTCTGCTGCTTTTGTTTTTTGTGGAGTCCCGGCCTGTCGGGGCTCCCAGTTTGTACCGACCACTTATGTTAATGAAGATCTAAGCTTTACTGAAACCTTGTTCGTTGTTTCGTCTTACTTTTCTCTTCTTTTCTTTCTGAGATGTCGATCTGGAGTACTTGAAATAACTGCAGGCCTGGTCCTCCCATTGCTCGAATCGAAGGATGGGGCCTGCTGAGTCGCGTTGCAGCAGGGCAAGCCTTAGGCGGGCCCGGCTTTGGGTCGCCTTCATGCTTGCGCAGACAACGCGGTTTCTGCACCGTCTTCCAGGCCGAAGCCCGGGACCTCCGGACGGAGCTTGGTGCCGCAGGCTTTCTCAAGCCTTGCGCGGCTCTCTGAGCTGTGCTCCGGGCTTGCGTGGGCGAACTGGGTTCGGCGCCACCTTCCAGGCCGAGGCCCAGGATCTTCCGGACTGAGCTCGATGCCGCAGGCTTTCTCAAGCCTTGCGCGGCTCGCTGAGCTGTGCTCTGGGCTTGCGTGGGCGAACTGGGTTCGACGCCACCTTCCAGGCCGAAGCCCAGGATCTCCGACTGAGCTCGATGCCGTAGGCCTTCTCAAGCCTTGCGCGGCTCGCTGAGCTGTGCTCCGGGCTTGCGTGGGCAAACTGGGTTCGGCACCACCTTCCAGGCCGAAGCCCAGGATCTCCGGACTGAGCTCGATGCCGCAGGCCTTCTCAAGCTTGCGCGCTCGCTGAGCTGTGCTCCGGGCTTGCGTGGGCGAACTGGGTTCGGCGCCACCTTCCAGGCCGAAGCCCAGGATCTCCGGACTGAGCTCGATGCCGCAGGCCTTCTCAAGCTTTGCGCGGCTCGCTGAGCTGTGCTCCGGGCTTGCGTGGGCGAACTGGGTTCGGCACCACCTTCCAGGCCGAAGCCCAGGATCTCCGGACTGAGCTCGATGCCGCAGGCTTTCTCAAGCCTTGCGCGGCTCGCTGAGCTGTGCTCCGGGCTTGCATGGCGAACTGGGTTCGGCGCCACCTTCCAGGCCGAAGCCCAGTATCTTCTGCTGAGCTCGATGCCGCAGCCTTCTTATTGAAGTTAGGAGGGAGTGTTTGAAGTGGGGAAGCTTTGTTACAGAAACTGGAGCCTTCATCACTGGTAGTACATTCTCAGGTTCGAGGAGTTCCACGTCCGGGGGAAACCTGCACCTCCCATCTCTTCCAGCATATGCTCCATGAGGGAGGGCTTCTGCCACCCGATATGGGCCTTCCCAGTTGGGCGATAACTTGCCACATTCCCGTGGTTGGGATGCTTCGGCGCGCCGGAGGACCAAGTCTCCGGACGAAAAACCTTAGGCCGCACCCGGGAGTGTAATATCTGGCTACACGTTGCCGGTACGCCGCCATTCGGATTCAGGCCCTGTCCCTTGCTTCCTCGAGAAGGTCTAGGTTGAGCATCATCCTGGCCGGGTTTTCTGTCTCGTCGTATTGCTCCACGCACAGCGTAGGTACGGTAGCTCGATCGGGATGACTGCCTCGCTCCGAAGATGAGGTGAATGGAGTTTCGTCGGTAGCCGTCCTTGGGGTGGTGTGGTATGCCCAAAGGATGCTGGGAAGCTCATCGGCCCACCTGCCCTTGGCCTGGTCCAGCCGCGTGCGGAGGCCCTGAAGAATGGTCCTGTTTTGTGACTTCGGCCCTCCCCGTTGGTTTGAGGGTGCGCCACCGAGGTAAAGCGTTGCCTGATGCCGAGGTCGCTGCAGAATCTCTTCGAATTCCCGGCAGTCGAACTGGCGTCCGTTGTCGTGACCACAGTGTGGGGGAGGCCGAACGGCAGACGATGGACTTCCAGAAGAACTTGGCGACGTTTGCTTCGATGATCCTTGCCAAAGGTTCGGCCTCGACCCACTTCGTGAAGTAGTCGATAGCCACTATCAAGAACTTCCGCTGGCCCGACGCCGGCGGGACGGGCCCAGGAGGTCCATCCCTCACAGGGCGAACGGCCAGGGGGCTGAGAGCTGAGAGATTGGGTTGAGGGTTGCCGCTGCACCGTGGCGTGACGCTAGCACCGGTCGCATTTCTTCACGAAGTCGGCGGCGTCTTCCTTCATTGTTTCCCAGAAGTAGCCCTGACGGAGGGCCTTGTACGCCAATGCCCTGCCCCCCACGTGGTTCCCGCAGATGCCTTCGTGAATCTCCTGGAGCATAAGCTTGGCTTCTGTGGGTCCCACGCACTTGAGGAGGGGGTAGGAGTAGGACCTTCGATACAACTGCCCGTCCATCAGGACAAACCGCACGGCCTTCTTCCTGATGAGGCGAGCCGCCTGTCGGTCCTCCGGCAGGGTCCGTTGGCGATGTACGCAGCGTACTTGTCCATCCAGCTGGGCTCCTGGCTGACCTGATGGACTCCACCGGTGCTTCGAGGCTTGGGACCTCAAGGCGCTCCACATGAGCGCGTCCCAGCATCGCGTCCGGCAGGGTCGCCAGCCAGGAGAGGGCGTTCGCACAGGGTGCGTCTCTCCCGCGAGGGATGTGGAAGATGTTTGAAGCGCGAAATTTGGACGCGCCCGCCTTGACGAGCTCCAAGTATTTCGCCATTTGGGGGTTGTGCGCGACGTACTCTCCGGACACCTGCCCCGCTACGAGCTGGGAGTCAGTGAAAGCTCTGAGGTTGGTCACGCCAAGCTCGCGGGAGACTCTCAGTCCGCAAGAAGTGCCTCGTACTCCGCCTGGTTATTTGTTGCGGGGATTGGAAACGAGTGCGCACTTCGGCGACGACCCCGTCACCGTTGGCAAGGATGAGCCCAGCTCCGCTCCCCTCCGGAGTTCGAGGCTCCGTCCACATGGAGGATCCAGGCGTCCTCTCCGGGCTCATCGGCGCCAACCTCTATCGGCTGGGCCGGGGGATCTTCCTCGGCTCCTTGCCCAAGCCTGCACACTCGACCAAAAAATCGGCCAGCACCTGCGCCTTCATGGCCGACCTTGGCCTGTATGCAATGTCGACTCGCTGAGTTTCAGTGCCCAGTTAGCCACCGTCCCGAAGTATCAGGTCGGCTGAGCACCGCTTTCAGCGTTGGTCCATCAAGACGGCGATGGGATGCGCTTGGAAATAGGGCCTGAGACGCTGGGCAGACACTATTAGCGCAAAAACAAGTTTTCTCGGGCTGGGAATACCTGAGCTCCGCATCTCAGAGGAGTTTGCTGGTATAGTACACCGGTCGCTGGAGTCCCTGGTCGTCGTTCGGACCAAGACAGAGCTGACGGCCTCCGGGGAAACCGCCAAGTAGAGGGCAAGCTCCTCCCCCTCCTCGGGCCTGGACAGTAAAGGTGGCGATGCGAGCGTCTTCTTTAGCTCCTCGAAGGCCCGCTGACACTCCTCGGTCCAAGCAAAGCCATTCATTTTCCTCAGCACCTTGAAGAAGGGACGGCAGCGATCCACCGACCTGGAAATAAAATGGCTGAGGGCCGCGACTCGGCCGGTCAGTCGTTGCACCTGCTTCTTGGAGGCGGGCTGCTCCATGTTCAGGATGGCCTGGACCTTCTCCGGTTGGCCTCGATCCCTCTTTGAGTCATCATAAACCCTAGGAACTTGCCGGCGGAGACGCCGAAAGCGCACTTCGCCGGGTTCAGCTTCATCTGATGGCGCCGAGGTTGCCGAACGTCTCCGTCAAGTCAGCCACGTGGTCCGAATCAAGTTTGCTCATCACCAGCATGTCGTCCACGTACACCTGCATGTTGCGGCCTATCTGGTCTTTGAAGATTTTACTGACTAGACGTTGATACGTCGCGCCCGCGTTCTTGAGGCCGAAAGGCATCATCCTGTAGCAAAAAGTCCCGCGGTCAGTTATGAAGGCAGTGTGCTCTTCATCCTCCGGTTTCATCCGGATCTGGTTGTATCCAGAGAAGGCGTCCATGAACGACAAGAGGCGATGCCCCGAGGTGGTGTCGACCAGTTGGTCGATCTTCGGGAGAGAGAAACTGTCCTTTGGGCAAGCTCGGTTGAGGTCGGTGTAGTCCACACAGATCCTCCACTTATCGCTACTCTTCTTTACCATGACCACGTTCGCCAGCCAGCTAGGGTACTGGACCTCTCGGACGAAACCGGCGGCGAGGAGCTTCTCTACTTCCTCGTTGATCGCCTTCTGCCTCTCCATGGCGAAGCTTCTCTTCTTCTGGCGGACCGGGCGGCAACTTGGGTCCACGTTCAGCCTGTGCATAATAACCTCGGGCGGGATGCCCGCATGTCGGCTGCTGACCAGGCGAAACGTCAGCGTTGGCGCGGAGGAACTCCAGCAAGCGGGTTCGCTCTTCCTCGGGGAGCTGGGCCCCGACTTGCACCGTCTTCAGGGGATCTGAACCGAGGGAAAAAGTCAGCAGCGCTCCACGGGCCCTCCCCTGGTTCCTTCTCTCTTAGATCGAGGTCGTCGATATCATGGGCGAGCTCCGCGCCCCTGGCGCCCGGGACTGTCTGGAGGCAGAGCGGGACTGGCTGGATCGTCCCCCTCATTTCTCCGAGCCCGGAAGGCGTGGGGAACTGCACCAACAGCCTCCTCGTGGAGATGGTGGCGTCCAGTTGGTTGAGCCCGGGACGCCCGAGGATGGCGTTGTAAGGCGAAGGAAGCCTGACGACGGTGAATGTTATTAGAACGGTCGCTTGCCAGGGCGGGGATCCGGCAGTGACCGGGAGAGTGATTTCTCCCTCGACCCCCACTGAGTCCCCTGTAAAACCTACCAGGGGGGTGTGCACTGGCTTCAGCTGTTCGGGGGACAAGTTCATCCGAGAGAATGCATCATAAAAAAGTACGTCAGCCGAGCTTCCACTATCCACCATGATTCGATGTACAGGATGCTTCGCGATGGTCATTTCGACCACCACGGCATCGTTGTTTACATTATCATTAATTTCCCTCCCTTTGGGAGGGATTACATTCTCCGGGACTTCCGGGCTCTCTTCGTTGCTCGGCCGGACCCGCGCGAGATCATGCCCACGGGCTTCTCTGTTGGGCGGTTGTCGATCGCAGGGACAGGTGGTAGGCCGCGAGCGGTCGCCCTTCGGAGGGGGCCTCGCTCTTGACGAACTTCCTGAGGTAACCCCTGCTGATCAGCTCCTCAATCTCCCGCTTCAGATGGCGACACTCCTCCGTGTCATGCCTGTGTTCGCGATGGAACTGGCAGTACTTTGATTTGTCTCGGGCGGCTCTCGGGTTCTGAGGAGGAGGTCGTCGGAGGTAGCGCTCGCCCTCGATTTCCATGAGGATCTTCGTTCGGGGTGCGAGGAGAGGGGTGTACCTCCGCTCGGGAGTGGCTTCGCTCCTCGGCTTTGGATTCGGGCGGAGGTCGGCAGATGGCCCGGGCCTCCGAGCTCCCGGGGTGTCCCTCGGGAGCGGCTTCTTTGGAGTCTTCCCGTCCAGCTCTCGACGGGTGCGGTCGGCCTCCTCCGCTCGGATGTACTTGTGGGCATGGAGGAGGAGCTCGGAGTACGTCCTGGGCGGCTTCTTGTCCAGGGAATAGGTTAGGCGGGACGTCTTGAGTCCGCGCTTCAAGGCCAGCATGGCGACGGGCTCGTCCAAGCTGTAGATCTCCAGGGCTGCGGTCTTGAACGGGTGATGTAGTCCCGGAGTAGCTCCTGGTCCTGCTGGCGGATGGAAAAGAGGCTGTCCACCTCTCTTGGCACCTTTCGACAGGCGTCGAAGTGCGCCACAAACTTTCCTTCCAACTGATGGAAGGAGCAAATGGATCCGGGCTCGAGACGGGTGAACCAGACTCGAGCGGCCTTCCGAAGGGTTGCCGGGAAGGCGATGCACAGAAAGGCGTCGGTGGCTCCCTGGACCCTCATGAGAGCCTTATAGCTCTCCAAATGATCCAGGGGGTCGGTGGTTCCGTCGTAGGGATCCACCTGCGGCATGCGGAACCGTTTCGGGATCGGTTCTGCCTGGATTTCTTCAGAGAAAGGGGGGGGGAGTCGTAGCCCGCCGGGTCTGCCGACGAGTTCTGCAGGTCGGCAAATCGGCGGGCAAACTCCGCCAGCTTGCGCTCGTGCTCCTCCAGGCGCCTCTCGGCCTGGCGCCTGATGGCTTCATCGGTGGAGTCTTTCACCGAGGCTGCGGGTGAAGGGGGCGCCGATCGGTCTCGGCGCGAGGTCTGGCCTCGGCGTCGCTTGTTGCGATGTGCCGTTTCGGCCCCATCGGCCGGGGATCGACTCTCGTGATTCTCCGAACCGGAATAGTTTCTCTTTGCAGGAGCTTGGTGGCTCCCCCGGGGGTGGAGATGGCCCTCGGGTGGGATGGCCTGCCCTGGATTGAGTGCAGGCTCCCACGCTGCCCCGCGGCTCGGGCCGCGGGGGTCCCTGGCTGAGGCTGAGTGGCTAGGAACCGTTGCTGATGCTGAAGCTGTCGGATCGCTGAGGTCAAGGTCTGCAGCTGCTGGACGATGGCCGCAAGGGATCCGTCCACCGGGGCAGGCTGCTGTGGAAGAGGAGGGGGAGCCGGAAGCTCCCTTTCGGGGCTGTGGCCCCCTGGAGGGGAGTGGACATCCCCCACACGGCTGGTGGACGCCTCACGACCACGAGTGACCACCATTGCTGGAGAGCGTGACACCTACAGAAAGATGGTTCCCGCTAGGGGTTAGTGTCCTGCCCCCCTACCTGGTGCGCCAATCTGTTGCCGCTCTCGCCGCCGCGCCCGTGCCTCGGATCGGCCGATCCTTCCTGACCGCCTGGCGAGGGAGCCTCCCTTCCCGCGGAGAACCTGCAACAAAGGGGTTAGAGGACCCTGGCCGGGGATCCCGGCGAGGGAGCTCCGACGGTCAAGTCAGTAGACGACGAGAAGGAACAGACTCTCCAGCCCGACCCTCTAAAGGTTCCAGACTTAGAGAGTTAACTGGTGAAGGAAACGCTCTGGGGACCAGAATCTCGGCTGGGCCTCCTTGCCGAGCTCACACCCAGTGTTCCCCTCTCGGGATTTCCGGTTTCTCCCTCGGAGCAAGGCCTTGTGCCGGTGCTTCCTCCTTGTCCCCAGGCTAATTGGCTTACCTCGTCGTCCCCAGATCCTTCCTTCTTTATCCCTTCCGTCGTGCATTTGTCTTTTTCCGTCTCGGGAACCCCCCTCTCCCGTCCTCTTTCTCTTTTCCCTTTTCGGTGAAGGGTGCCAGGCGGCTTTCCGACCTCGTCTGCCGGGCCCAGCATGGGAAAGGCAAGGATAGAAGAGAAAGAGGGGAGGGCGGCGCCGGCAGGGCGGCCGGTCAGGCCTCGGGCCCGGTGAGAGTGCCCTCTTCCCCAAGCGTGGGCGCCATCTATTTATGGGGCCTGTGTCGTCAGGGTTGCGTCTCTCGGCTGCGGGACCTGTCGGGCCGATACTAGTGATGTTCCGCGTGCCACCGTCCTCAGTACAGGATACCGTCTGGGATTCGTACGGCCCGAGGGATGGCCTCGGGGCCCGTCTCTCTCTCCCCAGGGCCCTCGCCGTACGAGCGGTCTGACCTCGGCCGAGGTGGGCCCGTCTCCGGGTGGCCACCTGGCGAAGGACGAAGGATCAGCAGACCTCGGCTTAGGTGGACCCCTCCCGGGTGGATACCTGGCGAGGTGGCAGAAGGTCGCCTGGCTTCGGCCGAGGTGGGCCCATCTCCGGGTGGCCACCTGGCGAAGGACGAAGGATCAGCAGACCTCGGCTTAGGTGGACCCCTCCCGGGTGGACACCTGGCGAGGTGGCAGAAGGTCTTCTGGCTTCGGCCGAGGTGGGCCCGTCTCCGGGTGGCCACCTGGCGAAGGATGAAGGATCAGCCGACCTCGGCTTAGGTGGACCCCTCCCGGGTGGACACCTGGCGAGGTGGCAGGAGGTCGCCTGGCTTCGACCGAGGTGGGCCCGTCTCCGGGTGGCCATCTGGCGAAGGACGAAGGATCAGCCGACCTCGGCTTCGGTGGACCCCTCCTGGGTGGACACCTGGCGAGGCGGCAAGAGGTCGCCCGACCTTGGCCGACCTCACTTAAGCGGACCCCTCCGGGCCCGGGCGCCAATGAGGTGGTAGAGGAACTCCGAGCCGAGCTCGACCTCGGCGAGGGCGGTTTGCCTTAGGCAGTCATCGTGTGGTGTAGTCTTGCCGATCCTGGCTTGAGGATGTGGCGCTGACTAGGCCGGGAAAACTTACACGCACTACAGTAAAAACAGGATTATCCCGACCCTTTTCTGCCGACGCTTCGGTGAAGCGTTGGAAGAAATAGAACCCGCCGACGGTTTTTGAAAGCGTTGGCAAAACTGAAAGTCCGCCGACACTTTTAAGCGTCGGCAATTAACCCTGAGTTTTACCGACGCTTTTAAGCGTCGCCGGACCGTCCCGCTGAAATCCGGGATATTTGCCAACGCTTATAAGCGTCGCCGGAGTCTGGGACCTTTGCCGACGCTTTTAAGCATCGCCAGACTGGACATTTACCGACGCTTATAAGCGTCGCGGAGTCTTTGGCGACGCTTAAAAGCGTCGCCACAGTTTTGGACCTTTACCGACGCTTTTAAGCGTCGCCGTACTATACATTTATCGACGCTTTTAAGCATCGCGGAGTCCAGGAACCTTTCCCGACGCTTATAAACGTCGCCGGATCGTACATTTGCCGATGCTTTTAAGCGTCACCGAAGTCCGTGACCTTTGCCGACGCTTTAAAGGGTCGCCAAAGATTCCAGGACATTTGGCGACGCTTATAAGCGTCGCTATAGTTTCCTGGTTATTTAGCGACGCTTATAAGCGTCGCTAGAGTCAGGACTTTTGGCGACGCTTAAAAGCGTCGCCGGACTCCAAGAAACCCTTCCCATCCAACCCTAATTCTCTTTGCAGCCGCCACACCAACCCCCCCCCCGAACTCCTCCTCACCCTCCCTCCCCGCCTCCTCCTTCTCCTCCTCCTCCCCCCCCCCCACTCCTCCTCCTTTTCCCCCCCCTCCCCCCCCGCCTCCTCCTCCTCCTCCCCCCCCCCCCACGCCACCGAACAACCCCCCTCCTCCTCCTCCCCCCCCCCCCCCCCACCGAACACCCCCCCTCTCTCCTCCTCCTCCCCCCCCCCTCCTCCTCCTCCTCCCCCCCCCCCCACGCCACCGAACACCCCCCCTCCCCCCACCGAACACCCCCCCCCCCCTCTCCTCCTCCTCCTCCCCCCCCCTCCTCCTCCTCCTCTCCCACCCCCCCCCCCCCCCCACGCCACCGAACAACCCCCCCCTCCTCCTCCCCCCCCCCCCCCCAACCCACGCCACCGAACACCCCCCCCCCCCCCCCCAACTCCTCCTCCTCCTCCTCCTCCTCCGCTCGGTCCGCCGACGTAGCAGCCGTCCGTGATCTCCCGGTCGATCGAGCCGCTGCCGAACCCCCCCTCCTCCTCCTCCTCCGCTCGGTAAATTTTTTTTTCTTTTCCATCAATTTAGTCAGAATATGTAAAAGTTATGTTTTCTCACAATATAGAAGAAAATGTGCACCTGAGAAATTGGGGCTAAAATGAATGTTCCAATAATCTTTGCAAAACAGAATGTGATACCTTGATTTTCTGTGTGAATTAACATTTCTATGGTCAACTTGAAAGAATAATATGGGCCTGATCCTAGTCATACCATTCTAATATCTTTGTTCCATGGCACCTGTAAGATTTTTGAGGTATTATAGCATTGCTAACATGTTTGCTCATTCTTTTATCCCGTAAGTTTCTGTATATCTTTTGTGAATTAGTTTGAGACATTGGGAAAATTTATTCCCAAAAAAATTATAAGTTTGCTCGTGGAATTAATTAGTTGTTTCTTTAGGATCCCAGCTTATTGCATCAGATCCATACAACTTGTAGTTCATTTCTTGTTACATTTTTTATTCGTGGTTTTGTTGCTAAGTCATTTTTCCACGTAAGAAAGTTGCTAATGACACCTTTTTCATGTTAAAGGTTATGCAATAGCCTGTCTTTATCTCCTTGACCATTCAGAGAATTGTGGTGGATTACAGTTTTTATTAGTTATTTGTCTTTGACTTAAGCTCTCCTTGCTAGCCTAATCACTTTATAAGCTGCATAATAATTACAATTTGCACCAAAATGAGGACCTAACTATCTAAAGCTGCACTTATGTGGTGTTCTGAGGATGAATATAAAACTATAGCTTCAATTCTGGCTGTTTTCCAAAAGCAGATGAGAGAAATTTATTTTTGAAGTGCAAACTTGCTCCAATCCAACCTTGATTTCTTGAGTTGGCTGGCTCAACCTAAATTTTAAACATGTACTTACTGTGGCTAGATCTGGTTCAACAGAATCCAAAACCTAATTTGACAAATTTGTAGCCTATCTAGAGCACAATTCTGTTAAGCGATGGCAAATGGGGAAAAAGGTTGGTTTAAGGTGCATCACTGAGAGACATAAGTATAAATACGCTAAACAAACTAGATATACAATTTTTTTGTAAATCGCAGAGCAATGAAGGAAGTTTTAGAAGTGTCATTTGATGAGCAGAGTGATAAAGGATATAAAGTAGAGAAATCTGAGAGAAAAATGGATTACGTGGTTAGCTGAATTGTCAAGGAGGAATATATTTTGTTTCTCTTTCATTGCAAAAATTTAATCTCCAAGGAACATGGTGGATGCAGGGAAGCCATGCCAACTTTTAGCAAGTAATCACTATTAAAATGGTCGCTGGAAAATAACTGAAATCATGGATCCACACCAAGTTGTAATCTTGTTTCTGTCTCTTCAGTTTCTCATATGATTAATCTAAACTACATATCATCATCATAAAGAAGCATTTCATTTATCATAGATAACAAACATGAGGCAGTTTAGGTGCAATATTAATACTTCAGCATTACATTGCTCGAGCAAGCATATATTTGGTCCATACATAAATAAAAACACGACACTCGGTCACACAATGATTCAATAACATAGAGACAACAAGCTGTCACATACCCCATTGGCTTATTATGGCTTTTGCCATATAACGTCACTTCAGTGATGATTACTTCGATATCGAAATCTACTGCAACATTTTCGATAAGGTACAACTGGTTGATTATGACAAGTAAGTAGTTTGTAAGATGGTTTACATTTTTTGCATTGATGATTATGTTATCTTTTAAATTGCAATTCATTTCCGTTATAATTTGATTATAATGTTGACTGACTTATTTTTAAATAATGCAGGTTAGGTACACCATGCCTCGAAGGAAGCGATTAGCAGATGTACAGATACAGTTTTCCCAGATCGAGGCTGGTACTTCTTCAGCACAACAGCCTGAGGGCAGTCGATCAGTTTCACATCGGTCTGATGGCAGTCCCTCTATTTCTGCACATCAGCCTCAGGACGACGTTATTCCCTCCGAGTCCGCACATCACGATCCTTCTATGGATCATCCTGATGACGAGCCTATCATCGATGATATACAGATACAGGGTACATAATTTAATAATTCTATCTCATTTCAATTCATGCATATGCAATAGTTTTGATATACAATGTTCTGTATTTTTTTTTTGTAGATGGATCCGGGAGACTCAGGCGTAGGCGAGGACCCACATTAGTCCGTGATGTGTGGCAGTTACCTGAGGGTGAGAGGATAGTGATAGAGTGCAACAAGCTAGGACAGCCTATTAAGAAAGCTGCTAGCTTGTTGACTAGCTTTCTGGGGACAGTAGCACGCCGTGGTCAGCTATGTCCTCTGAATTATTCGAAGTGGAACGACATGCTTCCTGCATATAAAATAGAAATGCTACGAGTTGTGCAAGTAAAAAAATTAATATATTATTTTATATCTTAGGTTTTTAATAATTGAATTGCTTTTTTCATTTAATATTTATTTTATTGTTTAATTAAATTGTAGAGCAAGTTCGTTCTTCCTTCAGATTCATCTGATTTTGTGCTTAAGTCTCTCAATCACAAGTGGAAAGAATATAGGGCGAAGTTGAAGAGAGACTACAAGCTAGAGGGTAGGACAGAGGAGCAGGTTGTAGCTACCTGTCCTCCTGATGTTCACCCTCATCAGTGGATGGAGCTGGTGCACTATTGGTTCTCTGAGAGGGCACAGGTTGTGTAGCATCATCAAACACTTCGAAATTTATTAATTTTCACTTGTTATAATTATATTTATACAATATATAACATTGTTTTAATTTTATTTTGCAGACGTATTCTGATATTGGTAGAGCTGCACGAGCTGCTCAGTCTGTTCCTCACACAGCGGGGTCCAAGAGTTATGCACGGCTCAGGCATGAGTTTGTATGTTTCTCATCCCATAATACTAGTAGTATACTTTTAGTTTTAACATAATGTATCATCATGTATCATGCATGTGTCATGTATAATGGTACGGGGATATAAGATGTGTTATTTTAAATTTTTTTGTAATATTTATTCTTTATATAGGCTGATCAGCAGGGGAGGGAGCCTGGTGAGGTGGAGTTTTATCGGATGACTCACGTTCACCAGGATGGCAGTTTTGTTCGGGACGAGTCCAGAGATATATATGTATTTTTATTTATGTTATATTATGATTTATATTTATATTTTTATTAAGTATTAATATATGTATTTTTTGTCAAATATAGAATAGGGCTACCTCTATGATATCCGAGCGTGCTGGCGAGGGTTCATCATCTACACAGAGCAGTCGCATCGAGGCCGAGGTATTCTCGGAGTTGATGGGACCAGAGCGTCCTGGACGAGTGAGGGGTTATGGGATTGGAGTTACCCCTACTCAGTTATCTGAGGTGCATAGATATACTCGGGATACTAGAGAGAGTCATGATCAGTTACATGTTCGTCAGCTCCAGGAGGAGATAGCAGAGCTCCGACAGACACGTGATGCAGACAGAGCAGAGATGCAGACCATTAGGTCTCAGCTAGAGCATGTTACATCTGTGCTGCATATGTTCATGTCATCTCAGGTAAGTAATTTATTAATTTTGTATATATCTAATAATTGAGAATATATATAATATATGTATTATAATTCTTGATGTATATATTGCAGGTTCCTGGTGCATCTGCGAGCCGCAGACCTGACGACGACCAGCCTCCCACGGATCAGTGATGCTAGATGGTTTTTTTATTATTTATGTATGTCTTTTTGTTTATTTGAACTTGGATTGATATGTTTATATATATATATAAAACTTTTATATTTGGATTGTATTTGTGTTTGTGTATGTTGGATGTGATATGTGATACAAGTTTGAATATTTTCATTTGTTTGTGTATGTTGGATGTGATACAGGTTTGAATGTTTCTTTTTCGTAATGTATACAGGTTATGGGTTTGTATATATGGCTGTTTTTTTTTTTTTAAAGAAAAAAATTTACCGACGCTTTAAAGCGTCGCTAGTTTTGGATCTGGCGACGCTTTAAAGCATCGCTAAAACTGGAACTGGCGACGCTTTAAAGCATCGCTAGGCTTGGTGTCTAGCGATGCTTTAAAGCGTCGCTAACTGGCGACGCTTTAAAGCGTCGCTAGGCTGGTGTCTAGCGACGCTTTAAAGCGTCGCTAACTGGCGACGCTTTAAAGCGTCGCTAGGCTTGTGTCTAGCGACGCTTTAAAGCGTCGCTAGGTTTCAGTTCTAGCGATGCTTTAAAGCGTCGCTAAAACTGAAACTGGCGACGCTTTAAAGCGTCGCTAGGATAAACCCTAGCGACGCTTGAGAAAAGCGTCGCTAGAACTGAAACTGGCGACGCTTTAAAGCGTCGCTAGATTTGGTGTCTAGCGACGCTTTAAAGCGTCGCTAATCGGCGACGCTTTAAAGCGTCGCTAGGGTTTAGTATAGCGACGCTTTAAAGCGTCGCTAAATACCGACGCTTTAAAGCGTCGCTAGAATTGCGACGCTTTTCCCAAGCGTCGGTAAGTTGCGTCCCAACGCTTGCATAGGCGACGCTTTAACGACGCTTTACAAAACGTCGGGAGATTATTTAGCGACATTTATAAGCGTCGGTAAAAGTCAAAAAAAGCGCCGGTAAATCCCAGATTCACTGTAGTGACGTGGCTCGCTCGTATTCGATGATACCTGAGCCTGGCCACGTCACTGTCACGGCTGTAACATAAACTATTTAGTAAATAACTTGGATTTGGATTCATAAATTTTTAATTTATTTTGTACTTCAACCTGTCCTGATTGCTACTCCTAAGTCGAATGAAGCACTCGGCCCAGAAAAGTTTTCCCCTCCTATATATATATATATAGATTGAGCTAGGTTATTTATTTAATAAAATGATGGATTTGGAACTGGATTTTTAAACTATTTAGTAAATAACTTGGATTTGGATTCATAAATTTTTAATTTATTTTGTACTTCAACCTGTCCTGATTGCTACTCCTAAGTCGAATGAAGCACTCGGCCCAGAAAAGTTTTCCCCTCCATTTCAATCTTCAAATAAAAAGAAGAAAGACGAAAAGAAGAAAGTAAAGGGTGAAGAAGATGCACCATCCATGCCCACCACTACCCTGCACCCTATCATTGTACCCGCAGAGCGTTCCATGTGTTGAGATGGTGCAACGTCCGGTGCTGGTCATGAATACGAAGGAGCTGGGATTTACCAAAATCTAAAACAACCAGGCGACGTGGGACGTGCATGCACGTCCGATTGGATGCCTCCATGCTACGGTGGCGGTCAGTTAACGGTTGGGAGTCGCTTCCAGTCGGAAAAGAAAGCCCGGTTTTCCCGCGAAACGCGCGTCGCCACCCTCCCCCCACCTCTCTCCCTCCCTCTCTCTAACCAATTCCTCCTCCACTCTCCCTTGCCAGCTCTCCTCCCGTCTAAACTTCTTTTCTCCTTTCCTTTCCTTTATATTTCCCTTCTTGTTTAGGCGGGGTGGAGGTCTTAGATATTAGATTTTCTATCTTTTTTTTTAAAATTTCTCCCTGATATTCCTCTTCAAATTTTAGTTTCATAGTTTTTTTTTTTGGTGACTTGGTTCAATATTGAATCATTCTGCCAATTGATTCTTGGTGAGTTTTGCATTCCCTTTCTCTATAGGCTGATGATTGTTAGAAGATTTTTGTTATGGC
Source organism: Areca catechu (assembly GCA_021397845.1). Taxonomy (NCBI): domain Eukaryota; kingdom Viridiplantae; phylum Streptophyta; class Magnoliopsida; order Arecales; family Arecaceae; genus Areca; species Areca catechu. The sequence goes on along the minus strand of CM038041.1, from coordinate 7,305,656 downwards.
AATATGGTTGAATGGTTGCACCTATATTACATTGTCAAATTCTTGGGATCTCTATGATTCATATCTTGGAGACCTTTCTCATCCCTCTTGGTTCATTGATTTTTTTGGGTATTATTAAATAATTAACGTTAAATTATAATTGATCTGCTTGACAAGTGGCTATCTTTTACATGGAACCACCTGGCGAAAGGATGGAAATTCTTGCGTGGCTGCACCCTTTTATTTTGCATGTTTTATATATGGGCTCGTGTTCCATTGGAAACTATATAATTACTTTATCTGAAAAGGGAATGGATGTGCCACTGATCGACAATGAGTTCTTGTTATGTTTGCAGGATTGATCCATTTTTCATCATGATGGGGATTGGTTCTTTTTAAGTTGATCTGGTGAACAATCCTGTAAATAATTTGCAAAGGAGTTCATATTGTGGATTTTTGAGGACAGACAAATTTTGACATGTTCTGCTGTGGAGGTGCCGAGGAAGAGGCCTATGGTCCACCGGCTAGCCAACATGCTGCGCCACCAAACCGCAATGTTCCAGGTAGAATGTCTCCTTTGGTTGTCGGATCATTTACAGCATTTTGGAGTAAAATGTTTAGAACCAAAATCATATGTTCATCATATTTGAGACCAAGCTTGTTTCCCCCTTCATAAGGAGGAGTTATCCACCCAAAATATATATATGTATATATATTGACGATTTTATCACTTCAATAAAATCTTGGAAAAACCACTTGTTTGTCATTCATGCTTTCGGTCTTCAAAAAACTTGATGGATGCTATGATAATTTGGCAGTTGTGATAATGGTTATATATCGAAGGTTCTCAACTTGGTTTTATTTTTGTTTTTATTTCTTTCGAGAAACAATGACAGGTGTTTATTGGAATATATTTCATTTCATGGAATGATGCTTTGGGGTTTCTTGAAAAGTGAGTGAAGAGGTTGTCCTCAACATAACGGCATCACTGAGATATAAAGCCATGGAGGTTAATAATGTTAAGACCTTTGGTTGTCAATGTAGGGACCACCTAATATATTACCTTCTGGGTATCACAATATGTGATGTGGTTCTTGATTGCTTAAGGTATAATCATGATAGGAATGCCTCTGACCTTCTGTTTATTGAATTTAACTGATCCAACCTGTAAATATTGAAGAGAGCTCTGTTTCTGAGCTAGGATGGCTTTGCCATCTTTTTTCTAATATTTCAACATCATGAGCTAATAATTTATGTATCTTTTTATCAGAAAAACAAAACAATGCATCTTAATTTGCTTACGAAACTCAAATCTGGAAGTAGCCACAGCTGTTAGCTAACAGGTGCTAGATGTTGAAATGTAATCGATGGAGAAATGCCCTGCTTACAGATTAATCATCGACCCAATTTGTGTCTGTGGCCATCATAAGAAACAAACCTCTTCTCCCTCCATTCTTGCAGTGATCGCATAGATTCTCAACATATATGGATTTTGATTTGTATTGCATGCGTTTGCATAATTTTGATGATGGATTACAGGAATCATTGCTGACTGATTATATTTAGGTCATGATAGAGACCCAAGAGGGTCCAATCCTGCCAGAAGTGGTGTCCCCCAAAAAGCTTTGCCAATCGAGATACCGGCGATACCGTTGGCTGAACTGAATCGACTAACATCTAATTTTGGCGAGAAGTCTTCGATCGGGGAAGGTTCCTATGGTAAGGTTTTTCATGCCATTCTGAGTACAGGAGAGACTGCTGCTATAAAGAAGCTCGATCCTAGTGTCTCGAATGATCCTGATTCAGATTTTGCTGCTCAGGTAATCAATTCTTACATGTCTGAATCTGTTCATGGTTTGGCAGTAACTTCACATTTATCTGATTCTCTCTTTCTTGTCATGGTCGGTGCAGTTATCGATGGTTTCAAGACTTAAACATGAGTATTTTGTTCAGTTGCTGGGCTACTGTTTAGAAGCAAATAATCGGATATTAGTATATCAGTTTGCAACCAATGGATCTTTGCATGATGTTTTACATGGTAGTGGAGACGATTTTATACATTGTTAGGTTTTGCAAGATTTTAATGATCATGGTTGTTAATATGGGTGAAGATTTTCTTGCACACAGGGAGGAAAGGAGTGCAAGGTGCTGAACCTGGACCTGTCCTGAGCTGGAACCAAAGAGTGAAGATAGCCTATGGCGCAGCAAGAGGTCTTGAGTATCTTCATGAAAAAGTCCAGCCACCAATTGTTCATCGAGATGTCAGATCCAGCAACGTTCTTCTGTTTGATGATTATGAGTCTAAAATTGCTGACTTCAATTTAACAAACCAGTCTCCAGACACAGCAGCTCGTCTACATTCAACTCGAGTTTTAGGAACTTTTGGTTATCATGCTCCAGAGTAAGCTAGCTTCAGTACTTCCTTTTTCCCCATTTTTCTTCGTTATTGATAGGACATAGGAAGAGTAAACATTGGTGAAATTTAGAAAATTGAAACAAGTTCAGACTGACATATCCTGACCTTCATAGAAACAATAATGAAGCGGAGAACTTCTTATTTGAATTTTGATCAAATGTATGGTCTCCAATATCTTCGTGCAGCGGACTGTGGGTAGCTCTCACTAACAAACTAGAATCCTACAATAATAAACCGTGGATGATGAAATTTTTTTTTTCTTCTATGTTTTCTTATATGGTTTTTCTACAGGTATGCAATGACAGGGCAATTGACACAGAAAAGTGATGTTTATAGCTTTGGAGTTGTTCTTCTGGAGCTTCTAACTGGAAGAAAGCCCGTAGACCATACAATGCCAAAAGGACAGCAGAGTCTTGTTACTTGGGTAGGTTCCACTCTCAACAGTGTTATCATCACTATAGTTATTTCTTCTTTGCTGTCATGGAATATCGAATTATGTGATGATATAGGCAACTCCAAGGTTGAGCGAAGACAAAGTTAAGCAATGCGTGGATCCTAAGCTAAACAATGATTATCCACCAAAAGCTGTTGCAAAGGTATCTCATTGTTTTCCTCTCTACTTGTGGATTGAAGTGTAATTTACTTGCTACCTGTGGATGCAATCTTATGAGGAACTTTTTTATTCCCTCCTAATATTTTCCCCCTTTGGAGATTTGAAATCCTAGAGTATCTAATATGTTCTACGGACACATACATCTGTATGTGTTTGTGACGTTCAGATGGCAGCAGTTGCAGCACTATGTGTTCAGTATGAAGCTGACTTCCGACCAAATATGACGATCGTCGTCAAGGCTCTGCAACCTCTTCTCAGCAAACCAGGGGGAGACAACCATAACTGACCTCATAGGGCTGTTTTATCTCCCAAGTTATTATTGCTCATCATATATACCATCCTGATTCGGTTGTGTGTATCAAGCAAATTTTGTGGACAAAAACCAATAATACGTCACATGGTATATCAATGTATCATACAATTAACTAAAATAAAATAGAACTATTCTTCCTGGATGAAGCAAATGTTTGTTAAGTGGAGCACCACTTGTTTGTTTATTGCTGATGGTATATGTAAACAAAACATTGTATCCGAAACAATATGGTAAGGATATCTATTTGCGAATTTTATGCTGGTTCTTATAGTTAATTTGTTCCAAACACCATGCCACTTCGCTTGCATAAACTAGCTGAATATCTAGTCGAGGATGATCTTGTAGGTATTTTGCTATTTGAATAATGTTTGTAATAGCTCATTCATCAATTGAGCCTTGACATCATGACATGGAGGCTGAGTTCAGTTCATTTTATAATCAAATGAACGATGTATTTCATTTGAAATATAGACATAACTAATTCACTATTCCAGCAGCCTCTTGGCCCTAATGGGTTCGGAAGTTGCAAAACCACTGTCCCTCATCATCTGCCTTGTTAAACCCTCTTTTTCCGTGGGATCCAATTTGTTGTTTCATGAAAAGAGAGAACGAAAAGGAAAAAAAAAAAAAAAGTGCTAAAAAGAAAGTTAAGATATTGTTATTAGAATGATTTTTTTTAAAAAAAAAAAAAAAAAAGAAAATCGTCGCCTGAGAGATTCGAACTCTCGCGGGGAAACCCCATGTACTTAGCAGGCACACGCCTTAACCACTCGGCCAAAGCGACAATGCGACATAATTGAGAACCAAAGGAACAAACTGAGCAAAAGAACACCTGACCCCACCATGCCATCCATCACTGCCCCTCTCTCCCCCTCCGCCACCACCAGAATCCCCTTCGACCTTCGCCGCCTTCTGGCTCCTACTCTCCATCCTCTTTGCTCCTTGTCAGCCATCGTTGTGATGCAGGTCTACAAAGCACAGTGGCAACTGCAGGCATATATATATATATATATTATACTACAAACCAATTTATCAACCAAGATTTTGGTCGAGATGTTAGCTGAGCGGTGCGATGACCACACCAGAAAAATCTGAGAGGAAGATTTATCATGACCGATATGTTTCAGCATCACAATTCCGTGTGTGAGATCTGCGTTAAAACATTTTGTTGCGATGAAAACCAAGGGCTGTACACCTAAGAAATAAGACGGAGATCAATAATGTCCATTCCAACCTGGTAAACCTTTCCACGTCGCCTGGACGGTTCTTTTTCTGGTGTCGTGCACGTTTTAACGTTGGAAACCTTATCTGATCCTATTGTCGGCATCTGAGAAATTCTCGCCGTAGCAAAATTTTAGACTCCTCGGACGGTTTCCACCATTGCGTGCTCGATGTTCGAACTTATGAACCGTCGGAGACACAGTCCAATTTCGGGAAGCACCACTTCCTTCCAAGCTAAAACTTCTCGTCTAATTACTTGTACCATTTATACTCAAAATGCCCTGCGGATTTTTGTTTGAGATGTCTGTCACACGGTTTGCATGATACTGTGCTGGCTTCATTTGTGCAAGTACTTGCTAATCGTACCCCTCCATTAGAGTTAGTGCAGTCCACAAACCGGTGGATTTAGTTATCACCCCATGTAGCCTACGGATTTATTACAATTCACGCATACAGCCTTCGAGAATTTATACAATTCGATTTCAGATATGTCTATTATGTCATTATTATTTATTATTTGTTGTTGTATTCCTTTACGTGACTCATAAAAGATTGCTTGCAAGGCAAGAATAAATTGATAAAAATATGTATCAAATATTTCAACTAAACAACCATCAAATGATATTTGTAGTCATGGTTTCAGGCGGTGGCCATTGTGAAGTTTGATAACGTCACTGCCATTATCAAAACCTGCCAAAGTCTTTTCAACAAGGATATTTTAGGATGATAGTAATTCAAACTTCTACCTTGGTCAAGATAATTACTGCTAACGTGGCATTCCAATGGACGACTTGCAGGTGAGAGCTATATCAGACCTCGGATGGTTAATTATCTCCTTCAAACTCCCTGTCTCGCTTTTGCATTCCAGGCTTCTCACAACATTCCCAGATACAACCATGTTAAGCCTAGATGGATTGTTTTCCCAGCCAAGCGACGTTCTGTTGAAGGTGGCCATGTTTGTGTTGGTGCAGGCTCTGGTTTATCTCATACTATCCAAGTCATCAAACATCTTCTCAACCACCAAGACGAGATCTCTTAGCTTCAGGACTGTCCGATCGGTGAGCATCCGGCGCATGTTGGCTGCTCTGTCCGACCTACCTCCTGGTGGTGAGCCCTCACCTTCATCTTCTGCGTCTCCTGCCAGCAATCCATCGTCTCCTGCCAGCAATCCATCGTCCGTTCACAAAGATTAACTCATACTTGATGGCACTGGTTCTTGACAAATTTGGATCATTCAATTGGTATGGCCATGCCCATCATCATTTTGTAAGCTTTGATTTTCGCATATGAGGATCATTTGATCTTGATATAGGTTATGTATATGGTGTGCCACATTTGTTATTGGTGTAATAGACATGGAGCATATGGTTGGTGATATATTAGGTATGGTGGAGATTTTGTTAATTTGATGCATCGAGATTGGTGGTAATGTGACTATTGATTAATTCCTTGGTTGTATGACTTAGAGTTGCATGCTGTCTCTTTGATTATGGATATTTTTTTTCCTTGTTGGCTATGGGGAGATGATGGGCAGGTTTCATAGTACTTTGATATGAACATTGAAGATTTTGCATGCAAATTACTTTTTCTATACCATCTCTATTTGTTTGGGACATATCGAGATACAAATGAAATCAATATTCATAACATATAGACAAATAAGATATTTATGATCTCTACGTATTCCTAAACATAAATAAGTCTGGTGTAACCAATTAGATCCAGTCATGGCCATCCAAGAGTTTGCGCAGGCTAAAAGTTCAATGGCCTGGTCGAACTTTCGAGCCAAGCTGGGGCAGAGTGAAATTTACCTGCTTGCAACTAATAAACCTATAAAACATCACGAATACCACGATTTTATGGATGAAATAAAAAGAGTATATATTATCTATTAAAAGGCTTCAAGTACAATCAGTTTTTCCTCATGTAGGAGCTTCCTTTTGAAAGCAATTAAGTTTACATCTACATGATGTCAAGTGAATTGGTCCGCAGTCCCTAACCACCCACCGATGCGCAGCTACAGACTCTAATGTCATCCTCTGCTTTGGATCTGCCAAGGAATTCAGATGAATTAAAAATCATTCCAGCCAAACTCTAATGGATAAACAAGACAAGTGCAGGGCCAGCCAAATTAACCATACAATACTAAAGCAGTAGAAAAAGTAGATGACCCCATCAAAATGGGAACGCTGATAAGAGTTTTTAGCTCATTCAGCAGGTTTGTTCATTCCATGTGGAGCAAAGTTCCTAAAGATTTGAAGACTTCTAGTCATGTTAAAAGGTTAAGGCCACAAAACTACCAAGTATAACATGAACGACAACACAAAACTGACCTTTGCAGAGAAGTCCTTGTAGTAAATCCTTTAGATCCGGATCAAGTTCCCCAGGGAGATATAATGGACTATTGACTATCTGAAATCAGAGGAGTACACCCGCAATGAAAAAATAAGGTAAAAGAAATGCACTACCAAAGGAGCCTTAAGAAGTATGTACCTTGTCATAGGTATCTTCTAGACAGTCCCCAACAAAAGGACAATATCCGAGTATCATACAATATAATGTAACACCAACAGCCCATATGTCAGCAGTTTTACCATGGTAAGAACTGCCTGCTTAGAAAACATTCAGAACTTTAAGATATGTAGGACCTGAGAGAAAACCCATGTGCCTTAAATATCTCTATATTTGAAACTTAAGGATGAATATCTTACCTACACAACATTCAGGTGCAGTAAAAACAGGGGTTCCAGGTGACCTCCAAAGCTCATCTTTTCCGTCCTACAATAAACACAGAAGTCAATTAGGCTAATTGCATACCATTGACACCACTGATGAAGATGGACCAAATATTCAATCTGATCTTTGACATTGAAAGGACATAAAATCTCCATGAAGAGATTTAAATGAGCAAAGATTAACTACTAGGAGAAATTATATCTAGTGGCAAAAGGCTTGAAAATGACATGTTCTTAACTCATTCTCCCACAAAGGTCATCATCCTGAATTGATGCTCATTTAACATAGAAGCCATACTCACACAATATAAGTAAAGCCACTAAAAAGCAAACAAATTCAGAATAGTCTTAACTCTCAAGGAAAACTTATGCTATAAGTATATAAAATAACGAGAAAAAAAAAAAGAAGCCCGAATTACCTCAAAAGCATGGCTAACACTGAAATCACCAATTTTTACAGTTCCACTACCTGTTAGCAAAAGATTTTCAGGTTTGATATCCCCATGTACAATACCCTGCAAACAAAAAATAAAATTTCACCATCAAATCACCGTGATATGTCATTTTGTGTTAAATCCCAAACTGCATAACTGACATTTTCAAGAAAGTTTGTTCAATGTATGAGCCTGACAATTTTTTCTCTATTTTATCTTCATATAATTTTCACAGATGCATAGGTTTTATAATTCCTGATATTCCTTAAATGATTATGTGTCAGTTGGCTCAACTTCAGAGTCTACTCGTCTGAGCATAACAATAGATCATGCTTGTCAAAAAGATAGCATCTGGGTTTGTGAATTTTTACCTGCAAAAAGTTGTCCTAGTCACCTAGCTGTTTTAATTGTCATTACTATTTCACAGTATAACCTGCCAAAATTCCATTCTGAAGCAAACAAGCTTTGTCTGCAAAACAATAGTGCTTCAGACTAGCACCAAAATTAATGTTACAATTTCTCGTCTTCTCTTTTCTTGCAACCAACCGATTAGCAATCTATTATTATCCTTGTCATCCACATTCTCGACTCCATGGAGATCATCTACACCCCACTCAATGCATCTAAAGCTCTTCTTAATATATAAGATTAGCCTCAATTAAGGATAATATGATTCTCCGCTAGCTACATAACTTTTACCATATGAGACAATTGTTATGCTAGCTCTGAACCTAGCTTCCACTTTCTCTCTGTCTTCAGAGACAATACCGCTGTAACTCAAAAAATCTGCTTGCATATTAACCGGTAACATCAAATAACTTTTGGGGAAAAAAATTGCTTCTTTAGGTGATAAACAAGTACTTCATACCGAACCCATTAGGAAATGATGGTTATTTGAATTCTTCAATATACTGCACTGGTTATGTGATTAGAATGGTCAAATAAAATATTGTGGTGTACAAATACAAGGAAATTGGATGCCCCCAAATTCACAAGATACTTGTACCTAAAGAAAATAAAAAAGCAAAAGAAAACTTACATGAGCATGTAGATACATAAGCCCAGAAACCATATCTCTCAAATATCTCCTAGAGGTATCCTCCCCCAACCCACCACATGTTCCAGAGGCATTGCAAATTGACTTGCCTTCCACATACTCTAGAACTACACGACAAACAAGGTTATGTAGTGAAACAATAATTCATAAGTCCTTATAAAAAGTGCATTCAAAGATGGCCAGAACATAAAAACTAGCAGAAAAAGTATCATCAAGATACCTATATAAAATTGATCTGAGTCTGGGTCATCAATCACCTCAATAAGATTGATTATATTTGGATGTTCTAATATCTTCATGATTGAAACCTGGAGAAGGATAAAAAGAAAACTGAAAAACACCTTTAAAGCCTTTATACATCAGAATATACAGAACAAAACTCATATACATGTGATTGCATAAACTAGAATAGCTAGCAAAGATTTTAGCAAATAATACTAAAAATATGCATAAACAAACAGCCGTTCCAACAAGCTATGCTCAATATGTTGCATAGTTTATAATAGTTTTCTAGGAGCATTCCACATTTCATCTCATTAGTGCTTCTAAATAGGATGGTCTACAGAACATATATCAACATTTAACATGTAACCTACTAATCAAATCTGTCGATAAATGGAAAATACTCTCAAACAAGCATACACCGTCTTAGCATTTTATGGTGTCATCTAAATCACTATTCCTGGTTTCTGGCTTGCATACTAGTTTAGATTTCCTGATGGTCTAATGTCACATCAAAATATACAATATGAACTAAGAAGCTTCCAGATAAGTAACGAGAAGTGGGATCCTTCTTTAAAAGTATTAGTGATCGGAAGTATCAGATATTTTAAGTTATATTTTGGAAAATAAAGTTGAAAGCTAACAAGGTGTGATGTGGAAAATAAAGCCAGCAACCCAACTTACCCGGCCAACTTTCCCATCCCACTAATTTAAACTACTTACTCAACTGAGGAAGTCTAATAGTTTTAGGTTACATCTCAACACTAACCCATGTTCCCTTCTTCTTCCATGGCAGCTAAGTAGATGCTCTGCTCCATTACCACACAGCACCTTGCCTCTCTGTGAGCAGTAACCCATCAAAAAGGAACCCCATCCCTCTCTCACTCTCTCAGAAAAAAAGAGGAGGAATACTTTTTTATTTTTCTTATGATCATTTCATTTTCCTTTTTTATTGTTTCTTTTTGGTTTTCATGGTCTCTTTGGGTCTTGCAAGGTGCCATGTTCTTGACTGGTTTGGATATTGCTTTAAAAGATGCAATATTTCACTCATAATCTTCCTTAGCAAATTGGTCATATTAATATTAATGTCACCTCTTATATTAGGAAAGCTATAGTGCCAACAACATGTACAAGGGAGAATAGCTGCTCACACAGGTGATATAAATTTTCCAACAGGCATGGGAGTTAGAATTAACGTCTTGCCAAGTCGCACTTGTTATGAATGTTAGCTAATGATATTCATGAAGCCTAGTCATTATAGCATGAACCTTACAACTTCATACTTAGGTAAAGCACATGACAACATTGTAGTTAAAAACACAAAAAAAACACAGTGAAGTTCAATGCTTTCAGCATCTAGATGAAATCAAGATAAAACATAAAAGTACCTACCTCCCTACGGGCATCTGTCAAAGCTGTTGCAAAAGGAGTGACTCTCACTCTTGATAGTCGAGACTTGTAAAATGCCTACACAGGAAAGCAAACCAAAACATTGTAAAAGATAAAGAAATTATTTCTTTTATCTTCAAACTCTTAGATCATGATTAATAACATGAATTTTCATTTTGAAGCTGCTATTATTGATTTTGCCAACAGTTGTTAGCACAGCTGGTTGACATCTCTCTCCTAAGGGCTGGCCTTTGGAGATGTCACCTTGAAGGTGAAACATTACCACTGTATTGCTTATGCATGCATGCAAGCGAGAGAGAGTATTTCGAGCCAAATAATAGTAGGGAAATTAAGAGATTTCTTTACAACAACATAGAAAAGAACAAGATAAAATTGTGAGCTTACAGCATGAAAAAGAATCTTTTTGCCATAACTCTTCTAAAGTACATATAATAAATACAAAAAAAATATTAAAAAGCATTAGCACAGAACATTAACAACTTTATTCAAGAAATGCAAATAAAAAATTTACAATTGACAGAAAAAAGTATGCACAATTTGCTCAAAAAATAAAATACATACCTTAACTGCATATTGTTTTCCATCGACACTGCTTTGGTACAAAACCTATCAGATCATATGAAAGATTTAAGTATCCCATTAATGTTCAAACCAAAAAGTTTCCTAACGATAATTTGAAGATTCATACCACTCCACAGATCAAATAAAAAATTCATACCACTTTGCCATAGCTCCCACGACCTATAGTACACTCTCGAACATATTCATTTATCATTTTCCGACCACAAGAAGCCTGCACATATACATGAACAAAAGCATCAATATACTGGTTTTTCATGTATCCTAAAAAGACGGTATCCAAAGCTCTCTCATACAACTGAAATATGACAAACCGAAACATGATGAGTACTAATTGTAATTCTGAAAATGCTTTATGCGAAAATAAATAATCAAGCTCTTCCGTGCCCGTAGACTAAACCCAAATCCTAGAATTTCTCAACAATCACATTGTAACAATAAGTTCAACAATACGAGACAATCTTTTTTTTTTTTAATTAAAAATTATCAGAGTTATATTTCATACCTCATCCCTGGTGATATGGGTGGTTTCCTTCACAGGGCTTTCTCTACAAATCAACCGATTCTTTCCTGGAAGAAAAGGATCAAACTTTCTATTTCCCTCGCAAATATATCCATAAGGGCCATCGAAATCCCCATTTAGAGTGCGTTCCTGATCGAACCGGTCGTCGAGGAAGGGATCAATCTCCCTGTCAGGCTTCCCCAGAAAGCCGAAGCAACTCCAGCAACCCATTCCCCGACTAGAATTGGAAAACAACCAAGACATTGGAAGAAATCCAACCAATTTCAAGGAAATACCGACAAGAATCCACCCAGAGAAGTCCAAAGCAAGTTGCAGTAGATGGAAAATTCTCGTAGAAAAACTCCGTTTTCCAGCAACGAAGAGAAATTAGGAATTTGAGAAAACCCTAGAAAGAGAACGATTTTTAATCGGAGGAATCGATATAGGGTTTTTGGGGGGCGTACCTCCGAGGCGTCGTTTTTCTCCTTTTAGAAGATGAGGCGTTTTAGGCTAAGTTTACATAGAAATCTTTTTTTTCCCCTCCCTCTCTTTCCTTTTTTGAACCCTCCCGGTAGATTCCGTAGAATAATCGGCAGTTGCCCTGAACCGGCTCATAACTGCTTCTAGTTGTAACTGTGCATTCTCGGCCACTGGCGGCTGCGGTTAAACAAATATTTCTTGTATTATTAGTTTTATTATTATCGTTATTATACTAAAAAATCATGACCGTCTATCCTAACAAGTTTCTCGGAGCAAACATTTTTCCCAAAAAAAAAAAAAAAGAAAAAAAAGAAAAAAAGAAGAAGATACGCATGGTGATGAAAACACTCCCACCGTGATGAACCATACATCATGCAGAAGTATGGCTGAGTTCTCGAAAAAAGAATTTAAAGATTCCAAGGCATGGGGTTCCAAAGAGTATAAGATGGTTTTAGAGAGGAGAGAAAATTTTTAAGCGATTTTGAGAAATATTTGATGTAATTTTTAATTGTGATGTATTTTTCTCCCAATTGGATCAAGTGGAAATGTCATCACTTGTAGATAACTTAATTGCTATTGATACAGCTTGTGTAGTTGCACTTGACCGAGCCCAATGGCCTCTGCATGACAAGGATGACTTCTTCCTTGTGTCTTAGGTTGACTCTTTTAATAAAGAAATCTAATCATGTGATTGCCTATTAGATGGGAGGTTTAGTAACACTCGCAATCAGTATGTAATTTATATTCTATTTAGTATCAAACATTTTAAGCGTCGAACCCGGTACCTAGGTTAATCACTTGAATCGGCTGTTATAAAATAAATAAAATCTTTAATAAAATTAATATAATCATAAAATTTAATTATATTGATTTAATTAAATAAATTCATGTTTATCGAATAATAAAGTTTAGAAAATTCAAATGCACATGGGGTATTAGACGTTTGACTAACTAACTAACTACTTTATCAATTAAACTCAATGCCTGACCTGATTGATGCATCCTGCAACTTTACATCTAAATAAGAATTTTCTATGTATGCAAATCAGCATGAATGTGAAATATATTTTAACAAATATATATGGTTGATTGGAAATGGTAAGATTCATTCGTCAACAATTTGATAATCGAATAATATTATCACAGTTTTGTTAAACATGTCATATATCACCAAATCAACAATTCTATTCAATAGTAATTTAGTAAGAATACTTTTTATTAACTAGTTAATATAGGTTGCATCTTGACAATCTTATCATTTTGGCATTGGACTAGACCAGCCCACATTCAAGAACATGATAGGCTAAACACGTATCATGTTTCTGCTTGTGATTAACATTCGCATCTCAACCCATGGCTAACATCACATATAATACATTTCACATGTATTGGCTTGTCCAAATATCTTTCTTTTTCCTAATTTTATAATAATATACATTCAATTTACATAATTTATTATTTTGATTTGATTTTAGCATTATACTAGTTACAACCATGCTTCAGTTCGTGGTAGACCAAACACATACTGTATCTTAATCCAAGGTTGACTTGGTATATACATCATATTTTTTGCATGGCCAACCAATGTAGATGTTGCTTATGCCCCATCAATCATATTAGAGTCATGATTTGAATTCTATATTAGACTAATCATAGTCATCTCTGGCCAGTGGTAAGCCAAACTCCAAGACTAATCCAGCACACACATTATGTTTCTTGCATGGCTAACCAATCCATCGTCTATGCCCTATTAATTATGTTAAATCATAATTTTCCTTATAGAATATGTGTAATTAAGCATCAATTTATTATAATATGTTGGGATATGACATATTTAAACCTTTTATGTTGGATCGATTATAAATAAACTTGGTTAATCAAGAGGTACAAGACTGATCAATGTCCAAGAGGCACAAGGCCGATCAATGCCCAAGAGGCATAAGGCCGATCAATGCTCAAGAGGCACAAGGTCGATCAATGCTAAAGAAGCGCAAAGCTGATCAATGCCCAAGAGGCACAAGGCCGATCAATGTCCAAGGGTACAAGACCGATCAATGCCAAAGAGGCGCCAAGGTCGATCAATGTCCAAGAGGCACAAGGTCGATCGATGCCCAAGAGGCACTTAGGATGACTTAAATGTGCAACCGATTGATATCTAAGACTAATTTAATAAGTCAATCTTAGTGTTATGTTGACTAATCTGATAAATTGGTCAAAGAAGGTAAACAAAGAGGACTATAACGGATAACGATCAATGCACGTGCTAGTCCACTAACGAACTAACCTTTTATAGTTTTCTTAGCTGGATTCGGTTAGGATCATAGCCTATAAATACTGGTAAGTAAGGGGCTTCCGGGAGGTAAGTTCAAGAAAAAAATAGAGGAACTCTCGTACATACCCATAGCTCAAATTTTCTCTCAGATCTAATTTGTTTACTTTGGGTACTGTGACTGACTTGAGCGTCGGAGTGTCCCTCCACTGGAACTTTTCCAGTAAGAGGACTTGCTTGCAGGATTGAATGAGGAATGATTCAGTGATCAAAGGCATTCATCAGATAATGAAGAGGAGCTAGATCAATTAGCTGAAATCATCTCTAACAAATTCGATTCAAGCTTGGGCATCACAGTAACCTAGACACAACAGATTGGCGCGCCAGGAAGGGGCTCGATATAAGAGTTTTCAGAAATCTGAAGGGAAAGATAGTGAAAGGTAGAATATGAAATTTTCATGTTGAAGAGGTTCATCATTCTCCGAGAGAGAATGATCCTATCTTGGATGGAGTTGATGTTGCTCATGCTGGTAATTTGAATTAAGAGCAATTGGGTATTCTCTTGAATAAAATGGAGGTACTCACTACGGCAGTCCATAATCTCCAAGAAATGGCTACAAGTGAATCGCCATGACCCGCCGCTTCAAGGAGCAACCGACGATCTTCTCTTCATGTGAGTAGATGCCGGGGTCCAAGTCGACATTCACATTGTCAACATTCTTCAAGACGACACTCTTCCCTGAAACAACATCATCAATCTCACAATCATGTAGAAAGATGGGATAAGGGGAAGCGCCATCGATCTTACTCAAGGTCTTCTAGCAAATCAACCCGTGAAAGTGCTCAACGAACTCTAGACGCTGGAAAAACTGATCATTTTGCAAGAAAATTTAGAAAGTAGAAACTGCAAATCGTCAGGCTTGGCGAACAAAGGAAGACAGAAGATGTGGTTTCTACCTGTGACATCCTGCCTCCTTTCTCCAACAAGAAAATGGAGGAAAAGATTCCTCATCACTTTAAAATTCTTCAAATAAAGCCGTACGATGGATCAGCTGATCCTCTCGACCATCTGGGCAGTTTTAAAGTCCACATGCTAATCCAAGGAGCTTCGGATTCACTTCATTGCCTTGCTTTCCCAGCGACTCTTAAAAAGGTAGCGAGAATGTGGTACTCTAGCCTCCAACCAGGCACCATTCTTTCCTTCGGGCAGTTGGAAAGGCTATTCATTTCTCATTTTTGAACAAGTAGAAGGATGCCAGAAACTTTGATAGTCTTTTCTTTATTCAGCAACAAGAAGGAGAGACTTTAAGAGATTATGTGGCAAGATTCAATTCTGCTATGTTGAAGATCCCAGATCTCAATGAGCATGTAGCAATGTTTACCATGAAAAAGGGACTGCGAGCTTCTAGGTTCACATTCTCTTTAAATAAAAAATTTTTAGTTAACTATTCTGAACTGTTGGCCCATGCTTAAAAATATGCTCAGGCCAAAGAACAAGCCTTGAGACGGTGCCAAATAGAAAAAAAATCGACACCGACCAAGAAGAATATCAAGGATGATGGGCTCTGATCTCCTGGAGTCCGACCAATTCAACGGCAAGCTCCAAAGTCCAAAAACTTGATCGGCAGAAGCTACGCCAACAAGTTTGATGCCACACTCCCTTGACTCTTCCAAGAGAAAAAATATTGATGGAAATAGAAAAAAAAATTTCCTTCAAAGGCTAAGGCCAATGCGATCTCCGGCTGCTGTGCGTAACAGAGCTAAATATTGTCGATTCCATCGTGATCATGGACACACTACAGAAGAGTGTATCCAATTAAAGGATAAGATTGAAGATCTTATCAAACGCAGTTACTTGGGCAAGTATGTTCATAATCAAAATCAGAATCGATCGATTGAAGCAATGGCACCCAGGCCGACGGCCCCAAGAATAATTATCGATGGCACGGAGCTGCCCAATCAACAACCAATCGATGAAATGGTCAGAATGATCCACCACTAATCATGTTATGAAGATGGCAGAACTTCAAAAAGATTCTGAAGAAGCATTAGCTTCTCTAATAATGATCTACAAGGAATTCAAATGCCATATGATGATCCTGTAGTGATTTTTGCAATAATTGCAAATTATGATGTACGCCGAATTTGAAAGGAAAACTGTAGCGAGTATGCTTTCTATTTTAAAACTTTTTTAAAATAACATGCAGCGGAAACATGATAAAGAAGATTAACATTTAATCTAAGCATGCTTTTAGAAGTTTTCTATGCTACTTAACCCAAGTTCTCGTATGAATTGGAGACGCTCTCCGCTGTGGAAGATCCAGAAGGAGGTAGAAGAACTCTGCTTAGCCTCACACGTGTCCGGCCTCTACAGGTGGTTCACACCAGGGCTCTTTCAAAATCTACTTCCACTCCAAGTGCTAGCTTATTGTGGAACGATTTGATCGGAACTCCTTTTCTTCTTTCGATGTCGGACTCTCCGAATGAATGAAGAAACTCAAGAGGTGGAGAATGAGTTGTTGAAACCCTTCCCAAACACTCAATCCCAAGACCTAGATTACTAGGTACAAATATGCACACTCTTTTTCAAAGTCCTTACACCCATACAAAACCTAGAACTTTTTTTAGTTTCTTCCTTTTCTTCCCTTTTGATTTTTCCAGCATTTCTTTGCTGAATTCTTTCTTATTTTCGTCCTCCCATTTCAGCCCATTATGTAGGAGGAGAGGGAGAGGGAGAGTGGAGAGTTATGGATGATAATGGAGGGGTTATGGGTGGTTATGGGGAGTTATGGTCATGGGAAGTTACATAACTCCCCAAAACTGAATTTAAACTTATTTAAATTCAGATTAATGTCTCAATTAATTTCAGTTCATAACTAAAATCAATTGGGTCAAGTGTGCATACATTGGGTTCAACCCAATTGGACCCAAACCTATTTTGAACCAAATTCCATTTGATTCGTTCCAGATTTTTATAGCTCAATCAAATTGGGCTATCAAGTAATCACATTACTTAATTCACCTCCATGCATCACCAACTATTAGTGAAAAATTTTATGTCATAACTTTTGTGACATCAAGTGTCTACACTTGTGAAATCAACAAGTGTCGACACCTACACAAGTGTCGACACTTTCAAGAATATCAAGTGTCGACACTAGGGTAAAGAAAAATACTTTTCTTTTGTGAGTCCACGAACGATTCCCAATCATTCTCCGATCACTAGATCAAGTAGAAACCCCTATGGTGTGTGACCCCATAGGTTCGAACACTAAGCTGGTAGCACTGAAACATTTCCAATACCGGTCAAAGTCACCATCTAGCAATGACACCCGACGTCCGGATAGGTCGAAGTTGCAGAGCAACAATTAAGAACCAGGAGATATGAAAACCTTGTAATTAATCCCTTTGATCTCAATGCTCAGGAAGACTTAGGGTTAAACTGCCCAACCCATAAAGTCCATCAACAATTTGTCTCAACCTCATAAGTCCTGTAACACTTTACAGAGACTAACCTGGCCAAGGATTTGCTAAATTGAAAACAGTAAGATATTTGCTCCAAACATTTTGGAGGGGTCAATCCCATCTTGATCCGATCACTGCTATACGAGACTTAACTGTACCCAGAAAACTTTCCATCCCTGGATTAGAAATCTAGATAGTCCAGCATCAAAGTACAGTGAGTTGCTCGCAAGCTACCATGACGATCTCATGTCTGAGGGATAATTACGTCCATATCAAAACTCTAGGCAGTAAAAGTACAGACGGGTCACGTTCGATGAAATGTCAAACACAACATCTGCATGCCATACCAGTGTCTCCACACTCCTTGGTTAAGAGGACAACCAATGACTATGGCACACAACGACCTATACTTGATATACTATCATCCTGAAATAAGTGTATCATTTGGTCGCGAACAATTTTAAGACTATATGATATATCCTCTCTATATCACTTACAAATAGTCCTAAGTACTTCATCACTCAAGAACTCAGAAAGATGAAATAGTGATGAACTGCCAGAATAAACATTTTATTCAATAATATAATTCATATACAATTACATCAAATGTACAACTGTCTACAGTAGAAATTGGCTTTGGGACACATTTTCCAACAGAATCTTGATTGATAATGGAAGTTCCACTGAGATTTTACTTTATGATGCTTTTGCCAAGATGAACTTACCTTTTGATAAGTTACGAAGAACTCGTATGCCGTTAACTGGATTTGGTGGAAATCTCGTAGGAGTAGAAGGAGAAATAGTGCTTCCCGTGACCCTCGGAACAATACCAAAATAGAAAACTCTCCATCTCACCTTTATGGTTGTTCGGATGTCTTCAGTGTATAATGCTATCTTAGGGTGGCCCGTTCTGAACAAATTTCAAGCCATCGTATCTACTTATCACCTGTTGGTGAGATTCCTAACCCAAAATGGGATCGGAGAAGTAAGAGGAGATCAACAGATGGCTCATCAATGTTTAATGATTTAGAACCAATAACCCATCGGCAGATAAACTTCGGAACAAATAGATCCACGTGATCAGACTGAAGGAATGGGCACTCCAGTTGAAAGAACCAACTCTGCACCTTTGGTAAGAGATGATCTGACCAAGACTGTTCAAATTAGAAGCTCACTTAATGACGATCAAAGAAAAGAATTGATCGACTTCTTACTAAAGAATGCTGATATATTTGCATGGATGGCCGTTGATATGTTAGGGATTCCCCTAGAAGTGATCATGCATGAGCTTAAAGTGGATCCACTTAGTCGGCCAGTCCGTCAAAAGAAGAGGAATTTTGCTCCAAAGAGGCAAAAAGTCATCAATGAAGAAGTAGCCAAGTTACTTGACGCCGTGTTCATCAGAAAAGTTCACTATCCCGATTGGCTTGCCAACGTAGTGATGGTAAGGAAAGCCAACGGAAAGTGGAGGATGCGCATAGATTACACAAATCTTAATAAAGCATGTCCTAAAGATAATTTTTCCTTGCCCAAAATCGATCAACTTGTTGATGCTACGGCAGGACATAAGTTTTTGAGTTTTATGGATGCATTTTTTGGGTATAATCAGATATGAATGAGTATAGAAGATGAGAAAAAAATATCCTTTATTACAGATCGAGAGATATATTATTATAAGGTAATGCATTTTGGTCTTAAAAATGCCGGAGCCACGTATCAGAGATTGATAAACAAGATCTTTGAAGATCAGATTGGTAGGACCATGGAAGTGTATGTAGATAACATGATCATCAAAAGTAATTAGGCCAATGATCATATTAAAGATCTACAGAGAGCCTTTGATACTTTATGAAGACATCACATGAAATTAAATCCCACTAAGTATGTTTTTGGTGTGACCTCCAGAAAGTTCTTAGGCTTCATTGTTACAAAGCGAGGGATTGAAGCTAATCCAAAAAAGATCTGAGCCATATTAGACTGAGGCCTCTTGTTAGCAAGAAGGAGATTCAATAATTGATAGGATGGATTGCTTTGTTAAGTCGATTTATTTCTTGTTCGGCCGAAAGGTGTTTGCCATTCTTTAAAGCCTTATGCCACTCTAAAGAATTTGATTGGTCGGACAATTGTCAGCAATCATTCGAGGAGCTTAAAAAGTATCTGATGAGTCCGATCTTGTTATCTAAGCTAGAAGAAGGGGAAAGTCTATATCTCTACTTGGCTACATCTGATGAAGCAGTTAGTTCAGTATTGGTAAGGAAAGAATCCGATGGGTCGTACAAATCCATTTATTACATCAGTAAGGTTTTTCATGATGCTGAGACAATATATCCAAAACTCCAAAAAATTGTTTATACTTTGGTGATATCAGCAAAGCACCTCAGACCATACTTCCAGTCTCATCCAATCATCGTATTAATTGATCAGCCTTTAAGGACTATTTTACAATATCCTGATACTTCTGGCCGAATGGCAATGTGGGCAATAAAGCTGAGTGAATATGATATTACTTATCAACCTCGCTCTGCAATGAAAGCCCAGGTATTGGTTGACTTCATAGCCGAGTGTACTTGGAATAACAATGAAGATGAAGCTCAAGCATCCGTTAGAGCAGAGAAGACTGATCTTCCTTAGATTCTCCATGTAGATGGAGCTTCAAATTCTTCAGGTTGTGGAGCTGGATTGATTTTATCTAGTCCAAGTGGAGATGTTACAGAATATGCTCTCCGATTCTCCTTTAGAACTTCTAATAACCAAGTTGAATATGAGGCTCTTCTGGCTGGATTGAGAATTACAAAAGAACTAAATATTCAAAAATTGAAAGTACTATCTGATTCTCAATTAGTCGTCATCAGGTAAAAGGAGACTTCGAAGTTCGTGATGCAACCTTGGCCCTATATTTGGAAAAAGTTTAAGAGCTTAGAGCCTTGTTTGATTACTGGGATATCAGCCATGTTCCTAGAGCTGAAAATTCTCGAGCTGATTCATTATCTCGATTAGCCACTTCGATATTTGATTCAATGGGTTGGATTTTCATGAAACACTTGGAAGTTCCCAGTATCTCTAAGGATGATCAAGAAAAAGTTCTTCAGATTGAACCAGAACTAAACTGGATGAGCCTTATAATCGGGTATTTAACCAAAGGAGTTCTACCAGAAAATAATATGGAAGCTAAGCTACTTCGCAAGGCTGCTTCCCAATATGTCATCTTAGATGGTTCATTATACAAAAAGTTATTCTCTCAGCTACTATTGAAATGCTTGTCTCCTTCAGATGCTGAGTATGCTCTAAAGGAAGTTCATGAAGGTATATGCGATGACCATTTGGGAGGCAGATCACTGGCCTATAAAATCATAAGACAAGGATATTATTGACTGACTATACAGAAGGATGCAGTGGATTTTGTAAGAAAATGTGATCCCTGTCAAAGGTATGTAAATATACAAAGGCGTCCTACCAGTCAGTTGGCATAATTAACTACCCTATAGCCATTTGCTCAGTGGGGGATGGATATTTTTAGTCCATTTTCCCTAGTCTCTGGACAACGAAAATTTTTTATTGTAGCTATCGACTATTTTACCAAGTGGGTAGAGCCGAGCCTTTAGCCCAAATTACTGAAACTAAAGTTAAGGCGTTCGTTAGAAATGCCATCATATATAGATTTAGGATTTCCCATAACATCATTATTGATAATGGAAGGCAGTTCGACAATCAGAAATTTAGTGATTTCTGTACCCGATTCCACATTCTTCATAAATTAACTTTCATCGGATACCCATAACCTAATGGAGAGGTGGAGGTAACCAATCAGACCATCCTTCATGGATTGAAGACCTGATTGAAGAAGTTAAAGGACTTTGGGCCGATAAACTCAATTCCATCCTTTGAGCTTATTGCACATCTCCCCGATCCACTACAGGGGAATCTCTATTCAACCTCACTTATGGAAGCGAAGCCATGTTGCCCGTAGAAATTGTTCTCCGTTCTAGGAGAACGGACTGCCTAGAGGGGTCGAGTAATGCCGACCAAAGAAGAGTTGATTTGGATCTACTTGAAAGCTCCAGGTTACAAACACAATTAAGAACGACAGTGTATCAACAAAGGGTTGCTCGATATTATAATTCAAGAGTCAAGGCTCGAGTTTTTTGGCCAGGAGATCTTGTCCTGCATAAAATGGTGATATCCTGACCGACTGATCAGGGCAAACTTGTCCCAAATTGGGAGGTCCCTATCGTGTTACTGAAGTTGTGCGACCTGGAACTTGTCGAATTGAAAGCCTAGATGGCTATCAAATGACTCGACCTTGGAATGTAGAAAATCTTTGTAAGTATCATCAATAAAGAGATTTCTTCTTTTCCATTTTCCCATTTGAGAAAAAATATTGAGTTGATACATCTTACAAATTAAAAGGTTGGCCTGATATGCTAACCACAATCTGATAAATAGAGTTGGTCTGACCCACCATCGCATCGGTATATTAATATCGGAATAACCGATCAAGTAAAGGGTTGGCCTGATGCGCTGACCATAATCCGACAAATAGAGTTGGTCTGACCCACCATCTCAATGGTATACTAATATCGGAATAACCGATCGACTAAAAGGTTGACCTAATGTGTTGACCATAGTTCACCGCATTGATATGTCCAATATATTGGAAGGATGATCTAATATATCTGTCCTGAATTGATTGTTATAGCTGGCTTAATGTGCTAACTACTAAATACCAAAATGAAAGAAAAGATTTCATTGACAATCAATTAAAAGGGAACAATGGTTCATCATAAATTTATGATTACAAGTACTATTCGACTCTTTCTTAAACGGGTACTTCTTCGACTAGGTGAGCTATCGGATCATTGATCGGCTTTTTCGCTTCATCTTCTTTTATAATCTCATTTATGAAAACGGAGGAAACATCGAGATCAAGATATAACTTTTTGATCTTTTTGATACAATCTTCAAAACCGATCTTGTAACCCTCCACCCCTGCTTCGTCTATTTTATCATTAAAAGTTTTGGAATTTTTAAATTTTTTAATTTCGTGAAGGCTCTCTTGAATCACCGAAGTAGCCTTTTATTCCGCTTGTTCCAATTTTTGTTCGAGGAAAGAAATTCTCTCTTCCATACTGGACTTTTGGCACATCATCTCATCATAAGCACGAGTTTTTTCCTCTATTATTGCATCCACCTATTGGAGTTTCTTCCTCCTTTTCTGTGCATCGGCTAGAAGCTTCGTGGCTTGATCTTCAACCTTTTTTAATTGTCTCTTCAATGACAAGTTCGCTCCGGTTGCTTGGACTAACTTCAATTCCAAGGCTATTCGACACGCATCGGCCTTGTCTTTTTCTTCTTTGATCAATATCAACTGATTTCGGAGATCTATCTGAGAATTGGTTGATCGGAGCTAGTCTTCCTCGACCATGGAAATATCATTGATGAACTGACAAAAAGGATGAGGATGCTATTAAAACAAAAATAGAAAATCCTTTGAAGAAAGAACTGATATTTACCTTCAGTATTCCTGGATAAATGGAGGAGAAAATATCTCCCACTCCATGCCTATGTGTCGCTTCCCAATTCTTCCAAAGAATGGCAGATTGCAACACAGTCTTCGCCATTTTTGGGTTATCAAAACTTGCATTTGCAACAAGCATTTGGACACTGTTGCCGTCATCCGGATCAGATGATGCTTCGACGATCGGGGCTTTACCTTTTGCCATCGAAGTTTGTCTGATAGACGGACTGCTTTCTGGTTCTCTCAATGAAGGATCAGGTAGCTGTAATTTCTCTTCATCAAACGAAGACGCGACACATTCGAGTGATTCTTGCTTGGCAAAAATGCTTCTTGATAAGCAAGCTCTTTTTACACATGATCTTTGCTCTCTAAATCATATGGATTTAGCTCTCTTCTTGAGTGCCTGACGAAGTCTCTCGCTATCTGGTTTCATCTTCAAGATATGATGAAGGCTTCTTCAAGGTTTTTTGAAACAGAGATGTTCAAAAAAGAAAATGCTCAAAATACTTGAAGTAAAATTGGCCTGAGAGGCAGGCGTAAAATCCTAGGGATGGCAATAAAATCCAAACCCGTGGGTACCCGACCCGATTGGGCCTGGTAGTCAATGCTTTGACTAGGTTTGGGTAAAACCGGAATGCTTAACTTTGAATTTGGACCGGGACTGGGTAGATATACACCCGACCCGAACCCGGCCTGAATTATTTTAATATTTAAATATATATACAATTAATATATATTTTATTAATTATAATTATTAGTTATTAAATTTTAAAATACTTGAACCCTATACCCTAATCATTATATATATATATTGAATTATTTTTTTCATCCTATTCTATTCAGGGTGAATTCAAAACAAGAGCATAATTAATAGTTTACCAACTTCATAATATAAATTTTGATTGAATATGAAATTAAATGCTGTTGAACTAAAAATGTAGTTAAATTTTATTTGTTTAATGTATGTATAATTTATAAAATTATAGATAATTTTAAAGATGATAAAAATAAAAAAATATTTAATATGACTCAATTAGGTTCGGGCTGGGTAAACTCGATTATCCGATACTCAATTGAGATGGATCTGGATAAAAAAAATCTAGTCCCGATAGTGTTTGGGCCAGGTTTGAATAGTGTATTAAATATTTGGATTTGGGTTTGGGTAGTTATGTATCTGGCCCGAACCCGGTCCATTGCCATCCCTATGAAATCCCTTTATATAGAGAGCGCCGATGATCAGGATTCATGATCTAAATTTTGAAGGGTCTTGAGATTACGACACGTCTATAACCTCAATTTGGTGGGTATTCATATGTCGTTACTGATTCTCAGAAAATCAGTTATGGAAGGAGAAAAGATAGTATTTGGTTTGAATTTGAATGATGTACGATTTCTGGAATACTGACCGGCACGGTTTCGCGATCTGCAGGATAACTACCCTTCCAATAAGAAGGTGATATTTGGTGAAAATGACATGCCCATTTTATTATGGCATATCAAAATTAATATTGAAAATATCTCATAAAGATTCTTCTTCTCGAAAAATAGAGGAAGAAAAGATAAGTATTTGACAAATCTGACTGAAAGATTGGATTATCATAGACTCTGATAAGCCTCAAAAGTTAATGATATGTTGCTATGATTAACCTGAGGGCCGACTGATTTAAAGATCAGCTCCCTTAAGGGTGCAATGATTGATAATCTATTCTTTAGGAGAGTTGGGTAATTATATTTTTTAATAAACCTTTCTCATCAATGATGTTGGTTTATCGGATTTATTCGAAATCGATTTGGTCAGATCTTTTTGAATGCTTTAACGTTGTTTATAATCTGACAATGTCAGATAACCGTTCGTATTGTTCGAATAACTTCATACTTAAGAGATTTCTTTATATGGTCCGATGGTTCCATACTTAGAAAATCTTTACTCGTGAATGTTCGGACTTTTACTTATAAAATTGTTACTTATTGAGCAATTTACCATGTTTGGAATTTAGCTAGGATTCTTTCAAAAGGATGTTTGCCTTATTTGAAGTTCAACGGTCTTTATTTTAAAAAGGATCGGATAAATTGATTTATTATTTTGGTTTGCATTCATTGCATGGTCATACAGTTTAGAAGACAAGAATGAAAGAAAAGTTTTTCATTTCATATCAAAAGTAGGACAAATTCATATATCGGTTATATAAATTAACTTTCTACATTCTGTTCAACTATATTAACTTCTCCGATCTGCTCTGGAACGGAGACTGGTATTGCTTCTTCTTGAGTCGAGGTATTCACTGTCGGCTCTTCAAGTTGATGTTCAGCTTGTTCTTCAGCCTGGCCTTTTTTATCAGATCTTCCTCAATTTTGGAAACATCCAGGTCAGGGTAACATCTTTTTACCTTGGTTAAGTAATCTTCATAGCCAAAGTCATAGCTCTCGACACCGGTCTCGTGAAGCTTATCTTGGAAAGCCGATGATCTTTCATAGTTTTCAACGGCCTCGTGAAGCTTATCTTGGAAAGCCGATGATCTCTCTATCTCTTCTCATCTTCTCTCTCCTCTTTCTCTTTCTCCTTTCTCTTCTCATCTTCTTTCTCCTTATATTCTTTTTATTCTCTTTTCTTATCTTCTCTCTCATTTTTCTCTCTCCTCATCTTCTCTCTCCTTATCTTTTTTTCTTCTATTTTTTTTGCATCGAATAGGGGCCCCATATTATTATTATTATTTCCTTTTTCTTTTTTCTTCACTCTTTTTCTCTTTTTTTTCCTTTTTTTTTTCCTTCCTCCTCTTTTTTTTTCCCTTTTATTTTTCTCTTTCTTTCTTTCTTTCTTCTCTTCTCCCAAACCCCTGTTTTCATCCTCGGTTTGACCAAACCGGCAATCCCATGGCTACCGACGGCGGCCATGAAAGGTGGTCACCGAGAAAACTCGACGGGCCGGAGGTAGACGGTGGCGGCGTGGCCACCGGTGATCCACGGCCCCAAGACCATACTAAATCGAAACAAACCAAGAAAAACCCATTAATCTTTCCAAAAATTTAACTAAGGAAAGAACTCACCGATCTTGAAGGGCTTTTGGATGCTCGCCGGAGGGAAGGACAACGGTAGGGAAGGCTCTATGGGCTTGATCCGACAGTGGTGAGGAGAATTTAAAGGAAAACACTGGCAAACTCTTCTTACCATTTGGAGAAGAAAGACTTCGCCAATCGGAGTTCTAACTCACTCAAACCCCGTCGCGGACCACCCCCCTCCCCTCTATAACTCTTCCCTCGAGACTTCCGATGAAAACCTTGATCGGATAAGGGAGAACTCACTTCTATTCCGACTCCGCCGCCCCCTTCCTCTCTTTTTTTTTTTTTTTTTTTTTTCTGCGGCTTGGGTTGAAGTTGGCTAGGCCTGCCGACTTTGACCTAGAAAGCCCAAAAATCGGGTTTCACAAAATCATTATATGTGTTATTATTATTATTATTATTATTATCATCTTAACTATAGGCGAGAACTAAGATACAATTTTGGGACAGCAAAAAAGGAGCCAACAAATATACAATTATCCAACTTTATTTATTTAAGTTTTCAACTACAACGGGAACCCTGCTCATCAACCTCCTATTCACCTTAGCATCGCTGGAACGAATCACTCTCGGCAGGTACAATTAATTAACTCTGAAACAAAAACAACACTACTTAAGCTCAAATAACGACCAGAAATTAGGTTCATGTCCAACAGGAAGTTCTTTGAAGAAGGAATGAAAGAAAGAGCTGGTGCTCTGGTTGCGCCACTCTAGTCTCTCCCACCATCTTCTTTCCCCCAAAATCACTTGCATCTTTTTTGCACTCTGTAGCTCGAGGGGAAGCTTATTCAGCACCTTGCAATCATATACGAGGATCCTCTCCAACGAAGGGAATGCCAATGTGTTATCACAGATACTCACCAAGTTTTCAAGGTCATGTAGGTATATGATCTTGAGGCTGGGGAAACAGGCTGTTGGTCCACCACTCGCTGATAATGATGTTGATATCGCTTCATGAGCAATTACTTGTTCCATCGCTATGCAACTCTGTACATGTAGTTCTTGGAGGTATGGAAGTTGCAGAATCCATGAAACATTCTTGATGCACAGACAACCAACAATTGTCGATACCCGAAGGTTGGGGAGGCAAGCATGAGGCATCACCCCACTCCAAATGATCCTCTCCAACTTGGGGAGATTTCCCAGCCATAAACTCTCCAAGTGAGAAAGGCTCCAAGCCATCACCAGCTCCTGCAACCACTTGTTCTCTCTGAGTATAAGTTTCCAAAGTCTCCCTGTTTTGCTACTGCCAAGGATGGTGGGTGATAGATGGAGGGAGGTCAAGCCATGCAATTCTCTTATGCTGAGGGAGTGCACGGACACGTTGGGGAGATTTGAGAGCCTTTGGAGAGAGGGGATATCTTTTATTGTGATTCCAATAGCTGTCAGTCTTGTTAAGCATTCAATTTCTTCGGATTGCCAATCCCAGTGTGCGAAATAACTGTCAAACAGATTCGACACGCGCAACATTACCAGGCTAGATATCAATCCTCGAGGAATCTCCACGAGTTTCCAAGTGCTTTCCAGTTCCAAATACTTCAGTTTCACCAACTGTCCCATCTCTGAGGGCAATGATGAGATGTTTGTGAATGAAATATTAAGATGTTGCAGGTTAACTAGCATGCCAACCTCTGCTGGGAGTACTCGAATGCTAGTGCCGGATAAATCCAGATATCTGAGAACTGGCATGGATGGGAAAAGGCCAGTTGGGATCCTTTTGAGATGCTTGTTATCCCGTAACATTAAGAACTTGAGGTTAGGACAATCACAAGAATCAGGAAGCACTTCTATTTTAGTGTTCATAAGCGCCACCCTTTCTGCCTTGCTCCACTCATCCGCTCTTGCCTGCCTAGTGTTTGCTTGAACCAACCACTTGTTCTTATTGATTCCGTGATCTGAAGCTATCCATAAGGCCATGTCCCGCATTACATGATGCATTCTCACGTACCTATCAGCAGCAAAACCGGGCTCCAACAAGCATGCTTTCTTGAGGTTTTCTATGATAGAATGCCCCATGCTGTAAGTTTCATTGATGTCATCAAACTCATCAATTAGCCCAATACCCAACCAAGCCTTAATGATGTTATCTTTTAATATATCATTATTGTCCTCTGACCACAAAGAGCAAGACAAGAAGCATTCTCTCATTCTATCATCTCTTAAGCTATCATAACTAGCGCGCAAAAGAGAGAACAAGTCATCCTCCATACCTGAAATTTCAGCCAACCTTGAGCTCTTGAGCAGTGTTACTGTATGTTGCCACTCCTCCGGCGTCTTTTTGGTAGCCATGGCGCGCCCGATGGTGATGAGAGCCACTGGCAGACCATCACACTTTAAGGCTACTTCCTCTGCAAGGCTTCGGATTCTCGAATTCGACAAGGTATCTTCTCCAACATTCAGTTCGAACAGGCTCCATGCTTCCTCCCACTTCAGGCATTCCAGTTTCATAGTCTTGCTCGCTTGCATCTTGCCACAGACTTCCAGTGAACGTGTTGCAAATATAACCTTGTGCTTGTGCTCGCTGCTGCTCAACTTCCCAGGCCGTGGGATTCCTACCATCACTAGATCTAATAATCCCCAGAGATCATCTAACATCAACAAGAACTTTCTTTTTTTCAAGAAATTGAAGATAGCAGTGGCTCCCGACGTCTCGCTCTCATCGTCCTCAAGAACCAATCCCACCTCCTTGGCTATGTGCTGCTGAAGCTTCATCAAATCTAGAGTTCTACTCGCAACCACGAAAATCACATGGTCGAGCATGGTTCTTCCTATCATGTTATTGATACCTTTCAAGAGGGTGGTCTTGCCCACACCTGCCATGCCATAGATACCGATGATGCCCGCAGTGTCATCACCGAGGTAACTAAGAGCCTCCAGTAAGGAAGGCTCCTGGCCTACCACCATGGGTGCAATTGGCAATCTCTTTGACAGGATCATTGCTTTGAGATACAATACTTGAAGGTACCGTATTCTGTAGCTTCATCACTTGGTTACGCTTCTTGGCGGCTCTCCTGCTGAGTCTGTAGGTAGAGCAACAATTCCAAGAGCAGCCATGGTGGCCAATGGACTTCACGTCACCTTCAACAGCTAGAACCTTTATTAGCCACTGGTTCGCTTCCTCGGTGCCGATCTGCCGGTTTGTTTCAGCGGCTTCAATTGTCTTGTTGATTATATCCCTCGTACGTCGCAGATCATGTTGTAGATGGAGACTAATTTCCATCCTGAAAGTCCCGATTCATGTTCACCAATCCATGCGCGCAGGTGTGCATCGCGCGACCCAGGCCCAGGTGGTCGGGCGCTAGGTGTACGTTCCGTTTTTACATGCATGGATTTTGGCACGGTGACGTGGCTTCATATGAGGTATTTGTTTGTCTCGATCCAACTGCCCATAAGCCTTCTATAGAGATTGAGAGTTTAGAGTTTTGTATTTTTTTGGGTTCTTAGATGCCTACGAGCTCTGTTTCTTGTACTCTATATAAACAGAGGCTTTGAGGGTTTATGATTATTGATGAAAAAAATAGGGTTTTTCGAGAGGTTTGTAAGTGAGATTTCAGAGAGAATATCTGAGAGGTTTTGTGAGTACCTCCAGGTACATTTGAGAGAAATCCTGAAATATTTTAAGGGGATTAAAAGAGTTTATGAGAGAGAGTATTTTGAGGGTTTGTACCTGATTCAACTCTTAGTGAAGCCTTGCAGATCCTGTGCCGTCGTGGACGTAGCCCAGTTTGGGTGAACCACGTAAAATCCCCGTCTCTCGCTGGTTTTGATTCTTGTTTCTTGTGTTTTTCTGTTTATTTATTTATTTCTTGTTGATTATATCACAACTGCGTGCTTGGCCGTATTAATAGCGATCCTATTAGAGAAATTTTTTTGTTCCCTTCTTTTCAAATTGGTATCAGAGCCAGGTTCCTTTCTATTATTACGGTCGGATAAATCAACAAAGAGATGGCAGAAGACAATATCAAAATCGAGAAATTTAATGGTCACAATTTTGGATGGTGGAGGATGCAAATTGCGGACTACCTATATCAGAAGGATCTTTACCTTCCATTGGAGGGGGAAAAGCCGGATTCAATGTGCGACTCAGATTCAATGATTCTGGATAGGAAAGCCCTGGCCACGATCAGATTGTCGTTGACACCTTAAGTGGCGTATAATATTGCAAAGGAAAATACCACCGTGGATTTGATGACCGCTTTAACTAACAAAGCTGTATGAAAAACCTTCCACCTCAAACAAGATATTTCTCATGAAAAAGCTCTTCAATTTGAAGATGGCTGAAAATGGTTTAGTGACAGAGCATCTGAACAAGTTCAACACGATGATTAATCAATTGGAGTCGGTCTCTGTCACTTTTGATGATTCTTTCAGGGCTCTTCTTTTCTTGTGTTCCTTGCCAGAGAGCTGGGACAATCTTGTAATGACAGTCAGCAACTCGGTATCATGTATCCTTACATTTAATGATGCAGTTAGTTATATATTGAATGATGAGATGAGAAGAAATACCGTGGGTGAGACTTCTACAAGTACTGCACTCATGGTGGATACCAGAGGAAGATCACAAGAGAGGAAGAAGTCAGAGAAAGGCCGGTCTAAGAGCAGAGGAAAGTCCAAAGGGAGATTTCCAATGAAGTGTTGGAACTGTGGGAAGAAAGGTCACATGAGCAAGGATTGTTGGGGTAAGAAGAAAGAAAAAGATGCAGAGAGCAAGTCAGAAGGTCAAGAAGCAAATGTTGTGAGTACTATACGGCATGAGTTTGAGGATGTGTGCCTGTCAGCCGGCGATGGGGCAAACTCAGATTTGTGGTTTGTAGACTCAGGCGCTTCTTACCATTGCAGCTCTAAGAGACACCTATTTTCAGATTTTGTCCAAGGAGATTTTGGTCATGTCACAGTTGGCAATGGACAGCAGTGCAGAATTGTTGGTAGAGGAACAATTGTACTGAAGCCAGTGATAGGCGGAGAATTGAGACTTGCACAAGCCAGATACATTCTAGATTTAAGGAAAAACCTAATTTCTACCAGTCAGCTTGATGATGAGGGTTATGTATCCGTCTTTGGTAATTTTCAGTGAAAGATTACTAAAGGGTCTATGGTTGTTGTCAAAAGGAAGCAGACTGGCACTCTCTACTTCTTGGCAGACAGTGGGAGTTCAGTTTCAGTGGCAACAGGAGACACGGGTACAGTGACTACATTATGGCACAGGAGGCTCGGTCATCTTAGTGAGAAGAACTTGAGTATTCTACATAGGAGAGAGCTTCTACCTGGGCTAAAGAAGGTGAATCTAGAGTTTTGTGAAGAGTGTATCTATGGTAAGCAAAAAGTAGTAAGTTTTCAGTTAGCAAGAACTCAGAAGAAGACTGAAAGGCTGGAGTTGGTTCATTTAGATGTCTGAGTTCCAGCACCAATGGCATCATATACGGGCAATAAGTATTTTGTCACGTTTATAGATAATTTCAGCAAGAAAGTCTGGGTGTTTGCTATGAAGGAAAAGTCTAAGATTTTTGTCATCTTCAAGAGATGGAGAGTCATGTGTGAAAACCAGACTGGAGCAAGCCTCAAGTGTCTCAAGACAGATAACGGTGGTGAATACTGCAGCAGAGAGTTTGATGTTTACTGCATAGAGCATGGAATCAGAAGGATCATGACCGTCCCAGGGATACCAGAGTAGAATGGTGTGGCAGAAAGAATGAACATGACCATTCTTGAGAGAGAGAGGAGTATGAGGTTTGACTCGGGTCTACCTACATATTTTTGGGCGGCAGCACTGGACACCGTAGTATATTTGATCAACAGGAGTCCATCCAGTGCATTAGATGGTGGGATTCCAGAGGAGGTTTGGACAGGAAAACCTGTAAAAATTTCTTTTCTTAAAGTTTTTGGCTGCATTGCTTATTCTTTGATTGAGAAAGAGAAGAGGAGTAAGTTAAACTCAAAGTCTACAAAGTGTGTTTTCATTGGATACGGTGGCGATGAGTATGGCTACGAGCTCTGGGATTTCCAAAACAATAATATCATTCGGAGCAGGAATGTGGTATTTGATGAAAAGCATACTTACAAAGACAGGAAGGATGCAGTGGAAGAAAAGAAACAGAAGTTTATAGAACTCGATCATGTCAGAGATGGAGAGATTCCCCGAGTGCAAACTGAAGATGGAAACTTTGAGGATGTGGAGGAGGAAGATGTGGTTGAAGCAGACAGCCACATGCATATACCGGTACCTCAGCCGGAGTCCCCATAGTTGAGGAGGTCCACGAGGGTTACCGGGCCATCACAGAGGTATTCTGCTAATGATTATGTTTTATACACAGATTCTGGAGAACCAGAGTGTTTTGTTGAAGCCATGCAGGATGAAGCTAAGGTCAAGTGAGAGTTGGCTATGAAAGAGGAGATGGACTCTTTGAAGCAGAACAAGACTTGGGATCTTGTGAAGTTACCCGCTGGCAAGAAAGCTCTGTTCAACAAATGGGTGTACAAGATGAAGAATGAGGCCGATGGTACCAAAAGATACAAGACAAGGTTAGTTGTCAAAGGTTATGCACAGAAAGAGGGAATTGACTTTCAGGAGATTTTTTTTCCAGTGGTCAAGATGACATCCATCAGGGTGATTCTGAGCATGGTAGCAGTGGAGGATCTTCATCTAGAGCAGCTAGATGTGAATACAGCATTTCTTCATGGAGATTTGGAGGAGGAGCTGTACATGCACCAGCTAGAAGGTTTCCAGGTCAGGGGAAAGGAAGACATCGTCTGCAGACTGAACAAAAGCTTATATGGTCTGAAGCAGGCTCCGCGGCAGTGGTACCTCAAGTTTGACAGTTTCATGCTAGAGAAGGGCTTCACCAGATGCCAGTCAGATCACTGCATGTACTACCAGAGGTTCGTAAATAATGAGTTTATTATTTTATCCTTGTATGTGGACGATATGCTTGTAGCAGGTTCTAGTACGAGGAAGATTGAAGAGCTCAAAAAACTGATGGCAAAGAAGTTCTCAATGAAGGATTTGGGAGAGGCGAAGCAGATTCTTGGCATGAGGATCAAGAGAGATAGGAAGCAACGGAAGCTGTGGCTATCTCAGAAGGACTATGTAGAGAAGGTGCTGAAGAGGTTCAATATGGAGAACGCAAAGGTAGTGTCAACACCTTTAGCAGCACACTTCAAGCTCAGCAAGCAGTTGTGTCCAACAACTCAGGAGGCAAGGGATGAGATGATTAAAGTTCCATATGCCTCGGTCGTGGAAAGTCTGATGTAGCAATGGTTTGCACAAGACCAGACATCATACAAGCAGTGGGAGCAGTCAGCAGATACATGCAAAATCTAGGCAAGGAGCACTGGAATGCAGTGAAGTTGATCTTGAGATATCTCAGGGGTACATCAACTTACAGTTTGTGCTATGAAGGTGACAGTCTTCAAGTACAGGGATTTATAGATGCAGATCACTCTGGTGACAGAGACAGTGGGAGGAGCACCACTGGTTATGTTTTTACTGTCGGTGATACAGTAGTGAGCTGGGTATCTCAGTTACAAAAGATAGTGGTTTTGTCAACTATGGAAGCTGAGTATGTGGCGATCACTGAAGCTAGTAAAGAGATGATCTGGTTATAGAGGTTGATGGAGGAGCTCGGCAAGAAGCACAATTGTAATACGCTATGGAGTGACAGCTAGAGCGCAGTTCACTTGGTCAGGAATCCAGCATTTCATGCAAGAACCAAGCATATTCAGCTTAGGTATCATTTCATACGCAGTGCGTTGGATGAGGAGTGGCTGAAGCTGGAGAAGATTGAGTGTGCCAAGAACCCTGCAGATATGTTCACCAAGGTTGTGAGCAGAGACAAGTTGAGTTTCTGTTGCAACTTAGTGAACCTTTCCAAGAGATAGATCAGGAGAGTGCGGCACAGAGAAAGAAGGCGGATCAAAGGTTGATGTCAATTAATCTCCAAGTGGGAGATTGTTGTAGATGGAGACTAATTCCCATCCCGAAAGCCCCGATCCACGTTCACCAACCCACGCGCGCGGGTGTGCGTCGCACGACCCAGGTCCAGGCGGTCGGGCGCTAGGCGTGCGTTCCATTTTTACGTGCATGGATTTTGGCACGGTGACGTGGCTTCATATGAGGTACTTATTTGTCTCGATTCAACTGTCCAGAAGTCTTCTATGGAGATTGGGAGTCTAGAGTTTTGTATTTTTTTGGGTTCTTGGATGCCTACGAGCTCTGTTTCTTATACTCTATATAAACAGAGGCTGTGAGGGTTTATGATTATTAATGAAAAAAATAGGATTTTTCGAGAGGTTTGTAAGTGAGATTTCAGAGAGAATATTTGAGAGGTTTTGTGAGTACCTCCAGGTGCATTTGAGAGAAATCCTGAAATATTTTAAGGGGATTAAATGAGTTCTGAGAGAGAGTGTTTTGAGGGCTTGTACCTAATTCAACTCTTAGTGAAGCCTTGCAAATCCTGTGCCACCGTGGACGTAGCCTAATTTGGGTGAACCACGTAAAATCTACATCTCTCGCTGGTTTTGATTCTTGTTTCTTGTATTTTTCTGTTTATTTGTTTATTTCTTGTTGATTATATCGCAACTGCATGCTTGGCCGTATTAATAGCGATCCTATTAGAGGAATTTTTTTGTTCCCTTTCTTTTTCAGATCATCCATGGCACTGGTTAGAGCTGTGATATGGGCTTCGGGCCTAATGCAATATCCGATCTGCTGCTTAATTGGATGACATATCCCCCTTATGAAAATATCAATAAATGGCTCAAAAAGTGGGCTATATTCCATTACCAATTAGATAGGCGAGGACAGAAAGCCAAGAGTATGCAATCAGCTTCGCAAGAATCTAATGAGATCAGGCAAACTGGGAGAGGGGAACGGGGAACAAGGGAAAACAGTGAAAGAGGGATTGTTTAGTTGAAGAGATTTGGTGGTACAGATAATCTGGCCTCGGAAAGGCAAGGAAAAGTATGAGGTTGTCGTCGGAGGAGGAAAATGCTTGCACAAAACAAAAGAAATTAAAAACTGAATGAAACTACGGGGAAAGAGGGGAGAAGAAAATACATGGTGGTAGTTATCGATAATAAAAGAGGTCAATTAGCTAATCTGATCGGAGGTGCTGATCATAAATGAGAGAGTACCATTGACTACTATGAATAAAATCAAGTGGGTCTTGTGGGCCTTCTCTTATCTTAATTTTAAAAAATAAATAAATAAATAATAGAAGAAGGAGAAGAAGAAGAGTGCCATTGACCAGTCTGCCAGCTGCACCAGCTCATGTAGTTTCACCTCACACTAGCTGGATCCTGGGGATGGCAGGGCTATTAGCTTTATGCTTGATCATTGGATTGCAGATCTATCACTATTTCGATGGTCGACATTCATTGCTATGGATATTATTGACTCCATATCCATCCTCGATTTATTATTTATGGATGGTTCGCGTGGAATCCGGTACTAGTCACCCATGTTTTTGGTCATATTATAGGGGCTCGGGTCTTATCAATTTCTTTACCTATTTATACCTATATTGATATTAGGGTGTAGAGGACTTCCTCTATTCCGAGAATTGCAACATCTGATTTGCTTCCCCTGTTTAGCCATGCGCCGCAGAGGAGTCTTGATATTGCCTGGATTTGGAGGATTCGGGTTCACCCTAGGGTAAGCTTATTTTTATGGAAAGTGGCTTGGGGTTGTCCAGAGCATTCCTTAGCTCTGAAGGAGTGCATGTACCCCCACACTGCCTGTTTTGCAGGGAGGAGGAGGAGACTCTGATCCATGTTCTATTTTCATGTCAGCAAGCTATTCAGGCTTGGAGGATGGCCGGACTTGATGCACTATTCATGCATGTTGCTGATTATGTTGACCAATTTCTAGAGTTGCTTCGCCCTACCACTGGTCATTCATTGGCCACTTTCATAGCCTACATTGGGTATCACATTTGGCTCACCAGGAATTATTTTATCTTTAACTCTGCTACTTACTTAGACAGGGTCATAGTGGAGAGAGCTCGGATTCATGCAGATGAGTACTTCATGTCGACCATGGTGTCGTCAGAGACCTGGGGCTTCCGCGTCGCCCCTTGAGCGCCCTGTCGGGTTTTTATCTCTTGGGAGCCCCCTCCTCCGACCTTCTTCAAGGTCAACTTTGACGGGAGTGTTTTGGGCACTCACGGAGGAGCTGGCTTCGTCATTCATGGTCCGAGTCTCGGCATCCTTGCTACGGGAGGGCATATTCTCCTTGAGCCGACGATCTTTGTCACTGAGCTGTGGCGTGCCTGGGCTGGGATTGTCTATGCTCGGATGATTCTTTAGATTGACCATATCATTGTTGAGGGAGATTCCACTACTATTATCGTTTGAATTCAGGAAGTGAGGAGATCGAGGTTGGTGCATCCTCTTCTCCACGACATCGCGCTCCTTCTTCAGGGGTGTTCTTCCTGTATTATTAGATATGTTTATCGGGAGGCTAACTTTACGGCTCATCAGGTAGCCTCCTTCGTTGCCCATCACTCGAGCTTGTCCTGTGGACCGACCTGGGGCATGCCCCGAGGTCGTTTCGTGACATTATCTTTTCTAACTTTTTTGAATATATTCATGTTATATCTCTAAATTGAATGCATCGGTTTACCAAAAAAAAGTCAAGAGCAATGATACTGTAACATAATTTTTTAAAAATTCTTGATGCTAGTTGTGTTAGGCATGCCTTGCGTCGGCCCACCCATGCGCACGTGGTGCACAAGCGACACGTGGTTTATGAACTGTGCCATGCTTGTAGGCATGCAGTCCAGGTGGGTGCGCAATCTAATATATGGCCATGACCTAGCCCGCATGTGGCCTAGCATGCATGATGCACATGGCCTGGTGCGCACGCGCGGTCCACAACACCAAGAGGATTTTGGCACGGTCCATAGTGGTTTCACATAAGCCATGAGATTTTTTCTTGGTCTTTATCATGATCTATGCACATCTTTTGCATAATTGAACGTTGGTGCATGAAACCGGGTGCATTTTAATGGCTATAGGGTGTTCCAACACTTATTAGGCTTGATCAGCATGATTTGAGGCATATTTGATGCAGATTGGATGACTAGAAGTTTCCAATGGATGATTGGGAAAGGATTTGAAGTCTTTTCTGATGCGATTTTGGATCCTGTTTCGATCTCTATTTGAACATAGACTAAGAGCAGTAGCTATTATGAGGATCTAGAGAGCTTCCAGAAGGTATGGCAGTAGCAGAGAAAGTCTATAGGGGCTAGAGGGTCTTCTTAAAAGGTGAGAGCTTGTGAGAGGGATTTTTTTAGTTTCTTGTTGAGTTTTTTTTACAGGATGAGAGCATAACATCTTCTTTGTATTTTTTTTCATAGTGAAATCTTGCATGCACTATTGATTATGTTCTCTATTTTATTTTCTCTTATTCATTCTTTTGCGATATCAATAATGATATCATAATTTTGGAAATGGAGATTCTTTATTCCATATAAAGAGTTTTCCAATAAGTGGTTCAATGCAGGTAGTACTGCAACAACTGGTATTGGAGCCTTGGATTCTCTAGGTTATCCATGTTGATTGAGATTGAAGAAGATGGCAAGTGCAATCAAAGTTGATATCAATCAATTCGACAGGAAGAGAATTTCTTCCTCTAGTAAGCGAGGGTGAAAGATGTACTCATCCAACTGGGGTTGATTGATGCTCTTATATGTGAGGAAAGGCCGGTCATCATGGAGGAGAAAAGTTGAAGGTGGCTTCAAATGCAGGCGATGAGTATGATTCACTTATATTCACTTATATTTGGTAGATGACATGATGATCCATGTACTGAGTGAGACATTTCTGGTAGTGCTATGGACGAAGCTCGAGAAATTATACATGGCAAAGTCTCTTACCAATGTATTTTTTTTAGAAGCAATTCTATCAGCTACGAATGAGTGAAGGATAGAGCATGTAGGAGTATCTGATTAACTTCCAAAAAATCCTTATCGATCTTCTTAGTGAAAGTGAGAAGGTTGAACAGAAGACCAAGATGTTGTCTTGCTATCGTCACTTTATATTCCTTTGAGTCTTTGGTAATTGTTCTTCTAGTGGGAAAGAGCACTATCAAGATGGAGGTTACTTTGGCACTACTCCAGAATGAGGTTCTTAGGTAGAAGAACCAAGCCTCAAGTTCATATGAGAACTCAGTATTGGCATTCTTTGGAAGAGCTAGCGATAAAGGATAGAGCGGTAGAGGATTGCATTGTAGGCGGTCCAGGTCTAAGTCAAAAGATGCGAGCAAGATCAAGTGCTACCAGTGCGACGAGTTAAGGCATCATATTAGAGATTATCCACAACTCCAAAATCAGACAAGTGCTACTGCGATACTAGCCAATGGTAGTGACAGTGATGGATATGATGATGCACTTATGGTATCTGATGAGGTATCTTCTTCTTCCAAGCAATGGATTCTAGATTCTACATGTTTGCATCATGTGTGGTGCAGAAAGGAACTGTTTGACTCTTTAGAGAGTAGAGAGGGTGCTGTCCACCTACCAGACGGATTGAGTTATGCGATTAAGGATAAAGGGATATCAACTTAAAGTTTCATGATAGAACAATGAGAAAATTGGGTGAGGTCCAGTACATACCTAGCTTCAACAAGAATCTAATCTCATTAAGTAAACTAGATTCAAATAGCTATATGTGGAGAGCTGGTGATGGAATCTTGAAGGTTATTCAAGATAATAAGATTATCTTGCAAGGAAAGAAGTATAAATGATATTATCTCTTGATTGGAAGTCTAGTACGAGATAGATTCCCTGATACAGATAGAGCCTAATGCGAGGTGGAGCTTCAGGAGCAAGTAGATTGGGCATGAGATGAGAGACTTGAGAGACTCCAAAGGACGACAAGTGATATCTTACGGTAAAGTTCCTATTACTGCAGGAAGCTTCTCCGAGCATGTCTTAGGTTAAGGTGAACATAGCATACAATGAAGATGGGATCAAATGGCTTAGCTCAACTTCCATAAGTAGCAGATATTTATCCTAGGACATAAAGGCAAGATCTTTCAAGAGCTCTCAAAAGTCATGTGGAGGCCGAACATCTAGTCGAGGTAGGTCAAATTCGATTCAAGATAGGCCAAACATTAAGTCGAGATGGAGGTTGTTGGGTAGGCGTTGCGTTGGCCCACCCATGTGCATAGGCGATGCACAGTCCACATGCATCGGCATGCGGCCCAAGTGGTCATGTGGTCTAGCATACGGGCATGACCCAGCCTGGTGTAGCCCAACTCGTGCGATGTGCATGGCCTAATGTGCACATGTGGTCCATAGTGCTGAGGGGATTTTGGCACAGTCCATAGTAGTTTCACGTGGTCCATGGGGTTTTTTCTTGGTCTTTATCGCAGTCTATGCACATCTTTCGCGCAATCAGATGGTGGCACGCAAAGCCGGGCATGATCCAACGGTTATAGGGCATTTCGACACCATTGGGCTTGATCCAACATGATTTCAATCAAGAGCATCTGATGCAGATCGAACGACCAGAAGCTTCCAAGGGGTCAATGTCAATTGGAAAAGGATTTGAAGTTTTTTTTGATGTGGTTTTGGACCTTGCTTCGGTCTTTATTTGAACAGAGACTGAGAGCAGTAGCATTATAAGGATCCAGAGAGCTTATAGGAGGTGTGGCAGTAGCAAAGAGAGCCTATAGGGGCTAGATAAAGGTCTCTTTAAGAAGTGAGAGCTTGTGAGAGAGATTTTTAGATTTTTTAGTTAATTTTTTTGTACAAGATGAAAGTATAAAATCTTCTTCATAATTTTTTCTTATAGTGAAACCTTACATGCCCTATTGATTGAGTTCTCTATTTTATTTTATTTTCTCCTTTCTTTTGCGGTATCAATAACAACATCATAATCTTATAAATGGGGATCCGTATTTTATACAAGAAATTTTTTAATAAATGGTATAGATACAAATAGTACCATAACAAGTTGGAGAGTACATAATATAAAGTTATCCAACTAACCGATCGAACATCATTTAAAACATGATGAATAAATTTGTTCGGCCAATGAATAGAAAAGATATTTCACTAGATTAAAGTTATTTGAGGGTCCTCTCTCTCTCCCTTTGTTCTTGAATCAACTCAACAACCAAATTTTATTTGTTGCCAGTTAGGGAATGAATATGGTCGGTTAAGTTATTCAAGAGATGGTAAGTTACTCGCACTCCAAGCCATCTCTTTATTTACATTGTATTTGGGAGTTTGGAGTAGAAAGAAAAAGAAAAGAAAATGTTAGTAGGAAGATAAAAGAAAAAAAAGGAAATATATTTCTTTCCTTCTGTTTGGGAGTTTAAAGAAAAAATAATAATAATAATTTTTTTCCTACTTATTTGAAAGCAAAAAAGAAAAGAAAAGAAAGTAATGTGATAATTTCTTTTTATTCTTATACCCTTGAACATAGCTATAACAATAAATTACCAAAATTTAATATTGATTGGCTGAAAAAAGTGAGGATTAGGCTTAGCGGTCCAAAATGATCCAATAAATACTAAATATCACTAATATACATATGAAAATATCTATATCTAAAACAACTGGCTAATAATTAGACATTCTTCTAACCATCAGGTCCGATAACTTTGGCAATTACATAATAACCATCTAATAGCACAAGATAGCTGGTTTCACAATTTTATATTGCTCACAGTGCTCTAATCAAGAGATTGATCGATAAAACATGCTAACTGCTTCCAATCCTAATCCTGTGCATAAAATTTGTCTCAAAACATTCAAAATTATGACAGCCATATGG
This sequence comes from Areca catechu, assembly GCA_021397845.1. Taxonomy (NCBI): domain Eukaryota; kingdom Viridiplantae; phylum Streptophyta; class Magnoliopsida; order Arecales; family Arecaceae; genus Areca; species Areca catechu. The sequence goes on along the minus strand of CM038041.1, from coordinate 7,264,609 downwards.
AGAAATTTTTGAAATATCATACTAGAAAAGTGCCCACATTCATAAACTGGTTACAAATTATAAAAAATGTAAAAAAAAAAAAGAAGACTCAAATCAAATCTAGAAAGGCTCTTCTCTCCATCTTCTTGAAAACTCTTACAATCATCTTGATAGGATACAAATGGCATCCACACTAGATGGCTGCACCATACAATTACCAGTCCTTATCTCATATTGTAAAATATGTGCACATATAGTAGTACAACCGGGTAGGACAAAATATTCATCATTAAACGATGATAACCACAAGGCAGATAGAACTAACCTCCAAGACCCATTTCATCTACTAAAACTCATTGCTAATGTCAGATCCACAATTGCTTAAGACCCAACATTATTCATCATAAGCAATTCAATTAGGATACCCAAATAACATCTACACAGCAGCAACTAGATAAAATTGAACTAAAATGTAAAAAAACAAAGCAACAAATATGATAAAAATAGGAGACTTCTTGTAGAAGCTAGTAAGAGTTCGGAGTTCAAAAAAATAAAAATGCTTGACAACCAAAGTCCCATAATTCACTCAAGCTAGCAAAAGTTCTGGTCAAAATTTACTAATCAGCTACTAAGAGTCCTGCACTCCAACAACTTAGTTAGAGTTCTAAAACAAGCTAGACAATCAAAAACAACTATTACTGGATTCTATCAACAACCTATTTAAGCACCACAAATCATTTTTCTAATATGTTCTTATGCCTTTCAATTGGACAACCAAAAATGGCTTTTGCTTTTTTAGGATTTTGGATGAGAAAAGAATAGGAATCATCAAGTAAGTGGGACTTCATTCCAATTGCACCGATTCATTAAAAATTCCATCTTTTATATAGATGCATAGCCAACTTTTTTGGATAATAAAATGTTCCTCTCTAATTACATCAGCTACATTGTCAATTGCTGCCTTTAAAATTTCAATTTCTTAATCAACATCAGTTGAAGGCTTTCTTGTTTTACCTTTTGAATTTGTTATACTTCGAGTTTATACTTGAACTTGTGGTCTTGGGGATGGCATATTAATTCCTTCATTCATGTCATCAAAGCCCTCCAATAGAATTTTATTTTGGGATATTAATTGATTAATATTATGAATGGTATTTGTGTGACTCACACTTGAGCTAGCCCATCTTCGTTATTTCTCCTTTGCAGTTTTGGCACCTTCACCTATTACCCTATCTTTAGCAAATGGTTCCATTAAACTCTCATAATTATGAACATATTTAGTCTTCTATTTTATGCATCAGGACATGTCTAAATACCAAAAATATATATAAGTATGTAAATATCACATTAACCATAATCAAATTAAGAATAAAATAAATAAATAATCAAATTCAAAAACATACTTCTATTAATTCTTTCCAAATCTCAAGTTTTGCTATCCATAGCTTTGTAATTGGACTCCAAGCAAAATCACTTAATATGTTTCTAAACGACTCATACTATCATTGAAATCTGTCTTAAGAGACTCGAAGTGGTTCTTCAAATGAGCATTGTTCGAATCTATGCCAAGTTTTTCACTCACTTCTTTGATCATTTGAGCATAAATAGTTGATGTAAAACTTCCATCAAGCCTATTTTCTATTCGCTGTTGGTAAATCATTACTTCAATGAACATGTCATCCATATGAGCTGTCCATCTCAAATATTCTTTTTTCTTTATTTGATCTTTTTTTGAGTCACTCATTAATAATATCTATGTTATAAAAATATACAAGAAATATATAAAATGCATATTGAACACTCTCATTGAAAGTTTTAATCAAAAATATTATAAAAAATTTTAAGTGCAATTAATTGGAACAAGTCTAATACATTATAAAAAAATAAACAAATAATATAATAATTACTACGAGATGCTATTCATTATATAATCATTCCACATGTTAAGCACTATATAATTTTTTAGAAGTTCACCTCGTATGGCATCTTCATCATCACTCATTGGAGTAGGAATCTTTTCTTGAGATGAAGATTGATTTAAAATCTCTTGATCTACTTCATCAATGAGTTTTTTATCAGGTCTCCAAAAAAAAATTTGTTTGTGCGTCAACTAAGTAATTGGGCTCTGTTGTGCTACCGATGATAGGAAATTTTTTCTTTAATATATCAAATACTTTGTCTATTGCATTACACAATGATGCATATCGAAGGTTAAATAACTTTCAAAGATTTTATGATGCTCGAGTGGAGTATTCTTTCAAGTGATAGCGCACTTCTCTGTAAGGTGTGATAAGTCCACTTCTTAGCATATATCCTGCATAAACAAGATAATATTTATCTAATATTTTTTTAAAAAAATGAGTAATATTGTATTGTATTATAAAAGAATAAGAAACTAATTAATTACTAAATATTATCTTTAGAAATCTCTAGCTTATCTTCTTTACTAATTGTATTTTTAATTATTCTTAAGTCAGATGCCATCCCTTCCCAGCCGGCAAGACATATATAAATTTTAAATTGAATGAGCATGTAGCTAACTCATGCATTTTGTGTTGGATAATTCTTCTTACCATGATATCTTGGGGCATCAGATCGAGATACTTTTACATGAACATGTGTTCCATCAATAGCTCTCACACAATCCTAATATAAAAATTTTATGTAAATATTCATTTAATTTATCTTGAAATATGGATAAAACCTACTATTGTTGAGTATTTATGGAGAAACTTGTTCTCCTATGGGTTGAATTAAAAATCGATCTTCTAAAGATATTATTGCTCTTAATATATTATGAAAATGATGACTAGTGGTTTTATTAAAGTGACAAAAGAAGAATGAAATCATATCAGTTCTCACGTTTTGTGATAACATGTAAAAAAACTTAGCAACTTGCTCTTTAACTATTGCTCTTTGAGTGGATTGGAGATGCCATATTTTTGTAGTATCTCATAAAAAATTATAAAAGATTATGGTCCCATGTAAATAACATCATGACATTTTTCATTTATACTTAAATATTATATTATTTCATCTTGTTACCGCCAAGATCGTCGTGGCCTGTAGCTTCGACATGTTGTGGATGTGTTGAGTTTTCGTGGGACGCTCGTCCCTCCCTTTCTTAGCTGGCTCCTTGGTCCAGCCACCCTGCAAAAAAGAGGAGACCTGGGCCGGGAATTCTGGTCGGGACACTTTGACGATCAAATCAAATGGGACAATCAAGGGGAATAGAACCTCTATGGCAAAGAGCTTGGGGGGCTCTCCACGTATAGGGTGAAAGGTAGAATTGAGGTGGAAAAGAGCAAGCGGAGATGGGAGCGAAGAGCTTGGAAGGGTCTGTTGGAGGTCCCTTGCTCGCTCCCTTTCTTCCTTGTCAGGTTTTTTTTTCTCTCTTACCTCCTGCATTTCCTCTCACTGATCTTATGTATGTGGGGTGGCCCAGAGCAGGTCTGGGGCCTTGTCCAGGTGTCCCTTTCCTTGTGCTCTCTCTGGGAGGGGCTTATTGTCGCCTGCGGCCTCCTCTGCATTCGACCGGTCCTTAGGGGGAAACCCTTCCATTGGGAGTGTACGCCGGCGTGATCCAGGTCTTGTCCTTTTGATGGTACGGTTCCCCGTAGAAAGGTGCGGATGCCATGCGGCTGAACCCCCTGCCATGGTGAGGCGTTTCCATTCCTGGAGGGACAGTTGGAGCGTCACAGGGCCCTAGGGCCTTAATGGAGTACTCTTTTCAGGGGAGGTTCAGGTATCATGTCGTGGGTTTGAGGCCCCGGCTGCACAGTCGTCAACATGGTGGCACGCTATAGGGCCCGGAACTTATTGGGCTGCATGCCGCTCAGGGCTTGGAAATGGTATGTTACAGAGTTTGAATTTATGGCAGGACGTGCGCCACCCTCTGGAAGTTGCAGGCGGTCAGTAACCTCCTTGCCATGGTTTGAATTCTTATTGACCATTCTTTTACTGCCAGCGAGAACTTTTGGACCCCCCGCGAGGCACACAGAAGGGGGAGAGTCTCGCCCTTGGTAGCATGAGCACGACCCTGGCCGGGAGCTAGCCTTAGATGGAGGGCTCGCCTTATGAGCATGATCCCGGCAGGGAGCTGACCTTGGCAAGAGGGCTCGTCTTGGCAGCATGAGCATGACCTTGGCTGGGAGTTGGCCCCAGATGGAGGGCTCGCCTCATGAGCACGACCCCGGTTGGGAGCTGACCTCGGCAGGAGGGCTCGTCTTGGTAGCATGAGCACGACCCCGGCCAGAAGCTAGCCTCAGACGGAGGGCTCTCCTTATAAGAATGACCCCGGTTGGGAGCTGATCTTAGCAGGAAGGCTTGCCTTGGTAGCATGAGCACGATCCCGGCCAGGAGCTGGTCTCAGATAGAGGGCTCGTCTCATGAGCATGACCTTGGCTAGGAGTTGACCTTGGCAGGAGGGCTCGCCTTGGCAGCATGGGCACGATCCCAACCAGGAACTGGCCTCAGACGGAGGGCTCGCCTCATAAGCACGCCCCGGCTAGGAGTTGACCATGGTAGAAGGCTTGCCTTGGCAGCATGAGCACGACCCCGGCTGGGAGCTGACCTCAGACGGAGGGCTCGCCTCATGAGAACAACCCCGACTAGGAGATGACTTCGGTAGGAGGGCTCGTCTTGGCAGCATGAGCATGACCCCGACCGGGAGTTGGCCTCAGACGAAGGGCTCACCTTATGAGTCCTGGCTGGGAGCTGATCTCGGTAGGAGGGCTCGCCTTGGCTCTTCATCAGGCCACCGTATCCAGGCAGCGGGTCCCCTACCATCATGGCTATCAACAGGGACCCCACGTCCATGGAAGTTTTACGTCAACGGAAGTGCCACATCACATCACATCTCATACTAGTTGACTTTTTGAAGAAGATTAATTAATAATCCAATCAATATAATTCTTACGACGATGATGCCTGTGTCGCACCATAAAATTTACACATGACAAATAACTTTAGCTGTAGCTAATTATTGACTTTTCTCCCATAAGAGAAACTCAACAATTTCTTCATTTTTTTGTCTTTCCATTCATCACATATTTTAATTTAAATTTGAATAAAATAAGTATGTTGTGTTATATGACAAATAGATAATAATAAATTATCGAAAGATAAATGGAAATAATAACATGTAATTAAAACATAAAAAAATTCATGTAATTTTAAACTTTAAAAAGGGAATAGATGCTTATGAGATGAAAGTGAAAAGTATAAATAGGGAAATGAGATGAGCATTACTAGATAATGTATCTGTTCACCTTGTTTACTTGTAACAGATCCTATGTGAAAATATAGGCTAGTTTAGTCCATTTGTGCCTATGCTTTTCCTGAACTTGTTTCTAGAATAAATTCATGTATTCATTTTGCCTACACAGACAAAGGTTCTTCAAAGATAATAGCTAAGGTTTTTCAACTTTACTCAAGCTCTAGTAATTAACAATAAAAGAAAGTGTTGGGATATCCGGTTCAACTACGAACCGAACTCCGATTTGACTGGCCGAAGCCCTTTTTCTCCGAACCACGGACTTCGAACCAGGGAAAGGCCAGGCCAACTGCAGGCAACCCAAGGCTTCTCACCGGACTACGACATCCGAAGGATAGAACTTCGGACGATGTCTTCGACCTTGACCGAAGATCAAGTTTCTCATCGACTTCCGAAGATACGCTCTTCGATCCCAGCCATAGACACAATTTCCGGCCCCGGGGCAAACACCAAGTCTTCGGCCCATGTAAAGAGAAAATCCGAAGATGGGACCACGATCTGGCCCAAATAGGCAATTATAACCAACGGTTACAATCGACACTCTCCATGCCACGATCATGGCGCGCAACTCTAGCTGCCACGCCTCCGATCTGGCCGGGACCGCTCAATGACAATCCACGATCGCCAATCATGGAAGAAATTGACTCCCCATATCACCGAAAAAAGAGCAGGCCGCGGGCCGGAGGCCTCCTTTTAAATGGTGGTAAGAAGAATGGCTAGGGGGTACGCAAACACTCACAGATTTACCCATACTCTAAGAGCTTTTCTCTCATACTCTCGACACTCTTCCCCATTCTGTGGCTGGGATCCGCCACTGACATAGGCATCGGAGTGTCCCCCGCCGGAACAACTCAGGCAAGGGACCTATTTTGCAGGTGAACCAGGAAGCGGTCCTACGACGCAGCAGCTCTGACCGACCGATACAGGGACTCCACGCCAACAGATTGGCGCGCCAGGTAGGGGGAGATTAGCACTCTTTAAGCTCCCTCCAAGACAAGGGGAAGTAAGAAGTTCTTGATGGTGAGAGGAAAGATTCAGATAGCTTCTACAAGCTGAAGTCGTGCTCCGTCCCACGGGGAGCACCCCTGGGGGAGAACGATGTCCCACATTTCACAGTTGTTATGGGATTACAGCAGTTTGAAGCCCTTGTGAACCAGGTCACCAACCTCACGGTCATGGTTCAGAACTTCCAGAACAGAGCTTTTCCGGTAGGGAATCACCGGCCGCCTCCAGACATAGCTCTCATTCCCGAATGAAGAGAGCCCCACGGGAGGATTCCACGCATCCCTCCCCCCGTTCTCGGCCCTCTCCCGAAGGCCGAACTTCGAGATTGCCTAGATCCATCGATTTCCGACAAAAAGGAAAAAGGCCTAGGCAAACTCCCTCACCCTCCTCCGAAGACTCCACCTCCATGGAGAGAGCACCGAAGCAGACTCCCGATTATGACAGGAAATTCAGAGCCATCGAGTCAGAGATGGCAAAGGCACGGGAGCAGAGAATGCGGGATTTGATGGATCTCGACGATTTGATTGTGGGTAATCTACGCCCACCCTACACCGACCGTATTATGACCGAAGTTATTCCTTGACACTTCAGGGTTCCCCAGATGGAATCCTATGACGGCACCTCCGATCCCTTCAACCATTTGGACAGTTTCAAGGCCCATATGATGATCCAAGAAGCTTCGAATGCGATGTACTGCCTCGCATTCCCGGCTACCTTAAAAAAAGGTGCTCGGATGTGGTACTCAAGCCTGCGCCCAGGTACCATTGACTCTTTTTTCGAGTTAGAAAAACTGTTTGTCTTGCATTTCAGGTCCTACCGCAAGACTCCCCGGAATACGGACACACTGTTCCTCCTTCACCAGAACGAAGGAGAAAGCCTGCAAGATTACATCTCCAGGTTTAATGCGGCCATACTTGAGATCCCCGATCTCAACGAGCACGTGGCCATGTCTACGCTGAAGAAGAGGCTTCGTACCTCCAAGCTTATCTTTTTCCTGGACAAGAAGTTTCCTAAAAGCTACGCTGAGCTCCTGTCAAGGACTCAGAAATATGCCGATGCTGAAGAGCAGGTGGCTAATCGACGACTGATTGAAGGGAAACCCCCTTCAAAAAAGAAGAATAACAGGGGACAAGCTTCCCAACTTTCAATAGCAATGGTGGTAGATATACAGACCGTCGAAGGAGTCCTCCCATGCCTAGAGCATCGGGAGGAAGATTCGACTCCTATACCCCCCTCAACCTTCCTCGAAAGAAGATCCTCATGGAGATAGAAAAAGAAAATTATCTCCAACGGCTCCATCCCATAAAGGCCCCCTCTTCTGTAAGGAATAGGAACAAATACTGCCGATTCCACCGGGACCATGGTCACAACACTGAAGAGTGCATCCAGCTGAAGGATGCAATTAAGGATCTTATCAAAAGAGGGTATTTGGGACGATACATCGATTACCAAGGACCTCGATCGGAAGCTACTATTCCCCAGCCACCTCCTGAAGAGGCCGAACTGCCAAATTAAAGGCCCACCAACGGAGGTGTAGGGATGATACACCGACCCACCAACTGGAGAAGGGATGAGGACGAAGTCCCAAAGCGACTCAAGGACAACAACGTTATCATCTTCTTCGACGATGACCTTGCGGGAGTTCGGCTCCCGCATGATGATCCCCTTGTAATCTCGGTCGTAGTGGCCAATTATGATGTACAACAAATCCTTGTTGATAATGGAAGTTCGACTGATATCTTGATTTACGATGCATTCTCTAAAATGTGTTTGCCTAGACATCAACTACAGATTCCCCCATACCGCTCACTGATTTTGGGGGCAATCAAGTTCAAGCTGAGGGAGAGATAGTGTTGCTTGTAACCCTTGGCACTGAACCCCGATAAAAGACACTGCCGATCAACTTCACGGTGGTCCACATCCCCTCAGCATACAACATCATCCTGGGACGGCCTACCTTGAACAGGTTCCAAACCGTGATCTCCTCTCACTACCTCTTGGTACGCTTCTCCACCAGGAATGGTGTCGGAGAAGTTAGAGAAGACCAGAGGACAGCACGGTAGTGCCTGATGATCGAAGAAAGGCATTTCAACAATTCGACAACTCCGGATCAACTGGATCCGAGGGATGCAACCACAAGCCTTGGTGAACCCATGAAAAGGAATGTCTTGGTACCTTTGATAAAGGAAGACCCCTCCAGAGTTGTACAGATCGGGAGTGCACTCGATGAGGAAACCATAACGGAGTTAATCCGTTTCCTCAGAGACAACGTCGACGTCTTCGCCTGGTCAGCTTCGGATATGCCGAGGATTCTTGCCGAAGTAATCACTCATCGGTTGGAAGTTATCCCTGGATACAAGCCAGTGCGGCAGAAGAAAAGGAGCTTTGCTCCTGAAAGATAGCAAGCCATGGATGAAGAAGTCGGCAAGCTCCTTAAAGCAGTGTTCATCCGAGAGGCCCACTATCCTGAGTGGTTGGCCAATGTGGTAATTGTGAAGAAAGCCAGTGGCAAGTAGAGGATCTGCATTGATTATACAGACCTCAATAAGGCTTTCCCAAAAGATAGTTTCCCTTTCTCGAAGATTGATCAGCTGGTCGACGCCACTGCCGGCCACCAGTTGCTGAGCTTCATGGATACTTTTTCCGGCTACAACCAGATTAGAATGGATCCGCACATCACTGATAAAGGTCTCTACTGCTACAAGATGATGCCGTTCGGCCTCAAGAACGCCGGAGCAACATTTCAAAGGCTGATCAACAAGGTATTTGAAAAGCAACTGAGAAAAAACATGGAGGCCTATGTTGATGACATGATCGTCAAAAGCCTCCTCCAAAAAGATCACATCCACGACTTGGAAGAGTCGTTTAGTGCTCTACGACGCTATCGCATGAAGCTAAACCCGATAAAGTGTACCTTCGGGGTCACTTCGGGTAAGTTCTTGGGCTTCCTTGTCACCAAACGAGGGATTGAGGCCAACCTTGAAAAGATTCAAGCTCTAAGAGATATGAGACATCCCTCCTGCAAGAAGGAAGTCCAGCAGTTAACAGGGAGAATTGCCTCCCTAAGCAGGTTCATTTCTCGGTTAGCTGAGAAATGCCTTCAATTCTTCAAGGTACTTCGGCAGTCAAAGGGCTTTGAATGGTCCGAAGACTGTCGCACTGTCTTTGAGGAGCTGAAGAAGTACCTAGAGACCCCGCCATTGCTCTCCAAGCCATAAAAAGGCGAGGTCCTCTACCTATACCTCTCTGCTTCAGATGAAGCAATCATTTCAGTTCTTGTTTGGAGAGATGAAGACGGATCCCACAAGCCGATCTACTATATCAGCAAGGTCCTACATGATGCCGAAACGCGATATGCGAGGATAATAAGTTGATCTACTCTCTGGTGATTACGGCAAAGCGACTGCGGCCATATTTCCATGCCCATGCTATTATGGTGCTAACCGATCAACCTCTTAAGGCCGTTCTCCGATCTCCGGACACCTCTGGAAGGATAGCCAAGTGGGCTGTAAAGTTATGTGAGTTCGATATCAGTTTTCAGCCCTGATCGGCTATGAAGGCCCAGGTGCTCTCCGATTTCTTGGCTGAGTGAACCTGGAAGTCCGAAGACGAAGTCCCGAAGGAGACGAAGTCCGTCTGGGTGCTTCATGTGGACGGAGCTTCCAATGCTACTAGGTGCGGGGCTGGACTCATGCTGGCCGAACCTGACGGTCACACCATAAAGTACGCACTCCGGTTCTCCTTCCATACTTCCAACAATCAGGCCGAATACGAAGCCTTGCTTGCCGGCCTTCGGATTGCCAAGAATTTGGGAGTTCAGCAACTTCAAACCTTCTCAGACTCCCAGTTGGTTGTAAATCAAGTTAACGGAGAGTATGCAGCCAAGGATCCAACCATGGTGTAGTATCTAGAGAAGGTACGGGCATTATCCTTCCAATTGGAATATTTTGAAATCATCCATGTTCTGCGATCAGAGAACTCCCGGGTGGATGCATTATCTCGACTGGCAACTACGGCATCAAAATCTCTCGGGCGCACCTTTGTTGAGCATCTTGAAACTCCAAGCATAGCCGAAGAGACTGCGAAGGTATGCCAGATCGACGCTGAACCATGCTGGATAGACCCCATCATCAAGTTCCTAAATGAGGGAGAGCTACCAGAGGACAAGGCGGAGGCCAAGAAAATCCGCTGGATGGCATCTCAGTACGTCATCTTAGACGGAACCCTCTATAAGAGATCGTTCTCTCAGCCATTGCTAAAATGCCTGGGACCGACAGATGCGGATTATGCTTTGAGAGAGGTCCACGAGGGTATATGTGGCGATCACTTGGGGGGCAGGTCTCTGGCATACAAGATCATTCAACAGGCGTATTACTGGCCCTCCATCTAGAAGGACTCGGCTGATTTTATGCGAAAGTGCGACCAATGCCAGAGGTATGCCAATGTTCAAAGACAACCTGTGAGTCACCTGACTCAACTGGCAGCCCCATGGCCTTTTGCCCAGTGGGGAATGGACATTCTTGGCCCATTCCTGTCGGTATCAGGGCAAAGAAAGTATCTCCTTGTGGCCATCGACTACTTCACGAAGTGGGTAGAAGTCGAACCACTGGCCCATATCACAGTAGGCAAGGTAGAAAATTTTGTAAAAAATTCCATCATATTCAGGTTCGGCATCCCACATATCATTATCACGGACAATGGGAGACAGTTCGACAATATGAAGTTCAAGGACTTCTGCGCTCGGTACCATATCCAACATCGGCTGACATCCGTTGCTCATCCATAGTCCAACGGAGAAGTCGAAGTCACTAACCGGACCATCCTCCATGGTCTGAAGACAAGGTTGAACGCTGCCAAAGGGCTTTGGGCCGAAGAACTGACCTCTGTTCTCTGGGCATACCGAACTATCCCGAGAACGGCCACCGGCGAATCTCCGTTCAACCTGGCGTACGGTATCAAAGCTGTGCTACCTATTGAAGTTTCCCTACAGTCCCTGAGAATTGACAACTACGAAGAGCCTGGGAACTACGATCATAGAAAGATTGATCTGGACTTGCTACCAAGCACCAGACTCCAGGCCCAGATAAGGATGGCGGCGTACCAGCAAAAGGTCGCCAAATACTACAACTCAAGGGTGAAAGAGCAGATTTTTCGCACAGGGGACATGGTATGCGAAGGGCAGAAGTATCCGGGCCAATAGAACAGGGTAAACTCTCCCCCAACTGGGAGGGTCCGTATCAAGTCAAAGAGGTTATTCGACCGGTAGCATATCGACTCAAGACCTTGGATGGGAAAACTCTGTCCCAGCCATGGAATGTACAAAACCTTCGCAAATATTATCAATAAACAAGTTCCTAAATTTCTTGTGCAAAGTTGCTCAACTCTGCTCAACTCAGAACGGTTGGTTGCTTCGACTGAACAACAACAACCTAAATGACCTGATCTGAAAAATCGGTCAATTGCACAAAGGAGAGTCTGATCCACTTACCTTATCGGTATGCCCGACGAGCGCAACGGATGGCTTAACCAGGCCACCGAGAAGATCAAAGGCGTAGGGATGGTTCTCGTAACCTACCCTACAGTAAATCCGAAGACGCGCCGGGGCGGGCCTGAACAGTCTACCTTAATCACGATAGAAGTGCACAGGGACGGTGCAAGCACCCTACCCTACGAAAAATCCGAAAATATGCCTAAAAGGACCACTGTCGTCCTTTCTATCGACAACAGACATTCCAAGAACGGTCCAACTGACCTCACTTCTTCCCTATAGACCAAAAATGGTCTGCGGAGTCTACATTCCAGACAAAACATGATACAACATGTCGCAAGAAACACATGGGAAGAGGTAAAGAAAAGTTACTTCATTTCTTTTTTCGATTTTTTACAAAAAAAAAAGAGAAAAAAAGAGTATCATTGATAAGATGTGGGAAATTTTCAATAACCTCTCGCCGAGATTTTCCTGTACCGGCAGGGGGAGATCTGTAGGGATGACGAAGGGCCCCCGGGGTTCCCATCCGAACTAGAATCCGACCCCTCATCGGAGTCGGATCAAATTCATGTCCGGGAAAGGGAACGGAGGGCTTGATGTTGTCCATGCCCTTCAAGTTATAAAAATTGAAGGCCTTCCTCCTACACTCCCGGAACCCCTGATGGAAGGAGTCTAGAGCCGCCTCGGCGACTTCCTCCTTGAAAGCAGCAGACGCCCTGAAGTCCGAGACGGCATTCGCCACCTCCCTCTTGGCCTCTTCTACCTCCGTGGCTGCCACCATGACCTGGGCCCAAGCCTCCCTCAGTTGGGCCTCCAACAGGCAGACCTTCTTCTCCAAACGGTCCACGAGAGGCTCCTCATCATTCCTCGGCTCAAAGTACTCCGGGCTCCTCTTCCTTTTTGGATCGACTGCCCTTCTCTTTGCGGCTCGGCGGAGCTCAGAAGTACTAAACCTCATTTTCAATAAAAAAAAGGGGTCTACAAGAATGATGGCCCTCGACAATAGAAGGCAGGGTCATATTTATAGAGACCCTGCACCCACGATCGACTACGGGGAGGCGTGCTCCACGTCCTTTCCCAGCCGCATCAGAAAGCGCCACATGTCCGGGCGATGCTTCAAGAACCAGAAGGTCACTCACGGGTCATTCCCAGGACAATAACTGCCATCGTTTCGAATCCGGAGAAATTTTCATCGTACGACGGCAACATTAATGGCTTCTTTTTGGAAAAAGGAGACCTGGCGGCATACAAGGCGCAAGAGATCGCGACTACATGAATATCGACGTGCCATGTGGACAACAAAAATCATAATCAAACTTCCCTAATCATTGGTTGATGGGGAGTTGACGCCTGTCTGCCCCAACGGATAGATTTGACATCAAAAGGAAGGTGACACCGGCTTGACCAATTGGAGACCCTGTCTCTGGCAACGGAGTTCTAATCCGTTCCAAAGTTCGTCTTCGTCAACTATCAACTAAACGGCCTTCGACCACGACTGTTTGACCAAGTAGAAGAAAGAACGGTAAAACCGGTTCAAGCTACATATGAAACACAACATTGCATATGCAAAGGAGGAATAAGTCATTTCAAAATCTGGAAAGATTATCATACAAAATCCATTGACAGTACAAAAGAGAAAAGGAGAGACGATCCCAGGGCCGCCCGCTTTTTCCTTCTTCCCCAACCTGGGAGTGACAGCTATCCATCGCTTGATTCTCAGATCAACCAGCAGTCATGATGGACAGTCCAATCAGAGATCCCGTAATCATCCACTACACTATCTTCTGGAAGGAAAATGACAAAGCATTAATACTCTCACTTCTCGAGGCAAATCTCCGCTTCGAAAACTGAGAGTAGGGGGGCAACTGTTAGGATATCCCGGTTCAGCTACGAATCGAACTCCGGTTTGACTGGCCGAAGCCCTTTTTCTCCGAACCACGGACTTCGGACCAGGGAAAGGCCAGGCCAACTGCAGGTAACCCAAGGCTTCTCACCAGAATACGACATCCGAAGGACAGAACTTCAAACGACGTCTTCGGCCTTGACCGAAGACCAAGTTTCTCATCGACTTTCGAAGATACGTTGTTCGGTACCAGCCTTAGACACAATCTCCGGCCCCGGGGCAAACGCCAAGTCTTCGACCCACGCAAAGGGGAAATCCGAAGATGGGACCACGATCTGGTCCAAATAGGCAACTGTAACCAATGGTTACAATCGACACTATCCATGCCACGATCATGGCACGCAACTCCAGCTGCCACGCCTCCGATCTGGCTAGGACCGCTCAATGACAACCCACGATCGCCAATCATGGAAGAAATTGACTCTCCATAATCACCGAAAAAAGAATGGGCCGCAGGCCGGAGGCCTCCTTTTAAATGGTGGTAAGAAGAATGGCTGGGGAGGTACGCAAACACTCACAGATTTACCCATACTCTAAGAGCTTTTCTCTCATACTCTCGATACTCTTCCCCATTCTGTGGCTGGGATCCGTCACTGACTTAGGCATCGGAGTGTCCCCCGCTGGAACAACTCTAGCAAGGAACCTGTTTTGCAGGTGAACCAGGGAGCAGTCCTGCGACGCAGCAGCTCCGACTGGCCGATACAGGGACTCCACGCCAACAGGAAGAACAAGCAAATTTATCAAGACACATCAGAAATTAAAGATACACTTCATAACTTCAAAATCTTGCATTATAATATAAAAAATCATCTGTAATTAAGTAGGGTGAAGAGGCCTTCATATTGTGTTCCGCTGCTTGTGTTCCGCCATGATGATCTGATTACTAGAATGATAAATAATTGTGACCATTTAATTGAAATTCTATTCTTCAATAATCTACTACTCAAATTCTCATTTTGTTCGAAATAGATAACTGCTCCATTTAAAACATAGTATATAAGATGATGCTTCAATTGATGATGTATTATTATGAATAAGAAAGGGTTCCATGGTATAAATCCTAATACGTCATCAGTAAGCCAATATCTAATATTCCATCTAAAAGAAAAAGAAACGTTCTGAACACAACTAAGTAGGATTTGACGAGGATGACAGGTTTTATACTCTCCCTTTTTATGAAACTCTCAACTAGGAAAGATAATGAAATGCAAACAAAATATAAAGAAAAAAATAATTAATCTACGTAGAAAAAGGTCTTATCTTTCGATCATTTTTCATTTTTCTTTGATTTTTCTTAAATTTTTCTTCATTTTCTTTCATTTTTTCCCTGTTTTTTTATTCTCAGGAATCTGAATCAGTAGGAGACTTGGAGTAGCTGAATAAGAAAGCTATCCTATTTTGAAATAGATATAATATAAATCCTAGGATTCAAAAGTAATATTAATTTGATTCTTCTTTATTAAAGGAGTGAGATGGGAATTATAAAAGATTCACTTATTTTTAATTTCTTTCTCTCCAAATCTATTGTTACATCCGTGACAGTGACGTGGCCAGGCTCAGGCATCGCCGAATGCGAACAAGCCACGTGTGAGTTTTCCCGCCAGAATCAGCGCCACGCCCTTAAAGCTGGGGTCGGCAAGATCGCGCCGCCCGACGATTATCCAAGAGCAGACCGCCCAGGCCGAGGTCGAGCTCGGCGCGGGGTTCCTCCACCGACTCATCCGCGCCCGCGCGCGAAGGAGACGACCCAAGTGAGGTCGGTCGAGGTCGGCCGACCCTCGCCTTGCGCCAGGTGGCCACCCGGAGACGGGTCCACCTCGGCCAAAGCCAGGCGACCTCCTGCCGCCTCGCCAGGTGTCCACCCAGGAGGGGTCCACCTAATGCGAGGTCGGCCGACTCTTCGCCTTGCGCCAGGTGGCCACCCGGAGACGGGCCCACCTCGGCCGAAGCCAGGCGACCCTCTGCCGCCTCGCCAGGTGTCCACCCAGGAGGGGTCCACCTAGTGCGAGGTCGGCCGACCCTTCGCCTTGCGCCAGGTGGCCACCCGGAGACGGGTCCACCTCGGCCGAAGCCAGGCGACCTCTTGCCGCCTCGCCAGGTGTCCACCCAGGAGGGGTCCACCTAGTGCGAGGTCGGCCGACCCTTCGCCTTGCGCCAGGTGGCCACCCGGAGACGGGTCCACCTCGGCCGAAGCCAGGCAACCCTCTGCCGCCTCGCCAGGTGTCCACCCAGGAGGGGTCCACCTAAGCCGAGGTCGGCCGATCCCTCGCCTCTCGCCAATTGGTCCCCGGAGATAGGTCCAACTCAGTCGAGGCCAGGCCGCTCGTACGGAGAGGCCCCCGGGGAAAGCGACGGGTCCCGAGGCCATCCCTCGGGCCGTACCGACCCCAGACGGCGTCCCGTACGGAGGGCGGCGGCACGCGGAACGTCACTTACATTGGCCCGGCAGGTCCCGCGGTCGAGAGACCCGATCCTGACGGAACAGGGCCCGCAAACGGATAGCGCCCACGCCCGGGGAAAAGAGCACCCTCACGAAGCCCGAGGCCTGACGACTTGCCGCTCTGCCAGCGCCGCCTTCCCCCTTTTTCTCTTCTGTCCTTGCCTTTTTCCTGCTGGGCCCGGCGGACGAGGCCGGAAAGCCGCCTGGCCTCCTTCACCAGAAAGGGAAAAGAAAGGAAGACAGGGAGGAGGAGTTTTCGAGGGAGAAAAGGACGAGCGCACGACGGAGGGAGATAAAGAGGGAAGGATCCAAAGTCTGCAGGGTAAGCAAAAGAGCCTGGGGACAAGAAGGAAAGACCGGCACAAGGCCTCGCTGGGAGGAAGAAAACCAGGGATCCCGAGAAGGGAAGACTGGACGCGAGCTCAGCGGGCAGGCCCAGCCGAGTTTCCGGTCCCCGGCGCTTTCCCTTCACCAGTTAACTCTCCAAGCCTGAGACCCTCTAGGGGGATCGGGAGAGAGAGTCTATCCCTCCACGTCGTCTACTGACTTGACCGTCGGAGCCCCCTCGCCGGAATCCCCGGCCAGGGTCCTCTAACCCCCTTTTTTGCAGGCTTCTCGCAGGAAGGGAGGCTCCTCTGCCAGGCGGTCAGGGAGGATCGGCTGATCCTCTGCACGGGCGCGACGACGAGGACGGCAACAGATTGGCGCGCCAGGTAGGGGGGCAGGGCACTAACCCCCAGTGGGAACTAGCTTTTTGCAGGTATCACGCTCCCTAACAATGGTGGTCACTCGTGGTCGCGAGGCGTCCACCAGCCGAGTGGGAGAAGCCCACTCCCCGCCAGGGGGCCACACCCCCGAACGGGAGCTTCCCGCTCCCCCTCCTCTTCTACAGCAGCCTACCCCAGCAGACGGATCCCTTGCGGCCATCGTCCAGCAGCTGCAGACCTTGACCTCAGTGGTCCGACAGCTCCAGCATCAGCAACGGTCCCTGGCCACTCAGCCGCAGCCAGGGACCCCCACGGCCCGGGTCGCGGGACAGCGTGGGAGCCTGCGCTCAATCCAGGGCAGGCCGTCCCATCCGCAAGCCATCTCCAACCCCCGAGAGAGCCGCCAAGCTCCCCCGAAGAAAGACTATTCCGGCTCGGAGGATCACGAGAGTCGATCCCCGGCCGATGGGGCCGAAACGGCGCATCGCGGCAAGCGACGCCGGGTCCGGACCCCGCGTCGAGACCAATCGGCGCCTCCCTCACCTGCAGTCTCGGTGGAAGACTCCACCGACGAAGCCATCAGGCGCCAGGCCGAAAGGCGCCTAGAGGAACACGAGCGCAAGTTGGCGGAGTTCGCCCAGCGATTCGCCGACCTGCAGAACTCGTCAGCCGACCCGGCGGGCTACGACTCCCGCCCCCCTTTCTCCGAAGAGATCCAGGCGGAACCAATCCCGAAACGGTTCCGCATGCCGCAGGTGGATCCCTACGACGGGACCACCGACCCCCTGGACCACCTGGAGGGTTATAAAGCCCTCATGAGGGTCCAGGGTGCCACCGACGCCCTTCTGTGCATCGCCTTCCCTGCAACCCTTCGGAAGGCCGCCCGAGTCTGGTTCGCCCGTCTCGAGCCCGGATCCATTCGCTCCTTCCAGCAGCTGGAAGGAAGGTTTGTGGCGCATTTCGACGCTTGTCGAAAGGTGCCAAGGGAGGTGGACAGCCTCTTCTCCGTCCGCCAGCAGGACCAGGAGCTGCTCCGTGACTACATCGCCCGGTTTAAGACCGCGGCCCTGGAGATCTACAGCTTGGACGAGCCCGTCGCTATGCTGGCTCTAAAGCGCGGGCTCAAGACGTCCCGCCTGACCTATTCCCTGGACAAGAAGCCGCCCAGGACGTATTCCGAGCTCCTCCTCCGCGCCCACAAGTACATCCGAGCGGAGGAGGCCGACCGCACCCGTCGAGAGCTGGACGGGAAGATTTTGAAGAAGTCGAACCCGAGGGACGCCCCGGGAGCTCGGAGGCCCGGGCCACCAGCCGACCCTCGCCCGAACCCAAGGCCGAGGGCCGAATCTGCCCCCGAGCGGAGGTACACCCCTCTCCTCGCACCTCGAGCCAAAATCCTTATGGAAATCGAGGGCGAGCGTTATCTCCGCCGACCTCCACCTCAGAACCCGAGGGCAGCCCGAGACAAATCAAAGTACTGCCAATTCCACCGCGAGCACGGGCATGACACGGAGGAGTGCCGCCACCTGAAGCGGGAGATCGAGGAGCTGATCGGGAGGGGATACCTCCGGAAGTTCGTCAAGAACGAGGCTCCCTCCGAAAAGCAGCCGCTCGCGGCCTTGCCACCTGTCCCTGCGATCGACAACCGGCCAACAGAGAGGCCCGTGGGCATGATCTCACGCGGATCTGGCCGAGCAGAGAAGAGAGCCCGGGAAACCCCGGAGAATGTAATCCCTCCCAAAGGAGGGGAATTTAGCGGCAATATAAACAATGATGCCGTGGTGGTCGAGATGACCATCGCGAAGCACCCTATACATCGAATCATGGTGGATAGTGGAAGCTCGGCCGATGTACTTTTTTATGACGCTCTCTCTCGGATGAACTTGTCTCTCGACCAGCTAAAGCCAGTGCACACCCCACTGGTAGGTTTTACAGGGGACTCCGTCGGAGTCGAAGGGGAAATCACTCTCCCAGTTACCGCCGGATCCCCGCCCCGGCAGACGACCATCATGGTAACTTTCACTGTAGTCAAGCTCCCTTCGCCTTACAACGCCATCCTTGGGCGTCCCGGGCTCAACCGACTAGACGCCACTATCTCCACAAGGAGATTGCTGGTGCAGTTCCCCACGCCTTTCGGGTTCGGGGAAATGAGGGGGACGATCCAGCCAGTCCCGCTCTGCCTGCAGACAATCCCGGGCATCAAGGGCGCAGAGCTCGCCCGCGAGGTCGATGACCTCGACCTAAGAGAAAAGGAACCCAGGGGAGGGCCCGTAGAGCGCCTGCTCTCCTTTCCCCTTGGTTCAGACCCCCTGAAGACGGTGCAAGTTGGGGCCCAGCTCCCCGAGGAGGAACGAACCCGCCTGCTGGAGTTCCTCCGTGCCAACGCCGATGTGTTCGCTTGGTCGGCGGTCGACATGCCGGGTATTCCGCCCGAGATTATCATGCACAGCCTGAACGTGGACCCAGGCAGCCGCCCGGTCCGCCAGAAGAAGAGAAGCTTCGCCATGGAGAGGCAGAAGGCGATCGACGAGGAGGTAGAGAAACTTCTCGCCGCCGGTTTCGTCCGAGAAGTCCAATACCCCAGCTGGTTAGCAAATGTGGTCATGGTAAAGAAGAGCAGCGGTAAGTGGAGGATCTGCGTGGACTACACCGACCTCAATCGAGCTTGCCCGAAGGACAGCTTCCCTCTGCCAAAGATCGACCAGCTGGTCGACACCACCTCGGGACACCGTCTCCTGTCATTCATGGACGCTTTCTCCGGATACAACCAGATCCGGATGAATCCGGAGGACGAAGAGCGTACCGCCTTCATAACTGACCGCGGGACTTTCTGTTACAGGATGATGCCCTTCGGCCTCAAGAACGCGGGGGCGACGTACCAACGTCTGGTCAATAAAGTCTTCAAAGACCAGATAGGCCGCAACATGCAGGTGTACGTGGACGACATGCTGGTAATGAGCAAACTTGACTCGGACCACGTAGCCGACCTGGCAGAGACGTTCGGCAACCTCCGGCGCCACCAGATGAAGCTGAATCCAGCGAAGTGCGCCTTCGGGGTCTCCGCCGGAAAATTCCTGGGGTTCATGGTGACCCAGAGAGGAATCGAGGCCAACCCGGAGAAGGTCCAGGCCATCCTGGACATGGAGCAGCCAGCCTCCAAGAAACAAGTGCAGCAGCTGACCGGTCGGGTTGCGGCCCTTAGCCGTTTTATTTCCAGGTCGGCGGACCGCTGCCGCCCCTTCTTCAAGGTGCTGAGGAAGATGAACGGTTTCGCCTGGACCGAGGAATGCCAGCAGGCCTTCGAGGAGTTGAAGAAGACGCTCGCATCACCACCTCTGCTGTCCAGGCCCGAGGAAGGGGAGGAGCTTACCCTCTACTTGGCCGTCACCCCGGAGGCCGTCAGCTCTGTCTTGGTCCGAACCGACGACCACGGGATCCAGCGACCAGTGTACTATACCAGCAAACTCCTCCGGGATGCGGAGCTCAGGTATTCCCGGCCCGAGAAACTCGTTTTTGCGCTAATAGTGTCTGCCCAGCGTCTCAGGCCCTATTTCCAAGCGCATCCCATCGCCGTCTTGACGGATCAACCGCTGAAAGCGGTGCTCAGCCGACCCGACACCTCGGGGCGATTGGCCAAATGGGCACTGAAACTCAGCGAGTTCGACATTACATATCGGCCGAGGTCGGCAATGAAGGCACAGGTGCTGGCCGACTTCTTGGTCGAATGCGCAGGTCTGGGCAAGGAGCCCGAGGAGGACTCTTCGGCCCGGCCGACGGAGGTCGGCACCAACGAGCCCGGAGAGGACGCTTGGATCCTCCATGTGGACGGAGCCTCAAACTCCGGAGGGAGCGGAGCTGGGCTCATCCTTGCCAACGGCGACGGGGTCGTCGCAGAATGTGCGCTCCGTTTCCAGTTCCCCGCGACGAACAATCAAGCGGAGTATGAGGCGCTTCTCGCCGGACTCAGGGTCTCCCGCGAGCTGGGCGTGACCAACCTTAGAGCTTTCACCGACTCCCAGCTCGTGGCGGGGCAGGTGTCCGGGGAGTATGTCGCTCACGACCCCCAGATGGCAAGGTATTTGGAGCTCGTCAAGGCGGGCGCGTCCAAGTTCCGGCGCTTCAACATCTTCCATATCCCCCGCGGGGAGAACGCCCGCGCGGATGCTCTCTCTCGATTGGCGGCTCTGCCGGACGCAATGCTGGGACGCGCTCATGTGGAGCGACTCGAAGTCCCAAGCCTAGAAGCACCGGCGGGGGTCCATCAGGTCAGCCAGGAGCCCGGCTGGATGGACAAGTACGCCGCGTACATCACCGACGGCATTCTGCCGGAAGACCGAGACGCGGCTCGCCTCATCAGGAAGAAGGCCGTGCGGTTTGTCCTGATGGACGGGTAGCTGTATCGAAGGTCCTACTCTTATCCCCTCCTCAAGTGCATTGGACCCGCAGAAGCCAAGCTTGTGCTCCAGGAGATTCACGAAGGCATCTGTGGGAACCACGTGGGGGGCAGGGCATTGGCATACAAGGCCCTTCGTCAAGGCTACTTCTGGGAGACGATGAAGGAGGACGCCGCTGACTTCGTGAAGAAATGCGACCGGTGCCAGCGCCACGCCACGGTACAGCGGCAACCCTCCAACCCGATCTCTCAGCTCTCAGCCCCCTGGCCATTCGCCCAGTGGGGAATGGACCTTCTGGGCCCATTCCCGCCGGCATCCGGCCAGCGGAAGTTCCTGATAGTGGCCATCGACTACTTCACAAAGTGGGTCGAAGCCGAACCCTTGGCAAGAATCACCGAAGCAAACGTCGCCAAATTCTTCTGGAAGTCCATCGTCTGCCGCTTCGACCTCCCCCACACCGTGGTCACCGACAACGGACGCCAGTTCGACTGTCGGGAGTTCGAGGATTTCTGCAACGACCTCGGCATCAGACATCGCTTCACCTCGGTGGCGCACCCCCAGACCAACGGGGAGGCTGAGGTCACGAACAGGACCATTCTTCAGGGCCTCCGCACGCGGCTAGACCAAGCCAAGGGCAGGTGGGCCGACGAACTTCCCAGCGTTCTCTGGGCATACCACACCACTCCAAGGACGGCTACCGACGAAACCCCATTCAACCTCGTCTTCGGGGCCGAGGCAGTCATCCCGATCGAGCTCAGCATACCCACGCTGCGCGTGGAACAATACGACGAGACAGAAAACCCGGCCAGGATGATGCTCAACCTAGACCTCCTCGAAGAAACAAGGGACAAGGCCCGAATCCGAATGGCGGCGTACCGGCAACGTGTAGCCAGATATTACAACTCCCGAGTACGGCCAAAGGTTTTTCGTCCCGGGGACTTGGTCCTCCGGCGTGCAGAAGCCTCCCAGCCACGAGAGTGCGGCAAGCTTTCACCCAACTGGGAAGGCCCTTATCGGGTAGCAGAAGCCCTCCCTCACGGGGCATGTTACTTGGAGGAGTTGGGAGGTGCCAGGTTCCCCCGGACATGGAACCCCTCGAACCTGAGAATGTACTACCAGTGATGTAAGGCTCCCAGTTCCTTTAACAAAGCTTCTTCGCTTCAAACATTCTTCTCTGACTTCAACAAAAAGCCCGGAGCACAGCTCAGCAAGCCGCGCAAGGTTTGAGAAAGCCTGCGGCATCGAGCTCAGTCCGGAAGATCCTGGGCTTCGGCCTGGAAGGTGGCGTCGAACCCAGTTCGCCCATGCAAGCCCGGAGCACAGCTCAGCAAGCCGCGCAAGGTTTGAGAAAGCCTGCGGCATCGAGCTCAGTCCGGAAGATCCTGGGCTTCGGCCTGGAAGGTGGCGTCGAACCCAGTTCGCCCACGCAAGCCCGGAGCACAACTCAGCAAGCCGCGCAAGGTTTGAGAAAGCCTGCGGCATCGAGCTCAGTCCGGAAGATCCTGGGCTTCGGCCTGGAAGGCGGCGCCGAATCCGTTTCGCCCGCGCAAGCCCGGAGCACAGCTCAGCAAGCCACGCAAGGTTTGAGAAAGCCTGCGGCATCGAGCTCAGTCCGGAAGATCCTGGGCTTCGGCCTGGAAGGTGGCGTCGAACCCAGTTCGCCCACGCAAGCCCGGAGCACAGCTCAGCAAGCCGCGCAAGGTTTGAGAAAGCCTGCGGCATCGAGCTCAGTCCGGAAGATCCTGGGCTTCGGCCTGGAAGGTGGCGTCGAACCCAGTTCGCCCACGCAAGCCCGGAGCACAACTCAGCGAGCCGCGCAAGGTTTGAGAAAGCCTGCGGCATCGAGCTCAGTCCGGAAGATCCTGGGCTTCGGCCTGGAAGGTGGCGCCGAATCCGCTTCGCCCGCGCAAGCCCGGAGCTTAGCTCAGTGAGCCGCGCAATGTTTGAGAAAGCCTGCGGCATCGAGCTCAGTCCAGAAGATCCCGAGTTTCGGCCCGGAAGATGGTGCAGGAACTGTGTTGCCCGCGCAGGCACGGAGGCAGCCCAAAGTCGGACCTGCTCAAGATTCTTACCTTGCCGCGACACGGCTCTGCAAACCCCGTCCTTCGGTTTAGTATGGAAGGACCAGGCCGCGCAAGGTTTGAGAAAGCCTGCGGCATCGAGCTCAGTCCGGAAGATCCTGGGCTTCGGCCTGGAAGGTGGCGTCGAACCCAGTTCGCCCACGCAAGCCCGGAGCACAACTCAGCAAGCCGCGCAAGGTTTGAGAAAGCCTGCGGCATCGAGCTCAGTCCGGAAGATCCTAGGCTTCGGCCTGGAAGGTGGCGTCGAACCCAGTTCGCCCATGCAAGCCCGGAGCACAACTCAGCAAGCCGCGCAAGGTTTGAGAAAGCCTGCGGCATCGAGCTCAGTCCGGAAGATCCTGGGCTTCGGCCTGGAAGGTGGCGTCGAACCCAGTTCGCCCACGCAAGCCCGGAGCACAACTCAGCGAGCCGCGCAAGGTTTGAGAAAGCCTGCGGCATCGAGCTCAGTCCGGAAGATCCTGGGCTTCGGCCTGGAAGGTGGCGCCGAATCCGCTTCGCCCGCGCAAGCCCGGAGCTTAGCTCAGTGAGCCGCGCAATGTTTGAGAAAGCCTGCGGCATCGAGCTCAGTCCAGAAGATCCCGAGTTTCGGCCCGGAAGATGGTGCAGGAACTGTGTTGCCCGCGCAGGCACGGAGGCAGCCCAAAGTCGGACCTGCTCAAGATTCTTACCTTGCCGCGACACGGCTCTGCAAACCCCGTCCTTCGGTTTAGTATGGAAGGACCAGGCCCGCAGTTGTCTCAGGTATCCCAGACCGACATCTCAGAAACAAACAAAGAAGAAGAAAAAGAAGAACCAAAGATGATAGACAAGTTGTTGTAGAAAGTAAGTCTTCATTAAAACAGGTACTCAGTACAAACTGGGAGCCCCGACAGGCCGGGACTCCCCAAAAAGAAGGACAAAGAAAGCAAAAGTACAAGGTGACGGTCACTGGAGCGCAGGATCGGCGCCGTCCGCCGGAGGTACGGGCACCACCTCTTCAACCTCCACGACAACCGGCTCCTGGGGCTGTGTCTGGGCCGCGGCGTCATCGGTCGGGGGTGCTGCAGGTGCCGCCTGAGATGCCGCCTAGGTCATGCCGGAGGCCCTGCCCTCGCTCCCCGGCTTCCTGCCGCCGACGACGACCGCGCTTAGGTCCAGTTGGGGGAAGAAGGCCCCCACCTTTTCCCGGCACATCCGGAACCCCTTCAGGAAGGAGTCCACCGCGGCCTCCCGGACTTCCGACGTAAACTCGTCGGAAGCACGGAATTTGGGGACGGCCTCCAGCGCTTCCCGCTTCGCCGCCTCCAGGAGCCCGTTGATGTACGAGCTCCGGTCCTTCGCCATGGCCGCCTCCCGCCGGGCCTCGTCCAGCTGACGCTCCAGGAACAGTGAGCGGGCCTGCAGGCGGGCCTTCTCCGCCGTGTCCTCCTCAGTACGGCGCTGGTTGGAGGTCCGCTCCTCCGCCAAGGAGGCCTCCAGTTCCTTGTTCCGCTCCTCGGAACGCGCCAGGTCGGACTGGAGGGCCTGCTTCTCCGCTTGCAGCTCGGCCCCCTTGTCCACCAAGTCCTTCACGTCGGCGGCGAGCTTTCCGAGCTTCTGCTCCCGCTCGGAGTCCCACTTGGCGTTCCCTACAAGGTAGTTCCTCAGTAGGAGGACGTCGTTCCCGATCTGCAAGGACAAAAGCAACATGTCAGTGCCGAGGCAGGAGGCCTCGGATTGAAAGAGAAAAGAAGAGCTGAAGCAGACTTACCGAGAAGAGCTGGGGCAGGATGCCGAGCAGCGCATCCGCGTAGTCCCGTCCGCCCCGAGCTCGGCGGTCCCGGGCGGTGGAAGCATACTCCATCACCCTCTCCGCCAGCCCTCGGTCGAGGATGACCGAGTCCCGGTGCGAGATTACCGGCGCTGGGCCCTTCGGGCCGATCCCTGCGACGGCCGCCCCTTCTGCTGGAGCCGCAGCCGACGGACCGGTGGTCGCCACTGGCGGTGCCGCCGGACTGCTGGCCGGAATGGGCCCGGCGGTGGGCAGAGCGGCGGGCGCCGGAGCTCCCTCGGCTGCACCGCCAGGTCGTGGAGCCGAAATGCCAAGGGCGCCGCCCTGCGGAGGTCTGGGCGGAGAAACTGCGGCGGCTAGGCCGGGCGCGGTCGCCGCTGCGACCTCCCGGCTCGTCTCCGTGCAAGCCCTCTTCGCCGCGGGCTCGTCCACGTTAACGACCTCCCTCTGAGCAGCCCCTTCCAGCAAGTTCTCCAATGAAAACTTCATCCCTGCAAGGTGGAGAAATCAGAAGGTTAGTTCAATCTTAAAAAGAGAGAGGGGGGAAGGGCAGAATTTAATGCAGAGCCGAATCTCACCGGTCTCCCGGATGGGACTGATGCCGGCCTCAAAAAGATTCTGCTCACAAAGCAGAACCTCGAGCGGCGGGACCACGTCACTCAGGAGCTGGGAGTAAGCCTCCTGGTCCGCGGACTCGACCCGAGAACTCCGGTTCGGCGACCGGTCCGGTTCGCTCCAGGCCCAGTCGACGTCGTCGACCGAGGCAAAGAAAAACCGGTTCTTCCATCCCTTAACCAAAGAAGGGATGTCGAACCGGAGACACCTAGGCCGGGGTGAAATATACCACCAGCCGTCATCGGTGGAGCATTTCTTCAGGGTGAACAGGGACCTGAAGAGCGAAAAACGGGCAACAAACCCGTGGAAATGGCAGAAGACGATGAAAGAGAAGATGACCCGGATGGCGTTAGGAGCCAGCTGGGCCGGGACGAGCCGAAAATGGCTGAGGAAGGAAAGGAAGAAAGGATGCAGAGGAAAACGAAGACCCCCGAGGAGGAAATCTTCGTAGAAGGCAATGCGGCCGGGGCCACTCATGGTGACACGCTCCCCGGACCGCGGAGCGAACAGACGGACAGATCCCGGGATGCCATAGGCATCCCGGAGCAGAGAAAGATCACCTTCGGTCATGGTGGAGGCATGACCGGAGGGACCGGCGGGAAGAAGCGGCGGAGCCGGGAGAGCAGCAAGAGCAGGAATTGAACTGAGGGGCACGGCAGGTGCAACCGGGGGGGGCCGGGTCCCCCTGGGGACGCCAATGGTGACACCCCCGGGTTGCAAACGCCGGCGGACCTCCTCTGGGATTACCTCCTCATCCGAGGAGGGAGAAGACGGAGTCCTCGGCCGGGATGGACCGGCCTCGTCCGGATTAGAAGAAACATGGCGACGGCGCGCCATGGAGAAGAAAAGAAGAAAAGGATTGAATGATCGAAGGAGAAGGAGGAGGGCTAGAGAAGAGGAGGACGCTTACCCAAAAATGCACAGGCGGGCGCAAGCAGCAGAAGTTGTTAGCCTGCAGCAAACCGCCCACGAAGCAAGGGAAAAGGCCTCGTTCTGGAAAGTCCCCTCGCCTTCAGACTCAGCCGGCAGCAGCCGTACCCATCATTCCGTCTCAGGCCACTGGATGGTCGCCACGTGGGCGCACGCCCGACACCGACGCCTCGTTAGCAGAGTAACGGCCTCTGCCCCGAAGCGACGCATTGATTGCGGGCAAGTGGACGACGTGTGGCGACTCCCCGTTGGTCTCCAGCCGCCTCGAGCCACGACGAGTGAAGATCGTGCCAATTATGAAGCAAGATCTTCGCCTCCCCACGTCATGTCTGCAATTAATCCCGACGTCCCGATCTACGATGCCCCGACGGAACGGCGGGCTGGGGGGCAACTGTTACATCCGTGACAGTGACGTGGCCAGGCTCAGGCATCGCCGAATGCGAACAAGCCACGTGTGAGTTTTTCCGCCAGAATCAGCGCCACGCCCTTAAAGCTGGGGTCGGCAAGATCGCGCCGCCCGACGATTATCCAAGAGCAGACCGCCCAGGCCGAGGTCGAGCTCGGCGCGGGGTTCCTCCACCGACTCATCCGCGCCCGCGCGCGAAGGAGACGACCCAAGTGAGGTCGGTCGAGGTCGGCCGACCCCTCGCCTTGCGCCAGGTGGCCACCCGGAGACGGGTCCACCTCGGCCAAAGCCAGGCGACCTCCTGCCGCCTCGCCAGGTGTCCACCCAGGAGGGGTCCACCTAATGCGAGGTCGGCCGACTCTTCGCCTTGCGCCAGGTGGCCACCCGGAGACGGGCCCACCTCGGTCGAAGCCAGGCGACCCTCTGCCGCCTCGCCAGGTGTCCACCCAGGAGGGGTCCACCTAGTGCGAGGTCGGCCGACCCTTCGCCTTGCGCCAGGTGGCCACCCGGAGACGGGTCCACCTCGGCCGAAGCCAGGCGACCTCTTGCCGCCTCGCCAGGTGTCCACCCAGGAGGGGTCCACCTAGTGCGAGGTCGGCCGACCCTTCGCCTTGCGCCAGGTGGCCACCCGGAGACGGGTCCACCTCGGCCGAAGCCAGGCAACCCTCTGCCGCCTCGCCAGGTGTCCACCCAGGAGGGGTCCACCTAAGCCGAGGTCGGCCGATCCCTCGCCTCTCGCCAATTGGTCCCCGGAGATAGGTCCAACTCAGCCGAGGCCAGGCCGCTCGTACGGAGAGGCCCCCGGGGAAAGCGACGGGTCCCGAGGCCATCCCTCGGGCCGTACCGACCCCAGACGGCGTCCCGTACGGAGGGCGGCGGCACGCGGAACGTCACTTACATTGGCCCGGCAGGTCCCGCGGTCGAGAGACCCGATCCTGACGGAACAGGGCCCGCAAACGGATAGCGCCCACGCCCGGGGAAAAGAGCACCCTCACGAAGCCCGAGGCCTGACGACTTGCCGCTCTGCCAGCGCCGCCTTCCCCCTTTTTCTCTTATGTCCTTGCCTTTTTCCTGCTGGGCCCGGCGGACGAGGCCGGAAAGCCGCCTGGCCTCCTTCACCAGAAAGGGAAAAGAAAGGAAGACAGGGAGGAGGAGTTTTCGAGGGAGAAAAGGACGAGCGCACGACGGAGGGAGATAAAGAGGGAAGGATCCAAAGTCTGCAGGGTAAGCAAAAGAGCCTGGGGACAAGAAGGAAAGACCGGCACAAGGCCTCGCTGGGAGGAAGAAAACCAGGGATCCCGAGAAGGGAAGACTGGACGCGAGCTCAGCGGGCAGGCCCAGCCGAGTTTCCGGTCCCCGGCGCTTTCCCTTCACCAGTTAACTCTCCAAGCCTGAGACCCTCTAGGGGGATCGGGAGAGAGAGTCTGTCCCTCCACGTCGTCTACTGACTTGACCGTCGGAGCCCCCTCGCCGGAATCCCCGGCCAGGGTCCTCTAACCCCCTTTTTTGCAGGCTTCTCGCAGGAAGGGAGGCTCCTCTGCCAGGCGGTCAGGGAGGATCGGCTGATCCTCTGCACGGGCGCGACGACGAGGACGGCAACATCTATCATTTGGAAGAGAAAAAGGTTATAAATTTTAGGAGATTTGTTTTCTCTCTCTTTCCTTTTCTTTCCATTTATTTCATGAAAAACTTTTCAAATTAGAGTTGTCAACGGGCCGTGTTCAGATCCGAGACATGCGAGTATTTATCCAAGTCTGAGTCTAGTACTAATTTGAGATCCATTTACCCGAATCTGGATCTTGACCTGTTTAACAATAATATAAATGGATAGGGTCTGCATATTTAATATCCAAACTTGATGAACCCGAGACCTGGATAATAAATATATTTATATTTATTATCCATCTCTTTTTCTTCTCCTCCTACTCTCTATCCTCCCTTCTTCCTCCCCTGAGTCCCCTCTCTCCATTTCCCTCAAATCTTAAAACCCTCGTCAACGCCGTCAAATCCCTTTCCACTGTTGGTTGTCTCCATGGCCCTCACCCTCAACCTCACCTCCTAAAAGTTCTTCCTCCCTGCCACCGCTGGAGCCACCCTCTTCTCCCTCTCGGATGTTGCTTTCATCATCTCTAGCCAACCCCCACCCTCTCTCCTCTGCTTCCACCTTGCCCCCCATGTGCCTTCACCCCAAAACCCTCCGCTCCCTCTCCTGTGGTGCCAAGATCCCCACCCTTGCCACTGACCTATTCCTCCTCATCACCATCTCCGCCACTGAGGGCCGCATCTCCCTCCGGCATCGACCGTGATATCTACCTTGATCTCGCTCGAGCCAGGTTCAAGATTGTCGGAGCCGCTCAGCGACCTAACTGTCTAAGATCTCACTGCGACAAGATCAACGGTTTCAGTTCGTCGTCTTTGTCTTCCTCCATCATCTGAGCGGTGATCGTCGAGCTTGATGTGAGCGCCCGGAGCTTCACGATAGAAGCTTCAGTGTAGAAGGCGTGGGATGCCTTCGACCGGATCGATATTATGGTAACAGCATCGGTGAGATAACCTCGGAGCTTCCAAATTTCTCTATTTTTGTTAAATAAGAAATAAGATGTAAGATGTATTCTAATTCCCTTATTCCTTTTTCTTATTAAAAAATGTATTCTAATTGATTAAATTATGAATCAATCAATCCGGTAACCATTTATTCATAAATTTTTTTGATAAAAACTTGTGGTTTTAAGTCCGATTTTTTAAAACTTTGAATATAAATTTTGGATTTGGATCTAGATCCAGATATCTAGGATCCATTAGGATTCGGGTCCACGACTGTTAACTAAGATCAGATCTGGATTTAAATATCTAAGTTATGAGAGGTTATCAACTCTATCCCAAATAATAAAAAAATAATATTTTTAATGCTTTTCTGTTCTTTACTATTTTCCTCTCCCAAACAAGTGTTAAGTTTTATTTAGATATCTAAAATCTGATTAGTTGAATAAATTTGAATACACCCTCCAAAAAAAAAAAAAAAACTCGCTGCTCTGATTCATCCAAAATCATTGGGAACCAAACAAGACTAAGATTGTAAGTATTGGAAGTTGAATATCCCTAGCAAGCTTTCAGCATGATTTTCCTGGATCGGTCCCAAGCCACGGCCTCTTCCTGGGGATAAATACCCCTCTGAAACCTCGCCTTGCTTAGGTTTTGGCGTCCCCCCCTCCTCCACCGCTCCGACGGCTATCGCCACCGTGGCCTGATCACTCACCTCTTCGCACTCCCGCCTAACCCTCCAAGCGCTTCTTCCTCTCCTCCACATCGACGTCTTGTCTGGATCATAAAAGTTTTAGATTCCGTAGGACTGTGTTTTGGAAAGATTTTGACAAACCTTTTAGGTAGGATTCCATGAAATTCTGATTTTACCATACCCGGATATATTCCTTAAATAAAAGTTCTAAATTCTGATTTTATTTAGGATTGTGTTTTGGAGGTCCACACGATGAACAACGAGAGTTTGCTGGCTAGGGGAGAAATTTATGAGCGATGATGTATGGGCCCTATTTTTCAGTACGACCCACTTGAAAACTTTTATTTCTTCTGGTGAGATGTACATTCTATGATGATTTATAGTAGGGGCAGAAGGGTCTTCTACTATTGAGGAAAGAGCAGTCAGGGGTTCTTCCAATTCATCACTCTCCTTTCCGGTCAAAAGACCAGCCAACTTAAATCATCGATCATGATCTCCGATGCTCAGAGTACAAGATTAATAAATTATATTTATCATAATAATACCTTCATTTGGAGTAGTCACATATATTTTATAATTCAATTTTTCAGACACAATATTAACCTTTCTAGCAAATCCGGATGAAACAAAAGAATGTGTTATCCTAGAATCAATTAAGATAAAAGCATATGTAGATGCCACCTTAGCAATACCTGTTATTACGGCATTCGATGCCTAAGTATCCTACTAGATCATGGCATAAATACTGGCTTGCACGTTCGATTTTGGTCATCGTCCATATCCCTACTCCGAGGGTTGGTCCTGATAAGAAGCCAGTGCATGCTTGATAGTTTGAACAGGTGGTCCGGATATATTTGGATAAGGTTGCTAATAACCGGTATTCTGATGGAGTGGGCAATCCATACCCTTGTGACCTTGCTGGCCACAATCAAAACATGCTCTAGAAAACTAGTGACAATCTTGTATTAAGTGAAAACCTCGACATCTTGTACAATGAGGTCCATTACTATGCTGAGGTCTTTTATTCGACCCAGGTGCATTCCATGATTTTGATTGATTGCCAGAAGGTCGACCACCTAGTTGCCCATCAGACCTAAACCTTTTTTTATTGTTGCTCACTCTTTTGTTGCATGTTATTAACCTCTTGCTCAACAATCTTGGTCTTATTAACCACATCTTGATATGAGTTCAATTGTATTGGCCTTACCCCAGCACGGATTCTAGGTATCGATCCTTTTTCAAATCTTCGAGCTTTGATGCCATCAGCAGCCACTAGATCCGGAGCAAAACGAGATAACTCGGTAAACTTGGCTTCATACTGGGTCACTATTATACTTATTATACTTTCTTGAATTATCCTTGTAAATTCACTCTCTTTTTCAAATCCGAGGCTCTCGGAAAGTACATATCCATAAATTCCTGTTGAAATATATTCCAAGTGATTGGCCTGTCATAACCATTTTATCTCTTGACAGTTTTACACAATTCAAAAGCTTCACCTTGCAACTGATAAGTAGTAAAATGGATTTTTCACGATCAATGCAATCCATGCTAGTAAAAGCCTTTTCCATCTCCTTAAGCCATTTTAGTAACTCAATGGGTTCGGTGGAGCATTCAAAAGTAGATGATGCTAGCTTCTTAAACTCACTAATCCCTCGGTCCATCCTAGTAGATTGGCCACCTCTCCTTGTTATCGCATCTCCTGAACAAATCTAACTAAAGCTTGTATGAGATTTGCTACATGACCATCATAACTAGTAGTTCCCTGATTGTTGGGCACATCATGCTGCTGACGAATAGGACTGGCTGCTCGACTCTCATCCTGATCTGGCGATGGACTACGAGCTGCCCTAGAGCTACTAGCAGCTTGAACTATTCCTGCTGCTCGAGAAGTATTGCCGTTAAATTGCGAAGCAGCATTAGTTGGGGAGATGTCTTGGGTCCACGAGGTACTTCGAGTTTGAGAAGTGCGATCATTCAGATGACTGCAACGCATATTAACAGCTTAGAAATTTTCTACAGTGTTGAATACCCTCATGAATTGAGTTTGAACTATTTCCACTTGGTTCACAAAAATATTAGATTCAATCAAATTTAATTTACTAATACATACATACATATATATATATATATTTAAATCATCCAATCATATTCTAACCAATTCTATCCCATACTCACTATCTATTCTAATCTATAGGATCCTTAAACCTACTTTGATACCACTACATTTATCATGCTCCAACCCGGTACATGAGCCAGGTGTACATTAGACGACCACATATCTTTAAAATTCAATCTCATCGAATATGCAAGGCCTATCTTTACAAATTAACATTCAGACAATGATAGAAAATAAATTCATTAAATCTTTATTCATTTCTAAAGCTTTTCAATTCAAACTAACAAATGAACTAAATTTCACTAAAAATCTAAGTTACGTAGAGTGTAACTAGAATTTAAAACATGAACTAATAAACTAAACTCCTAAATCCTAGCTCCTCACTGACTGGTCTCAAAACCTGATTGATCTTCCAGATCTGTAACAAAATATAGAAAATAGTGGATAGCTGGTTCCAAAGCCTGATTGATCTTCTAGATATGTAACAAAATATAAGAAACAATGGGTGAGCTTTACAGGCTTAGTAAATTATCATCACCTCTAATATATGCATAAATATGTCAACAATAATTTACAAACATAAACAAATCATACACAAGATAATTGGTACCATGATAATATAACAACAATATCATACAATATGCACATTTAATTACCAAACGACACAACTATGGATGGCAAACCATTTACTTTACTCTCCTAGTCCTTCTAAATATGACTACGATCAGCCCATGGCTAGCCTCGAAAGAGACTAGATCCTGACTATACATACCAACAACCGGTCATGTGCCAATGATCACCCCACTAGAGGTCCGGAAGGAAACTAGCTCTGATATCACATGAGAAAATAAGCATCCTCAACATGTGTCAGTAACCGCCATGCATGGTTAAAAATAAAAGACAACTAGCTTATGACTATATATACTATACATCAGTCATGCACCAATAATCGCTCCACTAGAGGCCCAGAAGGAGATTAGATCCTCGTGTGATCATAGTCGGACTAGAGAGTGCCAACACCAACACACAACAATGAATACAACCCAATACAGATCAAATTATGCTTCACATGTTTAACATTTCATAACATATTTAGCATGTAATACTAGAGGTCAAGATAACTTATCTAAAGAACTCTATACTGCATATTTGAATCTCAACTCTGATACTGCTCTATCAACAAGAAAGATGGAAACCCTTACAAGATTAATTATGTAATTAATTTTCTATCTAAAATAAACTAACATAGAAGAATAGCTCTTAACCTGGCCTGGTCTTGGCTTAAATCACTAAAAGAGTCGATTCAAATTTTATTATTATTTTTGACATTTATTTTTCTCTTCTTCCTTCTCCTTTTTTTCTCTCTCTTCTTTCTCTCTCTTCTCTTTCTCTTTCTTTTCTCTCTCCTTTATTTCTCTCTTCCCCTCTTTTTTCTCTATCCTCTTTCTCTCTCCTCTCTTTTTTTCTCTATCCTCTTTCTCTCTCCTCTTCTCTCCCTCCTTTCTCTCTTTTCTCTGTTCTCTCTCCTCTCTCTCTTCTTCTCTCTCCTCTTCCTCTCTCTTCATCTCTCTTCTTTCTCTCTCTTTTTTCTTCTTTTTTTTTTTTTTTTCCTTTCCTTTTCCTCCTTTTCCTTCTTCTTCTTTTCTTTCCTCGATCCTCTTCCCTACTCGGCCTGAACTGATCTCCCTTGCTCCGATTCACCGAAGGAGGGCGACGATTCACCAAAAACTTTCCAAAATGGGATAGGGATGAGGGGGTTGGCTGAGGCATCCACGGCCATCCCGGCCATGGACGGAGAAATCGAAAAAAGAAAGAACTTCATGCAATAGATTAAATATACAAATCAAAAGCTTAGAGAGAGGAAGACTTACCGATGACGGTCCAGGAGCGATTGATCAC
The DNA here is from genome assembly GCA_021397845.1 of Areca catechu. NCBI lineage: Eukaryota > Viridiplantae > Streptophyta > Magnoliopsida > Arecales > Arecaceae > Areca > Areca catechu. The sequence goes on along the minus strand of CM038041.1, from coordinate 7,230,383 downwards.
CGGATAAGAGAAGAAATTCGATGATAAAATTTGGCAATGGGAGGGATTTTAAAAGAAGAGGAACGAGGGCTTTTCCTCATCATACAGGAAAGAATCTCAACCGATCATATGCCCATCTCTCCACGATACTCCATCGGGCGAGTTCAACTCCCCCACGACTCCCTTCTGGCTTCTCCAATGAAGTATTCGATCGGATAAACAAGGGCTCCATCCCTTGTTTTTCTTTTCTTCTTTTTTTTCTGAGTTTCGAACTGAAATCGACAGAGGCTACCGACTTCAACCCAATTAGCCCAAAAAAAATTGGGCTTCACATAAATAATTGTTTGATCCAATATATTTTGAGTGTAAAGATACCAAGACAAACTTTTTCCTAGCACATCTCTAAATGGATTCCTGGATCAACATGAGTTCCAACCACATGATCACATGAGTTCTCTGTCGCAGACATGTCATTCATATAAGGATGCAAATGGATCAGATCGAATCGAGTCATGAATGATCCCAACCGATCCGGTTTTTTGATTAGATCCAAACCCAACCTACTAAAAAAATCGAATCAAGTTGGATCAGATTCATTATTAAAATTTTCAACCCAACGAATCATTCGAATTGGATCGAATCCATAAATAATCCAATTTTAATCTAAAAAAATTAAATCTAAATATAATTTAGATGAAATATAGATAATCATATTTTATTTATTACATAGCAAACTATTATTAACCATAGATAACAAATAATATTATTTTAAAAATAAATTAAGATATAAAAATAATTATAACTCTATTTTTATGTTAAAAAAGAATTTCATATAAATTTTAAATTATAATTTAAAGATCCAAATAAATTTAAAATTATAATTTAAAGGTCCAAATAAATATGATCATAACAATATTAGTATATTCGAATCAAGTCGGATGAGATCCAAATTCAATAAACCCGACCCAGAAATGGAATGGATCTAATTTTAAGACTCGATTCGGATCCACAGGCTCATAAAAATAGGTTGAATCGGATCTAAACAGATTGGATCAGATCACAGGTCAATCCGGTCCATTTACAACCTTACATACATTGCATGATACAAAATCCTGTAGCTTTGAAAACAGACGCATCCCTAAACGCACTCCATCAAAAGCAAACATGTTATCACAAAGAATACTGTAGGACTAATTATTCAGCCAAAACCTTTTCTTCTCTTTGGATAAAGCACTCCAAATACACATTGGCTTGTTATAGAAGATTCTAGCTTAAAATCTATAGGGATTACATTATCAGAGAAAGCAGTACAGAGACAAACCCAAAGGCAAAACGCAACAATAAGAACAAGATATGCAGGTAAAGTTATACTTTTCTCTGTTGTTCTAACCGTTCTCACATAACTAGAGCCAGTTATCCGAAATGCTATTCAACTTCCCTGTCTGGATGAACACAGCAAATGCACAGTTGACGTAGCAAAGAGACATCAAGGAGTTGTCTGTCGTCACCTGGTTGTGCATCAGTTTCCTGGAGCAGTATCGTTCCTCCCTAGTTCACTTGGTGGTGGAAGGAGAAGGGCAAGTCTTTGTTTATATCGTTCAATCCGTAGAAGGCGCTCTTTTCTCAACCTGTTGGCAGATAAACAAAATAAGATTAAAAATTTTCTATTTACCAGCGTCTGTGTTTGCCACATATATGAAGATGGCCGAAAGCTCCACCACAAGATACATTGCAATGAAACCTGATGCTAGTTTGTCAATGCAACTTAGCTATGGCAGTGCAGCACACAGTTACAATGTGCTATAAATTGGCCAACATGTTCATTTTGCAATATGCAACTTGCAGTAGCATCTGCATTTGCTGTGATTGACATAGCAGTTTCATACCCCTTGCATGGTAATATCACTAGCAATCATATACACACAAATGCACAAGCTAATGCATCACGCTGGAATGTGCAAGCGCTCCACATTGTAATTTAACACACTTGAATGAGTGTCAAGAAACAAGACAAACAAGGAACAAGCTTAAGGACTGACACATTTCTATAACTGCTAAAGGTAAGCGCTGGCAATGCCAAGGCAACAAAGGAACAAAAAAACAGCTTATGAACAATGGCAGCCTCTTATTAATAAGGAGTTCAATACTAAGTGATAACTGTCAACAGAAGGAACAATTGTAATTTTCAAACTGGATATAATGGACAGATGGAGTTTGGATAAGAGATTAGCTTTCTTGATGTCATCTTTAGTAAACAGGGTACAAAAACAGTTTATGAACAATGACAGACTCTTATTAATGAGTTCAATACCAAGTGATCACCGTCAACATAAGGAACAATTATGATTCTCAAACTGGATACAATCAAAAGATGGATTCAGATAAAAGATTAGCTTTCTTCATGTCAACTTTGATAAACAGGGTAGCTGAGATACTTTAAGTTCATTATATATTAAAAATGCACTCTCTGTGTGCCCACATGTAACCATTTGCATTTAATACTGAAACAACAATTATTCATTTTATAGCCACATGATTCGAATGTCACACACCGTATCCACATGATCGTAATGCCGCACACTGTATCTAACAACATGATGGTGCCACAGCCATTATCAGGACTATGATGTACACATTTACATGTTACCATACTAGTAATAGCACAAGAACTGATGCCAATAACTTGCACTAACTAATTCATTTTTAGCAAGTTTGGATTTAAGGGTTTGTTTGGACGGTCAATCAGTGGATTCCATGATAGAACACGAGAGTCAGCAGAGATGAAGTAGCAGGGATGGCAAGAAGAGAATTGAGGCCAAAAGAACCCCTAATCACCAGAGTTTTAAAAACTGAAATTCATCTGAAAAGATGATTCTCAGAGTCCCAAAGATAGTGATATTCTAGGCATTGAGTGGCCTTGTTTATCCACATTACTCTCTTTTTCACCCATGTCTCTCCTGATCAGACTCCCACCTACATGAGGGTTACCTGCGGACATGGCAATCAACCATCCAAGCAGATGCAAAATATGCAACATCATAATAATATCAAGCATGATGCCACATGTCAATCACAATGTTAAGGTAAATTTAGCTCTGAAAATTGTAATGGGTCTATGAAGAGCAAATAATTATATCCAAGAGAGAACTGAAAACTCACTGTGCCCGAAACCTTTTGGCACGCTTTATATGTCCCTCTAACAGATCACGCGCCGATAACTGGTCAACAGAACCAACATCCTGCAGAAGACTTCGGATGAAATTCATTCTCATCTTTCAGACAATATCTTATATATGGGCTCAAATTCATTAAATAAACAAGCAACAAATCAATCGTACTTCCAGGAACATAGAGAAAATAATATTGAAAAATAAAGCACAGATCAAATAATTCTGACCACAACTAGGAGTTCGGTTAGGATACAGTACAAATTCTCTATCTTCATGCTAGTGTTTTAAAAGGCGGTTGTAGTTGGCAGGTAGTCAAGGGAGTGTATAGAGAACATGCAATATGCAGACCATATATAGGGGTGCATATGTAGTTAATATTGTTCTAACTATTTTAAAAAAACATAATATATCAAACATAATAAAAGAACCATATAACAATAACAACTAGTTATTAGCTATTATTTAATTCTGAATACTGAATAATAATAGTTATAACATAATTAACATATTAACATTCTCAATACTGATATCAAACCCATCTAAACAGCCATTCAACCTATCCATCAGTTTGAAACCGCTCCATTTGCAAAGGTCCACATGAAAGTGGGCAATATATGTAGCCCCAAAATGCTAAGAAAGCCATATACATAACTGCTGAATGCTAAGTGGACTGCTTTTCAAGCCACATGCAGCACGAATTCCTACAGCAATTGCATATAGGGAACATGGGGTGCGCAGGGACCATATCTGCATGTACAGCCATGCACACTACATTCAAAGAATGCTAACCACCCTCTCTCATGGTCTCATAATGTGGTCTATCATATAGCATAAACAGCAATAGAGAATTCAGATCTATGTGATATAACTTGGTCATGGTTGATTTATTGGCTTTCTAACTTACAAACCAAGAATTCTAATAATCAAATTATATTAAGTTTAGAAAATGTAATATGCTATGTTCACTTGGAATTACAGAAACAAAAAACACAGGATTCTTCACATAACAGTCCTGAGTAAATTGATACACTCCTCTAGCTCTCTCACTGTAACATCATCCAACTCTTTCTCTTAGACCAAAGATGGTGCAAAAAATGCACCTTGACCAGACACTAAACGCTTGTTGTCTCATGCTGCAATAAATCATTTGAAGACCAGTAGCTTGAACCAACCAGCTTCTTATACATGATTTAAATAATATGGTTAAACATCTTTTCTATTCTCCTTTACAACTGCAGACTTCTACCAACACCACCCACCCCTTGTGCAACATACAAATTTTGGTGTCCTTTAACAGCTCACAAGCCTCCATGGCCCCTAAAGCTCCCTACACTTGAGTGGCTAACCATTGTGCATACTGTAAATCCCCCAGACTATAAAGGATGTAACATAAATCAGGCAATATATAGCACCATGCCTCCTCCCTCCTACCCTCCCTTGTGTATTCCACTTCCTCTCCTCATTCTCCTTCCCCACCATCTTGCACTTCCTTCACCTCGTTAACCCTGTCCTTCTCCCCCTCCTCTTTCTCCTCCACTCCTCAAGCTCCACCACCTCTCTCTCCTCCTCCCCTCTTCTGCCTAGGCACCCACACTGCCAAAGCACTACACAACACCTTGTACTGTCTCCCTTCCATGGCAGGCATGGTTCCTATTTCATTTGCAACCCAACATACAAGGGTGAGGAGACATGGATGCATCTCAACGTATCTAATATCATCCAGCAATAGCATAATGCCTGATGAACACACTTTCACATTCCCATTCATCAGTCCCAATGCTTGGGCCAATGGGACACCCCATGGTCCCACCAGTAGTTAAAACCTGACCCTGGCACTTATATTCCTTGAGTCCCTTCCCCATGATCTTCTCATTGTCAAGGCAGTGTCTATAATACCATCCAATAATAGTTCAAGGCCTGCACACACCATACCAGTTATCATTTCCTACAACTTGATCAGGTCAGCAGAGAGTTAACTGTGACATATTACAGATGCTAGGTCAAGCTTAACATGATCCCAACCTTACCAATTTGCATCAAAAACCCTTCTGGTATCAACCCATCCATAGAAATTCTGGTACAGGTAAATGTGTCTTATGTGTTGCCACCCTTCAAGAGTTTATAGAGAACCAAAGATCAGATAAGAACATACGATGGCTATTTTCTCTTATTGGTATCTGCTCCCTTTCAAGATTTTGTTCTCCATCTTGGAGGCAACTGAACAAGTAATAGAAGATAAACCAAATCCTGTTACAACTCATTTGCTTGAAAGCTACATGCAACATGTTCAAAATTGGCTCAGCTGCAATGATGAATTTTTTTCACTCTGCTAAAAAAAAAATGCATGCATCACAAAAGATTTAAGAGCAATTATGGAAATGAAGGGTTCATGGAGTTGCACAACAAGTTCATCTCTGCTGATCATAGTTCAAAACAAACTTGTTAATTCATTAAGGATCATATGCAGTCTAATTTGCAATGTAAGCTAGAAAGATCATATGACATACTAAATGCAACCTTAAGCTCAAGAACCTCCTTCAAGATTATGCTTTACTCATGTCCACACATGTTCTGTTATTGCTTTCAATGATGCATAAATTCAAAGCAAAAACAGTGCAACATAACATGCATATGACTGATTAGTAATAAGTATTTTGTGAAAATAGACCTCTTCCTTGATAGAATCTTCTGCTTCATTATTGTCTTCACACTTTTTCAACATGTGAGTGTCAACCATTGATGGAGGCAATGGTCTTGGCAGAAGCTTCACACCATCGCCAAAATTTGGCTGCAAGAAATAGGCATGATGTGAAAACTTGACGGAGGGGCATACAACATGTAACCAAATGCCATCAAAACATTAGAATACAAAGAACATGAAAACATGCACGTACAAGAAATGGTGAGAAATCAAAATTACCGACTGGTTATAAGGGGAGAAGCCAAAGAAAAAGAATGTGATTCTTGCAATTAAAACAAGAAATTGATAATGACCTACTTCTGTATTGAAATCGCAAGACATATGATGATTACTGTACAGAACTATCGGTTTATGTAAATTAAATTGACACAATCATCAAGCAAATTTCATGATATCATATTATATGCACTTCTAGTACCAGGCAAGCTGTTGCATAAGTGCAGGTACAATTCTTTTTCCAATACATTTTTAGCCAGAGAAGGCATGGTATCATTAACGAGCTATACTAGCATGTGGTTGCATGCATGCCATAGCACAACTATCATAACCATTAGTTATTAGAACTTATTTCTAGACAAACCTGTCATGCAGATGACTGCATACGTATCAATCAACATATAGAGGAACAGAACATAGAATACAAAGGGCATGTCTGGTTCACCATTATTGGTTGGAAGTGAAGGTGTTAAGTCACCAAAGTGACTTCAGACTCCCCACAATCAAAAGTCACTTCAGCACCTTTTTTGGAAAGTCAAGCATAGCTGGGAACTTCCACAACATTTCTTCTAAACCAAACAGAAAGTCAATTTCACGAATCATGATATGACTTCCTTTCCTTTCCGCTCATGGCAAAACAAATACATCCAAAGTAGAATTTATAGCCTGCCCTCTGAAAGAATGTACACTTTAAACCAAAAAAATGACATTTATCAGTAATCTCTTAGAATCTACATTGAGAGTTGGAGGAGGGGAAGGCCTCTATGGCATTCAGGAAAAAATATTCATATAATTGGCTCCACATATTTAGGACTAGGCTTGATTGTTAAAGCAAATATATATCACACTGGTGACACCTAAGCAATTTCTGTGTCAATTTATAAACAGCTGATTTTGAATCTTGATAACCAAGAAAACTGAATGCCAATCATCATCAAGGAGACAGGTGAAACCAAGTAATCATGAACATGCAATTTTTTTTTAAAAAAAAGAGAATGCTGGATGAAGAATGCCAGCACCATGAGCATGAACGAACCTTGTTCAGCAATCTGGAATAACTTAAAGAACAACAAAGTAATTGGTCTAGATTGTCTAGTTAACATGGTACCAAAAAAACTCATATGCAACAAAAAGGATATGCTCAAACCTGACTTTCATGAGGCAAACCATTTCGAACCCAAGATCGACAAAGAGCATATAAAGAGCCTGATTCACCATCAGATAGTCTAACCTTCAAGCAAATGACAAGAGGTAGGTAAGTAACATTAGTGAAGAGTATTTCTTTGTCAAGTACACCAACTTGTCATGAGCTAGAGCTCAATTATGTATCAAGTCCAATTTTTCATCAGCGGTTCATGCATAGCTAATTAATTATTTTTACACAGTGACTTCTAATTTCATAATATCAAAGAGCAAGTTGCTGTAATAATGCAGGTTGTCGGGTCCCTTGGGACCACAAGGATATGTCCTTTTAGACAGTAAAAAAACATCATGACTCGGGCCAAAACAATTTGAAGATGCACATATAATGCTTATAAAACAATTTGAAGATGCCAATATAATGACTATGGGACAATCTAATAAGATCTTAGGTAGCAACAGCACGTGCTTTCAATTTATGTGTGCATTCTCTTATACAAATAAGCCAAGTTCTACAGCTGTTGAAATGTTGATACCAACCCAACTAATCTGTAAGCCTCAACTAAATTCTAAATTTGCAACCAATTTGCATCTTTAATCATTGGATGGATAAATAATAGTTGGTACAAGATAAATCTTATGCATGTAGTGGGAGATCTGAAGATTAAAGTGATCAGTTTTTTTAAAAAAGCATTTTGCTGAAATATTAAAATGCTAAAGTTTCTGACCATGACTTGTATTATATCCAATGGCACCTAGAAGCTCAAAGATGTGCATGCAATGAGAGACTCATTACAGAGAAAATAGAACAAATGCTCATCATAACATGCACGCTACCTAAGGGCTCTAAACTAGAGTTGAAAAGCCATATCAATCATCAGCACAAGATAGCTCTCTGCGCTCTAGTATAGTTTTTTCAATCACTTGGAATCTCATGAATTTATATTACACAAATCTAAGACTCACCTGTCTCCACTGATTTTAACAATGCAAGCCACACAAAAATCAAATCTAGATAACCATCACAATTTCAAAGTTATGTTTGTTGATGGTGCTTGGTTAGATTACTTTTGGAGAAGCATAATTAGGCATCCACTAGCAGTCTTGCCCTGAATGCTCTTTTCGAAGTTTACAACTTTAGGTGCTTCCAGTCAGTCTTCTGTCCTTTTTCTAGTTCAAAATTATTTGCTCTAAGACATTAGCAACAACATTCAAGAAAATTACTTGCTCTAATATATTCACCTCAATAATATAATAACAATTAGGAATCATATATCCAACTTTGTCATCCTTTTCGGAAGGTATATATCTTCCAAGCTATAAAAATCAGCTTTCGGTAGCATGTGTTGAAATAGAACACCATCCTTTTCCACCACCAATTCCAATCTAATGACATGCCTGCATAAAATGCTCCATCAATCTTACACACATGTTCCATTTAATGCTCAGCATTGCATTTTTCCTATATTATGATACATTCATCAGCAAACAACCTTTTTATAGTGTGCAGTTGCCATGTACATTGCCAAAATACTCAAATTCCTTTAAAGACAATCCATGTCTCATCATTCAAAAGAATTTAGAGGAAGGGCCTCGGCGTGACAGTGAAGTTGCTCCATTGTGATATGGTCTCACAGGTTCGAAACATGGAAACAACCTTTCTTCATGTAGGGGTAAGGTTGTATATATCTAAGCCCTCCCCAGACTCCATAATGATGAGAGACTTGTAAATTGGGATGCCCTTTGTGTCTTATCATTTATAAGAGGGGGTGAACAAGAATTTCAGTCATCATTAATTTGAAATAATCCTTCCACTCACTTCAAAGAAGTGCAATTCATATGCAGAAAGAATGTCTAAAAAATTGTAGAAATCAAAATCCTGCAGGAAGAGAAGAAATAGGGAGGGAGGTGGCATCAGGTGGTTTGCTTACTTTCCGGTCGTTAATCATCACAATAGTATCTTCTCTACTCTTGTCCCTGAAATTAATTAGATATGACTCCCTGCTTGCATGTGACAAAATATAACTAAATGCAAAACAAGTACAAGTATTGCATTTACCTCTCCTTACTGTTGTTATACTCGTATGTTGAAGACACCACTGGGAATGAGGCAACCTAAGCAAATCAGGATGAAAAAACATGCTGTTAAATGAGATGAAAAGTATAGAATCAAATAATGACATGTGGCCATGTTGCAAAGAAACATTACGATCATGAAAAGAGAAAAATAACAAAGACTTTAAAGAACATATTTAAGTGAAAAATATAAGCTTTCTAAGGCAAACATATGATGCAATAACTCAGTAGTGCAGGAGGTAGATATGGCTTGTGGAGGCTTAAACTGCTTACGCTACACTAATCCAGGCAATTGCTCAACCCAGAAACCCAGTCTAATGCCTAATAGCCAATATATAAGGATAAGATCAACAATTGCCCTAATTAGAATATAGGGACGTAGTACATGTCTGATAATGAGTAGATCAAGAGAAGTTATGATGCATCACTTGAAAGTGCACGCAAAAAGATCAATGACAAATAATTATTTGGTAGTTCTAAAATAACAACGTGGTAATGAATGAATCGATATCATTACCGATATGTCTGTGAGTTACGAAATGATTATTGTAGTTCGCGACACATAAACCCTTAAAATTCGATCTTTGAACAAAAAATGGAAATAATCAAACAACAACTGCATAAAGAGAGAGTAAGAGAGACCGAAAGATGGAGAGGTGAAAGAATAAACCTTAGGGTGAGTGCCGGCCGGAGTAACGCTCCTTGGATTACCAGCCACACCACCGGTAGAACAGCTGCCCGACCTCGGGACTACGAAGGGCGGCAGCACGGGCACCGCCTGAGGCGGCCTCATCGTGTGGGGCGGCGGGATCAGGGCGGTATGATCGGCGGCGGTGGAGCCGAAAACAAAGGGCCTGGCCTGGGCGGCGAAGGTCATGACCGCCGTAGGGCTCGCATTCCTGATATACCCGGCGGGGTTCGCTACGGTGACGGTCTGGTCGGCGGCCGGCGGGCGAGCGGCGGCGGCGGCGGCGGCGGCGGCGGCGCGAGGGGAGAAGGCGCGGTGGGCGGTGGCGAAGGGGAAGCCCTGGGGAGGTGGTGGGGGAGGGGGAGGGTGGAGGGGTTTGCCGAGGAGGGGTTGGGGCGAGGGAGAGAAGAGGGGGCTGGGAGGGGGGCGGTGGGAGGAGGGGAGGGTGGAAGAGAGAAAGGGCTTCGGAGGGGGCTGAGAGGATGTGGGGGGAGGAGCGGTGACGGCATCCGGGGCGGGGGCGGGGGCGGTGGCCGAAGAGGAGGAGGAGGAGGAGGGAGCGGTCGCCATGGCGGGGAGATTTGGGGAGGTTCAAAAGCCCATGGGGATGGACTCGTGCAGCCGCCCCTATTTCAGCCGGACTGGTTCGCGCGCATGGCACGTGTAACGTGTTGTAAAAAAATAATTACGTTTGATTTAACGTTACGTTCGGTATAACGTAATCCCTTCATATTATTAATAATTTTAAATTAGATCTATATATTTTTATAAATAATAATCTACGAAGTACCAACCATCGATAATTGATAAGATTTTTTTATTTTTTTGAAAAACTCACCACCCCCCCCCCCCCCTCCCCTCACTGCTCGGAAGGCCATCAAGGAATCCATCATCGCATCCCTCGATGACCCTATTCTTTCTCTTCATCTCAAGAAGATCATTAGAAAATTCAGCATCATGTCGTTTGCCACTTCGCCTCCGAGTCCCAACAGCTTGAAAAAATCTAAAATAAAAATATTTATTTTTTCTAGCATCTCAAAAAAATATTGGTATACCCAATATAATATTTTAGATTAAATTATTATGTGATTTCAATAAAAAATTATATAGTTATATATGTAAATAATATATTTATAAAAACCTTTAATAAGAAAAGTCATAAATGAACTTGTCTATTACATGAATTATTTATAAAAAAATTAAAAATGACCATTTCCTAAATTTGGATTAGCTTTCAAAATTTAGATTATAATTTACTTTGATTTTTTGATGTCTTTATAATATGTTATACATCATTTATAATCCATAATCTTCTAATCTAATTTTGTAATTGATGTGATATCACTTACCTATCATCTACGCTAAAATACTTCCATCACACAAGTTACCTTTAGATATCTTTCTAACAAAATAATAACAATAATAAATTACAAAAATCTTAGATTTTCATTTATTATACATTCGTCTAATAGTTTAAATAATCTATATTTACACCACGTTACTCAAATCATTTCAAACATGTAATAATACATGATTTTAATAAACTTAATTTAAGGATATTTTAAAATTTTGATGTTAGATTACTGGTAACCTGTTTGTCATACCAAATACAATAATTACTTGTGTATACCAAATACAGTAATCAGCATTACTGATAATTTTTTTAGTAATAATTTACTTGCAAGTAATCCAGATTATCATTTAAAATTTCCTGACGATCCACCAAACGTAACCTAAAAAAATGTTTGCATAGCTACAACTCCCATCAAAGCAATATTGGCTAACATGGAGATGGAACTGTTGCATTTGGAATCATAGGTCTAGTATTATTTATGTAAATTGGATGAATTCAAAATATTTATAAATAAGTATATTCGTGGGAGTAAGAAAATTGAACCAAAAAAAAAAGAAGAATAAATTGAGGAAATTGAAAAAAAATATCAATTGAGGAATCCCGTGGTATAATTTTACTGTGGTTCACCATGTATAATGTGATTCAGTTAGAATCACCATTAGTTTCCCTATAAATTTATGAAATCTCAATAGATCGAAAATAATCTCTTTATTCTCTACCAACCCTTTAAAAATAGATGTAGCATGTTAATAATAGGAAGTGAATTAAAAAGCTATCCAATAATTGTCGTATGGTCACCCTCAAAATAAACCTATAAAGTTCACAATGTATATATAATATAATTTAGTCTTTTTAATGCCACACACAATTCTGCCATAAGAGTAGTGGTATCAAAAATTATAATATCACTGGTTATTATAAGTGCAGTATTGACACTTGCTCTACCTGAGTTAGCTTTCTATAGTATACTGCTATCAAAATTGATCATGAAAAAATATATCGATAGTGGCTCCTAAAAAGGTATAGTATTTGAAAAGATGCATAAACTGCAAAAAAAAAAAAAAGAGCTATAAATTGCTTTTGCTATTAAAGATCTATATGCAATAGTTGCTCGAAGAAATTCATAGACTTGCATGGAGATTTTTTTAAAATTGAAGAGTAAATAAGTTTCGATATCTCATCATCCCTAAAATAAAGCGGTGAGCTTGCCTACTAACCTTTCACATTTTCATAAAACTACTCAAATACTATAACCACTAAATCAAATACAAAATCTTGCATTTAAATTTCTATAGTACTCTAATCTAATAAAATTAATATTTTCACAACCAACAATTTAATCTATCAGCTACCATACTCCAATACATCAACTATTAATTGCAGCTAACAAAACAAAAGATATAACCATTGAGCATTCAACCATTTCACATTCAGACAAAATTATGCAATTTCACTACAATATTTATTTTCATAAATTATAAAAATTCGAACAGCTTAGCATAGCTTTATTACAACTATAATGATATAGTTACCAAACAACCACATAAAGCATCATCATAGTACTTTCAAGGTCACATATTCAAGCTTTCTGATCCTCCTTAACATACTTTTCTAATGCTTAGCATCGAAATGATAGAACATGCATAGTATAAGTGGTAAACAATCAACCATTTGAAAGCTATCATCTCCAAACAAGATGAAGGATATTAATATAATATAGAAAATATAATGCTCTCAGGATCTGGATATTTTCTGAGGCTCTAGATCAAATCTAGAAGCCATTATTAACAAAACACCAGTCCCTTAGGAAAATGAGCTTTGTGTCTCAAAAGACCAGAAAAGATAGATATATACATACATAGTTTGAAAGCAAACATTTTTACATATTACTACCTCATACCATGAATTAGAAGATGAAAACAGTTCAACAATCTGATGCTCCAAAACCAGCCAATCATATGCTGTCAAAACCAATACTTTGCTAGTAGAAAAGAAGAGGAAACCAATGATAGACAAAAGTATATAATTACAAAATGGGACATAGCCATGGAGTTCAAGCATAAGTTTTCTTCAAAGCTTCCAAGGCATGTTCAATGGATATCTTCAAGGGGGATTGCCTATGGTTGAATAAGTCCCTCTTGGTGGCAAGTCTATGATCAGAAAACTCCCTTGAGTGGTACCTTGTGGACTTTAAATGGAGAGACAAAACTGGACCTTGTGACATGTATATCTTGCATCTACTAGATAATATTTTTCTATAGATGTACATATAAAGAAACAATTAAATTAGGTACTGTGATATCTGGGCTTTTGGGCCGAAGCACAATTAAATTGGGTACTGTGATATCTGGGCTTTTGGGCCGAAGTCGGCAGGCCCAGCCGGCTTCGACCCACAATGCAGGAAAAAAAAAAAAATAAAGGAAGAAGAGGGAAAAACAGAGTCGGACACGAAGCTGCTCTGCTCCTAATCGACCGGAAAAGCCGCCGGAGGACTCGGGGGGAAGAGTCGTGGAGGGGAGGGGAGAAGTCGACGACGAGTCCGAGATGGAGTGGAACTCCGATCCGGCGGTGGTTGCTTCCCAAACGGCTCTGAAAAGCCATCGGGAGTCTCCTTTTAATCTTCCTTCGTTGTCGCCCAATCAAGTCTTCAAATCCTCTTCCAAGCCATCATTCCTCCTCTCCGGCAGGCGACGGAGAGTTCCTTCATGCACCGGTGAGTTATTTTTCCCTTATTTCAATTTGTTTAGGAGGATTTACTATGGATTTTCTTTGATAAGTTTGTTCAATTGATTTTGTGTTTGGGTCGTGGATCATCGTGGCTGCGCCGCCGCCACCTCCGATCCGTCGAGCCCTTCCCCGGCGACCACCTCCCTTGGCCGCGGTAACTGGGGGGGGGGGTCTCGTTTCGGCCGAACCGAGGAGGAACATGGACTGGTTCGGGGGAAGAGAAAAGAAGAAAGAAAAGAAAATAGAAGGAAGAAAGGAAGAAAAAAAAGGGGGGGGTGTTTAGTACGGTCCAGAAAAAAAAATAAAAAAAATAAAAATAATGATAATAAATAATAATAATAATAAAAGAAGAAGAGAGAGAAAGAGGAGAGAGAAAGAGGAGGGAGAAGGAAGAGAGAGAAGGAAGAGAGAGAGAAAGAGGAGAGAGAAGGAGGAGAGAGAAAGAGGAGAGAGGAAGAAGAGAGAGAATCAAAGAATTTTCTCGAGATTCGTGAAATTTGGGAATTTAGATTTTAATTAAATTATCTATTAATGTAGGGAATCAGTCTTCTGAGCGGAGAGGCATCGCATAAAATTCGGATACTGACTAATATCGGAAATACTAAGAATAGCGTGTTAAGGTAAGGAATTCTGTATTGATCATTTCTTTATACTTGAATTTATTATGACCTGGCTTGATCTAAGCATATAGGTTATATGTAATTGCACGTGTGGTATTATATTGCGTGGCATAGTTATTTTCTTGTGATAGACATTGTGGTTTTATCATTATTATTGTCGGTATTTCATGCATGATGTTATAAAGAAAATTGATATCCGGATGGGTTGGACCATGATACCGGATTGCTAAATAGGTTGGACCATGAAACCAGATATCGAGTGGGTTGGACCACGATATTGGTTATTAAAATAGGTTGGACCATGATATCGGTTATCGAGTGGGTTGGACCACGATACCGGTTATCGAGTGTTCATAAAAGATATGTTTTGACAAGTGTTAATGATGTAAATACGGTATTTGGTCTAGCCATGCTACGATTGCACCATGGTTATACAGCCTGAGCCACGGGCTTTGTACGTGGGAGCCGGCCACGGGCGGATAGTACGTGGGACAGCCGAGCCACGGGCTTAGTACGTGAGCAGGACCGACCATAGTATGCGTGGTCGCTTTGTGGTTGCCCGTCATGGGCTGGTACATGACCGTGGCTAGACCAGAATCCTAAAGATAAAGGTTAAATAATGAAAATTCTAAAGGAAAAATGCAAAGTTATCAAAGTTTTATAATACATGAGGCTTAAATCATTTGATTGAATGACATAACATACTAGTATTTTATTTTTTTCAGAAATTTATATTATTACTTGGAATGATCATATGGATACCTTACTGGGCTGTAGAGCTCACAACCTACTTTCTTCTTCTACAGAGTCGTGCAGATATTTGGCTTGGTGATGAGTGAGGTTTTCTTGAAGTAAGTGACTCTTGTGTACCCAGGCCTTGCATGATCTCTAGGATAAAATCTAGGGTTTGTGCAGCCGGTCGCGTGCCGATTCCGGTGCTGGATTCGGGGCGTGACAGAATGGTATCAGAGCTTAGGTTATGATCATTTGGGAGGGTGAAACAGGTGGATGATGATAATAAAGACATGATGGTTATTAAGATATAACAAGTATAGTGCCAAAGTTTAGGTTATGGTGATTTGGGAATATAGCATAAGTGATTATAATATATATGAGTGATATTGAATTCAGGCCATGATTGTTTGAAAATTGTGACATAAGAGATTAAGAAATTAATATAGTGATTAGTAAGGCATGACAGAATGATATCAAAGTTTGGTTTATGATCATTTGGGACATAACATAAGGAATATTGAAGCTTAGCTCATGTTTATTAAGGATTGTAACATAAGTAATTTAAACATGATATGAAT
Organism: Areca catechu; assembly: GCA_021397845.1. Taxonomy (NCBI): domain Eukaryota; kingdom Viridiplantae; phylum Streptophyta; class Magnoliopsida; order Arecales; family Arecaceae; genus Areca; species Areca catechu. The sequence goes on along the minus strand of CM038041.1, from coordinate 7,214,399 downwards.
GATATTAAGCTTAAGTAGTTTGGATATAGTATGAATAATATCGAAGCCAGAGTATGATCCCTTAGGATTGTGACATGAGTGATTGGGATGTGATGTGAATGATGTCAAAATTTAAGTTATGATCACTTGAAATTGTGATATAAGTTCTTGAGATATAATTTGAATAATATTGAAATTTGAGTTATGATTAATATGGACTATGATTTTAGGGGTATTTAAATCATGGCTAGTTAAGATATGAAGTTGGGAAGAAAATAGATTTGAAGGTTAGATTTATTATCTTTAGATATTATACAAGATCTAGCATATGATTAATATCAAAGAGGATCATGATTTTTACCTGTAACACGAGTAATGGGATTGATCTAGGATGAATGTAAGAGCTAGATGATTTGTACTCTTTGATCATGATAAATAAGTATATTATGAATATTCGAAGCTGGATAATAAGCGAGAAATGGATTTGATCTATCTTTAGAAGTGTTGGCCTGAAAAATATGGTGTGCTGATTATGGATAATCAATTACTAATTGAATGATGTGGGGTTTCCTACACTTGATATGAATGGAGAATCATGATAAGAAATCGTTTGATGGATATTGTAGAGTTGGATAAGATGCATCTTTGCCTTTGATGGGTGAGTGAACCCAACCATTAAGAGTACAGGCCTGAAAATATAGTTATGTCGAATATATATGCTCAATTATTAATTAAATGATTTTGGAATATTAAACCAGATGTAGATGTGGATTATGATAATATATTAGTTTTGTTGTTAATTATCGGATTATTGATTTTTGGGACTGTTATAAGAAGATGTTTAGAGTATAAGTTATGGAGAAGTTTAATGATATTAGAGAGGATATGTTTTTGATGAATCTGTATGAATATATATAAGGGGAAATGTGTTTGGAATGATGTATAGCTTTATAACTCTCTATTGATGGATTAGGTTACATCATGTCAGCATGACATGCATATTTTAATGGAATCTTGATAATAGTCTAAATTGCAGTTTTGATTGGATTACTGAATCTGTTTGTAGACTATTAATGAAATCATATAATAGAAAGTGGGTTTGGCATAATGTATAGATTTGCACTTAGTGGAGTAAATGATATTATGCCATGCATATCTTGGTAGAATCCTTGATGGTGTAGGTTAGTGGTTTGTGATTGAATTACTGGATCTATTCTATAATTATTGGAGATTATTGGATATGTTAAAAACCAAGTCAAATTAAGATCTATAGGAAGATCTTCGTTATCATGATACTGGATTATAGTAAGAAGACAATTTGGTATTGGAAGAATTAAGTTACCCTGCTACTAATGTTGCAAAGAGATTGGTGTTAAGAAATTTATATGGGTTTAGTTTATGAGAGAACATTTTTTTTTATGGTTTGATAATTGATATTAAGAGTTATGATAAGATAGCTCTATGAGTGATAAGATGATTGATTCTTTACATAAAAGCATTGATTGAAAGCCATGTACTTGTTAGAGTTAATGATAATTTTCCAAGAGAAGAGTCGATCTAGATTGACTAATTGAATTGTTACGAAAAGTATGATTAATTCAGATTTGAGCTATAATTATTAAAGTCATAAAAAGGATGGACTTTCAATATGAGAACCGGATCAGGATAAACCTTGATATGATATACTTGAGAGGTAAGGGAGATAGAGAGACTCAATAACTTTAATAGTTTTGGATCTTTCTGGTACCAAGTAGAATAAATTTTTAGAGAATTTATTTAGTGAACCTAGATGGTTTAGTATGTTTTATCAGAGTGCGCAGTGGAAGTGAAGTGGTCTGAGTTATCCTGGAATCAGTTATGAATGTTAACTTTAACTTTAGAGATATTATGATGGGAGTACTGATTTGAATTTCAGTAACAAGATGGAAATATAGTATTGCTAGTCTTGGGTTAATCTATCGATATTGCCAGGCAATTTTCATTAATAGATTCCCTAGTATAGAGGACTCTAGTAAAAACTTGGACATGTCTAAATCTGGATTAAGGAAGTATTGATCTTTACCCAGCTAGAATTGGAAATATTTGTCATACCAAGCTTCTTTAGTTATGACATCATGACTTCTCTATTTAAGAAGGGCTCGAGGTTTCTCTAATATAAAAGATTGATTGTTAAGTCATAGAGAGGCGTATGAAAAGAAAGAATGTTAAAGATCGTGGCAAGTATCTAGTGCTTAAGCCTCCTCTGAATTTTTGGTTAAGTATATGTTGAACCAATTATGATAAATCTCGGGGTAAAGAATTTTATACTTAAGTCGAGGTTGAAGTATTAATATTCATTTGAAGAGACTGAGAGAATTCATTATGTACTGTAAATCATGAGTAAGAATTGAAGATGTGATAAATTTTGTTATGTTATAGACTTATGAAGAAACATTTTAAGAAAGAGATCATACAGAAGCTTGAAGATAATGTTAAATTTCAAAGTTTAGGCATCATGAGTTTTCTGTGGAATTACATATTTTAATTCGAGGTTAAGGCACTAATGTTCATTAGAAGGATATTAAAGGAACTCAATATGTAGATATATGGTATTGATGAAAATGAAAATGTTATATCACGTTGTTATGTAATGGTCGTATGAGGAAAGTATTCTAAGAGGAGGATTATCCGAAAACACGAGGATAATGTTAAGGCTGGATATTTTTAATCATGATGTTCTTGTGAAGTTAACTAAGGATAGTTAATCATATCAAAAGATTGGTGTTCTTTTTGAAGAGCTCAAGAAAATTTGATATGTATTGTAAAAGAAAAGGATCAAGTTTTAAATGTTATATTAACTTTGTTGAGACTTGGAAAGCAAGTACCTTAAGAGGTAGACTAATTAGGGAGTTTGAGAATGATTTGGTGGTTGATTACTTTTAAGGTTCAGAATCTCAATCAAGCTAATTTCGAGGAAGAAATTATTTTAACGGGGGGAAAATGTGATATCTGGGCTTTTGGGCCGAAGTCGGCAGGCCCAGTCGGCTTCGACCCACAATGCAGAAAAAAAAATAGAGAAAGAAGAGGGAAAAACATAGTCGGACATGAAGCCGCTCTGCTCCTTATCGACCAGAAAAGCCGTCGGAGGACTCGGGGGGAAGAGTCGTGGAGGGGAGGGGAGAAGTCGACGACGAGTCCGGGATGGAGTGGAACTCCGATCCGGCGGTGGTTGCTCCCCAAATGGCGAGGAAAAGTCATCGGGAGTCTCCTTTTAATCTTCCTTCGTTGTCGCCCAATCAAGTCTTCAAATCCTCTTCCAAGCCATCGTTCCTCCTTTCCGGCAGGTGACGGAGAGTTCCTTCATGCACCGGTGAGTTATTTTCCCCTTATTTCAATTTGTTTAAGAGGATTTACTATGGATTTTCTTTGATAAGTTTGTTCAATTGATTTTGTGTTTGGGCCGTGGATCATCGTGGTTGCGCCGCCACCGCCTCCGATCCGTCGAGCCCTTCCCGGCGACGACCTCCCTTGGCCGCGGTAACTGGGGGGGCGGTCTCGTTTCGGTCGAACCGAGGAGGAACATGGACTGGTTCGGGGGAAGAGAAAAGAAGAAAGAAAAGAAAAGAGAAGGAAGAAAGGAAGGAAGAAAGGAAGAAAAAATAAAAGGGGGCGGTGTTCTGTACGGTCCAGAAAAAAAAAATAATAATAATAAAAGAAGAAGAGAGAGAAAGAGGAGAGAGAAAGAGGAGGGAGAAGGAAGAGAGAGAGAGAAGGAGGAGAGAGAAGGAAGAGGAGAGAGGAAGAAGAGAGAGAATCAAAGAATTTTCTCGAGATTCGTGAAATTTAGGAATTTAGATTTTAATTAAATTATCTATTAATGTAGAGAATCAGTCTTCTGAGCGGAGAGGCATCGCGTAAAATTCGGGTACTGACTAATATCGGAAATACTAAGAATAGCGTGTTAAGGTAAGGAATTCTGTATTGATCATTTCTTTATACTTGAATTTATTATGACCTGGCTTGATCTAAGCATATAGGTTATATGTAATTGCACGTGTGGTATTATATTGCGTGGCATAGTTATTTTCTTGTGATAGACATTGTGGTTTTATCATTATTATTGTCGGTATTTCATGCATGATGTTATAAAGAAAATTGATATCCGAATGGGTTGGACCATGATACCGGATTGCTAAATAGGTTGGATCATGAAACCGGATATCGAGTGGGTTGGACCACGATATCGGTTATTAAAATGGGTTGGACTATGATATCGGTTATCGAGTGGGTTGGACCACGATACTGGTTATCGAGAGTTCATAAAAGATATGTTTTGACAAGTGTTAATGATGTAAATACGGTATTTGGTCTAGCCATGCTACGGTTGCACCATGGTTATACAGCCTAAGCCACGGGCTTTGTACGTGGGAGCCGGCCACGGGCGGATAGTACGTGGGACAGCCGAGCCACGGGCTTAGTACGTGAGCAGGACCGACCATAGTATGCGTGGTCGCTTTGTGGTTGCCCGTCATGGGCTGGTACATGACCGTGGCTAGACCAGAACCCTAAAGATAAAGGTTAAATAATGAAAATTCTAAAGGAAAAATGCAAAGTTATCAAAGTTTTATAATACGTGAGGCTTAAATCATTTGATTGAATGACATAACATACTAGTATTTTATTTTTTTTCAGAAATTTATATTATTACTTGGAATGATCATATGGATACCTTACTGGGCTGTAGAGCTCACAACCTACTTTCTTCTTCTACAGAGTCGTGCAGATATTTGGCTTGGTGATGAGTGAGGTTTTCTTGAAGTAAGTGACTCTTGTGTACCCAGGCCTTGCATGATCTCAAGGATAAAACCTAGGATTTGTGTGGCCGGTCGTGTGCCGATTTCGGTGCTGGATTCGGGGCGTGACAGATACTAGAAAAAATCACCTTATGGCACCCTAATTAAGCATATTTTCCTTCTCATCCAGTTAGGACAAGTGAATTTCAAGTCAAATTCTATAACAGGCAGGACATTCCATGTCGGATAAGACTTATGGCCATGATATTGGGCCACAAGGTCATGTAGCAGTAACACAGGGCTTGTGAGCACTGTAATAACCTAGAAAAAAAAAGAAAAAAGAAACCAGGCTGGCCCATCTAGTTGGACCTGGCCCAAACCCACGCGCATGGCTTAACGCTTGGCCCGGGCGGGTGGACGTGCGAGAGCACGGCCGCGCGGCCCGGCCCTGCTCGCGGGCTCGCAAGGCGTGGCTCAAGCCCACGCGCGAGCGCATGGGCTCGGCCCAGTCGGAGGCGGGCATCGTAAAGGAATTTTCCGAGCATTTCTCAACCGGTTTCGCGCTGTTCACCACGGTCCACGAGCCTTCTGAGTAATCTGAACCGTCCGATCGTCTGATCGGATGGCTGAGATGGACCCGAGGAAGATCAAGCTTGATCAGCGACTTTTGGATTCGGATTTTGACGTGATCTGAGGTATTGATCTCAAATCTGACGGACTGAGAGATTTCCTGATGGTTTTTTGATTTCTGAGACGAGCTTTGATGCGGTTTTCGATTGATTTTGTTCTTCTTTTCAATAAGGGATGCCGAGGGTTATTTCAGAAAGCCAACAGAGTGCATATAGCCAGAATAGAGAGCCAAAAAGAGAGCCACGTTGAAATTTTGCAATCCAGAAGAGAAGAAGAAAGAAAGGGAAAGGAAAAGAAAAAAAGAGAGAGGGAGTAGAAATAAAATTTAAAATAATAATATTATTATAGGAAAGAGAATCGGGAAAAACTTTCTTTCTCAAAATTCGTGAAGCTAGAATTTTGGTTTGAATAAAAAAAAATATTTATTATTGTAGGGGATCATCCTTCTAGCAAGAAAGTGTTGAGCGAGTCCCAGATACGGAATAATATCGGATATTTTAGGATTAGCTTCTGAAAGGTAAGGATCTCTGGACTTGATTATCTATTATATATAGGTATCTTACATGACATGGTTTGATTCGTGCATATGAGCATTGGCATACATGATTGTTTCGCAACATATTTTTGACTGCTTGTGATGAATAGTAAGTTTGGCATTATTATTTATGTTTCTATATACATGTTTATCAAATAAAGTTATTTTTGAATGAGTTGGACCATGATGCCGGTTATTGAAGAACTGTAAATGACATGATTTGACATGATGATGTGGAAGGATAAAGTGTTAACGGTGTCTGAATTAGTCATGCCACGGGATCATGGTTACTGAGGTTGCTTGAGCTACAGGCTTTGTACATAGAATAGCCAGTCACGAGCAGTTAAAACTTGGGACAGCCTGAGTCACGAGCGATGTACGTGGAATAGCCGCCCACAGGCAGTTAAAACGTGGAACAGCCAGAGCCACATGCTTAGTACGTGAGCTAGCCTGGCCACGGGCTGATTGTACATGATCAATTATGAGGTTGCCAGTCATGGGCTGGAACATGACCGTGGTTAGTCCAGAACCTTAAAGAAGAAGGATGATTAAATTGAAACATAAAAAGGAAACATGATTTTACAAAAAGTTGTCATATATGACACTTGAGTTGTTTGGTTACATGACATGACATACTCTTATCTCCTTGCTATTTTCAATTTATATTATTATTGGTATGACTGTTTGGAGACCTTACTGGGCTATAAAGCTCACAACTTCCTATTTGTTTTCCCTTCTTAGAGTTGTATAGGATACTCGAGCTTGGTGATGAATGAGATTCGTGAAGAAATGATGAGTATAGCTAGAGAGTTATTAATACCAATTGGATGATTGAAGCTGTAATCATATGAGTTGTATTATTTTTTATAATTGTGATCAATAGTGTTCTGAGGAATTGAAGTTATAGTGAAATTTTTTAGACCATGCATAATCTCTAGAATGTATTCTAGGATTTGTATGGCTGGTCGGGTAGCCGATTCTGATATAGATTCGAGGCGTGACAAGCACTATCAATGAAACCAATTGAATCATATTTGATTATAGAATTAATATTGGTAAGTAGAAAAATAATATTTGGATTGATATTTACTGATAAATATACAGGTTCCAAGTCTTGGTTGGTTATCTTGAAAAGTTGGTGTGTGTAGGATTGTTTGTAATCATTTGAGGGATGGTGCTTGGAGTCATTAACCACTCTCATAATTCTTCAACAACATATAACACATGATTCAAATAGCAGCTCACAGGGAAGTTGTCACCAATAGCAATATGCATGAATATGGCAAGTTGTTCCTCAGTAATTACGAGGATCGTGTTCCACAACAGTCCTCCATCCCTTTGGACATCATATTACTTGAAAAAGTGTTGCACTTCGTTGTAAGCATTGGCTATGTATGCAACATTAGACTCATACAGAACCCCAGTGAAATAATTTTTCCTTTATTGGTTCTTTTGGAGTAAAGGGGGAATGCTAGGGTAGGTGTGGCACTTCAACCAAAAATAGAAAATAAATTCGGCAACCATGACACCGTAATCCGCATCTCCCTGGTCCTTCCTTTCTAGATTCCATCTACTATTAACCTTTTTAATGGAATTAGAATGAGTGTGATATTTACCCAAAACAATCCGTATTTGGTCCGATTTGGATGAAAAGTCCTTTTATCTAATCGAATTCGGATATTCATGCAAATATATGCTTACAATTTTAAATGCTGAGAAAATATTCTCTCTCTCTCTCTCTCTCTCTCTCTCTCTCTCTCTCTCACACACACACACACACACACACACACACACATACATACATATATATAAACTTATCGTTTCATTTGGAGATGCATTTGATGCCATTGCTCATTATTTGCACCATGTGTTGCAGGGGACGATTTCAATGCTGGGCCGGACATAGCCAAGGCCACTTTTTCTGGAGTACCATGGCATGAGACTTTTTGTTTTTCCAGAGAAGAATAGCTCCAAAAACTTTTATGCATCGATGGTTTCAAACAATTGGAGACAAGAGAATATAAATTCTGAAAACTCACAAAAGTTATTTGTATTCAAATTATTGGAGACAAGCCAGTAGAACTCCTCGCAAATCAATTATTATTTTTTGGGGTGGGTACAATTAAGAACTTTCATATGGACTTGCTGAATTAATTTGATTTTTCATATGGACTTGCTGAATTAATTTGATTTCTCTGGATGTTCTATAATTTATCAGATCATTTAGCATGTGATTTAACTTATTTGGCATTTTGCATTCCAAACATTAAAGAGACACCCTTGGTTTAGTTTCACGTTAGCTGCTGGGAGAAGTACCTCCACTCTTGGGCCAAGGGACTTGGATGCAGCTGTGCATGCATGGCCCTGCCAAGTTGGGCCACCAAACACAAAGCATAATGTGTGGACCAGGCCGCTGTTCCCTGATTCTAATCTATCATTTTTTTTTTTTTGCTAAAACTTATGATTTAAGCCATCTAGTATGAGCACAGCTAATCATATCAAAAAATAAACAGTGTCGGAAAAGGGAAGGTGTGGTAGCATAGTATGTCCATAAGATTATGCTAGATTGATTCATAACATAGGATGCTATCGAGTCCACTGCCTTATTTGCCTTACCGTAGATACCGTTTGGCATTATTTTATGGTATTGAACTGTTTAACTTCTTTTTAAAATTTTTCTTTGGTGGAGGGAGTTCAAGCATCAAATACTAAAGATCTAAATAAAATTCTTCAATCATCAATATCGAGTACTTTTGGCCAACCAATCTGCTTGCTTAGTAGCTTTCCTGAAGATATGGCCTATCTTGGATGTCGGCTGAATGCAGAATGCTCCAAATGTCCTACAATGAATGATCGTGACTATTTTGCTTGTGGACCATAAACCTATTGGAGTATTCTCATGAACATCCCCCATTAGCAATGCATTATTGAGTTCAACTTATTTTACATGTGAAAGGATGGAAACAAAGAAGGCACCAAGTGTGGATCCCGACTCACCAACTAAGCCATCTTCTGCACAGGCTAAAATCTTCCGTTCATAATCTATCAATGGTTTAGATTGTGATACTATTTAATTATGGGTACCTCCAATATAATTATCCTGTCTGAGCTGTAAATTTAAACCTGTACCTTGAGGTCTTGAACAATTGGAGGAAAAGAAGTTTGTTATTGAATAATCTAAGTGTTAATGATTATTAAGGTCTTTCTAGGAAATTGCTTTTCTCCCATTGAAGACCTTTGATAGAAAAAATAAAAGCTACAATTGTTATAGGCCTGATATATACTGTCTTCCCCTTCCTATCAGCTTTGATCAAGCTTTTGTACTATGGTGGTAAGTAAGTTAACCAAAGTAGCAAAGACTTTGAAAAAAAATAATGATGGCTGACCTTTTGTAATGATCGATGAACAATAGTAAATTTAATCTAATTAAAATGGTAGAAGAGCTTTTGCTCCAAAACTCTTATCTTTCTACTAATTAAGTTCCATCGTAGACTTCAAATTTGCATAATTTGGATTTAATCCATAAAGGCACATTGCACCTTGTTGTACTTTGAAATTTGGGCTCTCCCGAGGCCATGAGTAATCAAAATCATTTCGCATCTATAGATTAAACGCCGTTAACATCATAATCATCATTAACACTTATTTGCTCTTGGATTTCTGGGATGGAAGGGAAAAAATCCCTAATAGCAAGAAGGGGAAAAAAAAAAAGTTGGATATTTAAATTTATCTTTTCTCAAAAAAATATTTTTTGAAAGAAAACATTTAAATTAAGCCTAAATTTTACCGTCATTCTTTATTTATATAATCTATTGAATAGTTCATGGTGAATTGTACATGAGACAAACATGTATAAAAAAATAGTTCATAAATTCGGTTCAACATAAGCTAAAATTGATCCAAACACGGTGGAAAAGTCCTGTATCATCCGGTATTAAATTTTATGACCAAGTTTTGGTTGGATGTAAGAAAAAAATATGGAAAATCTATGTCAGTATGTATATCGTACCAATAATAGAATATATCTATGGTACCATAGTTGGATGCAAGAAAAATATTGAAAAAGTATCCATGGTTGGATGTCAGAAAAAAGTATTGAAAATCTTTGTCAGTATATATCATACCAATAATTTATTGGTATGATTTCAAATATCAGTTTGTAGACCCGCTTCTTTTCATTTATTATTTCTAGCTAGCTAGCAAGCTTTTGATTTCCTATTTATATATAGATCGGTTGGTTGTCAATGGAAAATTTGCTAAAAAAGTCAATTATGAACATTTTATTTTTATTTAAATTTAGAATAAATCTATTTTGGCTGTCTCAGTGAAGTTCTGACTTATCTTGACATTATTATTATTTTCTAAAGAGATAAGCTTACTTGGTGACATGACAGCCCAAGTGTTAACTCAAAAGAGTGACAACGATTCACTGTTTGGCATCCAAAGCCGAAAGCGACGGATAGTTGACTCATTACTTGACCCTATGCATGTCAACCTCGGAGTGGTTGGCCATAATTTCTCCTAGTAATTAAGACATGTTAAGGTAGCTTAGCTTAAGTGTCAACCGAGGATTACTTCGGTAATAGGTAAGAGTGCTCCTAGATGTGATATGGGTACTGGAAAACTACATAACTTGTCTAAAGGGTATAGTGTAAAAAAAAAATATTTTAGCCGGAAAAAGAGTCCTGAATTGTTGCTTAAATATCTTCCTCCAAAGTTTCATCCTCATAATCCCCACCCAAACCGCCCCACCCCACAACGGATAGAGAGAGAGAGAGAGAGAGAGAGAGAGAGAGAGAGTTTCACAAAATATTTCATTAAGTACGAGCAAACAAGAATTTTTTCTTGCTTTACTCTTAGCTGATGCAACTTGAGTGCTTAGCATAACCAAAGTGCATGCAGAACAACTGCTTACCCCACAACTTTTTGTGGACTTTATTCATTTGCTACCACCGTTCACAATAACGAACCCTAGCCTCCTCCTTTTCGGACCCATTCTCCTCCTCCAACTTCAAAAACCCTCAACTCCCATTAATTAACCTTCCTGCAGTTGCTCCTTATCTGCCCACTACTTCCTGTAAGTGGACTGATGTTCCCCATATTTATCATTGACTGAACAAAGTTCTGGAAGAAGGTGCCCTGGCTACTTGCAAATCTGTTGACGATCGAAGCGGTGGGAGCTCCACTCGTTGAGAGGAGCTCTTGGTCCGAGCGTAGAAGCCCGCGATTGCTCTGAAGATTGGTGTAGTAGTTTTTGTCGAAGGTATTCGGCGTCGTCGGGTCGAGATTGTTGAGAGTGGTGCCAGGCCCACTCTGAGGGCAGTTTTGCTGCAGCGTGGTCCGGTAAGAAGCGTTCAAGGTTGGGTCTGGACTGCCTGTGCCACTGAAGTTATAGAGACGAGTGCTAAAGGATTTGCATTGTGCTCGACCGAAGGTGTGGGCTCCTGTGAATAATATTTAACATTCACAACAAGTTGCAGTCGGAATTATGGACATAATGTAAATAAAAAAATAAAAAAATAAAATAAAAAAAAAAAAACCTGATAAGGCGACGAGATCAGTATTGCCGAGGCCGACAGCGGAGAATTTGGACTGGAGTGTACTTAAGTTATCGAAGGGGCTGGGAAGGTTGTTGGCAGCAGTTCTGTTGGCGGTGGTGCTATCCCTTCTTCCGAGTAACACGGACCATGAGGGACCTCCTGACTGTTAACAATGATAAGTGTATAAGTAGACCGTAATCCTTCTTTTAATTACTTATGTTGGCCTATTTGACTAGTTGGTAAGTTTCAAAACAACTGAGTCAGCTCATGACGTGGTTAAGAATGTTCTTGCGAAAGTTGCTCTGATGTTACCTTTCGAACTTTAAAGAGGTACCTTGTCTAGCTGTAAGAGATCGATCTTAATTATTCTACATGGCTCGATCTGTTGCGCAAGTTTAGTTAACTTGATCTATTTTTAGTTTCAATAAGGTCAGCTCATGATATTATTTAACGGGATTATATACTAATTAAACGCGATAAAAAAGGACTTTATTAAGGCCTTCATGTTTTGTTTACAAAGAAAGAGGGAGAATAAAGCATATATATATATATATGTGTGTGTGTGGTAGAAGAAAAGAGTATCTCTGAAAGACAAAAAAAAAAGAAAGGGATACAAATGAAAGTGACTGTAACGAAACAATATTTATATATTTTATTGGAGAAAACTAATAGAGTGCTCCAAAGATCCAACGTGGGCTGACACGGTAAATACCATATTTAGCCTCGTTAATTATCATTAGATTGAAGCTATCAATTTTCAGTGGACATTACCAATTGCTATCCTGCTTTCTCTTCTTTAGAAAAACTATCCAGATTTCGTTCTTGACTACATCACTGCAGGAAAGAGCCAGGAATAAGAAAACCACTGCAATTATCTTTGTTTTTATTGCTCTAATTATTTAGAAGGGTCCAAACCATAAAAGCGTGCACAGAAGAACTAAGAGGTATTTTATCAAAAAAAAAAAAAAAAAAAAGAACTAGGAGGTATTAATAAGTAATAAGTAACACTGCAAGAAGGAATTAAGAATCCAATGGAAAAGTGAAAATGGCTTACTGATCTAACTGAAGCTTCGGCAGCAAGGGCAACGATATCAGCGCACGAGACTACTCCTGGGCAAGCTTTCTCTACTGCAGTCTTCATGTTGTCAATCACATTAAAACCCCGAAGTGAGTTGTTATTCGGAACTGCTCCCTTCTCACTCACTATTGTAGAGCTGTCGTCCAGCAAAACGGACCCATCGCAACCCTAACACAAACAGAGTTCATTTAGCCTAAAAGAGAAGCAAGTCGCATCTACCCTTTCGTTTTATTGTTAACTGGAACATATAAGATAGATATATAACTTTTTGAATTCTATATTAGCGTCTTAACTTTAAAAAAAAAAAAAAAAAAAAAAACTATAGAACATTATAGACAAAGAACAAGAAGTCGTTCTTGCGCATCAGATTGTGCAAACCATATATGGTGGTCACCTGAACTAGCTAGCAGCTTCTAAAAAAAATGAAGGGTACGTGAATTCAGGAAAGCTCCAAACTTTTTATTAGAAAAAAAAATAAATAAATAAAAGAAAAAAATGCAACATATCTTTTAAGGAAAGAAGGTTTGAAGGTTTACTTGGACAAAACAATCATGGAAGAAGACTCGAGTCAGGCTTGCAGTGATCCGAACATCGGAGCTTTGAGCTTGTCGAACTACGCTAAGCACAATGGCTGACACATTAGGGCATGTGGTTTTGTAGAAGGAAGAACTCAATTGAGCTTGGGATCCTTGGAATAGCAATGCCAACCAGATGGCCAAGGCAACTAGAAGAGAAGGAGAAGAAGAAGGCGAAGAAGAGGACATCCTTTCCCCTCGAGAAGATAAGGTTTACCTATTTTCTTCTGGTGTTATTTTAGGTGCTGCGTGTGGTTCTAAGATGGCCTCCAAGTGCCTGCATGTTTATAGCGCGGAGGAACGGCCTGGCAAGTTGAGGCCTGAGATGGCTAGTGGATGAAGGAAGGACCCATGATGGCTCCAATCTAAGGTTCGGTGATGTTTCCAACTCAACCGGTCCCCGGGTGCTTAAGGATGGCACAAAAAAAAAGTTGTCGCCACCTTAGATTTTTTTTTTTTCTTCGGGGTGGGGGGTAGCAATCGCCGCCTTGGATTATAAAATTGTGACACGCCACGCCATGTGACGTTTGGTCATCAGTCATCAAAATCATACACTAGTTAACGTTTACGACAAGCTCTGCTCACCACGTAAGACCTATCTCTCCTTCTCCTCCATTCTTCGTACAAGTCGCCACGCAGTGAGAGAGAGAGAGAGAGAGAGAGAGAGGAGAGAGGGCATATGGCTTGGTAGATTTCGAAACTGATTCCATGCAATACGCCCGTTACAAGCGGATTTTTTAAAAAATAATATTATTTCATTACTTATTTCCCGAAATACTCCTATTATAATTTTATTTACTAAAATATGATTTTGTGGTGGAGTCGGCCACCACGTGTCAAACCCCGGGTTGGGCCCATGTTTTTAACGTCCGCATGGCGTTTTTAAGTGGAATGCGCTGCTGGAATAGACCGTGTGCCCAACTCTTTTTTTTTTTTTTTAAAAAAAAAATTTCGTGGACTGAGTCCATGTTTTATTTTTGGTTCAGATTTGATCGAATTTAAATTTGAAAAAGAATCATTATCCCCGCCCCCCACTCACTCAACACCCGGTTGGCTAGCTGTTGCCTGATCCACTCCTTCGCGAAATCGTGGACGAGAGCCATAATCTCCCCACACGTTGGAGAAGCATGAGCCAAGGCAATGATTTCGATCCCTCATGCATCTCCCTGCCATCTCTCAAATTCTAATATTTTCCATTCAAAAGAAAATAATAATAATAATAAAATAAAATTAAAACCTATCTTCTCCTTTCCCTGAAGCTCTCCCACCTTTCCTCTTAACTTGTCCCCGAATCAAACCCCCCCTTCTCTTCTAACCCGTTCCAACATCTAAACCCTTCTCCCTTTCCCTCCTTCCCTTACATATAACAACCAGTTACTCTTGCTCATCCTTTCTCCCTCCCCTTCTTTTCCTTACATATAACAACCCTTTATTCTTCCCCATCTCTTCTCCCTACCATGTTTGGTGGTCGATGGCTTCAAAAAAAAAAAAAAAATGTGGAGGCATGTCGAAAGCCAAGAGGGCTCGGGTTGAGAAGAGGAGATAACCCTTATGTAGGTGCGATGAAGAACTTTTTTTGAATGTTGAGTATACTAAAAAGTTTAGATCATTTTTTTAAAAAAAAAAAAGTTATAGGAGTAGCATAGTGGATCTAAGCTAATCTGATGATTTTTAACTTAGTTTGGTGTTTAATAAAAGAATGGATCAGTTATCTATGATTACATTTAACAAACCAACCTATCCTATTTTAGTAAAATATTTCTATAGCAACTTTAAATTTGATAAGTCAAATTATTCTATTTTATCATATGCGAAAGAAAAAATTATTTAGTTTGATATTAGTTTTCTTGGTTAAATTTTGGACATTCTTTCATATGGTGACTAATACTTCAATAATACTTGTTGGAATCACCAATTTTTAATTTATTATGAATATGTTACAACTATTTTTAAGGATAATAGCTTTGCTCAAACCACTAAAACCAGTGCATATGCATTGCCACTTGAAAATCAACTCATCAATCATATTTTTATATTTGATTTTTTTATTACACCTGGATATTTATTTCTTGAAAATGACTATTTTAGGTGATAGGACTAATTTGCCATATATAAGATAAATTATATGAATGAATGTTTTCAAAGTCCAAAATTATGTTTATATCCTATAGAGCTACTATCTTTGAGGCCTTCAACATTATTATCACAGATGATAATGAAATTATTAAACTTAGACCTGAGGTGACTGGGGTATCATTTATTAATGGGATATGGAGGTGTATGGCTGATATGCATGGAGAAGAAAGTGATAGTGGAGAGGAAGGTCAACTTGTCCATAAATACTAGCCTACACAATCTACCATTCCTGCTCATTTTGGTCAACATATGCAATCTACTACAAGAAAAAAGCTTATTATTGATCAAAAATAATGATAAGGACAAAAGCCATTGCTAATACTATTAGTGATGGCAAATTATCTATTAGTGATGATAGAAGTTATCGCTAATAATAGTTTAGCAATGGTGAATTATCTATTAGCGATGATAAATTATTTATCAGCGACGGTAGATGTCATCACTAATAATCTTTAAACTATAATTTTTTTATTTTTTAAAAAAATATTAGTGATGGAATTGGTTATTATCAGTGATAATGATTAGCCATCAATGATGATTAGTTGTCGCTAATAATAACATTGAGTTTCAAGCTTTGCCGAGCAATGTTAGCGACAACAGTAGTCATCACTAACAATCTTTAAATTTTATTTTTTTATTTTAAAAATTTATTAGCTATAAAACTGGTATTATTAGCGATGGCAATCGACTGTTGCTAATAAATATTGATTTATCGACTACTTTTAGCGACAGCAATAGTCATGACTAATGATCTTTAAATTTTAATTTTAATTTTGAAAATTTATTAGTAACAAAATTATTTATTATTAGGGATGGTAATTGACCGTCGCTAATAATGACACTGATTTTTTTATTTTAAAAATTTATTAATGACGGAATTGTTTATTATTAGCAATGGTGATTGGTTGTCTCTAATAATAACATTGATTTTCAGGTTTTACTAATCTCTTTTAGTAATGGTAATCTTTATCATCACTAATAGTGGTTAACAAAATTGAATTCAGGTACTCGATGGCTAGAAAAAAATTTTCCTGCTTTCCCTCACCAAAATTTCCTTCCCATCGTTGGTTCCCTCCTCCTAATGACCTATTCCCGT
Source organism: Areca catechu (assembly GCA_021397845.1). NCBI lineage: Eukaryota > Viridiplantae > Streptophyta > Magnoliopsida > Arecales > Arecaceae > Areca > Areca catechu. Next base: position 7,198,058 of record CM038041.1, on the reverse strand, counting down.
GTCAAACCCCTCCGCCTAGGCTCTCCACTGCTAGTTCCCCCTCCTAGTGCTCTATGCTTTCCTATTGCTACCCCCACCTCAGCACCCCGTGCTCCCCCTTGCCTATTCCTCCTTCCCTGGTGCCTCATGCTTTGCCATACCAGTCGCCACACCCCCACCCCCAAAGTGCTCCCCATTGCCGGTTCCCCCCTTTTTTGGTGCCCCAAGCTTCCCCTTGCCCATTCCCTCCTTCTTGCTACCTCGTGCCCCTCCCTGTCAGCCACCACATCCCCCTCTCCTCTAGGTGCTCCCTACTACCAGTTTCCCCCTCTCTGGAGCCCGGTTCTCTCCCTTGCCGCTTCCCTCCTCCCAGCCCCCTATGCTCCCTCCTGTCAGTCCCCCCTTCCTTGCGCCGCCACCCTCATGGCCCTATCACCATGCCCCCATCCCCGCAACTGCATCCTCGAGCTGGCATCCCATTCCTGTGCCGCCATTTCTGTACCACCATCCGTTCCTACATTTCAATCCCTATATGTTGGATCCGCCATTCATGGAGTCTGCCTATTTTAGATTCGGTAAATATTAGTGATGGCAATGAAAATAGCTTATTTATTTAAATAATTAACTAAATATTAATTTAATTAATTAATTAGTTATTAATTAATTAATTAATTATGTGTGCATGAATGCATGTCCTGCATGCACGAGACTCAAGTCTCGGCATGTAGAGCACAAGGTGGGGTCCAAGTCGTGTGCCTTGCCTACTCGGGCCAAGGGAAGGTTCTAGGCAGCATTACAAATATAGAGGTTGGGATGTGCCTAACGCACTTAGGTCTCTGATCTCAATTGGTATCCATGGCAGCCAGCCTTCCAATGCCCCACATGCTCGGGGCAATATTGCAAATACTTGGACTGGGACATGCTTCATGTGCCTAGGCCTTGGGTCCCAGTAACATCTAGGGCAACTAGCCTTGTGCAATCTCTAAAAAATGACAAACTTGGAGTTGATGACACTTTATAGTGGCATCTCTAAAGAATGACAAAAACCAATAATATGAAACTTTAATTTAATTAAGGGTGAAGACTAATATGAAGATTGCATCTTAAGCCTCGTTGAACTACTCGATTTCTGCATTCTTTATTGCACCCACACTTACTCTAGCATTCCTTAATGAACATCTTATTTATTTAAAATATCATATTTTAATGTATATTAATTGTTATTATTAATGTATTCATGTTTTATAATTATGTATTAATTTAACTAATTAATTAGATATTTATTTTTATAAAATTTGTATTATATAGAATTATAGATCCATCTTTTGATTAATGTATACATTCTACGGCATCCATATATTTATATATTTTTGTATGGATAGAAGAATTATGTATATTGATCAATTGACTGTTCAGTTTGGATAGTTTGTAAATTATAATTAATTTTATAGATAATTACAATAATCAAATGATATGTTGAGGATTCAATAAAAATTTTGGATAGTATTTTTTTAAAATTTTCTTATATATCTTCAACCGTGTGTAGAGAATTAAAAAAAATACCGTTAAAATTTCTTTCGGTCCCTATTGTATATCGTTTGATTACTATAATTAATCTATAGAATTAATATAATTTCTGAATGGGATAAGACTTAACTTTATCTATTAGTTGATGATAGGATGTATTAAATATTATTAAATGATGACCGATTTTGAATTCGCATCCCATCACTAAAGGTGAAACTTGGGAGAATGAGAGAGAACAGAGATGGCATCACAATGAGAAGGTGGGGCTTCGAAGAAGAGTCTTCGAACTAGAGCAGAAGCATCACAATGAAAGGCATGGAAATGCATCGCTTGAGGTGAAGCATAGGAGTGAGAGATCTAAAAGTTTATTATAAGTGAAGAGTACTGCTCATTAGTCTTTTAAAATGTTTGGTACCTTTGGGGTTTGATTTTTTATCTTCTTTTACTTTTTCATTCGATCTCTTTTCCTTCTTTCCTTCCTTGGATGGAGTGGAGAAAATCTAAAAAAGGAACTATGAAAACTGTATGGCTACGGAGAAGCGGGCTGGAAAGGGCGCGGGAGCTAGGGAAAACCAAGCCAGTGGGGACCACGAGAAGGGAAGAATGGTGCTGGGAGATCATAGGAGGAAGGAGGGGGGACCGGTGTCGAGCGCGAGGAAACCAGAGAGGAAAGGGGTTTGAGATAACATAAGTAAAATCGTGGACTTGGCCCACAGTCAAGGATCAAAAAATGTGGGCAGACTTCACGATTTCAAACAAGAATACGTGTACTCGCCACATGATTTCAGCATACGTGTACTCACCACATGATTTCAAAATACGTGTACTCACCACACGATTTCAAAATACGTGCTCATACCACGATTTCAGAAAACGTGGGCTTAACCCACGGTTTATTCCGCCAGCTTGTTCCACTTAAAAATGCCATGCAGATGTTAAAAACATTGATTCAACCCACGATTTGCTACATGGCAGCCCACTCAACCACAAAATCATATTTTTAGTAAATAAGATTTTAATAGAGGCATTTCGGAAACTAAAAAATAAAAAAACATTATTCTTTTTTTTTTCAAAAAATCCCTCTTACGAGACCGGTGCTGGGGCACTTTGGGTGGGGATGGTTCTATTTTGGTGGACAATCTCATTCAACAGCTCAGCTACCGCTCACACACACACACACACACAAAGTAGGGGGGGGGGGGGGGGGGGGGGGGCGTTGTTAAATCTATCTATATATCCTCTGGTTAGGTTTTTTTTTGTGTCCGAATTAAGATAGTGAAAAATATGTCTATGATTGTCTGGTTTGGGTCTCGACCGTATCCATCACCATTTTTCTTGGGACCGGGATTTCTAACTCAATTGAGTCACAGGAACGGTTAGGAGGTATCATTGTCACCTGGGATAGGAAAGCAGCCAGAATTGATGTGCTCCATTGCTCATCGCAGTTGGTGGCGATTGTGGTTTCGAAACCCAACAGATTGACTTGGCTTTTGTGTAGGATCTATGCCAGTACCTCTTATAGGGAGCATCGGGTGGTGTGGCAGGAGGCCTCGACCCTGGCTGACCTAGGTCTACCCACTGTCATTGTGGGTGACTTTAATTGTGTTGATCGGGCAGAAGAGAAAAGAGGGGGTCGCCCTTTATGGATGATGTGGCTTCTAGAAAATTTTCTGGTTTCATTTAGAACAACGGGTTGGTGGATATCGGATTTCTAGGCCCCCGCTTTACTTGGTGCAACAATTGCTCTGGCAATGCCCGGGTGTGGAAAAGAATCGATAGATTCTTTGCCACCCCCTCATGACTTAGGATCTTCCCGGAGTTCTCTGTGCGACACCTTAGCCACATCTCTTCTGATCATTGCCCGCTTCTTCTATCTACTAATATGATGCAGAGACGGCTCACTCCATTCAAATTTGAAAAATTTTGGCTGTCATATCATAAAGCCAGGGTATTGTCAGCGATGTCTGGAAGATGCCTGTCAGGGGTGACGCCGCTTATCGTATCTCTAGGAGATTGGAGCTTCTCATGCGACGTTTGTTCAGATGGAACAGGACCGATGTGGGGAACATCTTCCAAAAATTGGAAGAAGCTGAGAGCTCAATAACTGTTCTCCAATAAAAGGAAGATAAGGAAGGGGGCTTATCTGAGGAGGACATAGCTATGCTTCGCTCTCAGCTATCACTGCATCACTTCCTTCTGCATAATCAGGAAGTTCTTTGGAGACAGAAATCGCGAGTTCAGTAGCTTCAGGAGGGGGATAGAAATACGAGCTTCTTTTACCAAGCCACCATCATTCGCAGATACCAGAACAGAATTAGAGCCTTGTGCTTTAATGATGGCCGGTGCCTGGAGGATGATGAAGCTATTTGGAGAGAGATGTTTGACTTCTTCTCTTCCAGATGGTCGATCTCATCCAAATCCTATCTTTCTATTCCATCTACCCCGCTTATGGTTTCTGTCTCCTCTTTTCAGAACTCTATGCTCACCACTCCTGTTTCTGAGGATGAGGTGCGCTTTGCTCTATGGTTGATCGGGGAGGACAAAGCGCTTGGTCCAGATGGCTTTCCCTCCTTTTTCAGGAGATTTTGGGACATCATTCGCCCTGATCTTGTTGCAGCCATTCAATTATTTTTTATTTCAGGATGAATGCCGGCTACTTGGAAGCAAACCTATATTGTTCTCATCCCTAAACGCCTCGACGCCCATGATCCCAGCCACTTCCGACCGACCAGTCTTTGCAATACTCTATATAAATTATGTGCCAAAGTAATGGTTAGCAGAATGGCGCCCCTTCTCCCATAGCTGATCAGCCCTGAGCAGGGAGCATTTGTTCCTGGCCGGAGTATTTCGGACAATGTTCTTATTACTCAGGAATTCATGTTTGATCTCAGACAAGCTCCTATCCGTCATAGCTTGATGGCTATCAAGCTCAACATGGAGAGGGCTTATGACTGTGTTGATCGGGATTTTCTGCGGATTGCCCTCCAGACTTTGGTTTTCATCCACTATGGATCTCCAGAATTCTGGCTTGTATTCATAGACCTTCATTTGCCCTCCTAGTGAATGGCTCCCCCACCAAGTTCTTTTACTCAGCTGTCGGTCTTCGACAAGGTTGTCCTCTCTCTCCCTTTCTTTTCATTATTTGTGCCGACCACCTATCTAGAACGTTGAGAGCAACGGTGCAGGACTTGGTCATCCAGCCTTATATCCCAGCTCCTGGAGCTTCACCAATCTCACATCTTCTGTTTGTTGACGATTGTTTACTCCTTGGCCGGGCCTCGATGACCGCTGCATGGGGCTTTCGACATGTTGTCCAGGACTACTGTATGATGTCAGGGCAGAGAGTATATATACAAAAATCCGGAATCTACTTTAACCCCAAGATGCCTGCTCCCTTACGAACTACTATTTAGGATATTCTTGGGATTACCCATCTGCAGGGACCTTTTAAGTATCTCAAAGTTACTATTACCGGATCTAGACTGACTATGCATGAATTTGCTCCAATGATCTAGGCTGTTCGGGAAAGGATTGAGGACTGGCAAGCCAGACTTTTGTCGATGATGGGAAGGATTACCCTCATTCGCTCAGTCCTCGCTTCACTCCCTATTTATCTTCTATCTAATGCAGTGATCCCTAAGACAGCTATCCTTAAATTAGAGCAGATGCTTCGTGCTTTTCTCTGGGGCTCCTCATCAGAACATCGATAGATTCATCTGATCAGTTGGCAGACTGTATGCCAGCCTACCCAGAATGGTAACCTCGGTATTCACTCTCTTATAGCCATGAGGGAGGCCCTTCTGGGAAGGCACGTTGCCAGATTCTATCTGACTCCTGATACTATATGGTCCTCTATGATGAGATCTAGATATGGTAATCGTCATACCCAGCCCTATTTCGATCAGACCTCTCTGAGGCACTGTTCGATATTCTAGAGAGAAATGATGGCTAGAGCAGTTACTATTATCCCCCATATCTCATTTGTCATTGGAGATGGTAGGACTATCAGCTTCATGTGGGATCCGTGGATTTCTGATATTCCATTGGCTGGATGGCCCACCTTTATCTCCACGGCCATCTTGGACACCATATCCATTGCTGATCTTATAGTGCCTAGCTATTCTCAATGGGACTCTTCTGTTATCTTCTCGATTTTTGGGGAGACGCTTAGCCGTAGGGTATTATCTATCATCTTGCTTGTCCATCCTTACCCGGATATGAGGGTATGTAGACGATTCACTCTTCCTCGTGCCCGGATATCAGACTTGATTGGCATCTATGCCCCTGAGCAGTTGCCGTCCCCGAGACACATAGGATGGGTTTGGAAGCTCCCTGTACACCCCAAAGTCTCCCTTTTTTTATGGAAGTTACTCTAGCGTTGTCTTCCCACACGTGATTTCTTGACCGCCAGAGGTCTCCATCTCCCCTTTGATTGCCTGGCCTGTGGGGTGGATAGGGAGACTCAGGATCATGTCTTATTCCTCTATCCACGGGCTGCCCAGGTTTGGCAGTTGTCGGGCTTCCAGGAGCTTCTGTCCCATGAGGATATTGATGGCACCTTCTTTGGTTTCCTGACTCCTGGCACGAGTCACCCTGAGGCCACCTTTCTCGCCTATATTACGTACCACATCTGGCTCTCTAAGAACCAGATGATATTCTCCTCTGCTATTGCCTTTGCCAGATTGATTATTGAGCGAGCTAGGGTTCATGCCTATGAGTACCTCTATTCTGTGATGTCTTCGAAGACCTGGGGTTCCCTCCCCGCTCATCGAGCGCCCCGTCAGATTTTTATCTCTTGGAAACCCCCTCCTCCATATCACTTCACAGTCAGTTTCGATGGGAGTCTTCATCGAGGTCAAGGAGGCTCGGCATTTATCATCCGTGGTTCTCGACTGGGTTTTTTGATTATTGGAGGCATCCACCTCCATGATCCGTCGGTGCCAATGACGAAACTGTATGCGGTATGGGCAAGTATTGCTTATGCCCGACAGATCCTCTATCTGGACCATCTCATCATTGAGGGTGACTCGGCTACGGTGATCTCTTGGATATGCCAGACCTTGAGGTCCCCGTCCTCTCACCCTATCATCCGGGATATTGGTCTCCTTCTTCAGGGATATGCATCTGTCATGATACGTCATATCTTCAGGGAGGTCAATTTCACTGCTGATTGGATTGCCTCATATGTTGCCAACCATTCTGGTTTTATTTTCTGGCCATCTTGGCAGACTACTTCTGTATAGTTACGCAATATTGTACTTTCTGATTTTTTTTGGCTATATTCATTCTCGTTATATTTGAAGACCCTGCTTTTATCCAAAAAAAAAAAAAGCCTACGATAACCATGCATGTATACATGCTGGTGAGAACTATTGAAGGTGTTTACTAGATTAATAGATGATATTCTGCATGCATGGAATTTATAGCAGGCAAAAACCTATCGTTGTTCATTAAATGGAAACCGAATTGATAGAACTTTAGAATAATTATGTGAAAGTGCAACCGGTTCAGAACGATGAATAGAACTCTTCAGGTTTGAAACAACTCATGTCTAACCATTGCTAATTGGATGTAGATTTTCTAGAGAGATATCGAGTGGATTTAGCTGTGCTTATTTGCAGACATGACGGCCTCACCAAGACTTGGCTTTGCTTTGATCTACAAGATGGGTTATTTGCAGATAAGTAGGCAGCCAAATTCATGTCAGGTATTAAGAATCCAATTGTTCGAAGTGTACTGGGAGCTCAAATTAAGCATTTGGCTACCCTCAAGTGGACTGAAAATGGGTTCCCACATTGACAAAATTTAGGCAAAAAATATCCAAAATGACTTTGGTTTGCAGGGCTTTGACATCATTTCGGCAAAATTGATTCTTCTCCCCTTTTTACATGCAATCAAACGTATTTTAATTGTTCTTTCAAAAATATTTTCTTTTGTTGGACTAGTTTAGTTCATATCTAGTACTTGACCTGGATTAAAACTGTTCTTTTTCTTTTTCTTTTTTTTTTTTTTGATCGGTTCAAAATTGAGCCACTTTTCATCTCGTTTATTTGGATTTTATCTGGATCCAAAATTTGAAACAACATTTTATCAAGCAATTAAATTATCAAATTAGATTAAATCTACTCTTTTGTAAGGTCTGATTTGGAGCGTAGTTAAGTTGGGAACAATACGCTGCAATACTTTATTAATCAAAACCAGATAGAGCATGAATTGACTTCCCGGCCAATGGAGATGTGAAATTAGGCTAATTAAGGTTCAAAACAGGTAATTCTAGTCCCGCTAACCCTATGCGATTGGGGGCAACAACCAAAAAAAAAAAAAAAAAAATTACATCATGCAAGTTATTATGAATAAGATCCGGCCTGCAATTAACATAATTTTATAAAAAAACTAATTAAATTTAAAAATTAATTTTTATAATAATTAAATTTAGTGATTATTTTTTATTTTTGATTTTTTTTTTCTTTTCGGTGAGAGCCAACGGGCAGCTATGCCAGATTTATTCCTTATTTTTTTTTTTAAAAAAAAAAAAATCCAGCCTGCAACGATAAAGCTTGCTGACCTAAAACTCATGATTGAGTTCTATTTATGGATTCATCCAGAGACAGTGACAGCCGTCCGAATCCGGTCTACGTAATAAAAAAATAATCGAATCTATCTTGGTTTTAATCATGTTCCAAGCGGTCATTTTGGGGTAGTACGGTGAACTCCTCGTGGTTGGTGGATTGGTGACACGTTACCTTTTCAGAAGATTCCAACATTACATTAGCTTTTCAAAAGTTTCCATTACGAACCGAGCCAGGGGCACGTGAACTCTCCACCCACGAGGATGACTTTTCCATGCACTCACGCGATGACAAGGTGAACCGGATTTCCTTTAAAAAGTAAATTACCTACCCTTAATCCCTGATATTTATTTTTATCCAATATTTAATATATATATACACGACTTAATAAAATATTAATCAATCTATTAATTTTAATTGAAAATGATATGACAGCCATATGAGAACGTAAAAAATCATGCATATCCTTTTCTGTACTTTAAAATAATTTTAATTTTTTATATGCAGTAAATGATTTTATTAATGCCGCTAATTTAACCAGTAAATGTTGGTTTTACAAAGTGTAGATTTTATAAATTATTGGATGTCGGTTAAGGGGCTGTTTGTAATTTCCTTTTTTTCATTGTAAACTAGGAGTTGTTTGTGTTTGCCTTTCAATACTTCTCCTGTCGGCCACAAACTCACAAGGGAAAGCTTTGATCCTGGGGGAAAAGGGATCCTCCTTCGCTGCCAAAAAAAAAATTCCAACCCAAAAAAGCCAAACCATAGTCAAAATAGCCTCATGCCAGCTATACATTACCTTGTCTCATCAAGCCTCATATATTTTATTAGCCTTTTCTCTGTGTACTTAATTTTTTTCAGATCAATCAATTATTTAATTAATTAACATTATAATTTTAGAGTTCTTATGATATATATATATATATATATATATATATATATATATATATATATATATATATATATATATATATATATATATATAATTCGTGTATATAATTATTCGTGTAAAGTAATAATTCATGTATTGCAACATGAATGCAAAATTTTCAATAATCTCCGCACCATATATTGGCATGGTTTTGTGGAATTATTTTTTTAAAAAAGAACTAGTTATGAAGCATTTAGAGTTAATTTCTCTATTATACCCAATCAAACCGTTGTATTTCATTTACAAGCTTTGCATAGATTGGTTTGAACAACTTGTGTTTTATATTATTCGATATTTTTTTTTATAAAAAAAATTAAGAGTCACTAAATTAGATGTAAGATAGGAATTTCCAGGAAACTGCTTTTCTTTAAATTCAATTTGGCCAAGCACTATAATAAGTGTTGTTTGTTCTCTAGTAATTTCCGTATTATAACCATTTTTTCTTCATTGAAACTGCTCATTAGCTATCTATAATTTTACTTTGATCAAATATTTACTAGTTGTTTAGGTGGTAAGGGTGAGTTGATCGGATTTGACCATTTTGTTTTAACATTTTTTTTTTTTTTTTTTCCTGAACAACTGATTAATCGCTCGGCCATTTTACTCTATACTATATATATATATATATATATATATATATATATATATATATATATATATATATATATATATATATATATATGCATGCTTGATGGTATAGTTGGCTATTTATCTTAATTTTTAAAAAAATTAATTTATAATTAATTATAAAATGAATGAAACGGAGACAAGTCAATCAGCATCAATTAATTCAGCTGGTTGGGTTCCCCCTCCGATCGTTTAGGATCGGTAAGCTTTTTTTTTTTTTGTTTCAAAAAAATTCTCGAGACTAAGATTATTTTCTAAAATAATTTTTTGTTTAAAAATATATAAATTTTGTCTAAGAAAAGAAGTGCCGAGTACGTACAATAATTCGAAAATTATTTATTGTATTATTTATTTTACTAAAGGCAGATCTCTAAAACTTTCATGCCCTCATGGTGCTTAAATATAAAATACAAAATATATATCTATTTAAACAGAAACTTTAAAGAAAACAAGATGCCGTCCACCATAAACAGTCATGATGGCGTACTTTGGCAGCTATGACGACGATAAAAAATAATTGATTAATTTAATATAAAAACTTTGCCCTTGAAGGATTTTAAATTATCTAGTTCGCAGGAGGCATTGAGGTCCACCATAACTTGACGTTGTTTAAATAATAATATCATGCATACATTTACCTTATCTACATTATTTTTTAAAATATAGATGTACGTACCACTATCCGTTGATACTCTACAGACATAATAATAATAATAAAATGAAGAATTATTATTTTTTAAACAAGCATTAAGAAATATATATGGGATCACATGCATGGCACATGCCTCACCTCGGGATAGGAGTTGGTGGTCACGTGCGCTAACGTGCATGTAATTGTTGACCGCAGCGTATTAAACAACGAAGGAGAGAATGTCTGCTATGGCCAGAGACTTCGCCACAAGTTGCCCAAAGTTTATTATTTCTTTTTCAAAGACCAAACCTAAATTGCGTTTTCTAAAGACCAAAGCTGAAGTGTGTGAAAGGGGAAAGGGTAGAGGGCATGGAAAAAGAGCCAGGATTTAAGCCCTTGTCCACTGGCCATTTGTTTTGAGGGTTAGAGCCCCAAAGATTCACTTTCTGTCAACAAAGGGAGGAAGGAAACCTCTGCCATTTTCTTCACCCACATGAAGTAACTTAGTCACTAATGAGACAAGGTTATATATGTGCATGGCTTGTCCCATTAAGGTTGGAAAATGAGGGTTGATATGTTCATGCCCTGGTTTCTTCTAAAATGTCCTTTTCAATTAATCAACCACACCCCCCCTCCCCCCCCCCCCCCCCCAAAAAAAAAAAGGTCCTCTTTTCTTTGTCTCTTTTTTTTTTCTTTCCTGACTTTCAAGAACTTGTTGAGCTATATGTGCAGTAAATTGGGATTTTGGATCGATGGTATCTAACGTTGTTGTCAAATTTGAGTTTGGTGTGTTATCATAGATCTAGATCAGGAAGATCACATTATCTTAGTTTATAAATCGATGCCAGGTACTTTAATTATAGTGTGGTGGCGCTGTAATGCTTGTTAACCGATGATGAATTATGTATGTTGCATGCAAGGTTGACCATTTGATTATGGTCTATTAGATTATTATGAAATTTGGATTGCATGTCATTAGAGAGAGCTAGTTTTGCAAAACAAAGATATTAACATGGAGCTTTTATGTCAATGCAATGAGAGAGAGGGAGACGTTATTAGAAGAGAAAAAACCAGAGAATCTTTTGAGATTGTGTAGACATAATGCAATGTGATACAGCTAAGGTATTAAATCTCAGAAAGCTCCCAGTACTATTATTATTGGGATAACAGAATGGACATCAATGAGTTCTTAGGTGGAGTCCACAGTGAAGGTTATGTCCATTTTATCTATCAACTGGAATCTATCATATTCTCTTTCTTAGCAAAATAGCTTATGATAAATGGCTTGGACAAATGAGGAACTGAGGTGAGGCAGAAGAAATATTACCAGCTTTTATCCAAGTACACAAAATAACGTTTTAATCTGTAACTGTGCAAGTCTAAGACTAGCAGAAATGCTGCAATAGGTCACTTTATTGTAAGATATTTGTCTAAAGAATAACTAGAAGCCGTAGGATGTAGTCTTATAAGCCAAGTTCATCATTTTGTTCTATTAAATTAGTTCAGATATTGAAACAACAATTAGAGTGGCTGCATTCCATACCATTATTGAGATCCAGATTTAGTATTCAATTCGCTCAATATATCATGTATGTCATGTACGATTGTAATAATTAATACCGCATCCAAATTTGCTAGGGTATTGGACATTGGCCAAATTCATGGTGTTCAAACTTGTTATCATATGTCAATGCAACACGGACTAATCATCGATTCAACTACATGTCAAACTCCTTCTGAACCGGGCATCTAAACCGGAGCACCTAGAGGGAGTCATATGGGATTAGTCTTCGGCCTAGCCGAAGGTGTTAGTTCCAAAGACTACCACCATCAGCTCCCAACCAGTCTTCTGTGCATCGGCCAAAGAGGGCCGGTCCGAAGAATACTGACCCGAAGACAACATCAGCTTCGTTTCACAACCCACTCTGAAGGGAAGAACATCGATGCAAATGATAGAGATGTCTTCGACTTATTTTGTGGGAGATAAGTCCGAAGACAGCCCGCCGATTCAATGCCAGCCCTTCCCGAAGAAGAAGCTCGGAAGCGAATCTCTGGTTGATCCTAAATCTTTGAACGCGGATATGGTTATTATGATTAACTGTGTGGCCACTACCTCCCATCGTAACCATATCGAGGTGGCCGCGTGGCCACTAACTTCAGCTCCAACGACTCCAGACTGGCCAGTACCAGTTGGCAACCATCTATGATTATATGCGGGGTAAAGTTAATTAACCCCGTCCTAACCATAGATAGGTGAGCCTAACCACAGTCTGGCACGACAACTATAAATACTAGTAAGAGGGGATATCCAAGGTGCGCTACGCAAGCCTAGAAAAGAGAATACTTTCATTATCTTCCTCTTCAGAAACTCTCCATTCTGTTGCTGGAATCTCCCTCTCTAACTTAGGCATTGGAGTGTCCCCCACCAGAGAAAATCTGGTCGAGGACCTGTTTTGCAGGCATCCAAGGGAGCGAACCGGCAATCCAGCTGCTCCGCTTGGTCGACGAAGGTTCCACATCAACAGATTGGTGCGCCAGGGAGGGGAGGCCTTGCAGGCGAGCGGGTGTTGACAGTCTGCAGTAGCTCGGACTTACCACCTACTAGTAGCTCTCCTTCTTGAGAAAGGAGAGTGTGAAGAAACCTTGATGGTGAAAGGAAAAACTCAAAGTGCTTCGACAAGCAGGGGACGTCCTCCGTCTCAGAGAAACGACCCCCCGGTGGAGAACAATATTTCATCTCCCACACTTGTGGTGGGACAACAGCAGTTCGAGGCTTTTCTAAACCGGGTTGACGCTCTGACAACCATGGATTAGAATTTCTAAGATGCAGCTTTCCAGGTGGGGCACCTGCTAGCCACCTCCAGACACAGTCATCGATCTCGAGGGAAGGGAGACCAGCATCATGAGTCTACCCAACTTTCTCCCCGTGATCGGCTTTCTCCCGAAGGTCGAAGCTCTTGGTATCCAAAGCCGACCGATGCCCCGCGAAGGGGAAAGAGATCTAGACAATCTCTCTCCATTTCCTCCGAAGACTCCACTCTTGAAAGGGATGTACCGAAAGAAGCCTGCCTTGACTACGTTGAAAAGATCAAGGCCTTTGAGTCCCAGGTTGCGAGGCTCAATGATCAGAAGAATGATGGCGAGTTCGTGGCGTACGACTCGCGTCCCCCGTTCACCCCTCGCATCATGGCCGAAATTGTTCCTCAGCATTTTAGGGTTCCTCAAATAGAGCCTTACGATGGGACTACTGACCTGCTGGATTATCTGGGCAGTTTCAAAGCCCATATGATGATTCAAGGAGCCTCCGATGCATTGCACTGCCTTGCCTTTTCCATTACCCTGAAGAAGTTAGCTCAGATGTGGTATTCGAGCATACGCCCAGGTACCATCGATTCATTTTTTGAATTAGAAAAATTATTTATCCTGCATTTCAGGAATTGCCGCAAGACATCCCGGACACGGATACTCTATTCCTCCTTCATCAGAACGATGGAGAGAGCCTTCGAGACTACATCTCCAGATTCAATTCAGCTACTCTCGAGATTCTCGATCTCAGTGAGTACATAGCTATGTCCGCTCTTAAGAAGGGGCTCCGATCATCCAGGCTCACCTTCTTCCTGGATAAAAGATTCTCAACAAGCTATGCTGAGCTCTTGTCAAGGGCTCAGAAATATGCCGATGCTGAAGAGCAAGTGGCAAACCGACGACTGGCTGAAGAAAAATCTATTCCAAAGAAGAAGAACAACAAGGGGCTAGATCTCCCTACACCCAATAACAACAACGACGACGACGACAACTCTACCCAATGACGGAGTCCCAAGCTCAGAGTACCGGACGAAAGATTCGACTCCTATACCCCCTCAATCTTCCTAGAGAGAGGATTTTGATGGAGATAGAAAAGAAAGCTATCTCCAATGGCTGCATCCCATGAAGGCATCCTCTTCCGCGAGGAACAGGAACAAATACTGCAGATTCCACCAGGACCACAGCCACAACACTGAGGACTGTATCCAACTCAAGGATGCCATTGAAGATCTGATCAAGAGGGGTTATTTAGGATGGTACGTCGATCACCCATAATCTTGGCCTGAGGCTACGGGCCCCTAAAGGGCTCCTGAAGAAGTTGAATTGCCTAACCAAAGACCCATTGATGGAAGGATGGGAATGCTACATCGACTAACCAACTGGAGGAGAGCCGAAGATGATGCTCCGAAATGGCTCAAGGACAACAACTCCATACTTTTCTCTGATGATGACCTTGTGGGAGTTCAGCACCCACATGATGACTCAGTTGTAAATCGGCCATTATGGCTAACTATGATGTAAGATGCATTTTAATTGATAATGAAAGTTCAGCGGACGTCTTACTTTACGATGCATTCTCTAGAATGCGTTTGTCCAAAAATAAGCTACAAAGATCCCCTATGCCACTGACCGGGTTTGGGGGCAATCAAGTTGATGTCGATGGTGAAATAGTGCTACCCATGACCCTCGGTACCGAACCCCGATAGAAGACACTTTCCATCAACTTTATAGTAGTTCGAACTCCTTTGGCCTATAATATAATTTTGGGATGGCCCTCCTTAAACAAATTTCGAGCTATAGTGTCAACTTATTATTTCTTAGTTCGTTTCCCCACCAGGAGCGGAGTCGGGGAAGCAAAGGGAGACCAAAGAACTGCACGACAATATCTGATGATACAAGATAGACAATCGGCTGATTCCACAACTCTGGACCAATTTGACCCGAGGGACCCGGTTGAAGACTATGGTGAGCCGATAGAGAAAAATATTTCGGTATAATTAACTGAAGAAGACCCCTTCAAGACAGTGCAGATTGGGAGTTTGCTTGATGAAGAAGCAAAATCAAAGCTGATTTGCTTTTTCAAGGATAATGTCGACATCTTCGCCTGGTCAACTTCGGACATGCCTGGGATTCCAGCCAAAGTAATTATTCATCGGTTGGAAGTAGCCTCTGATTATAGGCCAGTTTGTCAGAAAAGGAGAAATTTTATCCCTGAAAGGTAGAAGGAGATAGATGAGGAAGTGAGCAAGCTCCTCAAGGCCGAATTTATCTGAGAAGCCCACTATCCTGAATGACTCACTAATGTGGTAATGGTAAAAAAGGCTAACGATAAGTGGAGGATCTGCATCGATTATACATACCTCAACAAAGCTTGCCCAAAAGATAGTTTTTCCTTGTCAAAGATTGACCAACTGGTCAATGCCACTGCGGGCCATTAATTATTAAGCTTTATGGATGCCTTCTCTGGATACAATCAGATATGTATAGATCCTCGGGATGAAGAGAAGACAACCTTCATCACAGAAAAGGGCCTCTACTGTTACAAGATGATGCCATTCGGATTAAAGAATGTTGGGGCAACGTTCCAGAGGCTAATCAATAAAGTATTCAAAGAACAACTAGGAAGGAACATGGAGGCCTATGTGGACAACATGATTGTGAAGAGTCTCCTTAAAGGTGATAATATTAAAGATTTGGAAGAATCATTTGTTACCTTGTGACGTTACCAAATGAAGTTGAATCCAACAAAATGTGCTTTCAGGATAATGTCAGGAAAATTCTTAGGATTTCTTGTGACCAAACGGGAGATCAAATCCAACCCCGAAAAGATCCAGGCCATTCAAAATATGAGACACCTTTCCTACAAGAAGGAAGTGCAACAGTTGATGGGAATGAAAGGAAAACTGTAGCGAGCATGCTTTCTATTTTAAAACTTTTTTAAAATAATATATAGTGGAAGTATAATAAAGAAGATTAACATTTAATTTAAACATGCTTTTAGAACTTTTCCATGCTACTTAGCCCAAGATCTTGCATGAATGAGTAATATAAACTATGAAATCATGAACTCATGCTACGAACAGCTTTCAAAGCAACATATCTCTATATGTAAAACCATACCTTGTATGAAGTGGAGATGCTCTCCACTGCGGAAGATCCAGGAGGAGGTAGAAGATCTCTGCTTAGCCGCACATGTGTCCGGCCTCTACAGGTGGTTCACACCGGGGCTCTTTCAAAATCCACTTCCACTCCAAGTGCTAGCTTGTTGTGGAACGATTTGATCAGGATTCCTTTTCTTCTTTCGATGCCGGACTCTCCGAATGAATGAAGAAACTCAAGAGGTAAAGAATGAGATGTTGAAACCCTTCCCAAATACTCAATCCCAAGACTTAGATCACTAGGTACAAATATGCACTCTTTTCCAAAGTCCTCACGCCCATACAAAACCTAGAACCTTTCTTAGTTTCTTCCCTTTCCTCCCTTTTAATTTTTCCAGCATTTCTTTGCTGAATTATCAGTTATTTTCATCCTCCCATTTTAGCCCATCATATAGGTGGAGAGGGAGAGGGAGAGTGGGGAGTTATGGATGGTTATGGAGGGGTTATGGGTGGTTATGGGAAGTTATGGTCATGGGAGGTTACATAACTCCCAAAACTGAATTTAAACATATTTAAATTCAGATTAATATCTCAATTAATTTTAGTTCATAACTGAAATCAATTGGGTCAAGTGTGCATACATTGGGTTCAACCCAATTGGACCCAAACCGATTTTGAACCAAATCCCATTTGATTCGTTCCAGATTTTATAGCTCAATCAAATTGGGCTATCAAGTAATCACATTACTTAATTCACCTCCATGCATCACCAACTTTTAGTGAAAAATTTTATTTCATAACTTTTGTGAAATCAAGTGTCTACACTTGCAAAATCAACAAGGTCGACACCTACACAAGTATTGACACTTTCAAGAATATCAAGTGTCGACACTAGGATAAGGAAAAATACTTTTTCTTTGTGAGTCCACGAACGATTCCCAATCGTTCTCCGATCATTAGACAAGTAGAAACTCCTATGGTGTGTGACCCCATAGGTTCGAACACTAAGCCGGTAGTACTGGAACATTTCTAATACCAGTCAAAGTCGCCATCTAGCAATGACACCTAACGTCTGGATAGGTCAAAGTTGCAGAGCAACAATCAAGAACCAGGAGATACGAAAATCTTGTAATTAATCCCTTTGACCTCAATGCTCAGGAAGACTTAGGATTAAACTGCCCACCCATAAAGTCCATCAATAATGTGTCTCAACCTCATAAGTCCTATAACACTTTACAGAGACCATCCTGGCCAAGGTTTTGCTAAATTGAAACATAGTGAGATATCCGCTCCAAACGCTTTGGAGGGGTCAATCCCATATTGATCCGACCACTTCTACACAAGTACTTAACTGCACCCAGAAACCTTCTGTCCCTAGATTAGAAATCCAGATAGTCCAGCACCACAGTATAGTGAGTTGCTCGCAAGCTACCATGATGATCTCATGTCTGAGGGATAACTACATCCATATCAAAAACTCTAGGCAGAAAAAGTACAGGCGGGTCACGTTCGATGAAATGTCAAATAGAACATCTGCATGCCATACCGGTGTCTCCACACTTCTTGGTTAAGAGGACAACCAATGACTATGGCACACAACGATCTATACTTGAAATACTATCGTCCTGAAATAAGTGTATCATTTGGTTGCGAATAATTTTAGGACTATATGATATATCCTTTCTATATCACATACAAATAGTCCTAAGGACTTCATCACTCAAGAACTCATTACAAAAAGATGAAATAGTGATGAACTGCCAGAATAAATATTTTATTCAATAATATAATTCATATACAATTACATCAAATGTACAACTGTCTATAGTAGACAATTGGCTTTGGGACACATTTTCCAACAGGAAAGAATCACCTCTTTAAGTCGATTCATTTTCCGATCAGCTGAAAAGTGTTTCTCTTTCTTCAAGGTGCTTCGACAGTCCCAAAGCTTTGAATGGGCAAAAGATTTCCATCTTGCCTTTGAAGAATTGAAAAAATATCTGGAGGCCCCGTCGCAGCTCTCTAAACCTTAAGAAAGAGAGACTCTTTACTTATACCTTTCTGCTATGGACGAGGCCGTCAGTTTGGTCCTCATTCAGAAGGAGAGCCGATCTACTATATCAGCAAAGTCTTGCACGATGCTGAAGTAAGGTATCCAAAGATGCAAAAGCTTATCTACTCATTCGTGATTGCAGCGAAGCGTCTACTGGTGCGGGCACCAGGATTAGACAAAGAATCTTCAACCCTCTGTGGATCTCTGATTAGGGTTCTATGTCTTTTGGATTCTGTAATAAGGCTTAAATCCTGAGTAATTTGCTTTCAAGTCATGTAATTAGTATCTAGTTGGTTTTAATTTTTGGTTTAGTTTTGTAATTTGTCCAATTTGGTCAAGTTAAGATCAATTGATCCTGTATTAGTCAAATCGGTTCACAAGCTCAAGTCAATTTGAAGATGGGCTCAAGCTAGTTTGAAGATGGGTTCACAAGTGGGCAATCAAGTCAAGCCCAATTGAAGATGAGTCAAGCCACCTCTCCATGCCAGGTTAGGAGTGCCAACTCATGAGGAGTGCCACATCATTAGTGCCGTGTGGCATGGGATGCGCCACTTTAGCTCATGGAATGCCACATCATCAATGCCACATGGCATGGGAGGTGCCACTTCATCAAGCATCTTGGGCGGCCAACACAAGCTGAAATTTCAAATGCAAATGACATGTGAATGCCCATTAAACCTCTCCTTGATCCAAGCCAACAACATTCCCACCTCACTCCACATATCAAGCCTCTCCAAAGATCATGATCGGCTAAGGAGGAGTTCAAAATTCAAATGGAGACAACCTTCCTCTCTTCCCTCCCCGAATCAAGCATTTCCACCAAGGCCAAGGTGTCATGAAGAAAGGATTCAAATTTCAAATGGGTGCCCCCTTGATTCTTGAAAACAATATCCTCTCTTCACTCCCCCAAATCAAGCCATTCTACCTAGGAGCAAACCAAGTCAAAGTCAGCTAAGGATTCATGAAGGAGAATTTTCAAATTTCAAATGGATGCCCCTTGACTCATGAAGACAACCCACCTTTGTCTCCTCCCCAAATCGAGTCTTGTAACCTTTCTTTCAAATTTGAATGAGAACTTGGATGCTTATAAAAAAGACTCTAGCCCTCTTGTAAAGATAATTTGGAAGAATGAAAATTTTTGAGAAGTTCTTCTTCCTTTATCCCTTGTCTTCTTAGACTAGGAACTCTGTGAGAAAGTACCTTTGTCCTTCGGGATATCGAGGGATGAGAGGCCCTGAGTTACTTTCTTCCTTCGCAAGCCACCAATCCATCTTCAAGCTTGGACGCCTCTTAGAAGATCCACTTGGATGCCCAATGAGAAGAGTCCTTCTCGACCTCCATCCTTAACTCTTTTTTCCATCACTTTTTACCTTCTTATACCCTCTTCTTGCTATTTTCTAACCCCTTCACTTGGTTACTCGCAGGTCCTCCAGGTGACATGCACAGAGGAGTCGGTCTTCCTTGCCTTCGGGACCATTGAATGAAAAGCTGGCGAATTTGAAAGGTCGAAGGCTTGATCTTCCAAGCCGCATCCATGAGAAGAGTGAACTTGGCATCGGGCACATCAGAGTCTTAACGGTTTATACTCCATAGTATCTTAAGTAGGTATTGATCTAGAGCTAAGTCCTATCGGGGTTTCTCAATCCCGAGATTCTCTCTTTATCTTTGTTTATGGGCTATATTTGCATGTTAGAAATTTCTTGTTTTTACAGAATCACTAGTTCTATTCTCCACTTGACTTTCGAAAATCAGTAAACCTATTAAAAAATTAAAACAACAGAAAGAAAAATCATTTACATGCATCTCATCCATCTTAGCATAGTAGTCCCACATCATTTTTGGTATCAGAGCTTCATCCCGCATCATGTTTGGTATCAGAGTATGGTTAGGACTTAGTTTTTCTTTAAGTACTCGGATCGGGTGCTTCACCATGGCCGTCCGGTCATAGAAAAAAGTAGGGCTGCAAGAACCTCACATCCCATTCAAAGGAGATTTTCTATGGCGTTTAGGGGTGCCGATGTGATTGACCCTTGAAGAAGAAAATAAGGAGATAGGTATCTTAGGTCCTAAAGAAAATTTCTGCATAACTAAATTTTGCATCATTAAATTCTGCATCATGTCCAACCAGTATATGGTCTATTTTTTTAATTATTTATGTATGCAGGAAATTCAGAAATCACTGGTTCTTATTTTGCTGGATTCTACGTAATTGATTGTATTTTTTGAATTTTTTCAAAATTTATTTCAGTCTGTAGGTTCTTTACATGCCTGATTACTATATGAGAATAAATCTGTCATAAAATTCCAGCAAGTCCAATTTCAGCATACTTTCATAGTTTAATTTTTGCACTTAGGTTCATCTCATTTAAATTTCAGCAACTCATATTTCTGCCTATACATATCATAATACAAAAAAAAATTAGTTCACTTCATTAGATATCATGTGTATACCATCATATGCATAATTGACTTAAGGGCGATAATATCATAAGATAAGGGAAGGAGGTCATTATCTTTCCTTGGCCCCAAAACAACCACCTTTGCATTTTGAACCTAAGCCTAACTTAAAACCAATTAGCAACCTAATAGCTTAGGGACATCAACGAGTCGGGTTTAACCATTATGAGAAGACTGGTGCATACAACCCTGTAATTAGTACTGGGAAGCTGGTGTCAAAGGCATGAGGTCTAGTGTCAAACGACCTAAATGGTGTTGCGGTTCCTTAATTGGGTCCTTGCGAAAGCATGGGGGGCCTCCCACACTCCCACCTCTTACCTGGTGGTGAAAGGGTTAGTTGTTGTGCTGTGTGTCATCTAAGTTAACCCATTCTGTTTGAACTTCTAGCTCTAGCAAAATTGTAGTACCTTCCTTCGTGTGTTGCATGTCAACTAGGTCAGGAGTCCAGTATCATCCACATCTCTCAGTCTGGTGCACCTATGGAGAACAATCTCGAAAATCAAATTAGGCTCCTCACTAAGCAAATTGCCAACTTGACACAAAAATTTAATAGAGCTGAAACAAGGGTAGAAGCCCGTATGGCCCATGCTAAATGTAAATCATCTATGTCTAATTTTCTTGATCCAAGAGCCTATTATCATAATCTTGTCCCTGAGTATATCTCTAGGAGAGCCCAACACCCTGAACCAATCTGGGATCTTAGTGCAAGGAAACCCAATCATGATTTCTTTGACCAGGATAAGAGAGCCACTAGGTACATTGTATTAGAAGCACCTAAATTTGGTGGTGATTCTGAGTTTGAGGATTATCTTGTTTGGGAAAGAAATATGGACTTGTATTTTGAGGGTGATAAAATGATGGTATCGGAGGAGAGGAAATATAAGTTTGCTAAACCTAAGTTAGTTCGCCAGGCTAGGATATACTGGGATAAAGTTGAGAGAATGACTAAACAGAATGGAGAAATCCCAGTAACTACCTGGAGAGCCATGAAGAGCAAACTTAGAGAAGCCTACCTACCCAGATCCTATGACTCCGGAACCTATGCACCCACATCCTATAAGCCCGGTAGACCCATGACCTATAGATCTGAACCCATGACCTATAAGCAGAATGAATCCATAGGCCATCGACCTGAGCCCCATAATGTTAGAATCCCTAGATATGAGCCCAGCATGATTAGCACCTCTAGGCCAATTCTTAGTCAGATTCCTTCAAACCAGCCTACTACTCCTATAGGTTCAACTGCATGCCAAACTGCTTCTGAATCGAGCATCTAAACTGGAGCACCTAGAGGGAGTCACATGGGATCAGTCTTCGGCGTAGCCGGAGGCGTTAGTTCCGAAGACTACCACCACCAGTTCCTGACCAGTCTTCTGTACATCAGTCAAAGAGGGCCGGTCCGAAGAATATTGACCCGAAGACAACATTAGCTTCATTTCACAACCCACTCTGAAGGGAAGAACATCGATGCAAATAATAGAGGTGTCTTTGGCTTATTTTGCTGGAGATAAGCCCGAAGATAGCTCGTCGATTCAATGCCAGCCCTTTCCGAAGAAGAAGCTCGTAAGCAAATCTCCGGTTAATCCCAAATCTTTGAACGTGGGTATGGTTGTTATGATTAACCGCATGGCTACTACCTCCAATCGTAACCATATCGAGGTGGCCGCTTGGCCACTAACTTCAGCTCTAATGACTCCAGACTGGCCAGGACTAGTTGGCAACCATCTATGGTTATATGCGGGGTAAAGTTAATTAACCCCATCCTAACCATAGATAGGTGAGCCTAACCATAGTCTTGCACGACAACTATAAATACTGATAAGAGGGGACACTCAAGGTACGCTACGCAAACCTGGAAAAAAGAATACTTTCGTTATCTTCTTCTTCAGAAACTCTCCATTCTGTTGCTGGAATCTCCCTCTCTAACTTAGGTATCGAAATATCCCCACCGGAGAAAATCCGATCAGGGATCTATTTTGCAAGCATCCAGAGAAGCGAACCGATAATCCAGCGGCTCCGTCCGGTCGATGAAGGTTCAACATCAATAAAACTCATCTCTTATCACCATGTTCAACAATGGGCATTGGCGATGGCCCGGACCTACTTGTTTGCTTGTTTGCCATTCCTAGAAAAGTATGATGTTGCCCATAAGACCGTCAATACATTGTGAGATCTGAAAATATTCTGGGTAAGAGTCATGTTGCGGATCAGTGAAACATGCCGAGTGGAAGAGAATGTATACTATCCTTAGTTATGATACAAGTATAAACTATGACAATTTACTAACATCTATGTTTAACATTTGTACAGGCTTTTGCCAAAAATTATACCATAATTCTCAGGATGGCGACCTTATCAACTATAAGATAACAGTGCATGCTATGCATGCAAATCACTGACCAATTATGTTTTTAATGATCACCAGTTTTTTGGTGGCCATGGTTGGGTTAAACAGCAACTAGTTTCTTTTTTTTTTTTTTTTTTTGGAGGGGTAAAAAATGTTGTGGGTTGGTTAAGAGCTTGGTAACGAAGTTTAGGTATCTTAGTCACAAAATTAATTTGTGCATAGGGTGGTCCAAACTACAAATTATGTCCATGTACATTTTTCACATTTAAGATGCATATAATTAGTACTTACCAACTGCATGGTAGCCCACTTGGAAAGTGCGCTCCTTGATTTCCCACCAACACATTTCATGTTCAAGTAATGATTCTATGGATAATTTGAATAAATTCAAGATTAATCCTGAGACCTGGATGTAAGTGTGGTGAAATGGATTTAGGGATTGGTTCCTGGGTACCATGCCCTGTTAGTTTAGCTGTGACATCTAGCAATAAAGTATTTCGGAGAAACCGGTGAAAATGATAGGTTTATATCTCAAGATGAAAGAGGCACACTTCTCCGGTTTTACTGCAAGCAATCATTGGCCACATTTCACAAAAAATCACTCACAAAGTCGAGGTGCTTGTACCAATTTTCTTTGCTAGATTATGTATTTGATCCAAAGATTATGTCTTATGTGATGCCTGACTTTAGCCAAGAGATACCAAAGTTACCAATGAGACAAGCTAACGATATCATTATGCTTTTAACTTTTGTTTTGCCTGGCCTCTCTCTCTCTGTTTTTTTTTTTTTTTGATAAACCAGATTTGTTAAACTTTTCTAAAATAAATACATTTACAGGCATCAGAAAATAAAATATCTAAGAAATCAGAAGGAATATTTGTGATGGGCATCTACAAAATAAATTATGTGATTAGTAATAATATGATGCCATCCAATTTACGGTATTGTTAACCATATTTTACTTCATAAGATCTAAGACTTGTTTTCACTCTCCAACATTTTAGTTTCAAAGGACGGATATTAATTATTATCTAGAGCAGTTGAACTAGATAGCGATCTAATCACTATCAAACTAGATATTACTGTCTGTGATAGCTGTTGCCTTAACCGTTAACTGGATTTGCTGGAGACCTCAAAGCGGTCAGGCATGACCCATTTATGATCCCATGTCACTGATCAATGTTTTGGAACAAGAATCATTACTATTTAATTAGACTTGCTCAGTGACTTCTCCTGCAAGATTAAAAAGGATAGCACAATGCAAGTTCCTTAATTTCTAGAATCATTGAAGTTATCCCATAATCTAAGGTCGCTAAACCATGGAAAACAGACCACTTGGGTTCTAACTTAACAAAGGGTTGGGAATACACAAGGAGCATGCTACGAAAGTGTTGAATTAATAATCTTTATCCTTTTTGGACCTGGGCCCATCCTGTTAATACAATAGCCCACTTAATGTTTAGTTTTACCATATATATACATATATACATATATATACATATATACATATATATACATATATATACATATACATACATACATATATATACATATACATACATACATACATACACATACATACACATACATACATACACATTGTATGTATGTACATACATATATATAGATATATGTATGTATGTACATACATACATACATACATACATACACATACATACATACACACACATACATACATACATACATACATACATACATACATACATATACATACATATATACATACACATACATACATACATACATACATATATATGCATATATACATACATATATGCATATATATGTATATGTATGTATATATATACATACATACATATACATATATATACACATATGTATGTATATATGTATGTATGTATATATATATACATACATATACATACATACATATACATATATATACACATATGTATGTATGTATATATGTATGTATGTATATATATATACATACATGTATGTATATATATGTATGTACATGTATGTATGTATATATATGTATGTATACATACATGTATGTATACATACATACATATATGTATGTACATACATATATGTATGTACATACATATATACATATATATATATATGTATGTATGTATATGTATGTATGTATATACATATATATAGATATATGTATGTGTTACGGCCGTAACGATGACGTGGCTAGGCTCAGACACCACCGAATATGATCGAGCCACGTGGAGGTTTCTCCGGCCGAGTCAGCGCCAGGTCGCCAAGGCCGAGCTCGACAAGACTACTCCGCCAGACGACTTTCTAAGACAAACTGCTCCCGCCGAAGTCGAGCTCGGTTCGGGGCTCCTCTACCACCTCGCCTGGCGCCCACCCAGGAGGGGTCCGCCTAGGCCGAGGTCGACCGATCCTTCGCTCCTTCGCCAGGTGGCCCCCGGAGACGGGCCCCACCTCGGCCGAAGCCAGGCGACCTCCTGCCACCTCGCCAGGTGTCCACCCAGGAGGGGTCCACCTAGGCCGAGGTCGGCCGATCCTTCGCTCCTTCGCCAGGTGGCCCCCGGAGACGGGCCCACCTCGGCCGAAGCCAGGCGACCTCCTGCCACCTCACCAGGTGTCCACCCAGGAGGGGTCCACCTAGGCCGAGGTCGGTCGGTCCTTCGCTCCTTCGCCAGGTGGCCCCCGGAGACGGGCCCACCTCGGCCGAAGCCAGGCAACCTCCTGCCACCTCGCCAGGTGTCAACCCAGGAGAGGCCCACCTAGGCCGAGGTCGGCGGATCCTTCGCTCCTTCGCCAGGTGGCCCCCGAAGACGGGCCCACCTCGGCCGAAGCCAGGCGACCTCCTGCCACCTCGCCAGGTGTCAACCCAGGAGGGGCCCACCTAGGCCGAGGTCGGCGGATCCTTCGCTCCTTCGCCAGGTGGCCCCGAAGACGGGCCCACCTCGGCCGAAGCCAGGCGACCTCCAGCCACCTCGCCAGGTGTCAACCCAGGAGGGGCCCACCTAGGCCGAGGTCGACGGATCCTTCGCTCCTTCGCCAAGTGGCCCCCGAAGACGGGCCCACCTCGGTCGAAGCCAGGCCGCCCGTACGGAGAAGGTCCCAGGGAAGGAGGCGCAGGCCCCGAGGTCATCCCTCGGGCCGTACTCATCACAGACGGTGCCTCGTACGGATAGAGGCGGCACGCAAAACACCATTTGCATCGGCCCGACAGGTCCCGCAGTCGAGAAGCGCGATTCTGACAAAGCAGGCCCCATATATGGATGGCGCCCACACTCGGGAAAGAGAGCGCTCTCACTGGGCCCGAGGTCTGACCGGCCGCCTTACCAGCCCCCCCCCCCCCCCCCCCCTTTCCTAACTTTGCCTTTTCCTTGCTGGGCTCGGCGGACGAGGTCGAAAGCCGCCTGGCCCTCCTCACCGAAAAGGGGAAAGAGAAAGGGACGGGGGAGGGGAGCCTCCCAGGAGGAGAAGACAGGCGAACGACGGGAGGAGATAAAAGGAAGGAATCTGGGGACGACAAGGTAAGCGAACAAGCCTGGGGACAAGGAGGAAAGCAGCGGCAAGAGGCCTCACTCCGAGAGAGAGAGATCCGAGATCCCGAGAGGGGATAATTGGCGTGAGCTCGGCAAGGAGGCCCGGCCGAATTTCCGGTCCCCAAAGTGCCTTTCTTACTAGTAAACTCGCTAAGTCTGGAACCCTTTCGGGGGGTCCGCCTTGGAGAGTCTGTTCCTTCTCGTCGTCTACTGACTTGACCATCGGAGCTCCCTCGCCGGGATCCCTGGCCAGGATCTTCTAACTCCTTCTTGCAGGTTCGCAGCAGCCGGGGAGGCTCCCTCGCCAGGCGGTCAGGAAGGATCCACGGACCGGAGCCACGGGCGCGGCGACGAGAGCAGCAACAGATTGGCGCGCCAGGTAGGAGGGGAAGGACACCAAACCCAAGCGGGGGCCAGCTTTCTGCAGGTGTCGCGCTCTCTGACAATGGTGGTCACTCGTGGCCGCGAGGCATCCACCAGCCGCGTGGGGGAGGTTCACTCCCCTCCAGGGGCCCACAGCCCGGAGAGGGAGCTTCCAGCTCCCCCTCCTCTTCCACCACAGCCTACCCCAACGGACGGACCCCTTGCGGCCGTCATCCAACAGCTGCAGACCTTGACCTCGGCGGTCCGGCAGCTTCAGCATCAGCAGCGGTCCCTGGCCATGCAGCCGCAGCCAGGGACCCCCGCGGCCCGAGCCGCGGGGCAGTGTGGGAGCCTGCGCTCCATCCAGGGCAGGCCATCCCATCTGAGGGCCGTCTCCAACCCCCGGGGGAGCCATCAAGCTCCCGCAAAAAGAAACTACTCCGGTTCGGAGGATCACAAGAGTCGATCCCCGGTCGACGAGGCCGAAACGGTGCATCGCAGCAAGCGACGCCGAGGCCTGACTTCGCGCCGAGATCGATCGACGCCCCCTTCACCCGCAGCCTCGATGGAAGACTCCACCGACGAAGCCATCAGGCGCCAGGCCGAGAGGCGCCTGGAGGAGCATGAGCGCAAGCTAGCGGAGTTCGCTCGCCGATTCGCTGACCTGCAGAACTCGTCGGCAGACCCGGCGGGCTACGACTCCCGCCCCCCTTTCTCTGAAGAAATCCAGGCGGAACCGATCCCAAAACGGTTTCGCATGCCGCAGGTGGATCCCTATGACGGGACTACCGACCCTCTGGACCATCTGGAGAGCTACAAAGCTCTCATGAGGGTCCAGGGGGCCACTGACGCTCTTCTGTGCATCGCCTTCCCGGCCACCCTCCGGAAGGCCGCTCGAGTCTGGTTCACCCGCCTCGAGCCCGGATCCATTTGCTCCTTCCATCAGCTGGAAGGAAAGTTCGTGGCACACTTCGACGCTTGCCGAAAGGTGCCGAGAGAGGTGGACAGTCTTCTCCATCCGCCAGCAGGACCAGGAGCTGCTCCGGGACTACATCACCCGGTTCAAGACCGCAGCCCTGGAAATCTACAACCTGGACGAGCCCGTCGCCATGCTGGCTTTGAAGCGCGGGCTCAAGACGTCCCGCCTGACCTACTCCCTGGACAAGAAGCTGCCCAGGACGTACTCCGAGCTCCTCCTCCGCGCCCACAAGTACATCCGAGCGGAGGAGGCCGACCGCACCCGTCGAGAGTTGGACGGGAAGACTCCGAAGAGGCCGCCCCCAAGAGACACCCCGGGAGCTCGGAAGCCCGGGCCATCTGCCGACCCTCGCCCGAATCCAAGGCCGAGGGGCGAGGCCACTCCCGAGCGGAGGTACACCCCTCTCCTCGCACCTCGGACGAAGATCCTCATGGAAATCGAGGGCGAGCGCTACTCCGCCGACCTCCTCCTCAGAACCCGAGAGCCGTCCGAGAAATCGAAGTACTGCCAGTTCCACCGTGAGCACGGGCACGACACGGAGGAGTGTCGTAACCTAAAACGGGAGATCGAGGAGCTGATTAGGAGGGGCTACCTCAGGAAGTTCGTCAAGAACGAGGCCCCCTCGGAGGGGCAGCCGCTCGCGACCTTACCGCCCGTCCCTGCAATCGATAACGCCCAACGGAGAAGCCCGTGGGCATGATCTCGCGCGGGGTCGGTCGAGCGGCGAAGAGAGCCTGGGAAGTCGGGAACCCGGAGAATGTAATCCCTCCCGAGGGGGGAAGGTAATGACAATGTAAACAACGATGCCGTGGTGGTCGAGATGACCATCGCGAAGCATCCTGTACATCGAATCATGGTGGATAGTGGAAGCTCGGCTGACGTACTTTTTTACGACGCTTTCTCTCGGATGAACTTGTCCCACGATCAGCTGAAACCGGTGCACACCCCCTGGTAGGTTTTACAGGGGACTCCGTGGGGGTCGAGGGGGAGATCACTCTCCCGGTCACCGCCGGATCCCCACCCCGGCAGGCGACCGTCCTAATAACATTTACCGTCGTCAGGCTCCCTTCGCCTTACAACGCCATTCTCGGGCGTCCCGGGCTCAACCAACTGGACGCCACAATCTCCACGAGAAGGCTGTTGGTACAGTTCCCCACGCCTTCCGGGCTCGGGGAGATGAAGGGGATGACCCAGCCAGTCCCGCTCTGCCTCCAGACGGTCCCGAGCGCCCGGGGCGCGGAGCTCGCCCCCGATATCGACGACCTCGACCTAAGAGAGAAGGAACCCAGGGGAGGGCCCGTAGAGCGCCTGCTGATTCTTCCCCTCGGATCGGATCCCCTGAAGACGGTGCAAGTCGGGGCCCAGCTCCCTGAAGAAGAACGGACCCGCCTGCTGGAGTTCCTCCGCGCGAACGCTGATGTGTTCGCCTGGTCAGCAGCTGACATGCCGGGCATCCCGCCCGAGGTCATCATGCACATGCTAAACGTGGACCCAAGTTGCCGCCCGATCCGCCAGAAGAAGAGGAGCTTCGCCATGGAAAGGCAGAAGGCGATCAATGAGGAAGTGGAGAAGCTCCTCGCCGCCGATTTTGTGTGGGAGGTCCAGTATCCCAGCTGGCTGGCAAACGTGGTCATGGTAAGAAAGAGTAGTGGTAAGTGGAGGATCTGTGTGGACTACACCGACCTCAACCGAGCTTGCCCGAAGGACAGCTTCCCTCTTCCAAAGATCGACCAGCTGGTCGATACCACCTCGGGGCATCGCCTCCTGTCGTTCATGGACGCCTTCTCCGGATACAACCAGATCCGAATGAGCCCAGACGACGAAGAGCACACCGCCTTCATAACTGACCGCGGAACTTTTTGCTACAGGATGATGCCATTCGGTCTCAAGAACGCGGGGGCAACGTACCAGCGCCTGGTCAATAGAATTTTCAAAGACCAGATCGGTCGCAACATGCAGGTGTACGTGGACGACATGCTAGTGATGAGCAAACCCGATTCGGACCACGTGGCCGACTTAGCGGAGACGTTCGGCAACCTCCGACGCCATCAGATGAAGCTGAACCCAGCGAAGTGCGCCTTTGGCGTCTCCGCCGGGAAATTCCTAGGATTTATGGTGACCCAAAGAGGAATTGAGGCCAACCCGGAGAAGGTCCAGGCCATCTTGGACATGGAGCAGCCCGCCTCCAAAAAGCAAGTGCAGCAACTCACCGGCAGAGTTGCGGCCCTTAGCCGCTTTATCTCCAGGTCGGCAGACCGCTGCCGTCCCTTCTTCAAGGTGCTGAGAAAGATGAACGACTTCGCTTGGACCGAGGAATGCCAGAAGGCCTTCGAGGAGCTGAAGAAGATGCTTGCGTCGCCACCGTTGCTGTCCAGGCCCGAGGAGGGGGAGGAGCTTACCCTCTACCTAGCGGTCACCCCGGAAGCCGTCAGCTCGGTCTTGGTTCAGACCGATGGCCAGGGGGTCCAGCGGCCGGTATACTATACCAGCAAGCTTCTCCGCGATGCGGAGCTCAGGTATTCTCGACCCGAGAAACTCGTTTTTGCGCTAATAGTGTCTGCCCTGCGTCTCAGGCCTTATTTCCAAGCGCACCCCATCGCTGTCCTGACGGATCAACCGCTGAAAGCAGTGCTCAGCCGACCCGATACCTCGGGACAATTGGCAAAGTGGGCACTGAAGCTCAGCGAGTTCGACATTACGTATAGGCCGAGGTCGGCCATGAAGGCACAGGTGCTGGCCGACTTCTTGGTCGAATGTGCAGGCTTGGGCAAGGAGCCCGAGGAAGGCCCCTCAGGCCAGCCGATGAAGATAGGCACCGATGAGCCCGGAGAGAACGCCTGGATCCTCCATGTGGACGGAGCCTCAAACTCTGGCGGGAGCGGGGCTGGGCTCATCCTAGCCAACAGCGACGGGGTCGTCGCCGAATGCGCACTCCGTTTCCAATTCCCCGCAATAAATAACCAGGCGGAGTACGAAGCACTCCTCGCCGGACTGAGAGTCTCCCGCGAGCTGGGCGTAACCAACCTCAAGGCTTTCACTGATTCCCAGCTCGTGGCAGGACAGGTATCCGGGAAGTACGTCGCACATGACCCCCAAATGGTGAAATACTTGGAGCTCGTAAAGGCGGGCGCGTCCAGATTCCGGCACTTCAACATCTTCCATATCCCCTGCGGGGAGAACGCCCGCGCGGATGCTCTCTCGGCTGGCGACCCTGCCGGACTCGATGCTGGGACGCGCTCATGTGGAGCGCCTTGAGATCCCAAGCTTCGAGGCACCAGTGGAGGTCCATCAGGTCAGCCACGAACCCTGCTGGATGGACAAGTACGTTGAATACATCACCAGTGGCACCCTGCCGGAGGACCGCGAGGCGGCTCGCCTTATCAGAAAGAAGGCCGTGCGGTTCGTCCTGATGGACGGGCACTTGTATCGAAGATCCTACTCCTACCCCCTCCTCAAGTGCGTAGGACCCACGGAGGCCAGGCTTGTG
The DNA here is from genome assembly GCA_021397845.1 of Areca catechu. Lineage (NCBI taxonomy): Eukaryota > Viridiplantae > Streptophyta > Magnoliopsida > Arecales > Arecaceae > Areca > Areca catechu. The sequence goes on along the minus strand of CM038041.1, from coordinate 7,166,684 downwards.
CTCCAGGAGATTCACGAAGGCGTCTGCGGGAACCACGTGGGGGGCAGGGCATTGGCGTACAAGGCCCTCCGTCAGGGCTACTTCTGGGAGACAATGAAGGAAGATGCCTCCGACTTCGTGAAGAAGTGCGACCGGTGCCAGCATCACGCCACGGTTCAATGGCAGCCCTCCAACCCAATCTCCCAGCTCTCAGCTCCCTGACCGTTCGCCCAGTGGGGGATGGACCTCCTGGGCCCATTTCCGCCGGCGTCTGGACAGTGGAAGTTCTTGGTAGTGGCCATCGACTACTTCACGAAGTGGGTCGAGGCCGAACCCTTGGAGAGGATCACCGAAGCAAACGTCGCCAAGTTCTTTTGGAAGTCCATCGTCTGCCGCTTCGGCCTCCCCCACACCGTGGTTTCTGACAACGGGCGCCAGTTCGACTGCCGGGAGTTCGAAGAGTTCTGCAGCGACCTCGGCATCAGGCATCGCTTCACCTCGGTGGCGCATCCCCAGACCAATGGGGAAGCCGAAGTCACGAACAGGACCATTCTTCAGGGCCTCCGCACGCGGCTGGACCAGGTCAAGGGCAGGTGGGCCGACGAGCTCCCCAGCGTCCTCTGGGCATACCACACCACCCCGAGGACGGCTACCGACGAGATCCCGTTCAACCTCGTCTTCGGAGCTGAGGCGGTCATCCCGGTCGAGCTCAGCCTACCCACGCTGCGTGTGGAGCAATACGACGAGACAGAAAACCCAGCCAGGATGATGCTCAACCTTGACCTTCTCGAGGAAACGAGGGACAAGGCCCGAGTTCGAATGGCGACGTATAGGCAGCGTGTGGCCAGGTATTACAACTCCCGAGTGCGGCCGAAGGTTTTTCGTCACGGAGATTTGGTCCTCCGGCGCACTGAAGCTTCCCAACCGCGGGAATGCGGCAAGCTCTCGCCCAACTGGGAGGGCCCCTACCGGGTGGCAGAAGCCCTCCCTCACGGTGCATACTACCTGGAGGAGTTGGGAGGTGCCAGGTTCCCCCGGACGTGGAACGCCTCGAACCTAAGAATGTATTATCAGTGATGTAAGGTTCCCTACTCCCGTAATAAAGTCCCCCCGCTTCAAACGCTCCCTTCTCACTTTGATGGAAGACCGGCGCATGGTCCTGGGCTTCGGCCTGGAAGGTGGCGCGGAACCTAGTTCGCCCACGCAAGCCCGGAGAACAGCTCGACAAGCCGCGCAAGGCTTGAGAAAGCCTGCGGCATCGGGTTTCAGTCCGGAGATCCTGGGCCTCGGCCTAGAAGGTGGCGCGGAACCCAGTTCGCCCATGCAAGCCCGGAGAACAGCTCGGCAAGCTGCGCAAGGCTTGAGAAAGCCTGCGGCATCGGGTTTCAGTCCGGAGATCCTGGGCTTCGGCCTGGAAGGTGGCGCGGAACCCAGTTCGCCCATGCAAGCCCGGAGAACAGCTCGGCAAGCCGCGCAAGGCTTAAGGGAGCCTGCGGCCCTGGGGTTCAGTCCGGAGATCCTGGGCTTCGGCCTGGAAGGTGGCGCAGAACCCAGTTCGCCCACGCAAGCCCGGAGAGCAGCTCGGCAAGCCGCGCAAGGCTTGAGAAAGCCTGCGGCCCCGGGGTTCAGTCTGGAGGTCCCGGGCTTCGGCTTGGAAGGCGGGGCAGAAACCATGTCGCCCACGCGAGTACGAAGGCGATCCCAAAGACGGACCCGCTCAAGGCCTACTCTGACGCCGCGCGGTCCGGGATGTCCCAACCTTCGATTTGAGCAACGGAAGGGACCAGGCCTACGATCGTTTCAGCACTCCACATCAACATCTCAGAAAACAAAAAAAAAAGGGGAGATGGGGGAGTGGAGAAGAAGATGAACTCGAGGCTTGGTCAAACAGTGTCTTCATTAATCTAAGCAACAGTACAAGTCGGGAATCCCGACAGGCCGGGACTCCCCAAAAGAAAAAGAAGAAGAAGAAAAAAAAATACAACTACAACAACGAGGCAGGCGAGAAGACGATGGCTCACTGTGGTGCGGGGTCGGAGCTCTCCGCCGGGGGCGCAGGCACTGCATCCTCGTCTCCTGCGGCGGCCGGCTCTTGAGGCTGCTCCAGAGCCACGGCATCGCTGGTCGACGGGGCCGCAGGAGTGGCGTCGGCCGCACCGGAGGCTTTGCTCTCGGCTCCTTGCCTCCTGCCTCCGAGCACCACCCCGCTGAGGTCGAGCTCAGGGAAGAAGGCCCCTACTTTCTCCCGGCACATCCGGAACCCCTTCAGGAAGGAGTCCACGACGGCCTCCCGGACCTCCGACGTGTACTCATCGGAAGCCCGGAACTTTGGGATGGCCTCTTGCGCCTCCCGCTTTGCGGCCTCCAGGAGTCCGTTGATGTACGCACTCCGGTCCTTCGCTGCGCTCACGTCTCGCCGAGCCTCCTCCAGCTGGCGCTCCAGCCACTGGGAGTGGGCCTGCAGGCGAGCCTTCTCCGCCGCGTCCTCCTCCGTGCGACGCTGGTAGGAGAGCCTTTCCTCCGACAAGGAAGCCTCCAGCTCCTTGTTCCGCCCCTCGGAACGCGCCAGGTCGGTCTGGAGGGCTTGGTTGCTGGCTCGCAGCTCGACCCCCTTTTCCATGAGGTCTTTGACGTCGGCCGCGAGCTTGCCGAGCTTCCTCTCCTTCTCGGCGTCCCTCTTCGCGTTCCCTACGAGGAAGTTCCTCAGTAGGAGAACATCATTTCCGATCTGTACCAACAGAGCAACCAGGTTAGGAGAAAAGGCCACTAAATCTTGAAAGAACAGAGAATAAGGAGCTCGGGCTTACCGTAAAGAGCTGCGGGAGAATCCCGAGCAAGGCGTCCGCATAGTCCCGGCCGCCCCGAGCTCGGCGGTCCCGGGCTGTGGAGGCATACTCCATGACCTTCTCCGCGAGCCCCTTGTCGCGGATGACTGAACACCGGTGGGTGATCTCCGGTGGCAGAGCTGTCAGGTCGGCTCCTGCAGCGGCTGTCCCTTCAGCTGGGGCCGCGATCGACGGGCCGGCAGAGGCCACGGGCTACGCCATCGGGGCAGCAGCAACAATGGGATCGGTGCTGGATGGAGCCTCGGGCGGTGGAGCCCCCTCAGCAGCAGTGCCACCAGGCTGGGCAGCTGAAGCATCAACGGCCCCGCCCTGAGGCAACCTGGGCGGGGGAGCGGTGGCCACTGGGCTGGGCATGGTCGCCGGCGCGATCTCCCGTCCCGCCTCAGTACGGGCCCTCTTGGCCGCGGGCTCGTCCACCTCCGGGACGTCTCTCTGGGCCGCGCCCTCCAGAAGGCTCTCCAGTGAGAACTTCATTCCTGCAGTGCAAAAGAACAGAAGGTTAGCCAACTCGGTCATGAAGAAAAAGGGGGCAGAAATCAAAGGAGGGCCGAATCTTACCCGTCTCACGGATGGGACTGATCCCGGCCTCAAAAAGATTCTGCTCCGAAAGCAGAACCTCGAGCACCGGGACCACGTCACTCAGGAGCTGGGAGTAGGCCTCCTGGTCCGCCGACTCGACCTGAGAGTTCCGGTTCGGGGACCGGTCCGGTTCACTCCAGGCCCAGTCGACATCTTCGACCGAGGCGAAGAAAAACGGCTCTTCCAGCCCTTGATCGAAGAAGGGAGGTCGAACCGGAGACACCTGGGTCGGGGTGAAATATACCACCAGCCGTCATCGGTGGAGCACTTCTTCAGGGTAAACATGGCCCTGAAGAGGGAGAAACGGGCAACGAACCCGTGAAAGTGACAAAAGACTATAAAGGAGAAGATGACCCGGATGGCATTGGGAGCCAACTGGGCCGGAACAAGCCGGAAATGGCTGAGAAAAGAAAGGAAGAAGGGGTGCAGAGGAAATCGAAGACCCCAAGGAGGAAGTCTTCGTAGAAGGCTATGCGACCGGGGCCACTCATGATGACGCGCTCCCCGGACTGCGGAACAGACAGACGAATTGACCCCGGGATACCATAGGCATCCCGGAGCAGAGAAAGATCGCCTTCGGTCATGGTGGAAGCATGACCGTAGGGACCGGCGGGAAGAAAAGGCAGAGCAAGAACAGAACGAAGGGGCACGGCGGGAGCAACCGGGGGAGACCGGACCCCCTTGGGGATGCCAATGGTGACACCCCGGGTTGCAGACGCCGGCGGATCTCCTCCGGAATCGTTTCCTCCTTCGAGGAGGAAGAAGATGGAGTCCTCGGCC